>JARBWK010000011.1:39006069-39606069 GCA_030556195.1 Anolis apletophallus | reverse complement strand
GACATTTGGGAGTTGTAGTTGCCGGGATTTATAGTTCCCCTACAATCAAAGAGCATTCCGAACCCCACCAATGATAGAACTGGGCCAAACTTACCACACAGAACCCCGAGGAGGCAAGAGGAGGTCTCTACTTGGGGAAAGGGAGGCAGGCCTTCCCAATGCATGGAGAGGGAGAGACCAAGTAGACAATGGGTGGGGAGGGGGGCTTTGTAATTTTGTGCCTTTATCGAGGTAGGTTTCTTAGGGTTTTTATACTTCAACACACTAGACTCTCCCTCCCCCCTTTCCTGGAGGTTCCAATTTCCCACGGCACACCTGGTGATCGCTCACGGCACCCTGGTTGGGAAACACTGGAATAAGGAAGCATCCTTTCTGGGACTCTTTCCTGCCTTCCTTTCAAGGGAATCTGGGTTTGAAGAATGGAATAAGGAAGCATCCTTTCTGGGACTCTTTCCTGACTTCCTTTCAAGGGAATCTGGGTTTGAAGAATGGGGTTAAGGAAGCACTCTTCTTGGGACCCTTTCCTAAGACACAGCTTGCGTAAGACACATGGTGATGAATAGGGGAGGAGGAGGAGCCATGATCGGCTGCCACGTGGTCCCGTAACGGATGAAAATATGCGACAACTGAGCCTTACCATTACAGCCATCTGACCAAGCCAAACAAGCCGGATTGGAGAAAGAGAACCGACTACTCCGAATCCGTGCACAATCCCAATAGGAACAGAGGAAAGTTTCAAGTGTATTTTATTTTTTTAAAGTGCAGTCTGCAAGTACACATAGTCCTATATGTACTTGGCATTTTTTGCACAATGGCATGATCCAACACAATTCTAGTATATCTACTTTGATATTATGTTAACTATGTAACAAGAGAATAGGATCTCAGCTGAATCGACACATACATGGTGCAGTTTGTGTAGCAGAAATTCAGAATGTATTTAAAAATAAATTTGGGAGAAAGTGAAACTTTACAGAGTCTTCACTCCTTAGTGTCTGAGGTCTTATGTTTGTGTATTAAATCACATCAGTCCTAAATAAGACTTATAATAATAATAATTATTATTATTTACTTCACTTGTATACTGTTTTTCTCATCCCAGTGGTGCACTCAAAGCGGTTTCCAACATAATTATGGCAAAATGTAATGCCTCACATTCAGAAACCTAATACTACGATAATAACATACAATTATCAATTAAATCATAAGACACGATATCATTTAACATTGAAACATGGAATTAAAAACATCAATATAAATATTAAATCACACAATCCAACAATCGTAGTCCAGGCCATTCCAAATATCATGTCTATTACACACAATCCCTGATCATTCCTTCTACTGCTTATTGCACAAAAGGCTTGGTCTCAAGCCCAGTTATTACTTTTCTTCTGAAGGCCAGAAGGGAGGGTGCTGATCCAATTTTGTTGGGGAGGGAGTTGCATAGCCAAGGAATCACCACTGAGAAGGCCCTGTGTCTCGTCGCCACCGATTGTGCTTGCGAGTGAGGTGGTACCGAGAGCAGGGGCTAGCTTTCTCCCTGAGTGGCTCCTCACTTTTAACACCTATAAGGTTGGCAGATACAATATGATTTTTCAACCAGCTGAGATTTTACATTTACAAAATCCTGGGGCATACCACCAACCAAAATGACACAAAATGACACTCTAACACAATAATACATATAGTTAATATGTTTTAAAATGTATTTATACACTCACTTAGTGTGAAACCTGGTCCTGTTTCGATGAACACAAAATAGATATCCTGGCAGGAATGGTAAAAAGACACACACGGAGCCCTTGCTCAACAGCTGTGATCCCAAATTGCCACTGTCACTTGACCCGCAGCTGCAGCACTAACACTAACTTTGTTTACTTAGCCGCGTCTGAGCAAATCCAAGATGGCGTGACCATAGCACTCTCGTGTCACTTCTTAGGTGACGTGAGAGTGCTATGGTTCCATTTCTTAAAGGGACAGATGCGCCTTACAGTTTATATATGAATGAAGTTCGAAAATAATTTCCCACGGCACACCTGATGATCTCTCATGGCACACTAGTGTTCCACAACAAACTGGTTGAAAAAACACTGCTTTAGAGAATGGTCCATTGCTTTAGATTTCTGTAATGTTCCAAACAGTATGGGAAATACCGTATATGCGTATGAATAAATTGACCTCACGTGTAAGTCAAAGGTAATTCTTGGGGCCAAAATGATGGCTTTTAATGTGACCTGTTATTTCTGGAAAGTACCAATGGCACTGCAATGGACATGTCGCCATGAGAAGAAATGTCGCCATGAGAAGAGTGGGTTGGCGTTAATTTTAAGTTCGCCCAAGATGGACCAAGTTGTTAGTTTTTGCCACTAACAGAAGGTTCTTATTTTGATAAGCATTAAGGAAAGGTACTCACATTTATCCATGGATAAGTCAACACAGGTGTTTTGGGTTGATATTTTGGACTAAATTTTATATATGCTGCTTATACTTAATATATTGAGTAAGCAAAATCCTATGAGGGAGACTGAGGATAACAAGGAACAAAAATCAGAACATTGCATTGGATGGACCACATCAACTTCAGTTTCATCAATATCATTATCATGGTCAATGCCATATGTCATGTTTCTCAAAAACTAAAGCTGACAAGGGAAAACTGATGCCAGAAACACATTTGAGGTACCAAAATGTGTATTGGCCAGTGATATAGGTAGAAGATGGAGATTCTAGCTGATCAAATGCTTGGAAACCAATTCTTATGAGGAAGGATTTGGGTTTGTTTAGCTTGATGAAGAGAAGACTGAGTGATGACATGATAGCTGTCTTCAAATATCTGAATGGATGTCATGTGGCTTATTGTTTGCCACCTCAGAGACAAACCAATGAATTTGAATCGCAAGACAAATTAGCCCTAAACAATAGACAAAATGTGTGGGCTTTAAGAGCTGTTCAACCTTGGCATATATTGCTTCATAGAGTGCATTAGTCATATATATCTGCATGAGAGAGGATTGAAGTAGATTGATCTTGCCTTTGAATTCTAAGATTCTATATTGATTGGAGCCCCCTGTGGGACAGCGGGTTAAACCACTGAGCTGCAGAACTTGCTGACTGAAGGGTTAGTGGTTCAGATCTGGGGAGCAGGGTGAGCTCCCTCTGTTAGCCCCAGCTTTTGCCAACCTATCAGTTCGAAAGCATGCAAATGTGAGTAGATCAATAGGTAATGATGCTCCATGCCACATGACCTTGGAGGAGTCTATGGACAATGCTTAGGCTTAGAAATGGAGATGAGCACCAACCCCCCAGAGTTGGACACGGCTAGGCTTAATGTCAAGGGGAAACATTCACCTTTACCTATATTGGTTAGCGAACTCACAAAGTCCATGTTCTGTCACAGCAACTGTCCAATAATAACTTGTTAGGAATTGTGGCTGTACATGATATGGAATATAAGCTTTCAATTGCTGCAGGAAAAGCTCTTGTTCAAGAACCCTCATGCAATCCACCTTCTGAGAGAAATAAAATATGATTTTCTGTGATTGTTTCCATCTCTCCTCCCCCCCCCCTTTTTTTTTTGAAAAAGAGAAGTGTATATCTGGATGTCAATGCATACATCCCATTTTGGAGAGAGTCTTGTTTATTAATGTAGAGCTACTGTAAATAATATATTTAACTGCAAATGCTTAAGATACATGCAGCATCACATAGAGCTGAACTGAGTATTCCATCTGAAGAGTTTAGTGTTTGGCAGTGAAACTGTATATCCTATCTTGGTTTATGTATTCCTCAGTCTTAGCAGATTTATTGTTGTCATTAGGTAAATGAGTAATGGAGAGATGCTTCCTTCAATAAACATGGGGTAAATATTGCTTGGATTGCAATGAAATTGACTTGGTGGGATGTTGTGATCAAAGTACAGAGATGGAAGAAATGTGAAAAGCATTGACTCCAACCATTTGGTTCTTTGCAATATGCTTTCCCAATATGGTGTTTCCTCAGTGGTGATCTACAACTGTCATAAACCCAAGGCCCATGATCATTTCTCTTAATGGCTCAAAATAATGGAAGTAAAGATGAATGATGGTTTCTCTTGTCAGTACCATATCTAGTCAGTTCCAGTTGTTTGTCTGAATTTTAAAGAATTGTGCATGCACTATTATGTTAAATAACTAATTTTGTTATACAGCTCAGTGGCATCTCCCAGCCTGACCAATAGAAACCTACTTTGCTAGGCATCGGCCATGTGGAGAGAAGGAGGTCCATATTCCATAGCATAAGAATTCAATTTGTCAATTGTGGAGTGAAGCCCTTAGTACAGTGTTTCCCAACCAGTGTGCCGTGGCACACTAGTGTGCTGTGAGTGATCATCAGGTGTGTCGTGGGAAATTGGCATTCCCCCCCCCCTCCTAGCAGCCCCCTCACAGGTTTCCAAGAAACAAATTGAGCCTCTCCGCTTGGAAATGTTTTGTTTTTTTTTACTATTTTACTGGATTTTTTGAGAGCCCCCCCCCCCCAAGGAACTGTTTATAACAGCTTCATGACATCCATAGTTAATTGGAAGCAAGTTTCATTCAGGGTGAAATTTCACAAAGGTCTGGAGAACAAGCTCTATGTGGAGCGGCTTGAAGAGCTGGGCATGTTTAGCCTGAAGAAGAGAAGACTGAGAGAAGACATGATAGCCATGTATAAATATGTGAGAGGAAGTCATATATATGTTGTGTTCATCGAAACAGGCCCAGGTTTCATACTGAGTGTATAAATACATTTAAAAACATATTAACTATATGTATTATTGTGTTAGAGTGTCATTTTGTGTCATTTTGGTTGGTGGTGTGCCCCAGGATTTTGTAAATGTAAAAAATGTGCAGGTTGAAAAACACTGCCTTAGTACAGCAGAAACCCCAGGCCTTTGACAAACAAATTAGTCAAATATGGGCTAGGCAAAACTACGGTTAGGTGGATCTGTAATTGGTTAAGTGAACGAACCCAAAGGGTGCTTGCCAATGCTTCCTCTTCATCCTGGAAAGAAGTGATGAGTGGAGTACCATCAGCAGGATTCTGTCCTGGGCCCAGTCCTATTCAACTTCTTTATTAATGACTTAGATGAAGAGTTAGAAGGCATGATCATCAAGTTTGCAGATGACACCAAATTGGGAGGGAGAGGCAATACTCCAGAAGACAAGAGAAGAATTCAAAATGATCTTAACAGATTAGAGAGATAATTGGCCAAAACTAACAAAATGAAGTTCAACAGGGACAAATGCAAGATACTCCACTTAGGCAGAAAAAGTGAAATGCAAAGATACAGAATGGGGGATGCCTGTACATGTGAACAGCAGTACATGTGAAAACGATCTTGGAGTCCTCATGGACAACAAGTTAAACATGAGCCAACTATGTCATGTGGCAGCAAAAAAAGCCAATGGGAATTTGACCTGCATAAATAGGAATCTACTGTCTAGATCCAGCAAAGTCATACTACCTATCTTTTCTGCCTTAGTCAGGCCACACCTGGAATCACACTGTGTCCAATTAACGGAGATGTTGACAAGCTCAAAGGTGTCCAGAGGAGGGCTACTAAAAGGGTCAAGGGTCTGGAGAACAAGCCCTATGAGGAGCAGCTTAAAAAGCTGGGCATGTTTAGCCTGTAGAAGAGAAAGCTGAGAGAAGACGTAAGTGCCATGGATCAAGATGTGAGGGGAAGTCATAGGCAGGAGGGAGCAAGCTTGTTTTCTGCAGTCCTGGAGACTAGGACACAGAACAATGACTTCAAACTACAGCAAAGGAGAGTCCACATGGACATTAGGAGGAACTTCCCAACTATGAGAGCTGTTCAGCAGTGGAACTCTCTGCCCTGGAGTGTAGTAGAGTCTCTTTCTCTTGAGGCTTTTAAACAGAGGCTGGATGGCCATCTGGTAGGGGGGGCTTTGAATGTGATTTTCCTGCTTCTTGGCAGGGGGTTGGATGGATGGGCCACAAGGTGTCTTCCAACTCAATCATTCTATGAATTTCCTAAATAGAAGATAAGTATCTCAAGGTGCTGAACTTCATCTGACCTTTATTGGTATTCCATATTTTGGCTGCAGCTCCTGAAACAGTGAAATGAGGCACCCGTTATCTCCAAGTGATATGTTAATTGAAACACAGAGCTGCTTTTCAGTGGTCCATCATACACAAATATTATTCCTCTTACTGGAACATTGGAACAGCCAGAAAGAAAGACTGGATCGATAATTCTTCTATTAGATAATTGAAACATGCCTCATGATTTACACTAATGTACTTGTTAAGCAATAAGTAATCAGGCATAAAGGTAGGCTTTGCATGAAGGAAAAGAGTATTTGATTTAACACCCTGTAGGGATGCACAAGATAAGTGTATGTGGGTATGACATATCTAGAGGAAAATAGCTATTACAACTAGACTTGTGCACAGATTTGTTTTGGACTTTTGCCTTCGGTTTGTTTGGTTTGTTTGAATGCCCGTAATGACAAGGGCTCTGCTGCCATGTTTTTTTCAACCAAAATAGACCACATAGCTGCCAATCGTGGCCTACCTTTTGTTCTATTTAGGATCACGAGGCGTGTGAAAAGGCTGCTGCATGCTCGCACAGGGTTTTCCTTTGAGTCTTGCCTGTTGGGCCAATCAGAACAGAATGGGGTGAGCGCCTCCATTTCTCATGGCTCTAGAGCAGGGGTGGGCAACCTACGGCCCGAGGGCCAGATGCAGCCCAGCAGCTGGTTCTGTCCGCCCCGGGGAGAAGGGTGTCGGGTGCGGGGCCAAGACGAAGGGGTGCCACTGCTGCCATACCATCGTGGGCTCTGTGGGGTCTGTGTTGGCAGACAGGCTGGAGGAGCGGCGGCTTTGGAGTGCCTGCCATCCCTGGAGGAGATCTGGGCCTGCAGCGGGAGCAGTCGCCAACCTGCGGTGGCTGATCTCCCTGGCGACCCGGAAGATTTGATCGTCTTCCAGGTCTCCAGGGCAATCAGCCGCCTCAGATCACCGACTGCTCCCCCTGCAGGCCCGGATTGCCTCCAGGGATGGCAGGCACTCCATAGCAGGGCGATAAGCTGGGGAATGGCTGGGGGCGAGAGCGGGTGGAGGCCTGCAGCCTCCCATCGCCTCCTGCTCTGCTCTCCTCTGCTGCTGTGGCAGCTGGGTCCGCTTTGCCATCCTCTGGGCTGGGTCCATTGGGCCGTTCCATCTTGGTTTGCACCTTGTCTTCTTGAATTTAATTTAATTTTAGTGGTTTTTATTATTATTTTATAAGCTTATTATAATAATATAATAATATAATATCATGTTATATTATATTATAATTCAATATATTATAATGTCTATATATATTATAATATAATAATTATGATATTAATACTAATAATATATGAATATTTCTTGATATATTAATACGTTAATATTAATGATGTGTAATATATAGTAAATATAGTAAGTAAATAAATAAAGTATGTAGATTAGAATGTAGTTCAGTCTCTAGTTGCGGCCCTCCATAATATTTTTTGACTCTCGTGTGGCCTCTTGGAAAAAATAATTGCCCACCCCTGCTCTAGAGAGAGGTGCATCTATTGCTGCAGATTGCTTTGCCACTTGCTCACTCGCAGCTTTAGCTTTTGGCTTGGCTCATTGAATCTAATTTCATTTTTTTTGATTTTCCTAGATTATTTTTTTTTTTACTTAGGGACTGGGAGTTGAAAAGTACAAGTGGTAGTCTGCTATTAATGGCTGTCAAACGCAAACTAAATGATGCAACTTGTTCAAATTTTGACAGGAGTCATCTGACAGATGCCTGTTGACAGGAGCAGTGTTGCTCTTTCAATTAAGAGGTGGGAAATTCAAAAAGTCACTGACTTATTGACTCGCCCTTGTATATTTAATCCCAATCAATTCTTCTTGGTCAATGTCTTCAATATCGCTATTTCAGCAATGGAACTATAGAAACTGCATTATATAATAATAATAATAATTTAAACCACATTATGTGAGTCTACACTGACCATACCACATTATAGGGCAGTGCAGATTGTGTGTGGGTGTGTGAGGAGCGACTTGAGAAATTGTAAGTCGCTTCTCGCATGAGAGAATAGACTGTCTGCAAGGATTTTGCCCAGGAGACGCCCGGATGTTTTGCCATCCTATGGAAGGCTTGTCTTATGTCCCCACATGTGAAGCTGGAGCTGACAGGACTGCTCACCTTTTGGTCAGCAGTCCTGCGTCACAAGAGTTTAACTCATTGTGCCACCTGGAGCTCTGGCAGTGTACATGAGGCCCACAATGTTGGTGTTTGATAAAAGGTAGTGTAACCACCATACTACTCAATGAGGGGTTGCACTGCAGCAACATTATGGATCTGTGCAGCATTTAAATACCTTCTTCAGACCCATTTTTTGTGCTAAAATCACAATATTTGAGGGCATGTTAATAAAAGGAATCTGAAACTTGGCGACTACTGTCCCTTTTTTCATACTGAAAAGCAACTGGACCTTCTGACAACTTGAAACAGAACTGATTTCCGAATGCCTGGTAATATAATTTGCATAGAGTTGGAAATGAGCACCTCCAGGCCATTACTTTGGCCACATGCACTGACCCAGAGTTCCTCCTCCTCTTGTTTGCACAGCAATGTATCTCTAATCATGTTGCATAATGGAGTACGTCCCTTTTTTATGACTCTTGTTAAGATGTAGCATCATTGACCCCGATGGAGCATAGGGTTCTCTTCCGCTCTCTTTTTTCTTTGACTTTTGCTCGGGAAATATATTCCATGGGAGAGCAAAAGGGCTTTTTAAAAGCTTCTTATAGCATGTAGACTACACATCAAATCTGAGACTAATAATGAGACCAAGTCCACTGGGGCCAAGGAGTTAGCTTATGCATGCAACTAATGAAATGGCAACCAGGCAGAGAAAGGGGAAGGTGAGGCTATATGGTCCACAGGGGCAGCATAATTAATCCTTGCCTCATTAAGAATTGGTGGCAACATAAATGACATGCTAATAAGATCCTCAACTCCCTGTCACCTTTCACTGTATATTTTTTCCACCTTGGTTTTCAATGTTAGTTTTTTGGCTGCAATGTTGTTGTGGCCTCACACTGGTGTAAAAGCCATCCCAAAAAAAGGAGTGCTCAATTTTTTAGGGCAGGGATCTTTTTTTAAATTACTATTTTTTATTTTAAATTTGCATATGTATCAAAAAGAACAACAATAGCAAATCTATACACATGTATATATACATATACAAACTCACTACATCCTAACATCTATCCCTGAGGGCCCGCCTTACTCCTTACAAACCCCAGAGATCACTTCGGTCAGAAGACCAAAACCTGCTTGAAGTCCGGAATATCCGGACCTACCACCTATCGTCCACTAGGCACAGAGTTTTTACAATCGCAGCACCACATCTGTGGCATGCCTTGCAGGAAGAAACGCAAGTTATTCGAGATCTGCCTTCCTTTCGGAGGGCGTTCAAAACATTTCTTTTCCGGCAGGCATTTGGACTCTGCTGATCAAGACTCTGCTACTTGGGTTCCTGTTATTTTAACTGTATTCTATGTATCCTGTTTTGGATGTTGTAAACCACTCTGAGCCTTTGGGGAATGGTAGTATACAAGTCGAAATAATAAATAAATAAATAAATAAACAGAGATTGTACCTGACTACATCATTCCCTCCTCCCACCCATCTCGTTGCAGTGGCTTTCCATCTTTTGCGTTGAAGACAGTCATGTACAGTCATGTCCTTCCCTCTCAATAAAATATTTTTCCATTCTTCCTTCTAGCATAATAATTTTTATTTAACAATTCCCAAAAAAGTTCTAACAGATTAAATTATTATTATTATTATTTATTTATTTATTCATTCATACTTATCTGCCGCCCTTTCCCGAGGGCTCGGGGCGGCTAACAGTAAAGCGGCTAAATTATGAAGCCTTCTATGAAACCTTTCTTCCATATCTTTCTTTTTACAAAATTTAGAAAAGTTTCTCAGACTTTGATTTTTTGGTATGTTTTTTTCTTTGCTCATCATAGCCAAATAATCAATTTCCGCTATTATAATAAGTTTTACAATCCATTTTTCTACTTTCGGAAAGTCTTCCTTCTTCCAATGTTGTGCATATAGCATTCGTGCTGCAATGATCATGTTCTAAATTGTTTTACATACACACACACTAGCTTGGATACCTGGGTTATTTGCTTGTTTTGGGGTGTTATGCAATATCCTTTAGTTAATTAGTAGCACTATTTATTAGGAAAAAGTCAGTCCCATTAGAAAACACAAGTCCTATAAATCAAGGTCAATTTCCCCAAACCTGGTCATGGGGATTCTGTGTGCCAAAGTCCAAGTCCATTATTGAAGAGCATCAGTGCTCTGCCTTGATGCAGGGTGAACTACAACTTCCATCCTGTTAAGTCAGTCCCCCAAACCTCTCCAGTGTGCTCCAGTTGTTGATCATTTGTTCTGTGTTTGCTGTGTATCATATGAAAGGGTAGGAAAGAGTTAAAGGAGAGGCAGTGGGTGGGGTCATGCCAATTTCACACAAGGAACCCTGGGATGCCTGCCTGTGGTGGAGGAAACATGTCAAACTAGGACAAAATTGTCCCCAAATGAAAACATTCCTTGGGTGGTGGGCCGTAGTGTTTGGCGAAGACATTGACAGTGGCTACATGTTCATGGCGCTCGCGATAACCTGCAATGTCAGCCTTTGGAGGCTTCTCAGCAGTTGGAACTATTACCTGTTTGTGGAGGTTGGAGGCTGTCACATTTTTCACTTCTATTATAATGTACAGATATATAGAATATACATCTTCGCTCTCTCTCTCTCTCTCTCTATATATATATATATATATATATATAGTGTATAGATGTATATTATATATCTTCGTGTCGAGAGTGACTTGGCAAACTGCACGTTGCTTCTGGTGTGAGAAAATTGGCCTTCTGCAAGGACGTTGTCTAGGGGATGCCCAGATATTTTTGATGTTTTACCATCCTTGTGGGAGGCTTCTCTCCAGTAACCGGAGCTAGAGCTGACAGAGGAAGATCATCCATGCTCTCCCCAGATTCGAACCTCCAACCTGTTGGTATTCAGTCCTGCTGGCACAAGGATTTAACCCACTGCGCCACCAGGGGCATAAAAAACAATGGAACAGAACTATACACAAGGACCAGGGCAACACTACCTAATATTTATACAATAGTTGTATTTGCATCCTGATGTGGTGACTTCCTGTCTTTTGGATTGAAAACATTCATATACAGTTTCTGTTTTTCCCTACTATTACATTGGGTTTTTTTCCTTAAAGAAGACAATGATGCTGGGGAAAATGGAAGGAAAAAGGAAGAGGGATTGACCAAGGGCAAGATGGATGGATGGTATACTGGAAGTGACTGGCTTGACTCTGAAGGAGCTGGGGGTGGCCACGGCTGAAAGGGAGCTCTGGCGTGGGATGGTCCATGAGGTCACAAAGCAACGGAAGTGACTAAATAAGTAAACAATAACACATTGTCTTTCTATTCTTCCTTCCTAATAGTTATTTATCAATTAGTAGTTATTTATCAATTCCATACCAAGACTCCGACCGATTAAAATATGAATCCTTCAAAGTAAACTTTCCTTTCTTTCTTTTTCCCCCCAAAGTTTAGGAAAGGATCTCAGTTTTTAATAAAGATTTTTGAGTTTTGTTCTTTCTTCATCATTGCTAATTTGTCCATTTCTGCTATTTTGAAAACTTTTAACAATCCATTCTTTTATTTTTGGGAGGTTTTCCTTCTTCCAGTGTTGTCTATGCAATGTCCATGCCGCTATTATCATGTAATGCAATACTTTGCAGTTTAGTGATTTTGTTTGTTTATTTGAAATTCTCAATACAAATAATTCAGGCTGCAATTGTAACTTTTTAACTTTAAATTGTAACTTGCAGTATTTTTTTTGTATCTTGCCCCCAAAATCTGATGCTTTTTTTGCAGGGCCACCACATATGGAAGAAAGTTCCTTCATGTTATTTATATTTCCAACACTTACAGTTTTGCAAGTTTTGCTGGGATCAGGTACATTATCCAATTTTTTTTGTTACGTCCTACATTTTGTGCCCATTTAATCATGCATTCCTCCATCAATTCTGGTTCCATTTCCATTCCAGAGTGGTATCTTTTGCATCAGGCTTACATAGCCTTCAGTTTCTCAAAATAAGCCTATCAATGTTGTCATGCCCCAGCATGCACCTGCAATACTATGTTTGCTCTGTAGTATGACCGTCTTCACTTTCTGTACCTCTAGAAGTTATATAATAGCTCCTCCCTTCTCTCTCAGTGCTATACTTGTTGTTCTGAAGGTAACAAGGCTGCCTGGCTCCTGGGAATTTATCAATTTAAATTTATCAATTTTTCACCTACAGTTGAATGACGTTTTACAAGGTTTACCTGGATTAAAGCATCTGGAATCTTATCTATATCCCCTCAGTTGAGTTGAACACTGTCTGACAACATATATCTGGTGTAAGTAAAGGTTAAATAGAGAGCCCCAGGACACTCCCACAACCTCACACTTGCAGCCAAGTTATTGAGTCAGAATAAATGTGATTTTGCAACGTGCCTATTGCAAGACTGCAGATGAGAAGTGGTGTGATCTTCACACCAGATCTTAGGAGATGTATTGCAAAACCTTGCAGTGCCTAGAGCAGTGTTTTTCAACCTTTTTTGAGCCGCGGCACAGTTTTTACATTTACAAAATCCTGGGGCACACCACCAACCAAAATGACACTCTAACACAGTAATACATATAGTTAATATGTTTTTAAATGTATTTATACACTCAGTGTGAAACCTGGGCCTGTTTCGATGAACACAGCATAGATATCCTGGCAGGAATGGCAAAAAGACACACACGAAGGTCTTGCTCAACAGCTGGGTGTTATAGCTCACCTGCAATCAAAGAGCACTCTGATCTCCACCAATGATGGAATGGAATCAAACTTCCCACACAGAACTCCCATAACCAGAAAATACTATAAGACTTTGGTGGGTATTGACCTTCAGTTTTGGAGTTGTAGTTCACCTATATCCATAGAGCACTGTGGATTGAAACAATGTTGGATCAGGACCAAACTTGGCATGAATACTCAATAGGCCCAAATGTGAACACAGATGGAGTTTGGGGGAAATAGACCTTGACATTTGAGAGTTACAGTTTCTGGGATTTATAGTTAACACACAATCAAAGAGCATCCTGAACTCTTGCAACAATAGAATTGAACCAAACTTGGCATATTGAACTCTCATTACCAACAGAAAGTACTGAAAGGGTTTGCTTGGGAATTGGAATTGCACCCAGAGAGCACTGTGGACTGAAACAATGTTATGTTATGTTGTTTTTTGTTTTCTATCCAGAATCACAATGTTGGAAGGAGGCTCACCACTTTAAGGTCCCTAAAACAGGCATGGGAAAACTTTATGACAGAATCCCCTGTCATAAAGTCATAGAGCGAGGCTGGGAAGAAGGGAGCCCGAGTGGAGAAGAAAAAGTGTTTGGCAGGAGGGGGAAGAAAGGGTATTGGAGGTTCCAATTTCCCACGGCACACCTGATGATCGCTCACGGCACTCTAGTGTGCCACGGCACACTGGTTGGGAAACACTGGCCTAGAGTATATTTTGGGCATGCAGATGAAGGGGATGCAGTGCTTACTGAGGAATAGATGTTAGTACACAAGAGGACTTCTTTAAATTTGAGAGCAAAACCCAGAGCCGAATCATTGTGCCATTAATGCAAAAACACATTTCACTGCTGTTTACTTAAGATGATGTACTTGTCCAGAGTCATGCCTGTTTGGTGGAATGCAGGATCAAGAGTAAGCTGAGATGTCAGTCACCCACTCAGAAGCTGTGTGTACCCTTGTTTTTGTATAATAGCCTCCAGTAATAGAGCAAAGCTGTGGTTTAGATAATGTTGTATTCTGTCAATGTTCTTCTGGATAGGTTGCCACAGGAGACCAGGGTTTTAACCTGAGAAGTATAATGGTGAAGATCCAGAGCTCAGTAGTCAAGCCCATGCTTTGAATGCAGAAAGTCCCGAGTTCAATCCAGGTGCTTCAGGTGAGCACAATTTTTGTCAAGTTCAGGATAGAAAGACATTAAGGTTTTAAAAAACCTGAACATAATAGAAAGTGCTTTGGCTTTTTCAGGTTAAAAAAGTCCCTTGTTACTGGATTTAAACTCATTTTCAAAGTCCAGGTTCATTGTTAATGTGCGTGATCCTACACCCGGTTGGCCTTTCTGCTCTGCTCAGTGTGAAAGTCAATCTTGGTAGTCTATTACTGTGGCAGCAAAATGTGAAAAGCAGGCATTTCTAACAGTCCCTGTTGCTGTAAATTTGAGGAGCAACCAAAAGTGCAAAGAGTTCATAATGAGTTTTGAGTATGGATGCGGGAGGCAAATAATATGGAGTAATATCAGCTGGGGCTATTCTATATCAACAGACAAGTTATAGCAGTTTTCAACCAGCATCCTGCTATAGGCAAGTGCCAAGTCCAATATACACTTGTGTATGTGTGTGTAGCATTCTCCTCCCTTTGCAACGGCCCACAATTTCTCTGTGATCTCCCTTCAGAGATTAGTTAAGAGCAGAAGGATAGACAAGCATCTGACTATGTCCCCATAGCCACTGACAGATGCAAAATTGTGCCACTATCTTTTCTCACTCCAGTGGATCCAATGGATTGCAACAGATGTCATCCTTTTGAGAAACTTTACTAATCCTCTCCCACTGTCCACAAGTCACTGAATGGCTCTGAAAAGTATGCTCTCACACAGGGGTGGGCAATTACCGGTCCTCCGGGTGTTTTGGACTTCAATTTCCAGAAATCCTAGCCAGTTTACCAGCTGTTAGTATTTCTGGGAGTTGAAGTCCAAAACACCAGGAGAGCCGATAATTGCCCACCCCTGCTCTAACATGTTGAAACTGGGGGCCCTTCCACACAGCCCTATATCCCAGGATATCAAGGCAGAAAATCCCACAATATCTGCTTTGAACTGAGTTATCTGAGTCCACAGTCAGATAATGTGGGATTTTCTGCCATGATATCCTGGCTTATAGGGCTGTGTGTAAGGGCCCCCAGAGTACTGTGGGTACGATGTAACATAGTGTCTTAAAAAAAATTTAAATTTGAAAAATAAAATAACATCCTCAAATTATTAAATCACTTTAAAAGCATACAAAAGCACATCCTACCACAAGCAGATTCCGAGAAGGCTATCGCCTAGACTCAAGAAAGCCGCCATCCTGAGTTTGCAAGACATGAGCAGGGCAATTGATGACAAGGTTCTTGGAGGTGTCTTATTCATAGGGTAACCATAAGTCAACATGATGGCAGATAATAATAATAATAATAATACTTTTTTTCTAACCCGCATCCATCTCCCAGGAGGGGACTCGGAGCGGCTTACATGGGGCCGTGCCCAAACAACACATCACAAAATTAACCACATCAAAAAACAATAAACACAATAAAAGCAATAACCACAATAAAATACATCTGAAAAGAACACAACAGCACAGGTGAATCTAAAATAAAGTGACAGGGCAGGCCACATGAACATATAAAATGTTTAAACCTCAGGGGAGATAAGTGGAGTAGGGTCGAATCATAAAAATCACAAAGGGGGGGAAAGGTCTCGCAGATACGGGGGCATTTGAGGGGCTTAATCTCTGAAGGCCAGGTGGAAGAACCAAGTTTTAGTTGTTTTCTAAAGAATCTCTCCCGGGAGGGAGTTACAAAGACGGGGGGCCACAGAGGAGAAGGCTTTTTCCCTAGTGCTCACAAGCTGAGTTTGTGAGACTGACAAAGGCAAAAGGAGGGCCTCCACTGAGGAACGAAGCGCTCGAGTTGATTCATGGGGGGAGAGCCGGTCACAAAGGTCACAAAGGTAACACCAACCATGATCATTTGTTACATTAGCATATGTATTTTTCTGGAAATGGCAAGGAGGTATCAAATTCCTTCTTACGTCGTAGTTCTCCTAAGTTGTGTAATGGTTGCTAGAAAGCACTTGGGCTCAACTCTGCCCTTCGCTTGTGTGGCAGCCAACTGGATGGAATTACTGTCAGATATCCCATTACCTGGTTTCCACAACTCCAGCAGAGTTTTACATTTCACCAGCATCAATAATGACCTTGCTGTCTTATGATAGGATCCAAAACAAATTCAGGAGGAAAAATCAAATGGGATATGGAGAAATTCAAAATGCCTCAAGATTAATTCCCTAGATTTAGCTATTATTGACTTCATGAAGTCTGTCAGCCAAATGTATCTAAGTTTCTGCCACTAAATGAGTCTCCATTGCCATCCTGTCCAGCTTCTCCTACGAGCCCCTGCCCAGGCTGGCACAGTTGTTCATTTGATTATTGGGTTCGCTTACCCAGTCGGTCCTAGTCAAAGCTATCGCGCCAATTCAGCTTCACGTCCCTTGTCTCCATATACATCACAGATGATGCTTGCTTGTTACAGCAACCCTAGTGGAAAATCAAATCTCCCAGCTAGCTGCCAGTTGCCCACGAGCCAAGGGATTTATGTTGTTGTGATGTGCCTGCTCTGATAGAGCTAGCATTTCCACAGCCTACAGGGTTTTGTGGGTTGACTTCGGGTGTTTGTTTCTTTGTGTGCCCACGTATGTTTGCTGTGTTGATCTTTCAATGAGAAGGCCAGTAATGAGATCTGTAAAATAGCCAGGAGGAGGAAAGGATGACAAACACATGAGCTAAGTCAAAACAGCATGAAACTCTGGAAATAAAAACTGCATTGGAAAGGTACAAGGAAAGGAAATCATATGAGATTCAAACGCTTAAACAGAATGAGTCATGGGTGAACTGCATCTAGAATGAGTTACCAAAAAGCAGGTGTGCTAGAAGGGACCACCACTAGCTAATAAAAGGAGCTTTCCAAGGTCCTGAGACTATGTTAGGGTGATTTCAGCACTTTGGACAACTATTTGTCACCAATGCTTTTGGATGGCTTGGACTCTATATTACTTGTTTCCAGCTTATTTGAAATATAATTTCAGTTAAGTTGGCCTCTTCTCTCCTCATTTTTTCCACTGCAAACAAAGAACTTTTTATTTACCAAAATCTTTTATAGTAAGCCAGCTGTAGCAGTGGGATGTATTAGCTGGAAGATGCTGCTATAATATTTCTGAAGCTAAAATACTTCATTTGGGAAGAAACTTTGAGAAGAGTCATAGCCCTAAGATTGATATTAGTTATCCATTGGGCCTTCTTGGCTTTGCAAAGCAAACTGTAGAATGGAGCTCCCTACAAGTCCTATTATTGCTTGGGCTGAGAAGGGCGGTATAGAAATATAGTAAATAAATAATAAATAAATTGGCTATAACTGTAAGCTGCTCTGAGTCCCCTTTGGGGTTAGAAGAGTGGGCCAGAAATATAGTAAATAAATAATAAATAAATTTAAGTTAAATAGTTAAAATCAAGTTTGGAGTGTTGTGTTGTTTCTGGGCTGCATGGCCATGCCCCCGGTGGCATAGTGGGTTGAACCGCTAACCTGCTGAACTTGCTGACTGAAAGGTTGCTGGTTCAAATCCAGGGAACAGGGTGAGCTTCTTCTGTTAGCCCCAGCAATTTAGTCGTTCAAAATCATGCAAATGTGAGTAGATCAATAGGTACCGCTCCGGCAGGAAGGTAACAGCGCTCCATGCAGTCATGCTAGCTACATGACCTTGGAGGTATCTGGCTGGCTCTTCGGCTTAGAAATTGAGATGGGCACCAACCCCCCAGAGCAGACCTGGGCAATTGGCGGCCCTCCAGGTGTTTTGGACTTCAACTCCCAGAAATCCTAGCCAGTTTACCAGCTGTTAGGATTTCTGGGAGTTGAAGTCAAAAACACCTGGAGGGCCGCCAATTGCCCAGATCTGCCCCAGAGTCTGACATGACTGGACTTAATGTCAGGGGAAACCTATGGCCATGTTCTAGTAGCATTTTCTCCTGACATTTCACCTGCATATATGGCTGGCCTCTTCAAGTTTCTTTATTAAACTAAAGCTGTATGCATGGCCTCATTGTCTCCAGAGTGGACTGGCAACTACCCTATCCATCAAATATTCCCCAAAATAGCATCCTTATCTCACCCCATAGCTACTTAGTTTTTGCTTCTCGTTGTGTAATCACTGTCCACGAAGACCTTCTTAACGCATTAATTTCAGGCCATGGCTATTGTCAAAATGTGTTGATGAACAATGGAACTGCCTCTTATTCTTGCTCTAACCTTGGACGGGTAACACCACAGGAGTGATTCTCATTTGGCAGAGAGTCCATGGCCCTCAGCAGGACAGACCAGCAACTATCAAGTCATTCTGCATCACTGACACTTTGCAAGACACAGGCCTTCATTTGAGCCAGGCACCAGCTGATCCCCTCTTCAGATCACCATCATTCAAAGTGGTTTCTTCAACCCTGCACAGATTTAAAGGAGACTTCAATTGGATTGGACTCACCAGTTGGAGTTATATGAACTTAAGTGAACAAAGGGACTCTTACAAATTGAAAGTGATATGTTTTGGTCTCACTAAGCATCAAAGCACAAGTTAGAGAGCATCAGTACTCCCTTGCTTATATCCTGTACATGCCTTTGCAATTCACTATCAGGGTTTCTAAGCACTTCTGCTATGGAGAAGAATAAAATGCAATATGCTGTGTGTAGCATACCCACAAAAGCAGATGTCTTCTCCCTACACTGATCAATTGAGCTGGCCTTTCTCTACGCATTTTTGGAGGGTGTTGATCACTTTTGACATGGAGGAGGCAATAATAATAATAATAACTTTATTTATAGACCGCCCTCTCTCCCCAAGGGGGTTCAGGGAGGTTTACACACAAAAAAAGACAAACATTCCATGCCCGAACTCAAATATAAACAATTTTAAATTAACAGGATAATACAAAAATAAAAACCATAAACTTGTGACAAAGGGGAAATTAGCACCAAAATGAGGACAAATACAAACATTCGAATGAACCTAATTGTACTAATAACATAAATTGACCATTTAAAAATAAAACTTAGAAAAGGCAAATAAAATACATTAAAATGACTATTAAGGAGGTTGTTCTTCTCATGTACCATAGCAGCAGTGGAATACAGATAGGTTAGCCACCATTCTGGTGGAACTGAAATGTCCTAACCCTCCTCCTCTCCATATGCCAAAGTGTGTTTTCAAGAGCTTTTTAAAGGAGAGTAGGGTGGAGACCATTTTTACTTCTTTAGGGAGGGAATTCCAGAGATGGGGAGCAATCATGGAGAAGGCCCCCTCTCTCTTTCCCAGCAACCGCACTTGTGACGGGGGTGGGACTGAGAGGAGAGCCTCCTCTGCTGACTGCAGTGCACAAGATGGTCTGTATAGAGCAGGGGTGCCCACACTTTTTCAGCATGCGAGCTACTTATAATAAAACCAAGTCAGAAAGATCTACCTACCTCCTCAAGGCTGGAGAGGGGAGGGGTGGGGGCGAGGCTTGGCGTGGCCTGGCTCTGCCCCCTCTGGCTTTGGAGCTCCCAGCAGCTTCTCCAGGCTTGAGGATGGCAATGCCAAGCCAGCCTTGTGCTGGCTATTCCACCACGGGCTTGGCATTGCCATCCTCAAGCCTGGAGAAGCTGCTGGTAGAGCGGAAGCCAGAGGGGGGCGGAGCCAGGCCACGCCAAGCCTCACCCCCTCCCCTCTGGCTTTGGAGCTCCCAGCAGCTTCTCTAGGCTTGCGGATGGCAATGCCAAGCCAGCCTTGTGCTAGCTATGCCACCACTGGCTTGGCATTGCCATCCTCAAGCCTGGAGAAGCTGCTGGGAGTGCCGAAGCCGGGGAAGGGGCAGGACTTGGTACAGACTGGCTCCGCCCCCTTCTGAGAAGCGCCCCATCCTGGGATCAACCTCCTTCGATCCCAGGATCAACTGGTCGATCGCGATCGACTTCCTGGCCAGCCCTGGTATAGAGAGATGTGGTTGGACAAATAGCCTGGACCCAAACCGTTTAGGGCTTTATAGGTAATGACCAGTACTTTGTATTTGGCTCGGAAGTGGACCGGCAACCAGTCGAGTTGCTGCAGCATGGGAGTCATCCTCTCATGATATGGCACTACGGTTAGCAATCTGGCTGTCGATTTGCTGATCCCTGCACCAATTGCAGCTTCTGAACTGTCTTCAAAGAAGATAAAGTAAACAAGTTGTCAGGGAGAAGCAGTACCAGTGAAGGTGAATAGCTTTCCCATCCATGTGAGCCCTGTTTTTGAGTAATACCTCAACACGGCTGGATAACCTGCCGGCATCTGGCCTTGTAAACACGTCATTCAGCCCATTTCACAAGTGACGGGGGGAAAGATGCTGCATCAGCCTTTCGCCTCTGCAAGAACGGCTGCTTTTGATTTATCCATTGTGCTCATGGCAACAATTGCTCCTCCAAGTCCAAGTTGATGAATCCTGTTTGGTAGTTCCTGAATAAGCAGAATCTCATGATTTTAAGAGTTGGAGCTGGTAAAAGACCTAGCTTTGGGATGGTGAATTTCTGAAAACATTCTAGCTGAGTTCCTAAATTGTGCTGTATGGTGGAAATTTACAAGGTGAAAGACAGTCCTTCTGCTAAATACTGACATTGTGAATGAACGAATTGTTTATTGTACCAGCCATAGGCCATGGCTTCAAATAATATACAACCTTTGTATACTGACTCTTTAAAACTACAGTAGCAGTGGCATTATACAACCATGCTACTTTTCACATTGTGCAGTGAGGAAAGCACAAGAGCTGCTTGCTACAACCCAGTGAGAAAATGGTCCATTGAAGGCATCAACTAATGAATTCTCCAAGGATGTGCAACTGCACGACTGGAATCCCGTTGGCTTGTCCTAGCTAGAGTAGTCTCATTCAGCCAGTTGTTGAATAGTCATTATGTATATCAATCCATTTGAGTCAATGGATATAGTTCCATGTGAAATCGTTACAATTTTGGATGTTCACTTATGCAATCCTGAACTGAATTATATTGGGTTGTTGTGAGTTTTCTGGGTTGTATGGCTATGTTCCAAATGCACTCTCTCTTGATGTTTTGCCTGCATCTATGACAAGCATCCTCAGAGGTTGTGGGGTCTGTTGGAAACTACAAAAATAGAGTTTATATATCTGTGGAATGTCCAGGGTGGGAGAAAGAACTCTTGTCTGTTTGAGGCAGGTGTGAATGTTGCAATCGGCCACCTTAATTAGCATTTAATGGCCCAGCAGTTTCCAGGTATGGCTTATTACTGACTGGGGGAATCCTTTGTTAGGAGGTGATTAGCTGGCCCTGATTGTTTCTTGTCTGGAATTCCCCTGTTTTTGAGTGTTGTTCTTTATTTCCTGTTATGATTTTAGAGGGTTTTTTTAAAATACTAGCAGACAGATTTTGTTCATTTTCATTTTTAAAAAAACTTTAAAATCTCCCACTCTGGACATTCCAAAGATAGATAAACCCCATTTTCCTAGTTTCTAACAGACCTCACAACCTGAAAACTCATACAGCCCTGAAAACTCACAAAAGCCCACTGTCTTCCAATCCTATGATATCTCATGTACTATCTGCATTTTTATTGCTTTTAAGTAACCGTTGCGTTTTTATGCAACTTTAACCTTGCTGAACGATTGCTATCTCGGCTGTATGTAAACCGCCCCGAGCCTGCTGGAAGGAGCAGTATACAAGATCGAGGAAATAAATAAATAAATAAATAAATAATTCCAGCCATGAAAGTCTTCAGCAATACACTGAATTATATTGATTACACAAGGGCGCAAGTACAAACACACACATAAGGGAACTTAGACTTGTGTAGAACACCAACAGGGTCCCAGCTTCTGTTTTGCAAATGGTAGCTAGCTTTTGCAAACCAAAGAATTTTATTTCTGCAGCCTTTGGCCCTCAACCAAGATAGATGATTTCTTTCCCTCCCCCTATTTTCTATTTCTTTTCTCATTCTTCTGTCTCATCATTTTAATGGGTCACTTTATTCCGTGTCAAATCTATTGACACGGCTGATCTCATACTATCTCTTTAGCAGCAGCAAACCCTTTAGAAGAGGTCTTAGCCAAGATATGCTACCTGAGATGATGAGAAAAACTATGGGACTTGTTACATTATGTGGCTCCTATTTCAAAGAAGCCATGTTTCAATCCAAATTTAATGGATCTAGCTAAGGTGCTGAACCTATTTTGGAGATAGTGTTTGTTTAGTACTTTAGACAGCTCCTCTAAAGTTCAAACTAAAACTCAAGAGTTGATTCATTGTCATACTACATTGGCAGTGTCCCTGTTGGTTCTGCTGGACCTCTCAGCGGCCTTCGATACCGTCGACCACGGTATCCTTCTGAGTTGCCTCACAGGAATGGGTCTTGCAGTGGCTCCACTGCATATAGTTTCCGAGCACAATTCAAAGTGCTGGTTTTAACCTACAAAGCTTTATACAGTTCCGGCCCAGTTTACTTGTCCAAACAAATTCTCCTCTATGAACCATCAAGGACATTCAGATCCTCTGGAGAGGCCCTGCTCTCGATCCCGCCATCTTCGCAACCGCGTCTGGTGGGGATGAGAGACAGGGCCTTCTCTGTTCTGGCCTCTCGGCTGTGGAACTCCCTCCCAAGCGATATTAGATCTGCCCCCTCCCTGTTATCCTTCAGGAGGCGGGTGAAGACTTGGATGTGGAATGAGGCTTTCCCAGAATAAACTGAGATTGATTTCAATCTGAAATGAGTGACCACTTTTATAGACCAAGTTGAATGTGGTTTTAATGGCAATGTGGTTTTTATGTATTTTAATATGCTGTTTAAAGATGTTTTAAATTTGTATAGCATTGAATTTTGCTGTAAGCCGGTCTGAGTCCCTCCATGGAGGTGAGAAGGTCGGGGTACAAACATTTTAAATAATAAATAAATAAATAAATGTCTGGGGGATGATAGAAATTACAGTCCATGTTACTCCCATATCAGATCTAGTGGAGGAAAAGCTGAACATTCCTGCATACGCTCCAGCTGTTCTGTTTTGGCAAGGACAATCCCAATTAGTCTTCTGTCATCTCATTTTTTTAATCTGTTTTTAAAATATTCCAGATTCTCATATTCTTTCCACTTCTCTTTCTTATCCTTAGTATTTTTCAATAGGTACGAACTGGATTCAAAGAAAAGTAGTAGGGTATGTTCAACTAGTTCATTGAGAGGGAGGAGAGAATGTAATCTGGCCCTTTCCAGTAGACTCTGGCAAGAGCAAACCTCTTGCCTGTTGTTCCCAATCTACCTCCCATTAATAATGGTTTTAGCATATTGTCTACATTCTCATATTGCCTAGTTTTCATCTGTGAATTTCAGACACAGTGAAGACATCTGAACTTGTGTTTTGCTACTGTGCTGCTGAATATGCATAGCCAGTGTAGAAAACATCTCACTACGTTAAAACAGTGGCAGTGGCTCTTAATGAAAAATGCCACATTATCACAGGATGTCTATGCCCCACACCACTGGAGAAATTTCACTGTTTAGCTGGTATTGCACCACCTGACATCTTCCAGGAAGTAAACACACATAGAACTGGAAATGTAGCACAGAATGATATTATGTATTATAAAAATATATTCTTAAGGTATATACTAGGCATGAGAAAAATGAAACGGAAATTAAAAGGATTCGTAAGAGATTCGTATGAAATGGGACTTTTGAGGTTTTACGTATCGCTGCCGCGATCCCGGAAGTAGACTTCCTTTTACGGTCCTTGAGGCCAACAATTTGCGTTCCCGCCTTCATTCAGCTTCTTCTTTTTCCCGCATTTCTATGGGGAACTGGAAGTGACGCTGCTGCTAGGTAGGCAATGCATTCTGGAAAGTGTAGTCCTCCACGCTTCCCCCCTCCTTCTCTTCCCCGTTGCTCTGCTGCCATGCCCCATCGCAGGGGCCAGCTTCACACACACACACGCGCGCGCGCTTCTCCTCCTCTCTCTCCCTGCGCTCTCTCAGATGCTTCTCTTCCCCGGTGCTCTGCCATGCCCCATCGCAGGGGCCAGCTTCAGCCCTCCAGGTACGTGTTTTGGACTTCAACTCCCACCATTCCTCACAGCCTCAGGCCTCTTCCTTTTCCTCTCAGCCTGGGCAAACTTGGGCCCTCGCTCCCTCAGGATCGGGGTGAGAGAGAGGCAGTGAGGAGCGAGGGGGGGGCTCCTCCTCCTTTTCTTTTGCTGCTTCCAAGAATAGAATACCCCCTCCCTCCCTTCCTCCTTCCCTCCCTCCTTCCTATTTGGAGAGTCCCATCTAGAATTCAGTGTGGTTTATTCAAGTTTTGGCCTACAACTCCCAGAAATCCCAGCCAATATACCAGCTGTTAGGATTTCTGGGAGTTGTAGGCCAAAACCATCTGGAATGCGCATGCTCTGGCATACGAATTACTAACGAATTTTGTTAGTACTTAAGTTACATTTCAGAATTTTTTGGGAAATTTTTTGTAAGTCTTTCTTTTACTAATAAAAAAATCCCCCCCCCCAATTTGATTTAAGAATCGCCATTTTTGGATTCTAAACCATGCCTAGTATATACCACCAAAACAGTCCCTCTGAGGGGAGATAGTCATAAGCACAGTAGATCTAAAGGTACAAATATAATAATATACATTCATATATTAATTATATAGTCAATCAAAGCCGTGTCACACAGTCTGCCAAATAAATATAGTACCTCCAGAGACACTCAGGCAAGCAGGAAAAGGTAAACCCAGGAATGTCCAGTATATTAAAGTTCCATGATAATAATCCAAAATACCTGATACAAGGGTTCACTGCGTGTTCTGGGGATCTCAGCCTAATGCTGGGTGGTGTATCAGGCAGGGGGGCTGCGTCTCGAAGTATATCCCAAGATGCCGGACCCAACCGCAACGGTCAATCTGCAAGGCCTGATACCGTTTTGACGTTGTAATACATAAATATACAGTTCAATTCCTACCAAAACAATTGTATTTAGGTGCAGTACCTTACTTACCTTCAGGTCACGCTGATACATTATGTGTTATTTCATACTTAGTAATCAAGACAAAATCTATGAATCAAATGTCTTCAATCATTGGCAAATAATAACAATATTGCAAGCATGAAAGATTATACAAGCCACATATATCACATTAGTGAGACCCCCCAAGTACACAAAATCATATATAAGGCAAATGCCTGGGTAAACTCTGAACAAACAAGGCAAGCACAGCACAGTACTAGCGGGGTGTGTAAATAGACCCAATGTCGCTTGAAATAATGTTCAAGTACACGACTATGCACAGTTCGCCAAAGTCCTGGGGCATACCCAAAGTACAGGAATGAGGGGTGTCCGCAGGAGCTATGGTGCATTGGATCTCCTCCAACCTAGAATGGTTCTCCTGCGACGCTGCATTTGCCTGGCGTAATACTGCCACCTGAAGAAGCTACAAGTGAAACGGATCGTGGCCTCGCATTTCAACCGTAGCGGCCCCTCCGATCCCACCTTGGCTCCGCATTGGACTACTGACACCCCTCATTCCTGTACTTTGGGTATGCCCCAGGACTTTGGCGAACTGTGCATTTCTTGAACATTATTTCAAGCGGCATTGGGTCTTATTTACACACCCCGCTAGTACTGTGCTGTGCTTGCCTTGTTTGTTCAGAGTTTACCCAGGCATTTGCCTTATATATGATTTTGTGTACTTGGGGGGTCTCACTAATGTGATATATGTGGCTTGTATAATCTTTCATGCTTGCAATATTGTTATTATTTGCCAATGATTGAAGACATTTGATTCATAGATTTTGTCTTGATTGGTGTATTTTCACTGACCTATAGTGCGTTTACAGTGTATACTCTGCATTCTCGACTGTTGTACATGTTTATTTCATACTTACCCGGGTACGTGTCCATTCGTTCTCCATATGGTTCCATACATTGTTTTGGTAGGAATTGAACTGTATATTTATGTATTACAACTGTGATTCTTATATTACAGATGTGTGTATCCAGTATGCCTTGCATTTGTTCTGTAAAACCTTCTGCTTGAGAAAGCCAGACCTACAGAGATACTTGCAGGAACACCCCAGCAAGCAAGAGTCTAAATGTGGCAGGCTAAAACCTAGCACCTCAATCAGTGGCTGAGGCAGGGTAAGAAACTCCCCCTTGGGCACACAGAAGAGTGGGTGTCTTGGAAGGTGCTGAACAGGCTGTGCTCTGGCACCACAAGATGCAGAGCTAACCCTAAGAAATGGGGCCAATAATGAAAGGGCCAAGGCAGTGACATCTCTGGCCCATCCTCTGTTCAGATATCAGCCAGCACGCCAATGCCTTAAATCAAGAAATAGTTTTTTAAAAGATCTACAGAGATTCTCACAGGAACACCTCAGCAAGCAAGAGTCCAAAAGTGACAGGCTAAAACCCAGAACCTCAACCTAAGCCTGATACTGGATGAGAGACTCCCCCCCTCCTCTGGGCACACTGACCTTAAGGAATGGGGCCACAAAGTGGAGTCCATCACATGCGAGTGTGGAGAAGAGTAAATCATAGGCCACCTACTACTACCGTGTTTCCCCGAAGGTATGACACCCCCGATTGTAAGATGTATCGGGGGTGTCAGGGGGGTCGGCTAATGTAAGCCGTACCCCGAATGTAAGCCGTACCACGTCGCCACGCCGCAGCCGCCGCCGCCGCAACCGGCCCATCGGCCGCGGCACACCTCTGCGGCGCACCTTTCTGCCAGGCCTCCAAGGAAGGGAGGGGGAAGAGAGCCAGAGGCGTGGCAAAGCGGCGCTGCGTCAGAGTGACGCGTCGCCGCTTTGCCATGCCCCTGGCTCTCTTCCCCTCCCTTCCTTTGTCCAGGAAGGGAGGAGGAACAGAGCCAGAGGCGTGGCAAGCGGCGCTGCGTCAGAGTGACGCGTCGCCGCTTGCCACGCCCTGGCTCTCTTCCCCCCTCCCTTTCCTTTGTCCAAGGAAGGGAGGAGGAACAGAGCCAGAGGCGTGGCAAGCGGCGCTGCGTCAGAGTGACGCTGTCGCCGCTTTGCCACGCCTCTGGCTCTCTTCCCCCTCCCTTCCTTCGTCCAGAAAGCTGCACCTCTGCGGCGGCATGACAGTGGCAGCGGCGGTGGCGTGGGCATGGCGACGGGGTACGTCTTAGTGTATATGAGACGTACCCCGAAAGTAAGACATAGGGAGACTTTTCGGGGAGAAAAGAAAGTAAGACGCTGTCTTACTTTCGGGGAAACACGGTATGCAACCTGAGCCCTGCCACATGCCCAATGGAGGACCTTCTCACAACGACACCAGAGGAACTCCAAGAGGCCAGCTTCTGGCCAAAGGACATTTAGCATAATGCCAAGTTTTTAAACTTTGTTTGTGTTTTTGAATGCATTTTAACTGTACCCTCAGCACGCTTCTCACACAATAAATAAATAAATCTGTGAACTGTTCCCCAAGGACTTCACCTCAGGCCTCCTTTGATAAATCTCCAAGAAGTCATGTAAAGGGAAATCTGAGGTTGAAAGAAAGAGATAAAAGACAACACGGGGCCGTTGATGAAACTGTGGTCACCAGGGGGAAGAGGCACTTTCCTTTCCAGCGAAGGGCTTCATTAACTCCCCATCACATCCCTGCCGCATTGTGAATAATGGCTACCTCTAACACAGAAATATGTACTGCTCTCGCTGCATTAAGCAAGGCCTCTGTGCGAATGTCTCCCACAAGCAGAACTAATAAAAAGACTAAAGAGTGTGCCAGATCTGTGGCTGACAAATGGGATAAGGAGGGGAGGCTGCCATGCAGGGGGCTTGCTTTTGTAAGCTGTGAAGACCGATCAAGGGCAGATTGGCAATCGGCTGACCTCCTGAATGCTTTCTGCAAAAAGGTGATTTGAAGAGGACCCGCCCCTTCCACAAAAAGCTGGAAGTGGGGGAGGAATGCTTCTCCAACGCTACATGGTTCCTTTCATGGTAGGAAAGGACAATCAATTCACTGTCATTCAGCCATGGTTGAGTCTCATAGCAAAAAAAAAGGATGGGTGTCATTCCTCACCAAGTTTCCCCTTGAAGGAAGCCATTTGAACCATTTTCTTCTCATGTGAGAAATTTTTTTATATGATTTTCAAAGCTTGTTTTTGCAATTTCAGAGTGGGCATTGACCTTGAGTTTTGGAGCTGTAGTTCACCTACACCCAGAGAGCAATGTAGGCTGAAACAATGATGAATCTGGACCAAACTTGACACAAATACTCAATATGCCCAAATGCGAACACTGTGTGTCAAGTGTGACTTAGGAAACTCCAAGTTGTTTCTGGTGTGAGAGAAACACCTTCAAGGATTTTGCCCAGGGGACGCCCAGATGTTTTGATGTTTTACCATCCTTGTGGGATGCTTCTCTCATGTCCTCGCATGGGGAGCTGGAGCTGACAGAGGGAGCTCATCAATGCTCTCCCTGGATTTGAACCTCCGACCTGTCAGTCTTCAGTCCAGCCGGCACAAGGGTTTAACACGTAGCGCCACTGGGGGCTCCAGAGTTATTTCAGAGATATTCTGCACAAAATGTGCATGGGATTGTTTTGCACAGAAAACAACATTTTCTGAACAGGATATAGCATTTCCTGTGCAAAAATATATACAGAAAGTTTTTTTCCCTGTACATAAAATTCAATTCCCTGTGCAGAAAGAGCATGGGGTTGCTTTGCTTTATGCAAGTGAAACATAAGTAAAATTTGCTTGGAATATATTCCTAATTGCAGATTCCACCCCCCTTCCCCCGGACATAATATTTCTGCACAGTCAGCATAGGTAAGATGGACAAGACTAGTCATGTCCATCTCTGAGGGGTGAGGCTCATCTCCATTTCTAAGTGGAAGAGCCGTCATTGTCCGTAAAAGCCTCCAAAGTCATGTGGCCGGCATGACTGCATGGAACACCATTACCTTTCTGCAGAAGCAGTACCTATTGATCTACTCACATTTTGCATGTTTTCAAAGTGCTAGGTTGGCTGAAACTGGGGCTAACAGCAGGAGCTCACCCTGGTCCCCAGATACATACTTCCAACCTTGCAGTAAGTAAGTTCAGCAGCTCAGCAGTTTAACCCACTGCGCCACCAGGGGCTTTGCACTTCACCAACTTTGGTTAAAGAAATACCTACACTATGCAAGCAATTGTGTATCAAATGCAAACCAAGTGGTACACTGAAAGCATGGATAAATAAGTTATATGTCACCCAAAAATGTACAATTACAAATTAGATTGGGATATCTGTTGGTTAGTCCCAAACAGAGTAGACCCATTGAGTCAATTGTTGACTGATGAAGTAACCAACAATCATGGTGCTGCTACACAGAAAGCCCTGTTATATGTAGTATCTATCTAACCTTATGAGTTGCCAGGACATGCAATAAACGTCATCTTAAAATCTCCAATTTCTAAAAAGCTCATAGTCCAGGACAGCTGAAAGACATGCTTAAGGATATAGATACGTTAGCGTAAGTTTAGTGAATGGCAACAAGGATGATAAGAGACACGGAGAACACAGCATGTTTTCAAACTCTTAAATTGGCAGAAGCTGGGACTAATAGCGGTAGCTCACCCCACTCTCCAGATTTGAACTACCAACCTTATGGTCAGCAAGTTCAGCAGCTCAGCGCTTTAACCCGCTGTGCCACCGGGGGCTCCCATAGTCAGCATAGTAAAAGTAAAGGTTTTCCCTTGACATTAAGTCCAGTCATGTCCGACTCTCGGGATTGGTGCTCATCCCCATTTCTAAGCCGAAGAGCTGGCATTATCCGTAGACATCTCCAAGGTCATGTGGCTGGCATGACTGCATGGAGTGCTGTTACCTTCCCGTCGGAGCGGTACCTATTGATCCACTCACATTTGCATGTTTTCGAACTGCTAGGTTGGCAGAAGCTGAGACTAACAGTGGGAGTTCATGTCGCACCCCAGATTCAAAACTGTGACCTTTCAATCAGCAAGTTCAGCAGCTCAGCAGTTTAACCCACAGCAGTTCAGCAGTTTAACCCACCGGTAGTCAGCATAGCTAGTGGAAATTTCAGAGATAAAGTCCCAAAAATGAACCCAAGCTATGCTTAGAATGGTTAGTTGAAAATCTCCAAATAGAGGTATAAACATAAATGAGGAAAAATGTTGCAATCACTTCCAGCGATACGTATCAGCACTTTGTGGGTGGGGAGAATTTCGATCTTTCCAGCCCCCCAACTTTGTCTTAAACAGCCTTCGTCTGAATTCATCCCCGTAAGGAAAGATCACATTAATGGCAAAACTGATTAGCTAAAGTGGATGAAGCAAGTTAAGTGATATAAATTTGTCACTATGAAGCATGCCTCCAATTGAATAATCAATAAACACTCAATTGGAGAGGCAGTGAAGCCTTGATCATCCCTCGGTGTTTTAATATCCTCCAAGAATGAATCGGGGGTTTTTCTTTTCTTTTCTCACAAGGCACGCATCGAAAACAGCAATATAATCAGCGCCCGCATGAAACGCATCATGCGGGGACTTGTTTCTCTCACTTTTTTTTTATGAGAGAGAGCCAAAGCTGTTTTTTTTAAAAAAATTACCATACTCTAATTAAAATTTGATGGGGCCTCTGGGGGCTGGGGAAAAGTTGATTCGAGAGGATAGTTTAATCTCACCCTGGTGCTGCCAACTGGCCAATCCTGCAGTACAGCCTTGGAAAGGAAGACAGCATGTTGAATGTACCGAGAAGAATAGCTAAAATCAGCACTAGCTAATTAGAAGAGATTTTAATTTCTTTAGCTCCCTCCCTCCTCCTCCATGTTGCCTTCATACACATGTCTTGTCTGAATCCCTATATATTCCACCAAATATGGGGTGCTGAATTAGTTTTGCCGCCCTGTTCTCTTTCTCGGTTTCACAGCAAGCTCTGCTTCCTCATTAACAGCTACACAGCAGGAAACAGGTATAGCAACATGGTTCCCTTCACCTTGCTAGGAATAGCTGCAATCACCTATTGAATCTAATGCAGATGGCTGACAGTTTTGTTTTGTTTGGGGCTGTTATTTTTTTGAGAAAGGCATGCCCAAGCTCACAGATTTCGTCATAAATAGCACAGAAAAGAAACCCGCATTAAAAGGGAAAAAAAGAAAAGGATTCAATCTTGAAATAGAGAGCCAGGCAGCTTTAAAGCCGCAAGTATGTTTTTATTAAGCACTGCAGAATAATATATGGACTTGTAATGTAAGATTCTTTTAGCTTCTGAAAACTGTGGGCCGTTCTTCCTTGTCATTAAATCCAAAATTCTGCCTCTCTAAGCTCCAAACCCTCTCTGTGTCAACTTCAAACCTTGTCAGCGCCAACTCAGAACCCTGTCTGCGTCTCTCAGAGGCAAGCTGGTCTTGAGATGTGGTTGCATGCCTTCAAACCAACTGCCTGGCACTGCCATCACACACATACACATACACAAAACATCAACAAGGCAGATTCCTAGTTTCCATTCAGAAATGTGAACTCATACAGTGTTCATTAGTCCAATCTTGAATAAACCCAGCTTCTCAACTGTTGTTGAGATCTGCCCACTTCTTTCTAAGGTACCTTTTTCTGATGTCAGGAAAGAATCCTAGAATCATAGAGTTGGAAGAGGCCTCATGGGCCATCCAGTCCAACCCCTTGCCAAGAAGCAGGAAAATCACATTCAAGGCCCCTCCAACAGATGCCCATCCAGGCTCTGTTTAAAAGCCTCCAAAGAAGGAGTGTCCACCACACTCTGAGGCAGACAGTTCCACTGCTGAACAGCTCTCACAGTCAAGAAGTTCTTCCTAATGTTCAGATGACATCTCCTTTCCTGTAGTTTGAAGCCATTGTTCCGCATCCTCGTCTCCAGGGCAGCAGAAACAAGCTCGCTCACTCCTCCCTATGACTTCCCCTCATATCTTTATATATGGCCATCATGACTCCTCTTAGCCTTCTCTTATGCAGGCTAAACATGTCCAGCTCTTTAAGCCACTCCTCACAGGGCTTGTTCTCCAGACCCTTGATCATTTTAGTCACCCTCCTCTTGGCACATTCCAGCTTGTCAACATCCCGTCGATTGCAGTGGCCAGACTTGGACACAGTATTGCAGGTGTGGTCTGACCAAGGAAGAATAGAAGGGTAGCATGACTTCTCTGGATCTAGACACTAGACTCCTATTTATGCAGGCTAAAATCCCATTGGCTTTTTTAGCCGCCACATCACATTGTTAGCTCATGTTTAACTTGTTGTCCACAAGGACTCCAAGATCTATTTCACACGTACTGCTGTTGAGCCAGGCAACCCTCATTGTATATCTTGCATTTGTCCCTGTTGAACTTCATTTTGTTAGTTTTGGCCAATTATCTCTCTAAGTTGTTAAAATCATTTTGAATTCTGCTCCTGTCTTCTGGGGTATTAGCTAGGGCTGTTATACAATTTCGGATATGCCCGAATTTCGGAAGTTTTTCAGATACTTCCGACTTTTCTAGCAATTTTGAGAGCAGCCCTCCCAACAGGAATTTCAGAATTCCAAATTCCAAATTTCGGATGTCATTTCTGAATTTTCTTGTTGATTGCTCATTGGCTGATAGCTAACCACTGACTCTCCCTTCTGCTGATTTTTTTGCCCATTTTTTAAAAGGATGCCATTTTTTAAGCTTTCCGAAGATTTCTGAATTTTGGAAATACTTCCGAATCAATTTAGAAATTTATCGGGGTTTTTTCGGAAGTCTAAATAATCCAAAATGCAATCTATGACTACATCCGAAACGAGTTTTGAAACATTTTTTTAATCAAACAGCCTTAGTATTAGCTATCTCTCCCAATTTGGAGTTGTTGGCAAACTTGATGACCATGCTTTCTAACCCTTCATTCAAGTCATTAATAAAGATGTTAAATAGGACCAGGCCCGGGACGGAACCCTGCAGCGCTCCACTCATCACTTCTTCCCAGGATGAAGAGAACACAATTGGGAGAATCACACTTTGGATTTGTTCACTTAACCAATTACAGATCCGCCTCACCATAGTTTTGCCTAGCCTACATTTGACTAGTTTCCTTGCCAGAAGGTCATGGGGGACCTTGTTGAAGGCCTTACTGAAATCCAGATATACTATCTCCACGATGTTCCTTGCATCTACCCAGCTTATAACTCTATTGAAAAAAGAGGTCAAATGAGTCTGGCATGACATGTTTTTGATAAATCTGTGTTGACTATTAGCAATGACCACATTCCTTTCTAAGTGTTTGCAGACCACTTCCTTAATTAGCTTTTTCCAGAATCAATGTCAGGGTGACTGGATGGTAATTATTTGAGTCATCCTTCCTGTGACTGGCTGCAATGTTAACAAACAACAGCAAAAGATGACCACCCAGCAGGATCAAACTGGGCTTCTCTGGACTCATTGCTCTCTGGTTTAGAGATGTAGCATGTAAACAACTCTGCTGAATCCAGGACCAGTCCAAAGTAGCAATGGTTTTGACTTGCCCTGTATTTAGGTGGCCTTTTAGTTTGGCCCTTCATTTTAATCAGCCAGTGATAAGGGATTATGGAAATAGAGGTCCAAAACCTCTGGAGAACCACCCCCACTTTTGTATTAAGGCTACTAATTTAATGACTGCTGGGTGTTTATTTTGGTCCCGCTGCATGCTATCACTTTGAAGCAAGTGAGTTAAAGCACACTACCAACTTCATATATCTGGATTATTTCTCCAAGGGTAAGCTAACCCTTCCTACCTCCAAATGAGATGCGTGAGTTGTGGGTTGCGAGAGCTAATAAGTAACACTTACGACAATTAGAACGGTATGTTGGCTATTCCAATTATTATTATAAATGACATTAACGGCTATTAAATAACCTGCTGCGTAGTGAGATACCACAGAGGTGTTGGCTCAGCTTAATTTGTTTTAAATGATATTTAATAAAAACGGAGAGCACAAGGGAGAGAGAAGAAATTGTACTAGTTGGAAGAAAATTGCAGGCACTTACAGTTTGGATTATGTATCTTCAATACATCAGCCATTCTGCTGTACAGAAGTGACACCAAGAATTATGTTTTCAAATGGTACAGTACTTCCCCTATGTATTGATCCTTCTCCTAGATATACTATGATTCTTGTCCTACATAGTCTTCCTAAAAGTAAGCTGAGCAAAGAAAACTGATCATGCATAAACTTTAGAGTTGCTTAACAGTTCCACAAATGTCAATTACCTTCCAACCCCCGAAATAACGAGACAGACAACAGTAATTGGATCAAATTTGGGCAACTTTTATTTAAAAGTTACCGATTTAAGTTTAACCTCACTAAACTCAGGTGACAAGGGAACAAGGTGTGGCCTAGCCAAGTTAGCGTCCGCGAGCGAATGACCCCTCGGCTACACTGGGAAACTCCCCTGAGTCCCCTATAACACAAAACTGGTCAACATCTCAAGGAAACACAAGAAAACCTCTCATAAAATACTTAACCAGACTCTCAAAATTTCAGGACCAATGGTATCCCCCTCACCCTTAAACAGCCATCCAGGTGAGTGAATTTGTGCACTGGCCCAACCAACTTTGAAGAGTGCATGAGTGAATATGGGTCTATGTATTACCCTAAACTATTTACGCTGTCCTATTTATAGAACCGCCATCCCAGAAAGTCCCAATAACAGTACAGGGTAGGCAAAAAAAACCCCCTAGAACATAGAAGGGGAAAAAATTCCTACCCGGCCCCTAAGGCGACCACTATACTGTCACCGGGCAGGAGTGGTGGATCAACACCTCAAATGGGAATGAAGGAGGAGGCTCCCCTAACACCTTAGGCAGGCTCCGCCCATTCCCCAGAAGGTTCCATCCAGGGAACAATTGCCTCCCTTCGTGGGAGGAGGTAATAACCTTTCCCCACCCACTGCGCAGGCAGGGAAAGGGCATTATCTGATAGTAATTTCTGAGTCTACATCCACATACCTCTGAAGAAGTCTCCGAGGAATTGACTGGATGCTGCTAAAGAGCCTGGAAGCCCTCCTTCTATGATCAAGTTCAACTCACACCTGGTATGACAATGTTGGCCTGAGACTCGATTTTATTTATTTCATGTCAAAAGCATTACATAAATAAATTAGTATACAGCTGATAAAATAGAGGAAACACAAGCGACTAAATAATTTTAGTCCAAAAATGGGCAGCAGTGACAGCATTGTCTGTAGTTTTGAACAGTTCTTCCTCTGTGCATGAGGTAGAGCATTGTGGGCAAGCATTCAGGTGTTGAGTTGTTTGATCTTCTCCATATTTGCACATGGTAGAGGATTCTTCTAGGTAGTGCCATATTGCTGGGTTGTCTTTTGATCAGCAAACTCCACTTCTGAGTCTGTTCAGGGACTTCTAAGTTGCCCGTTCTTGATTTGCTCCTGGAGGAAGACCCTCATGAGGGGGCCATCCAATTAGGATTTTCAGGTTTAGCTGCCCAGAGGGATATTCTTGCTGTTTCTGAGAAAACATTAAGAGGAGTGGTGGTTCTCATGAAATTCTTCCTTGATTTGAGTCTACTGGGGGGAGGCTGATAGCCATGCAGCGGGTGGCTTTCATAGCGTTCAACCTTATTTCTCTCACAGTTGGCCACAACTTCACGTTGCACATTGGGGGGAGGGGGGGCAATGCCAGCTAGCTGATAGAGCCTATCAACAGGTGTAGGTTTGAGACATCTTGTGATTATTCTACATGTTTCATTTAGTGCTATATTCACCTGCTTTGCATGGGCAGACTTATGCCAAACAGGGTAGGCATACTCAGCAGTTGAATAAGACAAGGTCAGGGCTGATGTTCTTAATAATTTTGGGTCTGCACCCCATGCGCTATCAGTAAGTTTACACAGGATGTTATTGCGTGCAGCTAATTTGTTTTTGGTGTTCATACAGTATTTCCTAAATGTTAGTATTCAATCTAAGGTGATGCCGAGATATTTAGGATGGGAACAGTGTTTTAGCTCTTGGCCTTTCCAAAAGGCAAGGTCAAGACTCGATTAGAGAAAAGTTATTGAATCCATGCCCGGATTACCCATAAGTCCAACACAGGCCATGGCCTAGGGGCGCAAGCCGAGGGGGGACGCAGATCACGGACCAAAAAACTGGTCCGCGCCCCTCTTTCCCCCTTTTTCATGCCCCTCCTTGCTCCTTCTCCAACCAAAGTCTCTGCTCTGTCCCCTCCGTCACTCGCACTCTGGACTGTGGTGGGGCCCTCGCATTGATCCATTGATTTGCCCATGGGTCTCTGGCTGGCCTGACCTCCTGGCTCCCGGGGAAGCCATCTCCATGGCTACTCACCCGGCTCCCCCGGCGGCAGACTGTAAATTCCTGCAGCCAGAGCCGAGCAGCAGAGTCCAGGAGAGGGTGGTGGGAGGGAGGGGAGAAGGAGGAGAAGGAGGCAACTAGGAGGAAAGAAAGAAAACAAGTAAAGAAGGAAGAGAGGGAGGGAGGGAGAGGGGAGAGAAAGGGGGTTGCTTGGGTGGACCTCTCCCAGGTCCCCAGCATGAGACCACACCGACCCAGGCTCGCTCCTGTGCTCTCGGACCAAACCGGGGTGGGCTGCTTGGCGAAAGGGAGCCCTGGGAGGGAGGGAAGGATCAAGGCCAGGGTCTGGCTCTCCTGCCTTCAGGAGCAGCCGAACAAAAGCCGCACAAACCCGAACCAGAATCCTCCCTCAGTCTGCGGGAGCGCACGCCAAGCGGATATATATATATATATATATATATATATATATATATATATATATAAAAATGCGTGCCTTTGGAGCGAGTTTGCACCCGCTGCGCTCTCCCCAAGCCTCCCAAGGAGACCTTCAGAGCACAGCAGAGCTTTCTAGCCAGTGGGAATGGGGACCTTGGAGGTGGCGGGATGGTGCCTACTCGCCTTTCTCTTCTGCTCTGGAGGCACCATGGCGAAAGCCAGCCAAGTGTGGGTCTGAGTGGTGTGTGTGTTTGGGGGGGGCAGTAGAGGTTGCCTTAAAGGGGGCGTAATTCCAAAGTGTGGCCTAGGGTGCAAAAAGGTGTTAATCCGGGCCTGATTGAATCTATCGGATTTATCAAAAAGCTGACTCAATATTTAGCAACTGATCCAATAGAACTACATTACCTGAAGCTAGGCAACACAATTCCAGCTAGAGGTAATTAAACTGACACAATAATGCCAAGTTCTCCGATTAGAATTTCTCATAAATGTAGGTGAGTGGTGGTCTGTCTTTGCCTCACCTTTTCCTCACACCATACTAGTTCTATAGTGGGTAGTTGAACTTGCAAAAGTTACTTTTTGGGATTATATTTCCTAGAATGGCCCAGTCAACATTGTCATTGGTCATCTTTGTCTAGCGGTTCTGTGAATTACATTTTTTTAGAAACCTTAGCTGGTCACTGATTCATTTCTCTCACCTTCCCTTTTTTGGGCTTCGTTTTTAGACTTTTGATGCCTTGCAAAAGTAAGTAGAACATGAAGCTGCTTTTGAGCCATGTGATAAATGCATTTCCCAGGACTGTCTCCAGTTTTGTATCTAAGATAGATCATGGATAACAAGGATCTAAGGATGGTACTGCAAGTTGCAGACATATTTTAATTAACTTATATCGATTCACATTGGAGACCTAATGGCCCGGAGATGCATGCTCCAGGGGTCCCAAATTTCACATTGTAGGAAACATGAATGCAAACAGAAAGACACACACACACACACACACACACCCCTGTGATTATGAATTCATGTGCAAACCAGCTCCTTAGCCATCTTTTTTTGGTTCCCTTTAGAAATGTTCAATCTATCCAATAAAACAGTCTCCCAAACACATCAACAGATACACATCAAAAAATCAGAGCTACATAAATCAGGATGGGAATAGCAGGTTTAGTGTTGTCATGATGTCTATAGCTGAAAGGTTTTATGATGTGTTACTGAGAAAAAGGTACTTATACTCAACATGATGCCGCGTGAAAGACTACAGGATCTATAAAACTTAGTCTACCACAAATGCTTGTCTGCTATGATTGGCAACAACTTTTCAGGGTTTCAGCCAACAGTCATCTCCAGTCCTGCCTGGAGATGTAAGACTTCTACATGCAATGTAGTGCCCTGCGATTGAGTTACAGCACTTCTAGAAAGCTACCTTATGCTGAGTTGGACTAGTTTTCATTTGCCTTTGTTTTCACTACTTTGACTGGAATGTCCCTGATCCAGTAGTTTGTTCATAAATCTAAACTGGAGAAATCAAGATTTGAATCTGGGGGCTTCTACATACAAAGTGGGTCCTATGTCAAAGTGCTATGAGTTTTTCAAAGTACAACCTACTTATACTCAACATGAGGCTGTGTGAAAGACTACAGGATCTATAAAACTCAGCCTACCTTCAACAATACATTAAACCTACTAGGAAGTTTTTTCTCACATATTCTATTTAAGTTAGACTACACTCCCATTGACTTGAATCATGCAAAATTCAATTCAAAGTCCGAGATTCAAGAGGACCCAAATGACCACATTTGACCATGTTTGACCACATATGACCATGTTTACAGATTGAGTGGAATTGTTTTAATGGCGATGTGGTTTTATGCTGGGTTTTTATGTATTTTAATATGTTGTTGTAGTTGTTTTTAAATTGTATAGCATGGATTTTTTTGCTGTTATGCCAGTCTGAGTCCCTCGATAGAGGTGAGAAGGTTGGGGTACAAAAGTTTTAAATAAATAAATAAATAAATAAATAAATAATAAATAAATAAATAAATAAATGCATTTGGGATATAGATAAGGGGATTTACCTGGAGCATTTGATATGGTCATGCATTTGAGTGGTGTAATTAAACAACAGCAATTAAGTTAATGAAAAAAAATCTTAGGCCTTCAAAATCAAGAGTGAACTTTGGACCACTCCCAGATTGTTTTGGGGCACTCTTTTTGGCAGACCACGAAGTCCCAGAAGGGATCCAGGAGCAGAAACCTGGCCCTTTGACGTATCTCAGGTTCCCATGCCTTGTATAGACTGTTAAACCCTTTATTCAGTATATACCAACCTATTGTGAAAGATCTCAGGGGGACCTTTGCAATACATTTCAAGAAAAGTGGATAAAATAAAAATGATTTCTGGAATTGATCCTCCAAATGGCTTTTTTTGTTTTGCATTTCCTGAGATATAGTGTGAAAAGGAGCTTACCTTGGCTTGATGAGCTGGAATTCTCTATGGTACTTATGACTGTGTAACCTAGAATTGCATGCTGAAAATTCCTACATAGCTCTTAGTTTGCCCTCTAGTTAAGGGGATTAGAAGGGATTAAGAAAATCCTCTAATAGTTAGAGAATCAAAACTGCAGTCAGTTGCTTCCTGAGTGACAGGAGAAAGGAGTCAAGTCGATCACAGCAGCTGCTTTCTGGATGCAGGGGGTGGGCTGAGATTTACTGCATACCATGGTAACCATGGTACTAACACAGAAAAACCATATAGGATTCTAGTCATACTCTGCACATTTTTCAAGGCATTCAGGCCAGGGCTATGAAATGCTCGCAGTCTTAATTGTGTTGTAATTGTTTAGCTCCCACCTGCATTTGCCTTTCTTAATACCAAGATGTGAGATTTTTTTTTTGTTCGGTAAAGAAAATTTCCATACTAAATTTGTAAAAAAATTCCAGAATGTGCATATTTTAACATATATTTTCCCGTCTATATAATGATGTGTTATCCCCCCCCCCCAAAAAAATAGGGTATGTTATTTTAGCTGTTCAAATTTTGCAGAGGTTTTGAGTGTCACTTGTTCTTTCTAAGTGTCAACCTTATATATTTGCAAGACATCTCACAGCAAGTCTAAGGAAGTGTGAAATGGTTGCTTCTCTCAAGAATCTCATTTCCTTGTGGTTCTTTTTACTCCCTCCTGAAAGGCTAACCATCTGACCGCAGAGCTGTCCTACCATTTCCTTTCTACTGAAGAACAACTTATTATCTCTGGCTGTGTTCTTGTTGCAAGCCAACTGCCTGCCGCAATCCCCATGCCTACCTTTGAAAAGGTGATGAGGCTATGTTCCCCTTGGGCTTTTATTTTTGACATTAGTTACCTTAACAACCTTTCCTCTCAGCCTCAAAAGAGCACAGCCAAGGAGATGGAGTCGGCTTTTCCAGGTGATAAATAGTGCCCAGATTGTAACAGCTCAGGACCTCGCAGCAGTAATTTTGAGCAATGGCTCATAAGGTCGAACTGTTCCTTCAAAAGTCTATTCTTTCCTGGGCTGGCGCTACCACAACCCATTGGCTTCCGTATTTATGTGACAGCATTCAACCAGAGAAGGGAATCGGTCTCCAGTAATGAAAAGGTTCTTCTATGGGCGTTTCTCTTTGGCTCTGATTTTCTCCTCAGTTGTTTTCATTTCAATCATTTTCACCCTCTGGGAATATATGACTGTTCTTGTCTGTCCTCTTCCCCTATTTCCTCCCCTTGCCTTCTCAATGTTGATGTATAAACCTTTGGAGCGGCAGCTGGGGATAGTCGATGTATAAACTCTTACACTCCATCTCTATCTTAACTTTCCTTCCTTTTTCATAGAGCAGGATCATTGATTGATCTCAAATAGTGATACCATCTCTCATGAGAAAAGAATGGCTCTGACTGCTAAAACACAAAACTGGTTTATTCCTGCTGATTGCCCAGGATTGAGTCCTCTATGGCTATTTTAATTATTTAAATTCATTTTACAAAACCCTATACCAATATTTGGAAAAGTTGCTTGGAGGGGTTGAATCCCATTGATGGTACTGATGGGTGACCTAACATAAGAACAGCTAGAGTGTTGTAGATGAGTCCTTGAGTGATGCTGAAAGCATGGAGGTTGAAGCACGAAGGGCAAAACGGGTTACTCGTGAGCAGGAGTCAGATGGGGAAAGGGAAAGGAAAAAAATCCAGCAGCTACTTAGTGAACCTACTAATGTTGATTCCTTTGAGGGTTTCTCTGGGGATGATGGGTCTGGGCATGATGAGCCATCTATAGGAAGTGGGGATGGGGATTCAGAAGATGTGTCTAGCGATATGGACTGGACTAAAGTGCAGGAAGTGCGTGATGTTTGTGCAGAACCAACAAGTAGCGATACATTTGTGGGGTTTACTTGGGATGGGAATTGGAGTTTGGATGATCAGAATTCGTCTTGGGGTGAGCTAAGTCATGGCAGGAGAAGGAGGGCTTGGCAGGAAAGACAAAGGACTGCACGTGAAGCTGTAAGGGCAGCTGAAAGGGCTAATGATGGGGTGTTGGCTCATTCAAGCTCTGATGAAGATTTGTGAATAAAGAGAGACTTGGAATTGGGGGTTCCTTGCAGTTGGCAAAGTGTTGCTGGGTGCCCGTGTTCTACCTTTGTGTGCTGTATTCCTGCGGACTGAATCTTGGACGTGAGTTTGGATCCTGCTCTACCTCCATGGACTTAGGCATTGTATCGGCTGGGTTCCACATCTTGTGTCCATTTAGCGACACAATGTTTATTCCCTGTGTGCTAGTTGCTGCTGCCTGCTTGTGCCCTGATGCTGGATCGGATTATCAACGCTGCTGCTTTCTCCTCGTCATGATTCCAAACCGGTTTTGTACACAATGTTGCTGCCTTCCTATTTCGACCTCCAGATCGTGCTGATGTCTCTTCACTCTTTGCCTTCTCCCATTTGATGATGACATTGCTGTGTTTATCATCGTGTGCCTTTTTTGTTTTGTTTTTCTGAGTTTAATGCGGGTTTAAAGGAGATCTAATTTGGGTTTTGTGTTAAGGACTGTTTTTGGAGCAGTTTGGTCATTATTTTGTGTTCTGTTCACCCTCACACTGAAGTTTAAGTGTTTTTGGGTCAATTTGGCCATCTTTTGAGTTTTTGAATGAACTATACTGGACATTGCACTTTAAGGCTCTCTGTGTTGCGACATAAGGTTACCAAGAATATCCAGATCTTGGAGTAGAGTGTCCAATGTCCCTCAGTCGAGATAGCTATGGCAATCAAAAAAGGAACTCTTTCAATACTTCCCGATAATCAAAATTTTACCACTTCTATCATTCTTGTAGAAGAACCTGTAGTTCAATAGAGCTATGGACTTGTGGATCATTTGGACATCTGTCAGAAATATAGAGGTGAGACTCAAGGGTAAACTAGGGCCACATCACCCAATCTATCTATCCATCCCTTAATCCAAACCCTGCTTTGGGGCCTCTCAAGGGTTCTGTGAGGTAGGTAGTATTAGTGTAGGCAATCCCTTGTAGCTCAAGGATGATGGTCCTCCAGGTCCAGTGTCTTGGTGGTGGGTCATTAAGTGACTGTGAAGCTCTATTCTTGATCCACATGTTCTCCTGCAGTGAGGACATCAGTTTCTAGGTGGTAGGTGGTCCTTCCTCTTGACATGTTTCTCCCTTTTGCCCTCCATTCGTGCTTCTTTGAATTCTGCAGCACTGCTAGTCACAGCTGACCTCCAGTTAGAGGGCTCAAGGGCCAGGGCTTCCCAGTTCTCAGTGTCTATGCCACAGTTTTAAAGGTTGGCTTTGAGACACATCTTTAAATCTCTTTTTCTGCCTGCCAACATTATGTTTCTCATTCTTGTGTTGGGAGTATAGTAACTGCTTTGGGAGGTGGTGATCGGGCATTTGGACAACGTGGCCAGTCCAGCGAAGTTGATAGTGTAGGAGCACTGTTTCAATGCTGGTGGTCTTTGCTTCTTCCAGCACGCTGGCAGTTATCCACCTGTCTTCCCAAGAGATATGCAGGATTTTTAGGAGGCAATGCTAATGAAATAATTCCAGGAGTTGTGTGTGATGTATGTAAACAGTGCACATTTCACAGGAGTATAGCAGGGTTGGGAGGACAACAGCTTTATAAACAAGCTCCTTGGTCTCCCTACAGAGGTCCCGGTCTTCAAACACTATGCAGATGAAAACTATTGGAGCTCAAACCCACCTATTTGAGTCACATCAAAAAGGGACTGTAAATTTGGAATTTTCATAGTGTTTTTATACAACTTAGCAATGTATAAGCTACCTTTATCTTTTTGTAAATCTATGGCAGCATATTTGGATTGTTTGGCAATTCATGGTTGCACAAATGTATCCATTTCACGTTGGCCAGGAATCTATTGTTAGTCTCTGCTTGTGTAGAGCCATCGAATCAATTAGATAGATCTAAATGTCAACTAATAACATTTCAAATGGCCCACAATCCTATTGTTAGTACTCACTCGCATACAGCCATTGACTCAATTAAATTGACCTACATGTCAATTAATGACTCTAGTTGGGATGAACTTGTAGAATTCCAGCCATAACATTGCACATTCTTGGATGATGCCCAACTATTCATCACAGCTCTCAGTGGGACAATAAGCAGAAAGACTGGCAGATTCACAATTGGTTGTCAGTGGAATGGTGGTATAATGCAGTGCTTCTTAAATTATCAAATGATTGGACCAGCAGGGCTTTTGTTCTCCAGTGTGCCATGGACTAGCACTATTTTTGTGCCCATTTATGATTACTCTTTCTTTCTTTCTCTATCTTTTTTCCGTAAATGTGCAACAGTCCAGAGGTTATGCTTGCACACCAATCCTGGTCCATGGTTAACCACTTCATGAGGTATCACTCGTGTAGCTCAACCATTGTGTAAGGCAGTGTTTCCCAACCAGTGTGCCGGGGCACACTAGTGTGCCGTGAGCGATCATCAGGTGTGCCGTGGGAAATTGGAACCTCCAGGAAGGGGGGGGGAGTCTAGTGTGTTGAAGTATAAAAACCCTAAGAAATCTACCTTGATAAAGGCACAAAATTACAAACACACACACCCTCCCCACCCATTGTCTACTTGGTCTCTCCCTTTCCATGCAAGTAGAGACCTCCTCTTGCCTCCTGGGCGTTCTGTGTGGGAAGTTTGGCCCAGTTCTATCATTGGTGGGATTCAAAATGCTCTTTGATTGTAGGAGAACTATAAATCCCAGCAACTACAACTCCCAAATGTCAAGGTCTATTTCCCCTGAACTCCATCTGCGTTCATATTTGGGCATATTGAGTATTCATGTCAAGTTTGGTCCTGATCCAACATTGTTTGAGTCCACAGTTCTCTCTGGATATAGGTGAACTACAACTCCAAAACTCAAGGTCAATGCCCACCAAACTCTTATAGCATATTCTCTTGGCTATGGGAGTTCTGTGTGGGAAATTTGTGTCTTTCTGCCATTCCTGCCAGGATATCTATGTTGTGTTCATTTGAAACAGGCCCAGGTTTCACACTGAGTGCATAAATACATTTTTAGAACATATTAACTATATGTATTACTGTGTTAGAGTGTCATTTTGTGTCATTTTGGTTGGTGGTGTGCCCCAGGATTTTGCAAATGCAAAAAGTGTGCCGCGGCTCAAAAAAGGTTGGGAAACACTGGTGTAAGGATATGAGTGTAAACTTAAACTGCACAACCACAAGGTCAAATCCTGACCTCTATGGAATCTCCTTCCATTTTACTACAGTTCCACCATATAATTCAGTAACAACAACTTCAAAAATGTAAATCAGGGGATTATTATTTTTTTCTGCGTGCCCTGTTAATATTTTGTTAATTATTACCATGTTTGACATTGCATTATGTTAAAAAGAAAATATCATTGGAGCAGACAAATACCCTTTTGCATCAAATTAGTAATTCTAGCTTGGATGCTCTTAGAAGGACTAACCTTTTCATCGTCTGTTATTTATTTTTCTTTCAACACAACTCCTGAGCAGGCATCTCTCCCTTGAATTCTGATATCATATCATTTATTTAACTTCCTGAGTAAAGTAATTAATACTACAGAGCCTTGGCTGCTTGGCAGAATACATTGTTACAGCTAACAAATTTTATGTCTTTAGGCTTCACGGAAGAATTTGATTTAATTTGTCCCAAGGTTAAAAAGGGGGTGCGGGAAGGGGATGGAAAGTCAAGGAGTTTATTTGGTGCTCTTGGAACAAACTGAAACACACTCTTGGTACACATCTGATGCAGAACATTAGAGAGACTTGGGCAGAAACAGTAGGTGGTGGCTTCCATGCCAGGGAATGTTAAATTTACAGTATATTTTATTTTGAGCTGTCCAAGGTTCTGAAAACTATGGTCAAGTAGGTTCAACGCTCAGCTGATTCACCTATTATCTAACCTGGAAGGCAGCAGCTGTCATTGGTAAACATTAGACATGCACAAAAACTTCAAAAGTGTTGGAAATTGTAAGAAAATTGGAGGTTTTGTAAGTCAGAAGCTATATCTGAAGCATTTCCATGGCCCACATCAGATATTTTAGAATCAATACTTACCCAATACGTTTTTGTTTTAGTTTTGTAAATTTTGAAAGGCTCCTAAAGTTAGTTTCATATTCAGTGTAAGGAAGCAAAGCCATTCAGCCAAAAAGGCTGCCTGCCTGCCTTCGTGCTTCCTCTCCCTGGAATTAATGGCGTAACAACAACAACAACAAAACTTTATTACGGCCACTGACCAGCACAAAGCAGGCACAAGCGCCCTGAGAGGGGAAGGACAACTCCTCAGTAAGCAGTTATTTAAAATTAGATTAGAAATCAATATAAAAATATATTTTAAAAGACAGGATATTGTAACAGGTATGGAACCGAAGTGGGAGGGGAGAGATTGATGGGAGTGGTCAAACCAGGAACGGGACAAAAGGGGAAGGGAGTCTAGTATCATTTCAGCTGTAACATGTTGCTCTAACTGCATTTCCAATAGGGTGTTGCCTTATGGTGTCAATCACCATCCGTCTGATTTTAAGTGCAGCAGCACAGAACTTAGCAACTGTCATGCCACAGCCTGACTCTAGAGCCCAGCAAGACCAACGCCATGTTAAATCCAAAGCCTCAGTGAGGCCTGAAAGCAAGCTTCTGCTTTCTAGTTCACTCAGCGTTCAAGGGCAAACACAGCCTTTCTATTTCTCAGGCCGATAAGGAGCGAGAGGAAAGCGGTGCCTGGATGCCTCCCTCGTCTTCAGGTGGTAGCACTAATGAGCTGACATACCATCCTGGCTCGGGAGGCCTGAGAAAGTCCAGCCGGCAAACTGTTCATGGGAAAGGGTTGCGTCAAAGTCAAAGATCAAAGCCTTGGGGGGCCTATTTAAGTTGGGCCCCAGAGATGCTCTGCATCTCTTGCCAACATTCAGCTACCTTGCCAAGCTTCACGGAACTTAAGCCTGGGCCATTGGGCCTTCCAGTCCCTGCATTCAAGAATGTTCCAAGTCTTTGTTATCAAGAACTTTCCCTGGATTTAGCCCATTGGGGCATCAAGACTCTTTCTACTTTATTGGGCTTTTACTTTATGGACTATTGCCTTGCCATACTCTGATGCTTGGGAGCATCAATGGACTATATTCCTATCTCTTTTATTTCTCTTATTTATTCTAAATAAAGCATTTAATCACGGCTGGTCTCAAGTGGTTTACTGAGAGATCCTTCAGGTCTAAAGTACAACAGCAACACTATAAGTTATTGTAGTGTTAGAGTCCGAAAGCAGCAGGGTAGAATAATATTTTTCACTGCACCCCGGGTATTTTAAAAGCCATGGTCTTATTTACTTATTTATTTATTTATTTATTCGCCATGGTCTTACAGCCAGAAGCAGACAATACACAATAAACATATACGCTTAAAATGCAAGAGGATAAAAACACACGATAAAACATCATTAAGCACATACAGTTAAAATAATTAAGATTAGATCTAAGATCTCTGTAGAACATGCATCGAAAAAGCACATGCTCAGTTGTTTCCACATGGCCAGACTCACAGGGGCATAGTCTCTGCTTGAAGGGGGTCTTCTGATACCTCCCCTCCAATACAGCCGATGGGAGGGCATGGCATCTTGCCAGGGTAAAAGCCCTTCGGTGTTTGGGCACCTCCAGGTCTGTTAGGTATGCCATGGGGGCAGTGAGGTATCTAGTGGCTTCCCTAACAATGAAGGCTGGGGAACAGGCTAGGTCAGATTGGCGCTCTATGTCCAGGATCCGTTGCTTAATGAGATCCTTGGCTTGGTCCCATCTCATGCTTAGCAATTGTCCTTGGGAGAAACCTAGCGCTGCGATCTTTGCTGCTACTGTTTTAATCCATGTGGACTGGAAGTCGTCTCTCATGATTAGGGGGGCAAGACCACATGGGGAGAAGGATAGGTGTAGCCAGTAATAGAGAATAGCTGTCCATATTCTCGCTTCCACTTTCACGAAGCCTGTCTCCAATCACAGGGTGGCGTTAGGGACACATCTGGGAGCCTGTAGAGCTGCTCTTAGGAATTTCGATCGGACACGCTTTAGTGGGGCATAATTTGAGAAGGGTCCTAGCTGGGCTCCATACAGTATTTGTGCGATTGGCTTTGCTTCAATGGAATATCTCAGCATTAGCAGCAGTTAAGAAAGAGAGCAGTGCATTTTGGGAACAGCACAGAACTCTGGGAAATGTAGTTTGGGAAGGAGAGGAACCCTATGCCAAATAATTCAAATGGCTCCACCAATTTAATAAAGTTTCAGTAGAACAACTACTTTCAAAGTAAAGACTACACAATTAAATGTATACTTTGAAACTAGGAACAGATTTTCTTTATCATTAAAAAAAATATATAAACACTTGGAAAATTCACCAAAAATTCATCACTTTTCTATGGATAAGAGATAGGAAAAAAGTTGTAAATGTGTTTAACTATTATAGAGAAGTTCACCCCAATAGTTTTAAAAATGAGGGAGATGGGAGCCCTGAAGTTTCCCCAATTATAGTAATTTAATTATGTGCAATTACTGTAAAGAAATAGTAATGACATGTTAGTAGTCCCGTTATAGTAATGAAATTTTTTCTAAGTATACTTTAGAATATACTTAGTTACTAAGTATACTTTAAAAGAGCCTCTGGTGGCGCAGTGGGTTAAAGCGCTGAACTGCTGAGTTTGTTGACCGAAAGGTTGCAGGTTCGATTCCGGGGAGCGGCCTGAGCTCCCACTGTCAGTCACAGCTACTGCCAACCTAGCAGTTCAAAAACATGCAAATGTGAGTAGATCAATAGGTACCACTCTGGCAGGAAGGTAACAGCGCTCCATGCAGTCATGCCAGCCACATGACCTTGCAGGTGTCTACGGACAATGCTGGCTCTTCAGCTTAGAAATGGAGATGAGCACCACACCCCAGAGTCAGATACGACTGGATTTCATGTCAGGGGAAAACCTTTGCCTATACTTTAGAAACACTTTAGACACATTATAGACACACTTTAGAAATGAAGCGCCAGTGCCCCCCATTTTTGTAATGACTATTGAACCATATTTTTTATGGATAGCAGATAAACAACCGTAGAAGTACACCAAGATCTTTCTTTACTACTTGCTCTTTAAATGGGAGCCAGTATAATTTAGTAGTCTAAGCATTGGACTATCACTTCAGAAACAAAAATTCAAATCACCATTTAGCTATGGAAACCTACACAAAAGAAAACATTGATAACACCCCGCTAAGCAAATCTCGACAAGAAAATACTTTCACAGGGTCACCATTGGTTAGAGTCAACTTGAGGAGAAATCACCACAACTACAAAGTCATCACATGTATGCAAATCCTAATCAATCATGTTCACCTAAGGAAATAGTGACACAAAGGAAATTTATTTTATTTATTTACCATATTTATACCTCACCCTTTTCCATCCCGAAGGGGACTCAGGGCAGCTTTACACATAGACAACTATTCAATGCCTTAAAAACAACATACAATTAAAATGAACATTTAAATAAGATTAAAATTAACACACATTAAAACAGTTGAAAACATTACATCCATTATTAAAATTGTGTTCACTGGACTCCTAGTGATTAGTGTGTTGTCATGAACTTATCAGTTTCTTTGCAATGTTGTCCATTGCAGACAAAGCAATGCTATGCTATTATTTTATTATTATTATTATTTTCAATTTCTTAGCCGCCACTCCCAAGTGGCTCGGGGTGGCTCACAGATCGAGGCAAACAGCATATACAGTTACACATTAAAACATTATACACTACACATTAAAAGGAATTAAAACTGGGCATTACATACAACTTAACCAACTTAGAGTTCAAACGCCTGTCGGAACAGCCAGGTTTTACAGGCCTTCCGAAACACCATGAGGTCACGGAGTGAGCTGACCTCCGTCGGCAAGGAGTTCCAAAGCATGGGGGCGATAATAGAGAATCCCCTTCTCCTTGTCAAAGTTAGGCGGAATGTTTTTGCACTCGGAACAGAGAGAAGATCCTGATATTCTGATCTCAGTGATCTCCTGGGACAATATGGGGTAAGGCCCCAGACCATACAAGGCCTTGAATGTCAAGACTAACACGTTGAAGGTGATTCGGAATTCAATAGGTAGCCAGTGCAGTTCCCGTAGAATAGGTGTAATGCGATGGCTCACAGGCTCGCCTGTAATCAAGCGAGTAGTGACGTTCTGCACCAGCTTAAGTTTCTGGGTCACCGACAAAGGTAGTCCAATGTAAAGAGTGTTACAGTATTCCAGTCTTGAGATGACCATTGCTTGGATCACCGAGGCCAGATCGCGACGGGATAGGTAGGGGGCCAGCTTCCGAGCCTGGCGGAGATGGAAAAACGCAACTCGGCTAACCAAGGAGACCTGAGTCTCCATGGAAAGCCGAGTGTCCAGATGGACTCCAAGGCTCTTTACTGTTGACGACGGGCATAGTGCCACGCCATCCAGGGTTGGAAGCTGGAGTTCCCCACCACCCGGGTGACCTAGCCAAAAGATCTCCGTCTTCGCTGGATTCACCTTCAACCTACTGGCTCGCAGCCATCCAGTGACGGCTTCGAGCCAAAGATGGAAATTATTGGGTACAGATCCGGGCTGGCCCTCCATCCTCAGAATGAGCTGAGTGTCATCAGCGTACTGGTGACACTCAAGCCCAAAGCTGCGCACCAGCTGGGCAAGTGGTCGCATGTAGATGTTCAACAATAGAGGGGAGAGAAGGGCCCCCTGAGGAACCCCACACAGAAGTGGGGAACCCCCGGAGACCTCCTCACTCGCTGTGTCCGGTTCCAGAGAAAGGAGGACAGCCAATTCAAGGCCATTCCCCTCACCCCAGCCCCGGCAAGGCGGTGGGTCAAATTATGACCTTTTGTTGCTTCACTCATACTTTTCATTTACAAGGTTTTGTTTCTTTGGCCTTTGAAAGTGGTCATATGGGTGGTATCAGTGATTGGGCAATGAATCGGGTGACATCAGATAAGATTGGACTTGTGATTGGATGATTGGTTGGATCAGTAGGAGGATGTCTTTCTGGAACAGATTACTAAACATGAATGAGGGAAGGAGGGAGGGAAAAGAGAACAAGAGAGTGAAAGAGTAGTAATCAAAAACTTCAGCCATTCTGGTATCTGTTGGATGTCAATGAGAGCCCATGCTAATCAAAACAGACAATCACCCACATTCAGGAATCTGTCAATGAACAGGAACAGCTAAATCTAATGTTGCTATTTTTCCCGGCTTCAGATACTTTGGCAAGCTTTTAGAATGTAAATCAATATATGAGCCTTCAAAACAACATCAGCAAGGATTTGGAAATCAACACTGAGGTTAGGCATAAAAGACATCTCACACCAGTCAAGAGTTCACCACATTAATAATACATTATCTTAAATGAACAAGAGGGATGGGAAGAGAAAAGAATGCTTCTCCACATGTGGCGACAATGCAAAACCACAGCAAAATTTTATAGCAGCAGGCATTTCAAGCCGTGGATGAAATTACACAGCTAGTAACACGGCTAGATCCAGCATTAGCTGCTTTGTCAATTTCTGAAGCCCATAATAACAGTTGGGTTCATAAAAATGAGACATTCTGATTGCTAGTGGCTGCCCAGAACAGAAATGGTAAAACAATGGAAAACACATCCAGGGGTTGCATGATCCAGGGGTGGTTTGCGAGAGTAAATTGCACCAGTCGAAAAGAGATGCATGAAATTAGACCATGTGAGGGATTATAAAAGCAAGACTTATTTATGAACAGAATGGAAAACAACGAGATGCAAGATACAACAAAATAAAAAACAAAGAGATAAAGGAAATAAAGGGTCGCTAAACATTGGTGTATTTATTGACTATGACAGCAGGATGGATAGAAATGAGAATACAGGAAGCTAACTAGAAAAATGTATAAGAAATTAGCTTGCATGCTGTTCAGATGTATCTGATACTCTGTTGAGAGGAGGAAGGGGGATTTATTTAGACTGCTTGAACTATTTATGCTGGTATAACTCCCAAAGTTATAACAGTGCAAGTGCAGTGTTCCCTCGCTACTTTGCGGTTCGCTTATTGCGGATTCGCTGTTTTGCGAATTTTTTTTAAAAAATTTAAAATATATATCATGGTATTTTCATTGTTTTGTGGGTTTTTTTCACTGTCGCTCTCCAATGCGCTTTCCCTTCTCAGTCCTCCCTCCAGCCTTGAAGGGCCTTTCCTTCCTTTCCTTCACTTTATTTTAAGAACCTGAGGGACCGCCTAACCCCATACTGTCCCACGAGAAAACTTAGATCTGAAGAGAGGAACCTTCTAGCCGTGCCCAGTGTCAGAACTGGAGGTTCTTAGCCTTGGAGAGGCTAAGGGAACTCGCAGTCTGACTTAGTATACGAGAGACTGATGTGACCCTGGGGATTCCCCTGGGGATGATGTAATCTCCCAAGAGCCAACGGGGGATTCCTGCTGAGTCAGGGAGGATGTGACGCGGCTCCCTCTGGACATTGGACACTGGCACGCAGAATGCTGACTCAGACGGGATATGATGTAATATCCACTGGAAACAAGGATTGCTGAGTCAGAGGGTATGATGCAACCTCTCCCGGATGTTGCAGGTGAGGGGAGGGGGTATAAAAGGTGTGTTTGGGTGTCGGGACACTGCTTTGGCTTTACAAGTGTTGTACCTTCAATAAATACGTTGGATCGACTGACAGTCTACGCGTGATCCTTACGGAAGATTTGGAGCGGCCTCACACCCAGTGTCAAGCAATACCATCTAACTTCAACACGGAGAAAGGCGTTCTCCATCATCGCCCCAGTCCTCTGGAACTCATTACCTCTGGAGGTTAGGGCCTCACGCAGTCTGTTGGCTTTTCAGAAGGCCTGCAAGTCGGTTCTATGAGCTGTGATGTGCTATCTTCTGAGACTGTGTTTTCTTTTAGGAATCGTTTTATTCTGTGGTTTTAATGCTATTGTAGATTGTGATTTTATTGTGGTGTTGATGTAAGCCACCCTGAGCCACTGGGAGTGGTGGCTAATAAGTCAAATAAATAAATAAATAAATAAATAAATAGTTTATAAATACTTAAAATAGTGTATAACTACTAAAATAATGTATGAATATTAAAATAAATAGAGCATCCCTACATAGCAGTTTTTCACTTATTGAGGGAGGTCCTGGAACCTAACCCCAGCCATAAGTGAGGGAACACTACTTTTCCAGGAACTGCACAGGGAGGTATCTTGTACCTCCTTGCTTAATTCCTTGGCACTAGGTATGCAAAGGAAGCCAGGCAACTCCCAGGAGCAGGACAGCTCTCCCTCAGCCACCCCTTGTTATTAAAGTCCATCTAAATATTTCTGGCTGCCCTTACATATCCAGAGAAGAAAACAGCCAATGAGTGGCTATGGGTGGAAAGTGCTTAGGAGTCACCCAGTTTATTGTTGAAGGCTTTCGTGGCTGGAATCACTGGGTTGTTGTAGGTATTTCGGGCTATATGGCCATGTTCTAGAAGCATTCTCTCCTGACGTTTTGCCTGCATCTATGGCAAGCATCCTCAGATGTTGTGAGGTCTCACAACCTCTGAGGATGCTTGCCATAGATGCAGGAAAAACATCAGGAGAGAATGCTTCTAGAACATGGCTATATAGCCTGAAAAACCTACAACAACCCAGTCATCCAGTTGTCTATCCCAGTGTTTTTCAACCTTAGTTGAGCCACGGCACACTTTTTACATTTACAAAATCCTGGGGCACACCACCAACCAAAATTACACAAAATGACACTCTAACACAGTAATACATATAGTTAATATGTTTTTAAATGTATTTATACACTCAGTGTGAAACCTGGGCCTGTTTTGATGAACACAACATAGATATCCTGGCAGGAATGGCAGAAAGACAAACACGAAGGTCTTGCTCAACCGCTGTCAGTCTCTCTCTGTTTTTAGTTTTTATCGCAATCAAGCTTGAGAAGCTCATCTCATACAGATATGTGGTTGAAAACAGGAGCAATGCCAAAATAGCTTTGTTGGCCAGAATGGGGAACTCCCTGGCAACAGATAACAGATGTGCAGCTGCAGTACTAACTCTAACTTTGTTTACTTAGCTGCGTCTGAGCGAATCCAAGATGGTGCGACCATAGCACTCTCGCGTCACTTCTTAGGTGACACGAGAGTGCTATGGTTCCATTTCTTAAAGGGACAGATGCGCCTTATAGTTTATATATGAATGAAGTTCGAAAATAATTTCCCACGGCACACCTGATGATCTCTCATGGCACACTAGTGTTCCGCGGCACACTGGTTGAAAATCACTGGTCTATCCAATCCAGAAAAAAGGAATCCTCTTTCCTAGAAATTTGCACTCTTCCAGTAATCCCATTAAATCTTGGCCTTCAAAAGAGCCGAAACAAAATTATAATTATCAGCCATCTTCTTTGCCAAAACTCAATAGGAAACAGCATTCTCAATATAAAGAGCAGGAACAATGGGGGACTTCCATGTTCGGGGGGCAATAAATTAGCTCTACAGTAACCCCTGGTGGCACAGCGGGTTAAACCACTGAGCTGCTGAACTTGCTGACCAAAAAGTTGGTGTTTCGAATCCGGGGAGCGAGGGGAGCTCCCATTGTTAGCCCCAGCTTCTAGCAACCTAGCAGTTTGAAAACATGCACATGTAAGAAGATCAATAGGTAGCACTCTGATGGGAAGGTCAATATGTTTTGCCTTGGCAGGAAGGTAATGGCGCTCCATGCAGTCATGCCAGCCACATGACCTTGGAGGTGTCTACGGACAATGCCAGCTGTTTGGCTTAGAAATGGAGAAGAGCACAACCCCCCAGATTTGGACATGACTAGACCTAATGTCAGGAGAAAATCTTTACCTTTACCTTAAATTAACTCTGCATTTTAATCAAGACTTTCAAGAAGCTATCCAAGGTGGTGGTGGTACCTTGGATAGCTCCTTTATATTTTTTTATCCCACAAAACATGGCAGTCACCAGCTCTCACTGATATTTGCTGTGATGGGGACTAAAATTATCTTTCTGTCAGTGTCTGTACCTTGATGCCTGTCTCTTGTCATGGAGGAGAAGAACATTCTGTTACTGAAATATAGCCAAAAAGACAAACATCGGGTTTTCTTTTCATTCAACTTGGAAGGATCAGTCCTTTGTATGTCCCACATTAGACACTGCATGCTAATCCTTATGGTGGAACTGATAATTGAGAAATTATTTCCCATGCAAACATGTCTAATTTGGACTTTCCAAAACTCCAGATCCATGTGAACTGAAGCTCACATAGGTTTCTAATTCTTGTCCTTTCATTTTGCAAAGAGGCAATTGGATATAAGGTGTGCAATGCAATGTACAAAATGTGTGTATTAGTGGGAAATTCTGGGGAAATATATACGCTTTGCAAAACAGCATACAAAATTGAGGGGAAAACAGAAGAACAATGCACAAAACTGTACATAACAGATTGGGAAAATCATAAAAGTCCAAAATGAGCCCAGTTTAATATCAAAAGAACAGAGACATGGAATTTGAGATATATTGCTACAGAATCATAGAATTATAGCATTGGAAGAGATCTCGTGGGCCCTCCAGTCCAACCCCCTGCCAAGGAATAGGAAAATTGCATTCAAAGTACCCCTGACAGATGGCCATCCAGCCTCTGCCTTAAAGCCTCCAAAGAAGGAGCCTCCACAACACTCCAGGGCAGAGAGAGAGAGTTCCATTGCTGAACAGCTCTCACAGTTAGGAAGATCTTGGTGTACTTCTTCGGTTGTTTATCTGCTATCCATAAAAATATGGTTCAATAGTCATTACAAAAATGGGGGGCACTGGCGCTTCATTTCTAAAGTGTATCTAACGTATTTCTAAAGTATAGGTAAAGGTTTTCCCCTGACATGAAGTCCAGTTGTATCCGACTCTGGGGTGTGGTGCTAATCCCCATTTCGAAGCTGAAGAGCCAGCGTTGTCCGTAGACACCTGCAAGGTCATGTGGCTGGCATGACTGCATGGAGCACTGTTACTCCCCCCCCAGAGCACTACCTATTGATCTACTCACATTTGCATGTTTTCGGACTGCTAGGTTGGCAGAAGCTGGGGCTGACAGCGGAAGCTCACGCCGCTCCCTGGAATCAAACCTGCGACCTTTCAGTCAACAAGCTCAGCAGCTCAACGCTTTAACCCACTGTGCCACCGGGGGCTCCTTGCTTACTCTACAATTGTAATGATTGTAATCTGCTTTTGACTGGCCTCCATTATTTTACTGTAGACCTCTGGTTTCCAGTTGCGTGTGGATGGGTGACTCTCTACCTGCCCGAAGAACAAGAGATGACACTGACACATGGATGGAGTAAAAATAGGCCACAACTTAATTTATTGATTACAGTAACAAAGAGTTGGCTGCCAGGCATTGGTTCTGGATCAAGATCGATCAGCCCGCTGCTGACCGATACCAAAAGAGTCCAACAGGGGGCCCACCGGCACAATACTGGGCAACCAATGCAGCACCCCTGGAAACCACCAGTTGTTCCCTTCCCAGCCAGTAGGGAAGGGGCAGATACCGTATCCAGAGCCCATGCCACATACCAAGTGAAGTTGTGATGAACAGGTAAAAATCAACAACTGCAACATTAAACAAAAAACATAAATAATGCAGGGTGGGTGGGAGGACAAACCAAAGCAGGCCTGGTATCTGCCCGGCCCAGCACAGCCTATTTAATGCTGCTGGGCGAGGGGAGTGGCCAGCACCTGGCCAGTCCCCTGTTCTGGGTGGGACCGGCTGCTGGTAGGCCCACTGACTGTGTGGCGGGAAAAATTCCCGCTACACAGTGGGTTTCTGTGAAGGAGAAGCCCCCTGCTCCAACATGGCCGGCAGGAGGGTGTCCCCCGCCACAACCGGCCTTGCCCTGATTTCAGCCCTTATTTCTCTTTACCAACCTGCTTGAGCTCTGTGAGTTCTAGCCCCTCACTAAACCATGGGTTTCCTGTTCCTACGATCACCTTCAGTCTTTTTCACTTACTGTTCCATACTTTTGGAATTGTCTCTCGAAACATTTCCAGACTCTTCCTTTCCTTGTTAACTTAAAATCTCAATTAAAAACATTCTTGCTTGTCAAAACTTTGGGGATTTAGTTTAATCTTTTCTTATCGTCTTATATGTTTTGATTTCACACAGTTGTCAGTTTGCTTTATATCTTTGTATCTTATCTGGATAATTCATTTCACAATTGCATTGTATAGTGCTGTGTTTTTATTATTCCTCCCTTCCCTCTGAGTATGGACAAATATATTTTGGATTCAATGCCATTGTTTTTTATTGCCTTATTTGTAAAGTGTCATGTACATTGATGGCACTATTTAAATAAATGATAAGTCTAGTAATAACTGCACATCTTCTACATTTGCCAATACACAAATGTCACAAAAATGCGGTGATTTTCTTTCATTCTCTTCTCAGATGAGAATTCAACCTGTTGCATCAGCCCTTTGATCCCATCATTTGGTGAACGGTGAGATGCCGGAAACGGCATTGCCATCTGCTTTGAGACCAGGATCAAATGAAATATTGATGCTATGAATAGTTCTAAGGACAGCGGTAGAGAAAACTCTCTTGCCCTTTTGATAAAAAAGGTTGAAACTGAGCCTGAAATGGCAAACCCATTTCTTGTTTCTCTGGCGCAAACTGGCCCAGCAGACTGTAACTTGCAAAGGGCTTTGGTGGAATATCGTTCTACTCTAACCTGTGCAAAGAGCAGTCAGCCAAAGGAATTAACCTTTCAAAAGAGCTCACAAGCGGGTACCTTGTATTCCCTGTGGGCTTTGTGTAAATTATTGACAACGTGACTAAAAGAACTAAGGATTTGCCTTCTGGATAGACCAGAGACTGAATCTGTAGGGGAATATTTGACACATATCTAATGCCATTTGGAAATCCAGGCAAGATTTGGATGTGCTGTATAAACTACACAATACCGAAGCAGGATTATTGATGTTTAATCTCAAGGATGATCCAATTTCTCTAGGGTCATGATCCGCACTAAATTTCCCCCCAGTTTAACAGGTGTAGTTTTCCCCTTCCTAAACTGTATTTCATGAGAACTCTGTAGTTCTGAAAATCAACACCACTCATATTTAGTGCATCTATTATAAATAGATGTTGTATGTACAACAGGGGTGTCAAACACATTTTCAACCATTATTTTCAAGCCTTATGGTTGCCTACAAAGGGCTGTTGAATTCATGGATGGAGAATCCATGGAAACAGAGTGCCTACTGTATATATATATATATATATATATATATATATATATATATAACATCCTCAGATGTTATTGAATTACACCTCTCATCCCCTTTGATTATCTGCCATGCAGATTGGGAATAATGAAATTTGCAATCCAGCAGCACTTGTGGCTATGAGATTGGGAAAATATATTTATTTATCATGTCAGAAGCGAATTGAGGGTACAGTTGTAATGTATTTAAAAACACAAAGTTTAAAACTTGGCATTATACTAAATGTCCTTTGACCAGTAGCTGACCACTTGGAGTGTCTCTGGTGTTGCTGAAAGAAGGTCCTCCATTGTGCATGTGGCAGGGCTCAGACCGCATTGTAGTAGGTGGTCTGTGGTTTGCTCTTCTCCACACTCTCATGTCATGGACTCCACTTTGTCGTGGACTCCCATTTCTTAAGGTTGGCTCTGCATGTCTTCGTGCCAGAGCACTGTCTGTTCAGCGCCTTCCAAGGCACCCAGTCTTCTGTTGCCCTGGCTCTGGCCCAGCTTACTTGTCTGAACGTATCTCCCTCTATGTTCCACCTCGTAGTTTAAGATCGTCCAGGGAGGCCCTGTTCTTGGTTCCACCAGCTTTGCAAATGCATCTGATGGGGACGAGGGCCTTTTTGGAGGTGACCCCCCACACACACACACACCTGTGGAATTCGCTCCCCAGAGAGATCAGGTCGGCTTCATCCCTCTTTTCCTTTAGGAAGAAATTAAAATCATGGTTTTGGAACCAGTCTTTTGGCCAGCAGGCATGACAGCACCTTGGATGTCGAACTGGACTACATGACTGTGATAATGATGGAAATGGCTATATTATTGTGATATTGTTTTAATTGTTTTTAATCTATTGTTTTATTTGTTGTTTTATATTGCTGTTGTCGCGGGGGAGAAGCTTGCGTATCCTAATGAAGTTGTGAGCTATGCTGGCGGTGGCAAAATAGTCACCGGTAGGGCCTCCCATGCCAGACAGGTCACAACTGAAGGATCTGACAAAGAGCGTCAATGGGCAGGATGGGCTCTCTAGCCCTTTGGCAACCATCCTAAGAGAAGGAAAGCTCTAATTTCAAACCCGGGCAGATGGTGCTTGTTTAACCCTGTAAGGTCAACCATCTAGAGAAGGAAACTCAACTTTGAGATGGCTTTGCTAATCCCTTCCTCTGACACAGCATCTGAGATCCATCAGTAGTTTCCCACCCAAGTACTAACCAGGGCTGACTCTGATTTATTTCCACAATCATGTGAAATGCGGTGAATTTTAAAAAATAGAATGAGAGTGAGGGAAGGTAAAGCAAATTACAAGTGAGATACAAATTGAGAGATTAATATACTGCAAGAAGTGCCAAAATGTTCCCTTTAGTGGTCTAGATTTACACTGTTGAACATATTTGCCACAATAAAAAAGACGTTGGGCTTGCTGCTCTCATAAATACAGTTGAAGAAAACAGATATTCAAGAGTTGGAGACTACAGAGAAAAGAAACTTTGGTGCTTTATTGCTCTCAACCATATTTTCATGGTTTTAAATTGTAGTAAACTATTTTAACTGGGTTTTCACCATCTTGTTTTGACATGCGTAGCAGTTTAATGTACTCTGAATCTGTCTAAATTGTTCTTACTCTTTTCAGAAGTGATTTTATTGTATGCTATTTTAAACTTATTGGATATAGGGTAGCTGTGTTGTATTGAGGGCAGAGACTGCCTGTGTAAACCGTCCCGAGTCGCCTTCGGGCTGAGAGAGGCGGTATAGAAATGTGACAAATAAATATAGGACAGGGGTCGGAAACCTTTTTGACTCAGAGAGCCATAAAAGCAAAATATTTGGAAATGGAGAACTATATAATATATTTTAAGACTGAATTCAACTAAATGTGAGTATAATTTTTAAATAATGTTGTTATAATACTCACCATTAATGCGACTTCTGGTGTGCTTTTGCTTTGGTTTGTGGAGGAGGAGGAGGATGAGCAGCAGCAGAGCGGCCTTCTCCTTTTCCTTCTCCTCCCCCTCCCTCGCCCTCCCCCTGCGTGCACTCTCGCGCTGGCTCTCGCACTGCCGCTGGATCTGCCTGTGTTTCAGGCTGAGGGGAGGAAGAGGAGTAGGAAGGAAGAGAGGAGGAAAAGGGGGGGGAAAGGGAGGAGAGGGCCCCCCACTTCGCAGCTGGCCAGGGAATGGCATGGGCTGCCATGCAGTGTTCCCGTGGCCCCCCGGTGTGAGCCAGATGTAGTCATCAAAAGAGCCACGCCTGGCTTGTGAGCCATAGGTTCCCAACCCCTGATATAGGAATTTTCTGTAGATTTTAGTTGGATTTTTAAAGTTGATATTAAAAATGACTCTAAGAAACTTGAAGTGGCTGATTGGCTGATTTATAGAATTATGACACTTCTGGCTAAATGATATCACAGATGACAGATGGTTTCGAATCTGGGGTTATCCTCAACCACTGGAATTCAACATCTAATAAATCCTCTGACTTGGCTATTAGTTAGAAGTTCTGGAAATTGGTCCAAAGCACATGTAAGACATAAGATTGAGAAGCATTGTTAAGAACACTGTAGTCATGATGTTCAAATGTCAGTAAGGTTGTGAAACTTTGGATTTTTCTCTGGGCTTTAAAAGAGCTGTCCAAGTGGCTGGACCTATTTTAGGAGAATTGATGAGCACCTGGATTGACTTCATTCAGATGAAACCCATAGCAGATAGGTACTGTCTCCAAGACACATTGCAGAAATGTGACACCAATGGCAAAATACGGTGTAATCCTGGAAACTGGATGCCGACACACTGAATTTAAGACTTGCCCATTCATACTGCCCTGTAAATATTAGGGCTGTGCACGGATCCATTTTTCAAAACTGTCTCTGGCTGTTCCTGCTGTTTTGGCTCTTTTGGCCAGCCGTAATCCCACGGGCACCACTGCCATTTTTCCCCATCTGCAACAGACCACATAGCTGCCGAAAACTGCTGTCTTTGGTTTCTTTTAGCTACATGCGGAATGTGAAGAGGGAGGTAGTTGTGAGGTAGTTGTGTGTGCACGAGTTTCCCTGTGAGTCTGTTTTCCCTGTTGCCTGTCTGAGCCAATTAGAAGAAAGCCACTCATGTGCTCTATGTTCTATCTCAGTGCCTTCACTGCTCTTTGGATCTAGTTTTTGGACTCAATTCCAATCTTTTCCTATGGCAATTTCATTCATGGGCTGTGAAAGGACATGGGGGGTTGTTTCTATAAATATTGGGGTGGTTTACTGAAGGGAGAGGATAGCCTGACTCCTTTGAGTCCGCACAGAGATAATTCAATTCCTCTCTATGTCTAGTAGAAGGATATTAGAGGAAAGGACACCAGAAACAGGTTTTTTAAGCCTAATGCTTTAACCCAGATCTAGCTGAATGAGATTAAAGGAAAGGATGCCAGAAGCAAGGTTTTCTTTAACCTGATGCTTTAACTCAGATCTAACTCAAGGAGATTAAAGGAAAGGACACAAGAAGCAGGTGTTTCTTAAGACTGATGTCCTAAAATGACAGAAAGGGGAGCGTCATAAGTTTATTTATTTATTTACTTTATTTATATTCCGCTCTTCTCACCCCGAAAGGGACTCAGAGCAGATTATAGGTACACATACTTAGCAGACAATCCCTGTCGTTTCCACATACACACATATAGATGAACAGAGGCAAACTCTGGTCACCGGGGGGATCTGACGCACTCCTCATCTCTCAGCGTTCCCAGTGTCCCTTGTTGTTCCTTCCGCATTCCTCAGCGTTCCTGGAGTTCCTTAATGGCCTCATAATTCAGTCAAAATTTGCCTCCCCACTTAATGTGGTACCTTTATCTCCTACTTGACAGATGCAACTGTCTTTTGGGCTGCAAAGGTCGACAGCAGGCTACACTTAAAGGTCGAGCACCCACCTTGACCTGGGCAGGCCTCAAACTCATGACCTACTGGTCAGAGAGATCTTATGCAGCTGACACTTAGCCAGCTGCGCCACATTCCCCATTGCTGCTAATGTGCTGGATCTTCTGGCCGCTTAACCAAAAAACAGATATTCTTTTCCCCACCTGAATTCGGGAAGCTCATGAAAAACAAATTGGTGGGTGGGCACTGAAATCTGGACACATAAAATGGCATGGGGTATAACAGAATTGCACACCCCAGTAAATAGCCTACAATTTATCCCTTTGACATTAAGTCTAGTTGTTTCCAACTCTGAAGGGTGGTGCTCATCTCCATTGCTAAGCTGAAGAGCCTGCGTTGTTCATAGATGTCTCCAAAGTCATGTGGCCAGCATGACTGCATGGAGCACCATTACTTTCCCACAGAAACAGTACCCATTGATCTACTCACATTTGCAACTGCTAGGTTGGCAAACCTGGGGCTAACAGAGGGAGCTCATCCCGCTCCCCGGACTTGAACTGCTGACCTTTCAGTCAGCAATTTCAGCAGCTCAGTGGTTTAATCCGCTGCACCACTGTGGGCTCCCCTGATATTATTATGACATTAAAAATGTATTCAAATGATCCAGACCATGTCTACATGAGGCATGCCTAATTTCCCCTTATTTCCCTTATTTTTACAACATGTAAACTTCAGATTTTCAGCCCTTCAATCATGCCTTTAACCTAACACAGCTGGGGAAGAATCCTACTGGTTTCATCTTTTAAAGTGATCCACATGGAATCCCTGTTTTTCAGATTAATATCCAGATCATAAGACATTTACTCACTGCATACTACTCAGAATTTTCCTGTGCCATTCTCTGTTGAGAAATTGTGCATATTAAGGAAAGTTGCAGTTTGCAATTTGCACATACTAGGGGAAACTGTATGCCGCTGTTAGAGTGAATTGTGCTGAAAAACAAATATATATTTTTCTGTTCAGTAGAAGATTGCTGTTGAAACTAGATGAAAGAGTTGTGACTGAATATATGTCAAACTCACAAATCAGAAATAAGACTCCATTTATTCTAGCTACCTATTTTGGATTCTGGATTTAAGGAGAGAGAAGAAATGTTTTGTCAAACGTAATACATATTTTCAGCCAATGCCAATAAAAGAGCGAGCCCAGGGTTGCTGATTCAAGGTACTCAACGCTTCCAGATAAGGGGATTAATGTGATTTATTTTATAAGTGATATAAAATGGCAATTGTCCATCACTTAAAGAAATGGGTCCCCCTTCCTCTCTTTAAAGCCCTGCAGTTCAAATAATGATAGCTCAGAGTGCCCAGAATTTCTTCAGTGGTAGCAATGAATTAGTCTCCATCTCATAGGAGTATGGTGAACCAAAAGAATCGAAGCATAGCAAAAATCTACTAGTATAATATGAAAAATCTAGATTTAGAGGGATGCCTGCTGAAGAAAAAATATGATTTTTAAAAAAGACATGGGTTACTCAGCTAATGAATGATACCTTTTGGTTGACTTAAGTAATCTAACCCAGTGTTTCCCAACCAGTGTGCTGTGAGTGAACATCAGGTGTGCCGTGGAAAATTGGCACTCTTCCCCCTCCTAGCACCTCTTTCCCTCCCCAAAGATCCTCCCCGAGGCAATGGAAGGACTCCGCCTAATGCCAGGGCCAGGCCCGCCTTGAGGAAGCCTTCAGGAGCCTCGACTCAGCATGGCTCCAGCTCCCGCTCAGGGCTACTTTAACCTTCCGATGCTTCCAGGTTCGCTCACTGCCCAATTCACTGACGTGGAGCTTCTGGCTTTGGCTGTTCTCGTGAGAAATCCAAGCCAACGCGAAAACGCCAACTCACTTCGGCCCAGTGCTCTGTTTTGCAGAGGGAGGAGGGAGGCAGCGAAAGAGGCTACACAGATCTATGAAACTTATGGAGTCTATAAGGGTTTGGAGAACAAGTCCTATGAGGAGCGGCTTGAAGAGTTGGGCATGTTTAGCTTGAAGAAGAGAAAGCTGAGAGAAGACATGATAGCCATGTGAGAGGAAGTATGTGAGAGGAAGTCATATATATGTTGTGTTCATCGAAACAGGCCCAGGTTTCACACTGAGTGTACAAATACATTTAAAAACATATTAACTATATGTATTACTGTGTTAGAGTGTCATTTTGTGTCATTTTGGTTGGTGGTGTGCCCCAGGATTTTGTAAATGTAAAAAATGTGCCGCGGCTCAAAAAAGGTTGAAAAACACTGATCTGACCAATGAAAAACTATAGTGCTAAATATTGAAAATGACTACACCTCCACATTCACTGGAGTTAGGGGCACAGGAAAATTTACTTCCGGGGTGCTTACATCGCTTCGATACCACTTCAAAAGTGGATTTAATCCGAATTCATTCTGATTTTACGAGCATTCCGGCAAACCTACCCAGGCCTATTAAATACAGATCCTTGGTAATAGAAATTGGGAGATTACAATGATACAGTGACACATCCCATTCCCCCCCTTTCCTCCTTCTCTCTCTCTCTCTCTCTCTCTCTCTCTCTCTATATATATATATATATATGATGAAGTTTTTCCTTTGATGCTGCTCTTTTGAGTTGATGCTTTAGCCTTATGATGTTTGGAAATAGACGTTGCAATAATGATCACAATCAGGCCTTTGTTAATCGACAAATTACAGGCTTGCCTTGCATTACAATGCATTTAAGTGCCAGCTGCTTATCAAAGCATATTTATGTGATTACAAGTCTGCCAAGCTGATTCCCTCTCTATTATAGAACTGTTAAGGCTCAACAAATGTGGTCTTAATGATTGACTGGCGTTTATTTAGGACTCCATAAGCAGCTTGTTGCAGCAAATTGAAATTATACCTTCAGGTGAATGTATTTAAGACAGAGCATAGTACGCTTTATTAATGCTGGTTAGGACTAGTCCAAGCTGCTTTTGCTATTTCCAAGGTGGGTGGAGTGAAGCTAACCAAATACTGTAGGCTTTGTGTCTGATGTACATTTTGCTTGAGGAAAGCAGATCAGTTAAGATCCTATTGTTTATATACATGGATATACCATATATATCAGGTATGGGAAAACCCAAGACTGGGGGCCGGATGTGGCCCCTTGGGGTCTTTTCTCAGGCCCTCCTTTCTCTCATCATCCAGTCCTTCCTTCCTTCTCTCTTTCCTTCTTTCTTCCCTCCTTACCTTCCTTCCTTATCGGGAATGTGGCGCAGCTGGCTAAGTGTCAGCTGCATAAGATCTCTTTGACCAGTAGGTCATGAGTTTGAGGCCTGCCCGGGTCGAGGTGGGTTCTCGACCTTTAAGTGTAAACTGCTGTCAACCATTGCAGCCTGAAAGACAGTTGCATCTGTCAAGTAGGTGATAAAGGTACCACATTAAGTGGGGAGGCAAATTTTGACTGAATTATGAGGCTATTAATGAACTCCAGGAACGCTGAAGGAATGCAGAAGAACAAGGAACACTGGAAACGCTCAGAGATGAGGAGTTAAGTTATAAGAGTTAAGATACAGTAATCACACTGACCTTTGATAAGTCTACCTAGTTTTTGGTTGACCTTTTGACTAAAATGTCTAGAGTCATACATGAGTATCTAGGACAGCTATTTGGTGATTGTGTCACCCAATCCCTTGGTTGAACACAAGTACTGTGCAACCCGTTGTGTCTTTATCATTATCCCATTATGCGATGTGGGGTGTATGGTAACTGGTTCTGCAATCTCAATGAATCAAGCAGTATGTCTTCTGACACTGACAAATGGTTGTTCACTACCAAAGAATCCACAATGGCAAGACTGGAATCCTGTTGGTTAGCAGACCTGGATTACCCATAAGGCCACAATAGGCCATGGCCTATGGGCACAGGCCTAGGGGGCGCCAGATCAAGCACAAAAAAATATTTTTACATTTTTTAAAAAACCGCCCCCTCACAGTGCTCTCCCCCCATCCATACCTCGGGAGAGGGCAGGGGGAGAGTGCTGCGAGGGGGCAGGGGAGGAGGGAATGGTGCCCTCCTCTCGCCATCGCCCACCTGGCCCGCCCCCTTGTAAAGGAAAGAGGGCACAAGGAGGAGGAGGAAGGGAAGCCCCGCCCTGCCGGGGCCACTGGTGAGTATGCATGCATGCGCACTCAGCAGGAGGGCGCCTCTGCCTCTTCCGCCATGTTCCTGGGTGCTGCGCATGGCCGGCAGCGTCCCCTGGGGCTTCCCTTCCTTCCTCCTCCTAAGGAGGAGGAGGAAAGAAGGGAAGCCCCAGGGGACGCTGCCAGCCATGCGCGGCACCCAGGAACATGGCGGAGGAGGCAGAGGCGCCCTCCTGCCGCGCACGCCTGCATGCATGCCCGCCAGTGGCCCCGGTGGGGCGGGGCTTCCCTTCCTCCTCCTCCTCGCACTCTCCTTCCGGTCACGGTAGGAGGAGGCAGACGGAAGCCGCACAGCCGAGGCACTGCCGCGCATGCACAGCAGCGCCCTGGGGGTGGGACTTCCCTTCCTCCCCCTCCTCCTCCTCCTCCTCCCCGCGACCAACTTCCAGTCGTGGAAGGAGGCAGACGGAAACCCCACGGCCGGGGCCGCTGCTGCGCAGTAGCGCCCTGTGGGCGGGGCTTCTTTTGGACTAGGGCACCAAAAGAAGTTAATCCGGGCCGGTTGGTTAGTCTTGAACCAAAGCAGAACTATTCAATCAAGAGAGGCATGCCATATCAAAACATTCATAAGTCCAATGACTCTAATGCAGTCAGGGTAGGATGTGAAATGTTTATATTTGTGGAACTTTGCTTCTGCAACCATGACCCGAATGTGTACATGTCCAAAAAAAGTAGAACCTATGGGCAAGTTACATTTGTCTTCCAACCCCCCGAAATAACGAGACAGACACAAATATATATGGTTTCAAATTTGGGCAACTTTTATTAAATAGTTACCTATTTAACTTGTAACTCAACTAACTTTTTGGTGTCAGTTCAACTTGGTGTGCGTAAGCTGAGGTAGCGTCTCCTAACGTCTACCCCTCAGCTATTCAGGCGTACTGCCTGGGTCCCCTGTAGACTTCAACCCGGGCAACCCGGAAGGGAAACATCAGGAGAAATCTCTCTCAACTTTTGAGACTAGACTCTCCCCGCTCCTGGGACATTCATCATCACCTCACCCCTAAAATTAACCGTCTAGGTGAGTGTTTGCATAATGCCCCACACCCTTAAGGGGTGCCTTAAGTGTCTACAAACCTTTGAATAACTCAACTATTTACACCACGGATTGGGAGCAAATGTCCTATTTAGCTTCCATCCCCCACCAAGCCATCCACTATTAACTGAACACCTATCATTCATTATGCAGAAACAATAAATCGCCCATAGCAGACAGATGGATTCCATCTGATCTGTAAAGGTGAGGGCTGTCAAGCAAGATCTGCCCATGGGATATGTAGGAGCCCCTAACTCTTGCAAGCACAGTGCGCATGGCCCGGTTCACCTGCTTCCTGGCTGATTCCATATATATATATATATATATATATATATATATATATATCTTTTTAAAAAAAATTATTATCATTATTTTTGAACATCCCCACTACTTGACACCGGAAGCAAGGGATGATTGCAGACCAGGCGGTGTGCACCCGTGGCCATGCATGCCATATTTTACTAATGTCATTCCAAGCTTGCAAGCACAGGGCCCTACCCTTCAGAAGGCCTAGATCATTGCCTCCACAGTGTATCACCAAAACGTCTGGAGGGGGCCCTCTCCTAGACTGCAACAAAAACGGGAGCACACCGTCCCAACGCATACCTCTGATCCCATGCCACTCAACTGTAGCGACGGATGCGAGGCCCAAATGCTGACCATAATGAGTCCTCATGGCCTGCCTCGAAGCCCAGTGAATGAAACTGTGCCCGCAGACGAGGATCCTCCATCTATGGTTCAGCAACGCAGGATCTGAAACGACAGATCCAACCTTAATTATGACAACGGAGTACCCACGTATTTCCTGAAGGCATTTGATTTCCATCTGCCCAGGGTTTTTTTTCTTTCCTCCGAGTCACATCACATAGCATTGGCCACCGTAGCTTCTCCAATGCAGCAATAGGGGGTTGCAAACTTGTATTGCCCCAGAAAGCTGACCATAATGAGTCCTCATGGCCTGCCTAGCAGCCCAGTAAAAGAACTGTGCCTGCAGACGAGGATACTCCATCCATGGTTCAGCAAAACGGATCTCAACGAGATCGCCACAATCAACTTACAACAACGGAGTACCACGCACTTCCTGAAAGCATTAGATTTCCCTCTGCTCGGGGTTTGACCCCCTCCGAGTCTTGTCCCATAGCATTGGCCACCGAGGCTTCTCCAATGCAGCAAGAATGGGTTGCAAAACCTGTAATGCCCCAAACCCATCATCCTTAGCACCTTACAGGTGCCCGCCCACAACTGGTATGTTGTTAGCGGTATGCCATCCTGCTGGCCAAACGGTAACCAGGGCCATGCTTGCTGATCCGTTTGAATAGCACCAAAGCCTCAGTTGCCATAAAACGGGGTCACAACACTTCGCCACCTTAATGACATTGCCTCTAGACCCCAAATAAGATTTGGATGACTTGACCAGCCACTTTGTGCCATTATGCATGATTGTTAGGCCAAGTTCAACCAGGGCCCGCATAGACCTGTCAATTTTAGATGCTAGGACTATCACGGTGATCCAATAAGCTGCAAAGGAGCTGTCCAAGCGTCCGCATGAAACAAATTTGCTCCTGTGTGTCCACATAAGCCTCGTGCTACACGAGCTTCAGTCCTTTCAAAATTGCAGGGTGCTCAGTTGTCTGTTATCCTGAATCTGGTCCTGACTGCGCGACCACCTGGCATAACTTCTTTTTTATATATATAAATTTTTATTGAGTTTTAAAAAGAAGTACAAACAAGATAACAAGGCATCAACAAAATATGCCTTATACAAGAACAGATAGACACGTAGAATAAAAGTGGAAAAATAGGGAGTATGGTCCTATGGCTCAAAGGCCAGAGCGAACCACGACTGCCTAGGGGGAAGGGGCAGGGGGAGAGGAGAGAAGAAAGGTGTAGGAGAAGGGGAGAGCTCGGGATAGAGTGGGGGGGGGCAGGGTTTCAGGAAAGAGAGGCGAGAAAGAAATCCTTAGTCCCGAGCAGGTAGAGAATAGAGATGATAAGAGATAGTGAAAGATTTTTAAAAAAGGAAAGTTGTTTACTTCACATCTCTAAATTTGAGTTTCTTAAAGAACAAAAACAGAACAGGAAGAGATATTTCAAAATTTCTTTGGTCATTATGACCGTATTTAGAGACTTAATCCTTTCAAAGTTATATTTTATTTCTCTTTGATGAAGTCTATAAATGGCTTCCAGGTTTCCTCAAAAGGTTTACTAGTATTATTTCTTAGTAAACAGGTTAGTTTGTCCATTTCAGCGATATCAATTGCCTTTTGGATCCATTCCTCCTCTTTAGGGATTTCAGTTGTTTTCCAGCATCTGGCGTATAGAAGCCTGGCTGCAATGATAAGATAAGTCAATAGTTTGTCAGTTGTTTTACTTTTTAATTGGCCGGTGATATTTAGCAGGTAGAGTTCGGGTTTTTTCTCCCAGTTACTTTTGAATATTTTCAATATGTTGTTGTGTATCAAGTTCCAATAGGAGGTGGCTTTTTTGCACATCCACCATTGGTGAAAGAAAGTCCCCCTTTCTTCTTGGCATTTCCAACATTTGTCGTTATCATTTTTGTATATTTGGGCTAATTGGTGAGGCGTTATATACCACCTATACATCATTTTGTAGATATTTTCTTTCAGGCAGTAGGCATAATTATATCTCTGTTTCACCCTCCATACATTCTCCCAATCTTCCCTTGATATCTTAAAACCCAGGTTGGCTTCCCATTTTACCATATAATCCTTGTTTACACCCTTTTCCTTGTCTTCTTCGAGCAAGAAATTATATATTTTACTGACCGTTTTCTTTTCCGATCTTAGCCAGATTTTTTCCCCCTTTGACGGGAGTGCGGTCCAGCCTGTTTTTTTTTATCTTCCTTATATCTTTTTAATATCTGGTTGTACTGGAACCAGTTTAGTTTCCATTGTGTCAATTCCTCTTGCTTTTTTAAGGTAAATGAGTGCCCATCTTTATTTAGTAGCTCAGCATAAGTTGGCCAGCAATCAGTGTCAGATATCTTTATCTGGAAAGCTTCTAGGGGCGAAGTCCAAAGAGGTATTTTTAAAAGAGTATCTTTTAAAATTTATTCCATGCATTTAGGGAGGCTGACCTGATGATATGGTTTTTGAAATTTGAATCCTGGATCGTTTTGTTATATATCAAGTATCCATGCCATCCAAATTTGTTTTTGAACCCCTCCAAGTTCAACCTGTCTCTGTTTTTTAGCAGTGCCCAATCTCTCATCCCTTCTAGGCAATTTGCCTCATAATATTTAATCAGATTGGGGAGGCCAAAGCCCCCTTGGTCCGATTTTTCCTGGAAGTACTTTTGCTTTATTCTAGGTTTTTTTCCTAGCCAAATAAAACTTGCAAGATCGGTTTGCCACTTTTTCAACATCTGAGGATTTTTTAAAATGGGTAGCATTTGAAAAAGGAAGTTAATTTTTGGGAAAATTTTCATTTTTATGGTCGAGATCCTACCCATTAAGGACAAATTAAAAGTTTTCCATTTTGTCATATCGTTTCTAATCTCCTTCCATAGCTTCTCATGGTTATTTTTAACCAATTGGCAGTTATTATTAGTCAGTGTAATACCAAGATATTTGAATTTCTTTACAATCTCCATGCCTGTTTTATACTAGATCAACTTCTGTTCTTTTCCTTCTATATTTTTTGTTATTATTTTTGACTTTTTCTTGTTTAGCTTAAAACCGGAGATCTCTCCAAATTTTTCTATTTCCTTCAGCCAGGAGTCTATATTTGATAAAGGTTCTTCAATAACACAAACTAAATCATCTGCAAAAGCAAACGCTTTGTGGCTTTCTTTGCCAATTTTTAGGCCTTTTAGTTCTTTACCTCTATTGATCTTTTTAAGCAGAAGTTCGAAAATGAAATTAAAGATTAGAGGAGACAGTGGACATCCCTGTCTTGTTCCTCTTGATATTTCTAACGGGTCTGATCTGATGCCATTTACTACGACATTTGCTGTCTGGTGTTGGTAAATACCTTTTATTGCAGTGGTAAAATATGTTCCCAAGTCAAGTTCCCTCGCTAGTATTTCAATGATATCCCAATTTATTTGATCAAAAGCCTTTTCGGCGTAACTTCTTATGCAGCCAACCGTCATTATTTGAATCGGAAATGCCCTGAGCCCAGAAGCAATAAGCTAGTACAGCTAATTGCACCCTGGTCGATTGTGGGGCCATTCCCCGCCTTTAGAACAGACCCAAAACTGCGTTATGCTCCTAATAAAAAGGGGTGTAGCTTGCAGCATGGCGTCTGTCCATTCCAAATTCCTCACACTCATTGACCGCCCCGTACAAGATCACATAAAGTTTGGGGCCATAATCGATGCACTACCCGTAACGTTTTTGTCTCGCAACCACCTACAGATGGGCTGGATTGGGCCAGACTAACGGCTGGGACTATGCCACGGCTAGAGCCCACAATCGAAGGGAACCAGACTGGAGTAACAACAACCATCAAAACACCAATATAAGAGTCATCCGAGGTGTCACACCCACAGCACATGGAGAGCGAGGGAACCGAAACATCCAACCAACGTATACTCCCGACGCCTCAAGCCCCTGAGGCATAAGAGGCCACCCTATAAGGCTTTCTTGACAGCCAATTCCAGTCCGTTACCTATGCTAACCCTTGTTTTGACCCATCAGTATTACTAAATTTAACATTGCTCGATGGTACTTGCCTGCTAAGGGGTGTGTGTGTGACGTGGCTTAAATTTGAGTCATTCAATGAGACCGAGAGCCTTGAACTGGAATCAGAGGAACCCTTAATAGGCTCCCCTTCCAAGCTGGAGGGCTGACCAACAGCCCAAGACACATTCTCCGCACCCTTGCAACATGTCTAAAATGCGAAAATGGCTAACTACTGGGGTGAAATATATCACCATGAATGGGGTCCCATCTTAATAACTAAGGGGTAACCCAGGGAGTTGGGATGCAAAGATTAAGGAAGAGCGCGTGAGGATGGAGGGTAGCTCATGTCAGTGCATCCCTTCTGGGGCACCGTGAGAAGTCCAGTCCAACTTCATCATCGGTGAACTCAAAATGTTTTGCACGCAGGCGAACTACAAAGCCCAGCAGACACAACTCCCAATGTCATTGCCCGCTGTTCGCAAACCCCCACCCGTGTCCACGTTTGGGCCTATCGGGATCTGTGCAGACTTGGTCCAATGCATGAATATACATCCTACCTATCAGTGCTTACATTACAATCCATAACCGTAGTAAAATTACAGTTATGAAGTAATCAATAATTTCATATTTGGGATTCACCAACAACCAGTAGATGAAATTATCTTTAAGGTTGCATAGGTCAAAAGCGAGCTAGAGTATTAACAGCCGGGAGCTCACTCTGCCTCCAAGCTCGCTTTGGACACATAACTTCCTGGTTCCTAGTGATTTAATGCCGTCGTCGACCAGCCAGCAAATGCAACTATCTTTAAGGTTGCGTAGGTGAACAGCGAGCTGGACAATTAACAGTTGGGAGCTCACTCTGCCCCCGACTGCTTCAAACACATGACTTCTTGGTCAGTAGTAATTTAATGCGGCTGGCTACCAAATAGCATGTGCAACTATTAATTAAGGTTGCATCGGTCCACAGGAAGCTAGACTATTAACAGTCGGGAGCTCACTCTGCCCCCAGGCTTGCTTTGAACGCATGACTACTTGGTTGGTAGTGATTTAATGTAATTGGATACCAACTAGCAGTTGCAAACTATCAATGAAGGTTGCATAGGTCCACCGCAATCTAGACCATCAACAGTTCGGAGCTCAATCTGCCCCCAGGCGAGCTATGAACACATGACTACTTGGTCAGTAAATGATTTTAATGCCTTTGGCTACCCACTCCTGGATGCAACTATCGATAAGGTTGCCTAGGTCAACCGCAGTTAGACAATTGACGGTCGGGAGCTCCTCTGCCCCCCAGGCTTGCTTGAACGCATGACTTCCTGATCAGTATTGATTTAATGCAGCTGGCTACCAAGGAGGAGATGTAACTATCCTAAGGTTGCCTAGATCAACAGCAAGCTAGACTATTAACAGTCGGTAGCTCACTCTGCCCCCCAGCTGGTTCGAATGCATACCTACTTGGTCAGTAGTGATTTAGTGCACTTGGCTACCACTTAACAGATGCAACTATCTTTAAGGTTGCCTAGGTCAACAGCAAGCTAGACTATTAAGTTGGGAGCTCACGATGCCCCCCAGGCTGCTTAGAAGGCATGCCTACTTGGCCAGTAGTGATTTAAAGCAGTTAGCTACTGCGTAGCAGATGCAGCTATCTTTAAGGTTGCATAGGTCAACAGCAAGCTAGACTATATAACAGCCAGGAGCTCGCTCTGTCCCCAGGCTGCTTCGAATGCATGCCTACTTGGCCAGTAGTACTTTAATGCAGTCGTCTACTGCGTAGCAGATGCATCCATCTTTAAGGTTGCATAGGACAACAGCAGGCTAGACTATTAGCCGCCGGGAGCTCACTCTGCCCCCCAGGCTGCTTCAAATGCATGCCTACTTGGCCAGTAGTAATTTAATGCATTTGCTACCGCGAAGCAGATGCATCTAACTGTAAGGTTGCATAGGTCAACAGCAAGCTAGACTATTAACAGTCCGGAGCTCACTCTTCCCCCAGGCTGTTTCGAATGCATGCCTACTTGGTCAGAAGTGATTTAATGCAGTTGGCTAACACGTAGCAAATGCAAGTACTAGGCATGGTTTAGAATCCTAAAATGGTGAATCGTAAATCAAATGGGGGGGAATTTTTTTATTAGTATATCAAAGACTTACAAAAATTTCCCAAAAATTTCGAAATGTAACTTAATTACTTACGAAATTCGTTAGTAGTTCTAAAGTAGGCAAAGCAGGGAAACAGGACTGATACTGTTTTAAACACAGGCAAATCAAGGGGCAACATTTCCCTTGGTTTCCTTGCAGGAGATATAAAGCATTAATATATTAATATTAATAATATTATTAAAGTACAGGTTACCTTTACAGGGACACATATAATGAATTACTATATTATTATAATTAATATTATTAAAGGACAGGGTTCCTTTGCAGGGACACATATAATGCATTAATATATTATTATTATTAATATTATTAAATAAATGCCTAGGCCTACCTCTGGTGCAGGCCTTGCTAATCTGTAGAGTTCTCCTCACTCCATCTTTTTTTCCCATTCAGTTTTACCATAGCAGTCTAGGACCTCCGTTTGAACTCTATGGCTTTTCTTGATTCTGAACTCTTCCTTCTCCTCTCCGTGCTCTTCTTCTCACTCCTGCTGCCCTTCTCTCAGCAGTTCTTATGTACTTCTGCTCTGTCCTTCTATCTAAACCCCTTCCTGGGTGTTTAAATAGCTTTTTCGTCAGTCCTCCAGCCCTCTAGGAGTCCCGATTTCGGGCTCTCTATCGTTTCGACTCCTTTTCACTTCCTGGAGGAGGCCTTCCACTCTAATTAGGCTTCAAGCATGGAAAGGCCCCGATTTCACTGTGAGTTATGTCTGCAAAGCTATTTTGGAGGGGAAATTTTCCTGTTGGGGACATCCAAATATTTAATAATCTAACGAAATTTTGGGCCCAGGAGGTGCGTAAAATAAAGTCCACTTCCGGGATTGGCCTTGCGATCCGTATAAACTTGAAAGGCCCATTACATACGAATCACTTACGATTTCTTTTAATTTCCGTTTCATTTTTCTCATGCCTAGCAAGTACCCTTAAGGTTGCATAGTTCAACGGCAAGCTAGACCATTAACAGTCAAAAGCCCCTGCAGGCTTAATATCGTTGAAACATTATCCATTATTCTTTCATTTCATGCTTTGCATAACTTGTACTAATATAGGTCAGTAGCAGGCTAAACCCAATATTCAGGAGTTTAGCACAATCTACTTACCTAAATATAATAAAATATATGTAATTAACCTATCTATAAACACCAAAACCTAAATAGGTCACTTGCACCGCAAGTCAGGAGCTCCCTTGCTCCTTTTATCAGTATTGCTCTTTATTTTTATTTATTTATTTTTATATATAAATTTAACATACATATAATAATATTCATTTATTCCTTCGTCTATTATAAATCCCCTTTTTTATAAACATATTTTTTAAAATTATTCTTATTCTTATTCTTTACTCGTTTTTTTCTTTCTTCTTTCTTCTTTCTTCTTTTAATTTATTTTATTCTTATTATTATTGTATTAAATATTTAATTCATATTTCTTTTAAACACGTATTTCATTTTATATATTTATTTTCCCTTTTCTTCTTTATATATACTGTATATATATATATATATATATTTTCTTTTATTTTACTTTATTATTTGATCGAATTTAAACGATTATTGCGGGCCACCGAAATGGCCGCCGAGAACAAGATGGCGGCCCCCAACACCGTACATCATGCGGCCAAGATGGCGGCCCCCCTAGGGCGCCGCCATGTGTCCAAAATGGCGGCCCCCAACCACCTATTGCCATACGGCAAAAAGGTGGCGCCCACCAGACCGCTGTATGGCAAAACATGGCGGCCCCCATAGGAGGCCGCCATGTTTTCAAAATGGCGGCCGCCACCCATCCCGAGGTGCATGCGCGCCAAAAGAAGAGCCGTCAGAAGAAACAAAGGCGCATGCGCGCCTTAAAGCAACTGCGCCACCGGCGCACCATGTACCGGACGGCCTGGAGGGCTCAAGCCACCCAGCCAGGCCGCATGAAGGGAAAAAACGGCTGCACGATTGTGCCCCATGCCGGAGCGCCTGGCGGGCTCCATCCGCCCAGCCAGGCTGCTCCCGAGAGGTCGTCTCCCCACCCGGGCGGCCTGGCTGGCCCCAGCTACCAAGCCATGCCGCTCCAAAGAAGGGCGAAGCGACTGCGCCACAGGCGCACCCCGTCTCAATGACCCAGCAGGCTCCAGCCTCCCCGCCAAGTCTCTCCATGGAGAGAGAAGCAAGGGGCAGAGCCCTGACGCCCTGGACTCGCCGGAGAGCGATCCTCCGAAGCAGGGGCAAGCAGGGCCCAAACCAGGTTTATTTCCCCCCTCCGGCCAAGGTAATTTCCCATCCTCTTTATTTTATTTTATTTTATTTTTATAATGTGGGCGGCCGGACTGAATGCAACTCCGCCGCCCTGGCCAGGAGAAAACCAGGCCCGCTCCCCCTGCCGCTCACCTTCCATCCCTTCCGTCCCTCGGGCCTTAAAACCACCCTAGGACAACTATCCATGACCCATAAAGGATAGGGCTGACGCGGGCGGGGACCACCCGGGCCTGGCTCCACGTTCTTTTGTACCAGAAATGTACAGGGGCCTGAATGAGTGCCCCCCGTAAAAAGCAGCTGCAGTCCCAAAGGGGGCAAGGGGGCTATCTCAAGGGGCTAAAACCCCCATGCGCCCATCCCCTACCCCTATCAGGCCCCTAACAGACCTTCACTCTAAGTTGGGGCCTCGTTCTGCAAGCTGCCTCCTTCGCCGATGTCCTGATGCAGACTGAGGGAGAAGGGGCTGGCACCACACTCTGCCAGCCCCTCCTCCTTTCCAGCAAATTCTGCAAAGTTAACCAATCTCTTCTCCGAGGGGAGGAGACAAAATTGCTCCACCATCCAACGAGTTGGAGGGTGAAGTGTAATCTGTAAGATTCCATTTCTGATACAGTAAAATTTTCATATCCTTGGATTATCCATCCATGGATTCAATCATTCACAGCTTGAACATATTTTTAATAATCCAAAATTCAAACCTTAATATTACCATTTTATTCAAGGGACACCATTTTGCTGTTCTGTTGAAGACAATGAGATTTAACCATCCATGAATTTTTGGTATCTAAAGTGAAACCAAACCTCAGCAGATATGAAATGCTCACTGTATGTGAAGGAGATGCACAGATGTATTATAACAAGTAGGATGACAGATCTCTCTGACTGCTTTGTTTGCTGACATGTTCACTTTGCTGATATTGAACATTGGGAAAAAACCAAAGAATCCTTTTGTGTGTGAATGTCAAGGCAGATTTGCCAGTCGGCCAGCATAGAGGCGAGAAGGGAGTGCTTGGGTGAATGTATTTCTTTTTGTTTGAGGCAACAGCCATCACCATGATGGGTTTTTTCCCATGTCAGGACTAACTTGAGAAACTGCAAGTCACTTCTGGTGTGAGAAAATTGGCTGTATGCAAGGACATTGCCCAGGGGGCACCCGGATGTTTTACCATTCAGTGGGAGGCTTCTCTCATGAGAAGCTAGAGTTTGACAGATGGGAGCTTACCACACTTCCAGGATTCGAACCGCCGACCTGTCGGTTGACCATTCCTGCCAGCACAAGGATTTAATCAATTGCACTGTGGATCCTATGGTGGTATTAAGTGCACATGTGTGGTACCCTGTACATGCACACACACACACACACACACACACACACACACAACATATACCCATTCCCATATACAGTAGAGTCTTGCTTATCCAACACAAACGGGCCGGCAGAACGTTGGATAAGTGAAAATGTTGGCTAATAAAGAAGGATGACGGAAAAGCCTATTACACGTCAAATTACATTATGATTTTACAAATCAAGCACCAAATCATCATGTTTTACAACAAATCGACAGAAAAAGCCATTCAATACATGGTAACATTATGTAGTAATTACTGTATTTACGAATTTTGCACCTAAACATCACAATTTATTGAAACAGCTGTGGATCCAGGTGGGAGGCAGGCTGCATTGGATGATACAGAACATTAGATGAGCAAAGGTTGGATAAGCGAGACTCTACTGCAGGGCTGCCCATTAGGTCGATCGCAGAAGCAGAACTGGTCGATCGTAGGCCCACGCATAGCACGCATCTTCCTATGGGCTGCCCGGCTTCAGCATCCTCGGGATGAAGGGAAGGGGTGGGCCCAGTTGTGCCGCTGTCAAGAGGCACCGCTGCTCATGGCGCTGACTGGAGCGGAAAGCGAGAGGTAATAATAATGGCAACGGCAGTGGCGGCGCGTGCTCCTCCTTCTCCTCTCCTTCCTCCTCCTCCTCTTCGCCCTCACGGCCGCTGAGGGTAGCGCGTGAAGGCCCCTTGTGCCACGCCAAGGAGGGGGTGGGGGGAGAAAGAGAGAACTGTCTGTTGAAGAGGATGGGGGTGGGGAGAGGCTCTACTGCGCAGGTCACGAATGTGGCGCAAACTCAACTGAACCAAGGGAGGGAGAAAGGGGGATTAATTCAGAACGTTCCACGCCAGCCAATCGGATCAAAGGCTCCTTCCTTCCTTCCGCCCGAGGCGTCTCCTGAACGCCTGAAGGGGCTCCGGAGAGAAGAGAGAAAGCTCACCTGGGAGGGAGAAGATGGGGGCCAAAGAGGGGAGGGTGGGGAGGAAAGAAGGAACACACACCAAGTTCTAAGAGCCCCGCTGTTGGACAGCTTCTTGCAGGGTCCTAGGGCCCTTCGCTCCCTTCCACGCAGCCCAGTGAAATCCCACACTAGCTGCTTTGAACTGGATTATCCAGAGAGAGCGGTCTACCAAATCGAATTTATAAATAAATAAATAAATAAGTGTGGACTCAGGGCCCTTCACAACTCTATAACCCAGTATATCAAGGCAGAAAATCCCACAATCTCTGCTTTGAACTGGAATATATGGCAGTGTGGACTCAGGGCACTTCCACAACCCTATAACCCAGAATATCAAGGCAGAAAATCCCACAATCTCTGCTTTGAACAGGAATATATCACAGTGTTCCATTGGCCACATTGATCAGCATTGAATGGCATTGCAGCTTAAAGGTCTGTCTACTTTCATTCTGCCTGTTTATATCTGTGGGATGATGTCAGGGTGGGAGAAGGAACTCTTGCCTAGATGCATTTAATGAAGTGTCCCTTATTTTTGCGAAAAATCACGTAAATGTCCGTTATTTCTTCTATCAAAATATGGGTAAGTAGATCATTTTGACTTGGTTGTTTTATAAGTAGCTCGCATGCTGAAAAAGTGTGAGCACCCCTGCTCTACTGTATGTGTTTTTGTCTGGTAGGAAGGCAAGCAAAATAATGAAAGTGCACCAGAAAGGAAGAGAAATAGAACTTCTGACAAGAGAAGGTCTGTGAAAATGCATCTTGGGTCTCTTGTTATTTTTCTTTTCTTTCTTTTTTTTGTAATTTTCACTCATCTCTTTGCCCTCTCAAAAAGCTTTGAACCTGGACCAATTGTCCCTCCTAAATACTCATTAATGCTTCTATTCAGCCTAGGAGATGTTTAAAACCATTGTAATTTTTATTTTCTAAATGCTTCCATCAAGGGGGGGAGGGGGGAGGAGAAAGAGAAAAGAAGTAAAAAAGAAGACGTCTAGAAGGGAAGGAAGGGGAAATGTTTAATTGCACTCTTCATGGAGAGACAGGAAAAAAGTGGTACCAAATAATTCATACCACTCTCTCCCTTCCCCTCCCCGGGAGATCAGGTTTTCATAGTTAGAGCTGAAAAGCTGAAAAGCTGCCTATGCTAATCTAGAGCTTGTACACAATAGGAAATGAAAGGGTGGAAGACTGGGATAAGAAGGTATGTTAGATGTGCTAAAGCTGCTCTGGCCTTCTTCTTAAGAATTGTTCCTCTGTCAAACCCAAAGCTGTGTTAAATGTAGGACAAGTGGGTGTATTTTTCAAAGTAGCTTCTATTCAAAACCAAAACGAAGCAAGAAATACTGCAAGGGGATCCTTTCAGGTTTGAAGGCACTCAACCATAGACTGGGGTAAGGCTGGTATGAATAGTGCTGTAAGAAATAACAGAATTGGATGCCAGTTCAAATGTAAAAGCAATGACTGAAGCTGCACAATATAATGTGAGAAACATGAATCAGGGTAAATTAGAAGGAATTAGCTACGAATCTCACGTGTTAAGATCTATCACACAGCCCAATATGTATTAGTTCTGTTTCTGGGGTTATTTGGGGTGCTGATTCAGAAAAGTGCATTGGATAGACCACATCAGCTCTAGTTTCTTAGGCCAGTGTTTCCCAACCAGTGTGCCCTGAGCGATCATCAGGTGTGCCGTGGGAAATTGGAACCTCCAATACCCTTTTTCCCCCTCCTGCTGAACACTTTTTCTTCTCCACTCGAGCTCCCTTCTTCCCAGCCTCGCTCTGCTCGCTTTGCCTCGCTTTGCTCTGGGGCAAGTCTGCGCAGTAGCGCCCACACGGGTCACGTCTTCCTCCCTCCCCCTCCCTTCTGAACACGCTCACGCTGCCCCCTCAGATCAAAATGGCAGCAGAAGCGGCGGTGTAGAAGAAAAAGTAAGTGTTTAGCAGGAGGGGGAAGAAAGGGCGCAGAGGGGAAGGGGGAGGAAGAGGTCTCTGGACAAACTTGGACCTTCCAGGTGTTTTGGACTCCAACTCCCACAATTCCTAGCAGCCTCAGGCTCTTTTCCTTTTTCCGACAATAATTTTCACAAATAGGTGTCGTACACGCCTGTGGTAGGCTCCTACCCTTATCGCGGGGTAAACATCAAAATAAGTCCAGATAAGTCCGTAGTAATCCGCAAGGGCAGATGTTTATAGGCAGAGTTCCTGTTAGTAAAGTTCTCAAATGTAGTCCAAGTTAGATGAATTCCACTTGTTAGGCTCTACCCAAAGTAGTCAGAATTAGAAGTAACGCTACTAACTTCTATTCAATACAAAACTAAAGATATAAGGGACTAAAGTATGTCACAAATATTTTCTAACTTGCTAATAAGTAATATAGAATGATATTTACATTCATCCAATTTTTCTGAACATAAACAGAGGCGCAACTACACAGAGTCAATTCTTCTAATAGATATAAATGACCAAAGTAATGATACTCACGTTACCCCTGGGGTAACGTGAGTATCGTTACTTTGGTCATTTATATCTATTAGAAGAATTGACTCTGTGTAGTTTCTACCCAAAGTAAACATGCCAATCTCAATTCCGTCAAGCCTGGCGTGAACGCACCATCAACCGCGCCTGTGTATTTTTATCCTTATCCTGGAGAGTTGTGTTCGGGTTAGATCCATGGGTTTCTAAGCATCATAACGTAATTGCAGTATTGCACAATCTCTGGATCCACCATGCATACTTGAAGGCCGACGAGGATATCAATGTACAATGGCACCAACTCCCATCTCGACCCCTTGAAATGGGTCTTTATCAAGGCCACATATCAAACACATATTAACTCGCAATCCATGGTAAAGCAGGTGCTTAGGTCTGAATCATAGAGGTATGATTGGTTTGGACATAGAAGTATGCACATAGCTCTATGATTCAGATCTAAGCACCTGCTTTACCATGGATTGCGAGTTAATCAACCAGTCCTAGTGTTTTGTTCAAATATGTATTGTGACATACATCTAGCTTGATTAATGTGTGCATGATAAAACTCTGTTAGTATCTCTATAACATGCTATTGTACCTCTTAGAGGCCTTGGAGAAATGGATACTCTCCTTTCACCTCTGCCGATATCTCAGGCTCGCCTTGTGGGAACAAGCGAGAGAGCCTTCTCCTCTGTGGCCCCCTGACTCTGGAACTCATTACCTGCTGAGATTAGGCAAGCCCCACCTTAGTAAATTTCAAGAAGGATCTCAAAACCTGGCTTTTCCGTTGCACTTTTGGAGATTAACTATACATTCTCCCTTTAGCTGCCCCCTCAACCCTATAGAATATTTTCCCTTGCCATCAGTAGGCCTATCTGTATGACCCCGTTTTATGAGTCTCTCCCTTACAAATATTCTGCTCCACTCTTATCTCACGCTGAGTTTTTTAAACATTTTATCTGCACGTGGCCCGCTCATTGTCATTGTGACTGTGAATGTATTACTTTATATTGTCTATTGTATTCTTATGATTTATTTACTTTATTATGTTGTTGTTTTGCATTTTGGTTTTATTTTATTGTAATGCACTATTGGGCTTGGCCTCATGTAAGCCACCCTGAGTCCCTGTTGGGGAGATGGTGGTGGGGTATAAATAAAAAATATTATTATTATTATTATTATTATTCCACTTTGGAATGCATATCAGTGCCCCCTGGAGCCCCCGCTGCTGCCACCACCACCAATATACAGAAAACAGACAGAATAGTGGCTGCCTGGAGTAGTTACTTTTACCTCTCCACAGACCTGAAATGAATGTGAAAAACATAGGTTGGATCATTGGAAAAATCACTGCCTGGCATAGTTCCATTATTGGCCCAATGGCTATTGACACATTATCCTTTCATGCTCCAACTTGCACTGTTGTATCTTTTTGAGGGTGAAAAGAGCAGACAGACATAGCCCCATCTTGCTTGTCTTAGTGGCTGTTGAGATGCCCTTCCTTTATGTTCCAACTAGCTTGGGGACCCGGCGGTGCCCGGGTCATTTGAGAAGTGCAGCAGGAGGTAGAGTGGGTCATGGGGGCTCTGTGTGCCAAGTTTGGTCTTGATCCATCATTCTTGGGAGTTGCAGTGGTATCATGAAAGTACTGAAGGTACTGGAAGTCCCATCATCTGTGGTCCAGCCTCCCCAAATTGCAGTAGGATGTAGATTGGGTCATGGGGGCTCTGTGTGCTAAGTTTGGTCTGTATTGGTGAATGGATGAGGGTTGTATTGTTTTTAGGGAGTGAAGGTACTTCAAGTCCCATCATCCGTGGTCCGTTTCACACAAAACTGCACCAGGATGTAGAGTGGGTAATGAGGTCTCTGTGGGCCAGGTTTGGTGTTGATCAGTCATTGGATAAGGTTTGCAGCAGTCTTGGAAAGTGAGGGAAGGTACTGCAAGTCCCATCATCCATGGTCTGCCCTCCTCCAAACTTCAGCAGGATGTAGAGTGGGTCACTGGGGCTCTGTGTGCCAAGTGTGGTCTTTATCGGTGTTTGTTGGGGGCCGCAGTGGTCTGTGGGAACAGAGAGGTGTGAAAGTACTACAAATCTCATCATCCATTGTCAGTCCTCCCCCGAACCTCACCAGGACGTGAAGGTAGTCATGGGGGTTATGTGTGCCAAGTTTGGTCTCGATCAGTAATTGGATAAGGGTCGCAGTGGACTTGGGAAGTGAGTAGAGGTACTTCAAGTCCCATCATCCATGGTCTGCCCTCCTCCAAACTGCAGCAGGATGTAGAGTGGGTCATGCGGGCTGTGTGTGCCAAGTGTGGTCTGTATTGGTCCTTTTTGGTGGCCTCAGTGGTCTGTGGGAACCAAAGTGTTGGAAAGTACTACAAATCCCATAATCCATGGGTCATGGTCCCCGAACCGCACCAGGACGTAAAGGGGGTTAGGGGTTATGTGGACCAAGTTAGGTGCAGGTCCATCACCCGCGCTGGTTGCTGTGGCCTGTGAAAGTGGCTGCCACATATCCGCCCTTCCGCCCTCCCGCCCTTCCGCCCTCCGCACACATACATACATACAAACATTCCGCTATACAGATTGCCACTAGTGCGGTCTCTGAGGACTTCATCACATTAGGGACTCCCCTCTTGCAGTAGGGATGAGGGGCAACTCTTTCATCCTGTGCACTATTTTGTCACTGCGTCGCTTTTCCCAATACATGGGGGAAGCATTGCTGAAATGGTGCGGAAATGTGCTCACTCCATTAGAGCCAGCAAAACACGGACAGGCTCCCATGTTTGGAGAGAAGCCTTCTAGTATGCTTCCACTCCAGTTGTGGGTGTTCCTCCACTGGAAGTCCAGTGACGTTGTGTGATGGGCAGCATGCCCATCTGTTGCTAGACTGGCAGGGAAGTGACAGAGGGGGGAGCAGAACTCTATCCTGTCCTCTACTGTGATTTCACTTTTTGTGTCTGTCATGTCTTTTTAGACAGTAGGCCTTTGGGAAGGTATCTGCCAAATCAATGATTAGCAAGCTTGTCCTGAAAGACATCTTGGCTGAAGGATGGGGTATACATTCTCAAAATAAATAAATCTGACATGACCTGGAAGATGTGACTTTGAAGTATCAGCCTTCTAGTCTTGTGTAGTAGGGGAAAACAGTTTAGAATGAAACTTGGCACAGGGAAAGGGAAATTGATGTTCAATGAAAAGTAAGTCAGATAACATGAGAATGACATAGTTTGTACTAAACATAAGCTGGCCACAAGTTTGGTTCCAAAAACTAATCCAGTCTCCGAGATCGTGACTACTAGTAGGGTGGAGAAATCTTTCTCATTCAAAGCTATGCAAGTGAGTCAGGCTTAAGTGGCGGTTTGAATGTTGGACTAGGAGACCATTGTTTGAATCCCCATTCAGGCAGATTATGTTAAGCAAGTTATGCTCTCTCCACTTTCAGAGGTAGACAATGGCAAGATCTGAATAACTCTAGTTAAGAAAAACCGATACTTCATCTTGGGGAACAACTTGATGGAAAACAACAACAGCAACCACAACAATGACCTATCCAAAGTACAGAATGTATTTTGGGAATGGTTTCAGCAGCTTTGAAGCTGCTTCTGAGTGAGATTTTCCATTTGACAAACATGGAAGCCACCTGCCAGCTTTGCTTGCACCTCTACTGTTCTGTGCCCCGGCCCTAGATCCTAATTAATTTTCAAAAATGGCACACACATATTAAATATCCTCATTTAACTCTCTTGGGAGTTGGGTTTTCAAGTTTCAAAATTCAGGACCGAATGTGAGGATACATCTTGCATGTAATGTTCACAATTTTTCTATTATCCAAATTGACAGTTCCTTGGCAGAATGCAGTTGCTGAAAAACATGATTTACTGTGGCTGCTCCTGATCTTAACATTCTGTACATTAGCTAAGTGGTCACTCATTTCCATCTTCAATGGTCTTTGGACCTGACCTACATATTTGCACACCAGTATCTGCAGTTTCAACATAAAGCAAAGTAGTATGTATTCAGAGAGCTTTTGTATCAATTTTGCCTCCTGTTGAGATGTATAGATTTCCATTACACCAGTCTGAACTCAGTTCTAAAAGCTGATTCAGTAGTTCTCCTCCTTCTCCTCCACCTTCTCCTCTTGTTGTTGTTGTTTGGAGCTATCGTTTTCTTTTTAAAAAATTCTATTTCTATTTTATGTTTAGGCATGGATGGTGAATTGTCTTGTACATTTTGAGGACAAAACAAAATACAAATAAATTATTTATGCATTGATTGGGAAAAAATAATGCAAATTCATTCAACAGACTTACAATTTCACATCTCATAGAGTATGACAATCAGAAAAGGATTTAAAAACAACGAGACCTGAACCACAATCCTTCCTAGCAGTTACACCTTTTCCAGGGTTGTGTAATGCTGGCAAGAAGAGGCAGACAAAGCTCTTGATCTTTTTTTAGTGGCTGAAGCTTTCTCTCTTTGATAATTTTGATAACCTCTCTACAATCTACTGAGGAGATGGGAAAACCGAAGATTTGAATTCTGGTCATACAGCAGTATTGATACCAATATATTGGTCTTGGAAGAAGTCACAATTCCTTGTCCTGTTTTTGTCCTTCACAGGGTAATTGTGTGGGCGAAGATGGAACTACTTTCCCCGATCTCCATGCAGTATCTGGAAGGAGTGCAAGACGAATGAGACCTTGTATCCTATGCCTATGAGCACCAAGTGTTCAAAGGGTGAGATTCATTTAAGGCAGGGCTGCCCAGGAAGTCGATGGCGATGGAGGAGTTGATCGCGAGTCGAAATCAGGGCGATCGCAGGCAGATGGGGTGCTTTTGCCGTGTGCGTGCGCACCCTGCGCATGGCGCTCCTTCCGCCCGCAGGGCATTGCGGGAATGAGGGAAGCGCCATGCGGGCGGAAGGCTTCTGCCGCCCACATGCCGCCTCTTTCCCCCTGAGCGCCGCCTATTTCCGCTTGCGGGGCATTGCGGGAACGAGGGAGCGTGAGGCTCCCTCGTTCCCGCAATGCCCCATGGGCAGAAGAAGCACCACGCGGGCGGAAGGCTCCTGCCGCCTGTGCGCCGCCTCTTTCTGCCCGTGGGAACGAGGAAGAGCGAGGTGGGGCTCCCTCATTCCCGCAATGTCGCACGGGCGGCAGGGGAAGGTAGATCATTTTGACTTGGTTATTTAAAAAGTAGCTCGCATGCTGAAAAAGTGTGGGCACCCCTGATTTAAGGGAAGCAGTTACAGGGAAGTCAATCCAGTTCTGGACATGCAGGGCAACCAAAACAATGAAGTGAGGTTTCAGGATGATTTCAGTGAGTCCAGAGGTCAATACCCAAGTCAGTAGTCGAAATACCCAAAGATAACAAGAAAAAGAAAGAAAAGAAAAGCAATGAGACAAGAAGTCATTAAACATAGGCAACCTTGGGATCAAGGATTGTAGGAAATACTGGAACACCAAATGCATGCATCATGGAAAAGGGCGAAGAATTGTGAGCAACACATATTCTCCATAGTTGCTGGTGGATTTATCGGTGGCTGCCTTGGAACGCCTGGCAGTTAATTAGCCAGCATCTTCTGTTTAAACAAGAATCCCTACAGTGTATTTCCTTGTCTCCTTGCCAGATTTCAAAGCATGGTTAAGGAGGTGTCTTCAGTGTCTACCAAGTCCAGCTGAGAAAGGAACTTCAGTCATCTTCTGCTTAAATTTGATAAGTGAGATATCTGGAACAAGCATCTTCTTGCAACCCAACTCTATATCAGATTCCGGTAATTTAGACCTTGGTCTAGTTTAGGAACAATGTTTCCAAAGAGTTCTAATAGAGGAGATACACACACACACACATTCATTTCCTACTCCCTCCTTCTTTCAGTCCCATGGGATCATGCAAGCCATTCAGAGTGAATCTTTTGGCAATGGGGCATGTGTGAATCTATATCTTCATCTTCCTTTCTGCAAGTATCCAGCCACTTTGCCAGCCATAAATAATTGAGATAATACTTCTTTTAATTATATCTGGACAGAATAAATTAGAAATTCAATTACAGCGCTGAGCACTGAAGAGGCATTCCAAATGTTGGGCTATTAGTTGAACAAATTATCAGTAAAAGACAACAGCGTTTGTGGGGAGTCACCCCGATGCCCTTGTTTTAATGAGAGAGATGTGAGGAAGAAGGGAGGAGAGAAAGAGACAGGAAGAGTGTGAGTCAGAGTCAAGGTAAGAAGGCATGACTTAGCAGGATTTCTGCACAAGAGACTCCTGGTGCCTACTTTTCACAAACATTGTGTAGCAGAAGGATTCGAGCGACCTGCAGTGTCCTTGCACAATCACAGCGAATTGATACTTCTGCTTGTAGAAATATTATTCAATAAAAACAACAATAATTGAGTTTTTTGGCATAGTGCTTAAAATAGTAACTCGTTAGCATGTGATTGAGAAATTATTCACAGTAAGACCTCTGTATCCTTGGATCCCATGTCCATGGCTTCACTAATCCAAGGCTTACCCAACAGCCTCAGGTATGTGGAGAGCAGGAAGGATTGTTCTCACCCCTGCCCATTCCCTCCTGTAACCCAAGGCTGTTGTGTACATATTAACACAAGAACCTTGGGCTTGGAAGGAGGGCAACGGGAAGAAATACCATTGTCACCTCCCTTCCAAAGACCAAGGATGTTGTGTGCACATTCATCAAATAGCTTTGGGCTTGGGAGTGGAGAAGCAGATTGACTACTGCCATTGCTTCAATATAGTTTGGGATACAGTTGCTGCTGGGTTCCTTCCGAAGCCTCCAATGGATTCAATATTGTAAAATGTTTCACAATAAGACCTCTGTATCCTTGGGCTTGGAAGGAGGGCAACGGGAAGAAATACCATTGTCACCTCCCTTCCAAAGACCAAGGATGTTATGTGCACATTCATCAAATAGCCTTGGGCTTGGGAGTGGAGAAGCAGATTGACTACTGCCATAGCTACAATATAGTTTGGAGTACAGTTGCTGCTGCTTTCCTTCCGAAGCCTCCAGTGGCTTTGATATTGTAAAATGTTTAGAAAGTAAACGAAAAATCATATATCTCTCTTGAAGTCTCATTCATGTTCACAAATAATTGGGGAGGGATGCCAAGGCTCAACAAGTGGCAAATAGGAATAGTGAAATACTCTATTTTTTTCCAAGAACCATCAAAATAGAGTGCTGGCTACTACCCGTGGTTTCACTTTTCTGCGGGAAGTCCGGGGATGTATCCAATATAGATACAGGAGTTGAATTTTTTTCCAAGGCTATTCTTCTCTATCATGATGTGAAGGAGGAGCTGGTCAGGCATGGCAAAGACAGCCAATCATAGCTCAAAGAATGCTGTGAGGGCAGAAGCTGCAGGGAAGAACTATTGCTTGTTTCTGCCAAAGGCCAGATAAGGTTGGATTTTGCAGCCAGGCAGTTTTGATTGCAGAGAGATAGAAAAAAAGATTTCAAGGGCTACGACAGGGACAAGATAGAATATGTGACTTAATAAACACCTATGTATTACTTTCTCCACTTTCTCTGTTTATATTAATTTTGTTGGAAGATCTGATTATGTTAACACATTCCTACTGAGAAGCTTAAATGAATCAAATGGCCTTGCCTTCAGCTACATTGTAGAAGTAATACATTTTGACACTTGTTTAGTTGCCATGATTCAATGTTATGGAATCCTGAGAGTTGTCGTTTGCACTATTTGGTAGAGAAGGCTAAGCACCTTGTTAAAATACAACTCTCATGATTCCATAGCATGTAGTCATGGAAATCAATGTGGTTTCAAACTGCAGTAATTTTACAATGTTGGTGCCCTTTAATGGCAGGACAGCAGAGAGAAGACCAATCAAGCCAGCTATGGGAAAGAGTTTAACAATCTGGGACCAGCCACCAAGAAAGTCCTCTCAAGAGCATAATAGAAAAGAAACATAACAGAGAAGCAGTAATTATACAAAGAAGTATATATCTGTGACCTTAAAACCTTCCAGGTTTAGAGAGATGTTTCACCAGGTCGTTTTGATCACAAAGCCAACACGTGTATTCGTCATTCTTGTTCAGGCAGTCCCTTTTAAATGAAGGTGTAATCTCCTTTTTCTTTCTTTAGCTGTCTCTTTCCCACTTGTTGGGTCTCTTGGAGTGCTGCTATATCGGTGTTAAGCTCCCTTGCATAATAGCCGCCCTATGTTCAGGGTGTTAATTGTCTGTGTTATCCATATGTTCCATGTTCCAAAGTTCATTTTTTTCTTTTTTGACCTTAAGGTGGGTGACCCCTCTGGATGTGGCAGTCCAGTCAAGGATAAGTAAGAGAGGCAGTATATGTTTGGGGCACCTTTTCTAGCCCCCTTCCCATATGTGGTGAGCAGAGTGGATCCTAAATAAGGCTGTTCAGTCATGGATACAGCTGGCGAACTGCTCAGCTGCCTCAGATTTTGAGTTAGAATTACTGAATCCATATCTACCACCCATGTCCTGATCCATAATTAGGGCCTTCATAGATTTCACAGCCCTGCCCCTGTCATCACTTGGCGATCACCATGGGACTTTTCGGTTTTTGGTTTTGGTACGTCTTGGTATGTATGTGAATTTGTTTTGTGTGTGGAGCTCAGTGCACATTCAATCAATACGCAGTCTTCACAGAGAGAGAGGTTCTGATTCAGAGGCATGGTTAACCCAAAGACTGGTGGCCTCTCATCTGTTGCAGTCTTTACCCATCATCACAGCTGTTGTAATATGTATCATGTTACCATCAACCTGCTCTGCCGTTGAAGTCTTCAGATTGTGATTGGTATAGTTTCTCCACTGTGACCCTGCTGACTTGGGAGATCCTTCTGGAGTAGATGACTCTGACAGCTTTGCTCACAGGTTTACTGGAACATACAAGTCCTCTCACCATAGCAACATGCAGTGGAATATGTTGGCTCAGATAGTATAGAAATATCAAATTTCCTCTGCAAAATAGTAGAAACTTTGCTATCTTGCTATGGCTAGATAATACATTTGATACTGGATGATGGAAACCCAAGGTTGCACCAGTGACAAATTCTTGCATATGGAGTTGTGTTGACCATGGATACTGGTCAGTAGTCCATCCTATTTGATGCAACTGGATGGAATATTGCAAGTTGCTGAAGGGTTTTATTTTCCATATTCCAGACTGGATGCATCGGCTTTCCACCATCTGAAGTTAATGGGACATCATATAACCCTCATCTGCACATATTATTAAATGGTACTCTTCTACCCTGTCATTTAGCCTTACAAGCCTCTCTGGTCATGACCCATTGTAAATAATGTATGATCTCTCAGTTGTTTCATTTACTTACTGTGGTTCTCTGTGATTTCAATAGAAGCAAATGTGGGTGAAATTGGTTTTATTTTCCATTTTCCACAAATATTTATACTTCATATTTCTGGAGGCCAGCAGAGATCAGTGAAGGAGAGGGAGAAAGAGGAAAGCCGACCCATTTGCTTAGAACAGTGACTACTCAAGCAATACCTTTATTGCTCTTAGGCCAAGAATATTTATGCATAAACATGGCCTGAGCTGTAATGAAGGGTTACATTTTCTGAGAAAGTGACACAACTAGAAATTAGCTCCAGGATAAAGAAAGCAAAGACCTCAAGGTAGGTCATGAACATGGATGTTGGTTGGCCTCAGAAGGATGTTGTAGGTGCTCAGTATAAAAGTACAAAACCGAATCACAGTTGTGATTACCTATGGTGCATTTATACTGCATTGCCAATAGGGGGTCACATCACTTTTACAATCATTACTCAATGCTATGGAAACGTGGGAATTGTAGTTTGGTGAGGCACCAGCACTCTTCAGCAGAGAAGGCTAAAGACCCTGCAAAACCACAACTTCCATGACTCCATACCATTGAGCCATGGCAGTGAATGTGGTGTCAAACTGTATCCATTTGCACCCCTAATTATTTTAATCTGTGGTTCCTGGGGTTAGTTCATCATGAATTTCATGTTCACATACTGAGAAGCTTCCTATAAGTAGATATGTAAATGTTTTTCAAATATAGGAGCCATGTACATTACTCTTCTTATGCAACCAAATAGGCATTTCTATGCAGAATATGCACACATACAAAACCATTGCAGGAACCCTATTATTACTCCTGACTAGAGAAAACCCATTGAATCCAATGAATGTTGACTTACTATCCAAGTGTTGAGTGAATGGATTGACTATAGATGGTGTTGACCAAAAGACTGCTTTGGTAACATTCTGAGTAATTTTGTCCCTGTAGTTTAGCAATATTTCCGTTGTAAATTCTTCATGCCTCTTCTTCCTAGAATACCAATTCAAGGACCCCATATAATGTTTCAACAACAGGTAAAGTGAAATAATAGTGCTATGACAGTGTAGTGTGATAAAACCCCAAGAGGATAGCAGGATTCAATTAAAGAAGCCATGACCCTAAATCTGCAAGACATGGGCAAGACTTACTTGATAATATGGTGTCTTGGCAATCTGTCAGTAGAAATCAAAGTTGACTTTGTAGGCAGTTAACAACAAAAGTTCCTAAATACTAGGCTTGTGCATTTCAGGATAATAACTATTTGTTTCTGCTTGCTTGAAACCAGAAAATCCTGTATCTGCTTTTGCGTTCCTCTCAAAAACAGACGTGCTCTCGAAAGGTTGTTTTTTGTAGCACCCATGGGTCCGTTCGTGCCACGGGGAGGGAGTGAGGCGCCGGGGGTCCCGATGCCATTGGGACCCGCACATGCTGAAGGGGACTCGGAGGATGAGTTGGAAGGCCCAGAGCAAGATTGGTCAGCAGTGCCTTTGCCCAGTTCACCTGTAGAGAGTTTAGCATGGGATCTCGAGTGGGAGCATTCTCCCGGGGAAGGAGCGGACCAGGTGGAGATGGGAGGCAGCGAAGCAGATAGCGAAGATAGTTATGAATTCCCAAACGGCCGAGGTTCCCAGGAGCTGGCCGAGCAGCAGATGGAGGCCAGCGGCTGGGAAAGTTCGGGAGGCTGCTTCTCAAGGAGATAGCGATACTGGACTGGAAGAGCGGGGCCGTTCCCATAACAGACGCAGGGACATAGAGCAGGGCAGGAGGAGCTGGCATCTGTCCCTAGACCGTCGCGTTCGAAAGTAGAGACTGGAGACGCCGGGCCCTAGATCGTCGAGGGCCCGGCCGAAGGATTAAGAACGGCTCCGTGGGAACTGATCCTCAGTTCTCCGGCCACGTCTGATCTGAAGGGCGTGAAAGCGGAGTGAATCTCGGAGCCTAGTTTGGCTCGCCTTGACTAAGACCTTGCCTTGTTATTGATTCGCATTGCTGCGGAAACCCTGCTTTGTTCGGAGTCAATCCGAAACTTGCCAAGCTTTTTGCCACGTTTGCTTTTGGAACTATCTTTTGGAACTTTGCTTTCTTAATTGGACTTCAGCTTTGCTGATTGCTTTATTCTTTGATCTCTTCAAGAGAATTGCCTTTTGGACTTTTTATATTCAATAAAACTAGTTAGCCTTTGCTACGTCTCCGTGTGTGTTAAAGGGGCAGTACTAAGTCGGTGATTGTGACAGTTGGCGGAGAACTCCACGAACCCCTTTTGCACCACGGGACGTACCAGGAACCGCCGGCTGCGTACCAAGGCTCCCATTGTCTCCACGGCCGCCATGGCGAACTTGACGGGTCCGCAAGTGGTGGCGTTGCAACAGGAGGTGGCGGAGCTGCGAACCCGAGCGGGGCGGCACCCGTCGGTGAATGCCCGGCTCGTTTCAATGGACATCCGGCGACGGTGGAAGTTTTCATTGCCCAGGTTCGGATGTACCTGGAGTTATGCCCCAATGAGTTTGCCACCCCTCGAGCCCAGGTGGGGTTCGTGTTCAACTGTATGGAAGGGATGGCAGCGGCGTGGGCAACTCCCTCCTCAATGCCGCGTCTCCTCATATGGCGACTTTGGACACTTTCCTAGATGCGATCCGGGCGACCTGGGGACCCCCGTCCATGAGGACCTGGCGGAACGGGATTTAGCACGGCTGACCATGAATTTTGTTCTGCATACAGAAAAATGAATATTTTCATCCCATTGGCGACAATGGATGGGCTTCCCAGGCTCACCTTCCCCTCAGTTAGAAGAATGAAAATCACCGCACTTGGAGGCACATCTACCATTGTTAGCCCATCAAGTTTTATAACTTTTGAGTCAGCCCCTGATTTTTAGGATATTTTTCTTTCTAGAAAGAAAATATTCTTATAAACATTCCCTATTCCCCATTGGCCACACCCTCTAACTTCTCCAGGAGAAGCAGCAGGGCACCATTCCTTCCTGCCAAGTGTCAAAGATGCTCCACACCACACAGCCCAGTGTCCCAATATTTCAATTTCTTCATTATTAATAAATATTATATAATAATTCTGTTGCCTTATATCCTTAATTAAGAATTGGATTAAAAGCATCAGCATTAAGTTGCCACTCTTTCTGGAACCCTTTGTCCTTATATTTTTAATTAAGAACTGGATTAAAAGCATCAGAGTTAGGAAGGATACCACTCTTTCTGGGATCCTATGTCCTTATATCTTTCAGTAAGAACTGGATGAAAAGAATTCGGGTTAGGATGCCACTCTTTCTGGGATTGTTTGTCCTTATATCCTTTATTAAGACATGAATTAAAAGCATCAGAGTTAAGATACCACTCTTTCTAGGATTGTTCGGTCTTATATCCTTCATTAAGACCTGGATTAAAAGCATCAGAGTTAGGATACCACTCCTTCCGGGATCCTTTGTCCTTATATCTTTTCATTAAGGACTTGATTAAAATCATCAGAGTAAAGATACCACTCTTTCTGGGATTTTTTGATCTAATATCCTTCATTAAGACATGGATTAAAAGCACCAGAGTTAGGCTCCCAGGGTAACCCAGTGCAAAGAGCATTTGGAGCTCCTGAAAAGCAGAGACGGAGCCGAGATCAGCTCCCACTTGCTTTCATGTTGGGCAGGTTTTCATACCAGGAGGGCGCCTTTTTACATGCTCCCAAAAGTACCAAAGGGAAACAGATCTGTGCACAAATCTACTAAATACTAGTCATCAAAAAAATCCCTGCAGCTAGCAAAAATCTTCTCACAACAAGGAGACAAATTCTTTATTCTTGTGAGGGTGACATTAATGTTTAGATGGAGCCAGTTTGGATGGACCCAATAGAATCTAGAGGAAGTGTGATGACATACAGTGGCTTTTATTTATTTGCAGAAATATGAAAGTCCACATTTAGGCCAAAAAGCAGCAAGACTGGGTTTTCAATTTTCAACAAGATACTTTTTCTCTTCCCCTCCACTGTTTGTTTGGATAATGGGTCACATTTAAAGATGAGTATGTGTTGCTCCACAGTTAAAGACACACAGATGTGGTCTAATTGCTTATGATTCCCCAGTGTTCACCATTCTTTCCATTCGAAGGAAGAATAAACTAACAGTTGTTTGTCCATCTGGTTTATCATTCCCATCCTGAGCAATTGACTTAACTGTTCCACCGCCTTGTCCAACAGGATGGCATTTTTGTTATCATCTTCTTCTTTTCACAGAGCAGCAATAACCATCTGAGAAGCCTGTTAGTAGAATTAGAACATGTGTCTGCAATTGCTGGATTTTAATTTGAGCTATGAGAAGCAAAACTCACAGAGATAGGCTTCATTTGCAAATCTGATTCTTCATGCCCCTTGACTTTTAAAGAAACAAAACTTGCATCGATCATTACCTCTTATTCATTCATTTATTATGGTGATGTCCTAGCTGCCCTTTATTGACCTCAAGTCAGCATATTGACAATCAGAAAAGGGGGGAAAGAATTTACTAATGCCACACATTAGTTACTTCATTGATGCTAGATTAACAGTGTTGCTCTATTTGTCGCTATCTTCTCTCTTTGTGAGGAGGCCAGGTCAGTCTGCATAGCTACAGAAAAAAAGCAGAAGGAGCAGGATGAGATTTCATTTGTTCTTTGATTTATTCTATTTCCCTTTTTTATCTAATCAGATAGGAATTAGGCAGGCTGGCTCGAACAGCAGGACGTATCTTCCCCATGTGTTGTGTAGAGGAACATACCTGCTTGGTTCAAGCACTGCCCATGGGATTTGGAGATGTCACATTTCTCTTAGAATCCTAGCGGTAGTTCATTATGGGCTTAATTCCTCAGAACCATGAGTAGTTGGCAAGGGGTCTTAAAAGATTGTCACTACTAGGCTTGTGCATTTTGAGTGAATCACTATCCATTTCTGCTTGCTGGATACCAGAAACCCTCCATATTTGTTTTATTTCGCCTCCCAAAAATGGGCACATTTCCAAGTGGATGTTTTCATTCTATGGCCGAAAAACCATTTATTTTGGTCTCATTGGTGGCAGTGGGTGGGCTTCCCAACCTCTCATTCCCGTCATTTTTAGGACTAGAGGGATGAAAATCACCACACATGTAGGGCACATCTACCACAATGCACTTCTGCATCACACAGCCCAGTGCCTCACTATTACACTTTCTTCTTTACTAATAAAAAACAATAGCCAAGTAACTTCTTTCAGAGCTTTTGCATTTCTTTTTCTCTCAAAACATTCTGTAAGAGGCCAGCAGCAGAAGCAAGCAAGCATTGTTCCCTTATTAGAAAAAAAAACACTTCTTACCAAACTACAATTGCAGTTTTAAGGGTTTACTTCCACTGGTACTCTTACTTCTTACAGCTGTTTCAGTAGAGGAGCCTCTCCATTGGCGCCCCCTTGTTGTGGGGGAGAGGCTTGCGTACCCCAATGAAGTTGTGAGCTATGCTGGCGGTGGCATAATAGCCACCGGTAGGGCCTCCCATGCCAGACAGGCCACAACAGAAGGGTCTGACAAAGAGCGTCAAAGGGCAGGATGGGTTCTCTAGCCTTTTGGCAACCATCTTAGAAGAAGGAAAACTCTGATTTCAAACCCGGGAAGATGGTGCTCGCTTAACCCTATAAGGTCAATCATCTAAGAGAAGGAAACTCGAGCCAAACCTACAACTTGAGGACCTCGCTGCCACCATCCTAAGCTTGCTAGGCCCCGGCAGACGAACCTTTGGTTTAAAGGGTGAGGTCAGTTCTGTGCACACTGTGCTCCACCGGAAAGGTCCATTGCACAGGCTCGAAGGACACATCCAACCTCCGAATCATCAAAACGCTTGTCGAAAGCATGGGATGAGTCCTTCCTGAATCTTGGTTTGTGAAGAAAAGCCAAGAAGAGGAGACTGGGCTTGCTTTCCCAGTAGTGCACCAGCAGCACTCATGCAGCTTTCCAATGCATTTTAAGGAGGCCCAGGGAAGGAAGAGCAATGACTTGGAGCTCAGTGGAGCTATCCTGACTGGACTCACTTAAAAGTCCCCTCACTTTTCTCTACTGCCTGGCCTGCTGCAACCTCCTTTCTGGTTGGGTTTTACACTTCCTTGGCTGTTTCTTCTACTTTCTACTTTAGATGAGAGGTAGGCTTCAGTTTTTGTTTGCTGGCATTATTATTATTATTAATAATAATTATTAACTTTCACAAGTATTTTCTGAAGGACAGGAAAGGAAGGAGAAAAAGAAGCTAAAATTGTGACTTTCACTTTCAAATGCATGGACGCACCCCACCTTGCAGGTCTCCAACTCCAAGTCAGTCCCACTAAATAAAAAATAATTGGGAAAATAAAGGGAAATTGAAAAGATTAATCTGTGATGCTGAATAGGGGAGGAGGAGCCATGATCAGCTGATATGTGGTCCTGTTTTGGATGGGAATCCATGACAGATGGGCCCTTGCAATTATGGATACCGAATCAAACAAAAGATACTGGATTGGCTGAAAGCTGAAAACAAAACTGGGCAGAAGCCTAGTCACTACTGCAGGTTCTAAAAAAAGAACAATTTCTATGTCCTGACTCTTGAATCCTTTGGTGGCAGGCTTACATACTTTGCATTAGCAGTGACGGGGGCTCCTTTTTCAGTAGGGTAGTTAGCAGCAACTTTAAATGAGCTATTTTGAGGATATGACTGAGCAGTTTAGATAGGACTCCTTTCAATCTCATGCTAAAATCCAAAACAGATAGATGTGGGAACTACTATTTCTTTGCATCAAGACACACCCCAGTATCAACATTGTTCTACTCCTCTTGCAAACATTCAATATTTGGTAAATGAGAGAACAGGGTCTGTAGTAGGGTTGCCACTTTTTGATAAAAGAATAAGGGACAGGTACCTAAAAATAGGGAATTTTTCACAAAAATAAGGGACACTTCATAAAAACTTGAAAACCAATTGATGATTTTCAAGTTTTTATGAATTGCCCCTTATTTTTGTGAAAATTTCCCTATTTTTAGGTACCTGTCCCTTATTCATGTGGCAACCCTAGTCTGTAGTCAGACAGAAATTCTTCCGAATTGCTACTACCCACCTCCTTAAAACTTCTGTTATTCAGAGTTATGTGGCCTAACACATAGTTTCTTTTACTCAGGATGGCTATCAGGAGCTTGTTGTTTCTATCCCCTCCTTTGAATTTACATTATTATTTTCTAACTGTCTCCAAGATGGTGCTTACCAACACAACCTGTAGGACTAGATCTGTTCAGCAGAAAAAGCTTTCTCAGGTAAATTGGTTCCAATCTCTTTCGAGTAGTGGTGCTCAACCTATGGGTCTCCAGATGTTTTGACGTACAACTCCCAGAAAACCCAGCCAGTTTACCAGCTGTTAGAATTTCTGGGAGTTGAAGGCCAAAACATCTGGGGACCCACAGGTTGAGTGCCACTGCTTTAGAGCAAGGCTTGGAATAATGCAATGCTTTGTGAGTTGTTGGACTGCCCATCTTACCTTGATCATTGGTAAAGCATGCTGTGAGTTTAAGTCCAAAAATATCTGAATCCCACCTCTGATTTTGGGTATGTAACTTTAATGTTGCTCTGTCACTAAGCAATTGCTACTTTCCATCTGGCAATCTATGTACTCAATGTGAAAGACCATATGGATCCAGAATAGGTCTCTAAAGTCAAATACAGGCCCACCACCAAGACTCTACCCTTGGAAGACAATCATACTCGGCCTATAGACCAGTGGTTCTCAACCTGTTGGTCCCCAGCTGTTTAGGTCTACAGCTCTCAGAAATCCCAGCCAGTTTACCAGCTGTTAGGATTTCTGGGAGTTGAAAGCCAAAACATCTGGGGACCCACAGGTTGAGAATCAATGCTTAGCAGGGGTGCCCACACTTTTTCAGCATGCGAGCTACTTATAAAACAACCAAGTCAAAATGATCTACCTATCCACTACTCAGAGAACCATAAAAGCAAAATATTTGGAAATGTATTTCAGTGAGAGCCATATAATATATTTTAAGACTGAATTCAACTAAATGTGAGTATAATAAGCCTCTGAATTTATTCATAATGATGATGATGATGATAATATTCATTCAGCCTCTGCTAATAATAATAACAACAGGTTCCTAGAGTAGAAGGAGACCTCCAAGGGCCATCTAGTCCAACCTCCTTCTGCCATAAGGGAAAAACACAATCAAAGCATTCTTCACAGATGGCCATTCAGCCTCTGTTAATAATAATAATAACAACAATGGGTTCCTAGAATAGGAGGAGACCTCTAAGGGCCATCCAGTCCAATCTCCTTCTGCACCTGGGCAACGTTGGGAGCCTGCGGGGCGGGACTGATCCTTTCTCCCACCCTGCCTGTGATCTACCAGGATGCCCTACGCGATCTACCAGTAGATCGCTATCTACTAGGCATGAGAAAAAAGTTATGAAAATGAAATGATTCGTAAGAAATTCGTAAGAAATGCTACTTTTGAGTATTTCCGCATCTGGAACGCCAACCAGGAAGTGGACTTTCTTTATAGAACTTCGGGGCCAGGATTTTCTTAAGTGTCGTTATTAGGTCGTAAGGGGGGGGGCACCCTCCTTCTCTCTCACCACCCTCCCTCCTCCCTTGCCAATAAGTATTATGGCAAGGCAAGCCCTAAACTCGCTCCTTCTTTCGGCTGGAAGCCTGGAAAAATGTAAACAGAGAGGTTTTACTCAGAAGTAAATCCGCAAAGGAGGGCACTTTGGATGAAGTGCCCTCCTTTGTGGATTTACTGCTGTAAACCCCTCTGTTTACATTTTTTCCAGGCTTCCCTGCCTCTCCTGCCTGCCAGGATCTAAAGCATCAAAGAGTATTGGGGTGAGAAACCAACCTAATGTATAATAGAATGAATGCTACTGTAAGTGCCTAATATTATAAGTAATCCAACTGGTCATACCTACATTCCATGCACATGCAATAATACAGCAGTAATAACAATGGGTATAAGAAGAGGTAAAATTCAAACCGAAGTATTCTGACTGTGGTCCCTCCTCAAGCGGTGCAAACTGCAAAAGGCTCTATGAGCCCGGGAAAAGCCAAAACCCCTGCACAGCGTTTGCTGCCTGGGTGCACACACATACATATTCTTTGGGGGGGGGGGGATTTGCTGCAGAATCCCGGGCTCATAGAGAAGGTGTTTTGGACTTCAACTCCCACCATTCCTCACAACCTCAGGCCTCTTCCTTTTCCTCTCAGCCTGGGAAAACTTGGACCCTCGCTCCCTCAGGATCGGGGTGAGAGAGAGGCAGCGAGGAGCGAGGGGGGGCTCCTCCTCCTTTTTTTTGCTGCTTCCAAGAATAGAATACCCCCTCCCTCCCTCCTTCCTATTTGGAGAGTCCCATCTAGAATTCAGTGTGATTTATTCAAGTTTTGGCCTACAACTCCCAGAAATCCCAGCCAATTTACCAGCTGTTAGGATTTCTGGGAGTTGTAGGCCAAACCATCTGAATGCGCATGCGCTGGCATACGAACTATTAACAAATTTCGTTAGTAATTAAGTTACATTTTAGAACTTTTGGAAATTTTTTTTGTAAGTCTTTTACTAATAAAAAAAATCCCCCCCCCCCCATTTGATTTTAGAATCGCGATTTTTGGGTTCGAAACCATGCCTACTATCTACCTAATGAGCACCCCTGCTTTAGAGCAAGGCTTGTAATAATGCAATGCTCTGTAAGTTGTTGGATTACCCCTCCTTCCTTGATCATTGGTAAAGCATGCTGTGAGTTTAAGACCAAAAATACCCGAAGGTCTGCAGAAATCCCAGCTCTGATTTTGAGTATGAAACACTTTGAATGTTGCTCTGAGACTGTCACTAAGCAATGTCCATTGCAGACTTTTCAATTACGTCTACATAATGGGAAGATTTATTAAACAGCTTGTTTGCCAAATTGTCAGCTAGTTGGAGACTTCAAACCAAGTCGGCAATGATAATTATACACAGGGAGAGCAATGCTTCCTTTGACTGCCGTCAGTCAATTTCCATTCACTAGATGGTTCTCATGTGAATATTAGCGGAGAGGAAGAGATACTCCTTCTGTCTGTGCAATCCATGTTAAAATTTGTTGTTTTGGAATGTTGTTCTGGAATGAACTTCCCAGTGAAGTCTATTAGCTGCTGGAGTGTTCGGGTCTGGTGCAATGCGGTTCACCTCCAACTGACAGGTTAAGTGTGCCGTTAAAACTGGATCACCACCATCTCACATTCTGTTACTGGTTATGAGGCCATCTTCTGAATCTTGTCAATGGGGCGGCCACAATGGGATAATGGACAGGCAGTAAGCAGTAAAAAGGAAGAAAAAAACATTCTGGGAGCCAGGCCAGCTGCCATGTAGCAATTCAGCTCTGTGAATGAACTTTACTAAAAGATTAGAAACACACAGACACACCATGCATTTAATTGAGCATAGCATGGAAAGCAAATATCAGGGAGAAATGGGATAAAATGGGAGACATAAAAAGGGGGGACAAAGAGCAACCCAGTCACGTCTGTGTAATTGACAGCACCGGTGCACACAAAAATAGCCGATGAATGCACACGTTAATGGATACAGTAATGAATAAGATGGATGACAGACTAAAGAGATTAGACTTTGTCATGGACAGTCAGTTTTGCAAGCCAGGCAAATAAAAACTCACCAAAGGTTAGTGCTGGGGGTGGAGGGAGAAGGAAAAACTGCAGAATGTGTGGCTACGTAGACTATAACTAGTCATGTTGGCTTATATAGAGTTGGCCATCCATTTTTATGGGATTTGGGGCACTGGGGGCACACAAATAAAAATATACCTTTTTTAACCACTACATAACATTGATCTAGGAATCTCTAGGTCCTCTAGGACAGTGTTTTTCAACCTTTTTTGAGCCGCGACACATTTTTTACATTTAAAAAATCCTGGGGCACACCACCAACCAAAATGACACAAAATGACAGTCTTAACACAGTAATACATATAGTTAATATGTTTTTAAATGTATTTATACACTCAGTGTGAAACCTGGGCCTGTTTCAATGAACACAACATAGATATCCTGGCAGGAATGGGAGAAAGACACACACGAAGGTCTTGTTCAACAGCTGTCAGTCTCTGTGTTTAGTTTTTATCACAGTCAAGCTAGAGAAGCTCATCTCACACAGATATGTGGCCCTCTGGGTGCTTTGGACTTCAACTCCCACCATTCCTAACAGCCTGAGGCCCTTTCCTGCTTAAGTGGCTGAGGGGGAAAAGGAAAAGGGCCTGAGGCTGCTAGGAATGGTGGGAGTTGGAGTCCAAAACACCTGGAAGGTCCAAGTTTGCCCATGCCAGCTTTTGGCAGAGACCTCTTCCTTCCCCTTCGCACCCTTTCTTCCCCCTCCTGAGAACACTTACTTTTTCTTCTCCATTCGGGCTCCCTTCTTCCCAGCCTCGCTCTGCTCACTTTGCCTCCCTTTGCTCACACTGCCACTTCTGCCGCCATCTTGATCCAAGGGGGAAGCGTGAGTGTGTTCAGGAGGGGAGGGGGGAGGGAGGAAGACGTGACCCATGCAGGCGCTACTGCACAGACTCGCCACACGTCTTCCTCCTTCTCCCCTCCTGAACACGCTCACAGAGCAAGGCTGGGAAGAAGGGAACCCACGTGGAGAAGAAAAAGTGTTCAGCAGGAGAGGGAAGAAAGGGTATTGGAGGTTCCAATTTCCCACGGCACACCTGATGATCGCTCGCGGCACACCGGTTGGGAAACACTGCTCTAGGATGACTCCATGGTCAACTTCCACTGGAAGTATAACATAGCATTCCACTGGAAGACCCAGAGATTCCTAGAAAGAACATATTAATAATATATGTGAATAATCAACTCCACAAAAGTTAAACCCACAAATGTGGAGGACCATCCGTATATTCACCACTCTGTGGAGAAAATCTGAAATAACTCCCTGCAATAACAGCATACAATTTCTTCCCTCAGTATCTTTAGTGAGAAATTCATGGAGATCAAGAGGCTGCATTGCCTTTTGAAAGAAGGTTCAGAGGGTTGCTTCCCCCACAAAATATCATTTTTGTCCCCTATGGCACAAAGACAGTATGGGATCATGTTTTCTTCCATGGTTTGCTTCCATGGGCCTTTTTAAGCCCAGGAGAGATTTTTTCCCCCAGTGGGAAATGACCATTATTTCCTATCTTTTTTTTTCTTTTTCAGAAGGCTTCTTATAGTCTTAAAACAGCTAAAAATATCCTCGGATGATGACAATGATGGTGGTGGTTGTAGTGCTCAGAAGCCTAGTGTTTCTATGATACACACTTAAGAATCATCTAGTTTTAATTTATTTCATTTTTTAAAAATTGTGAGTGTAAGGTGTATAAACATTCACGTGGTCATGAAAATCAGGGACCACTCATTGTCTTCAGATAGTAGTATCACTAAATTAGAACTTTTCCGAAAGACAGATATTTGGCCTTCCAAAAGCCCTTTGCCTGGATGGACAAATCAATATTTTAATTTGCTCTAACATATTTTCTTTCTTTTTTTCGTTCTTTTTTTTTGTAAAAAAACAAACAAACCAAAACCCCTTAATTTTCTTCCATTAAGGTTATTAGAAATATGTGAATTAATCCTTTTATTAAAAAATGAAGCAAATAAATTCTTTATGCATCTATGGTTCCTAATGTGCTGGGCATACCTATGAAGAAAGAGCAAGTAGAGCCTGCTCTCTGCATTTGCTGGTTTTAATTTTTGCAAGTTTAATTGATTTGTTGTTTCTAGGAATTTAAAAGTCACCCAACATGACTTCATGATCAATTTCCTTAAGATGTTAACTATAGAATTGTACTGGAAGACCAAGAGATTCCTAGTCAGAACACTAATCTAGACACTAGTAGGTCCTCTAGCTCAATTCTGTGGTCAACCTTTGGAGGAAGACAACAGTTGAGACATGGTGGATGGCCTAGAGATTTCGTGAGAGGTATTGTCTCAGGTAAAAAAAAAAGCTGGTTTTCTAATTCATGGTTTTCCACTTTTATTGGGATTTTGCTTTCCTAGCTCACCTTAGAGTGGAGGAAATATTTCAGTTTGGAATTCCAAAATGTAGGATGACAGCCAATTTGAAAGCCTCTCTATCTGATCTTCAATCTTGATTAAGTCACATACACACAACGAAAGTCAAGATTATTTATTTATTTGCTATATTTATATCCCACCCTTCTCATTCCAGCAGTGGGACTGAGAGTGGCTCGAAAAGGCAGCAATTTGATGCTGTACATATACATAAATACAATAAACGAAACATATGTATTAAAATAAAAAAACAGCATTAAAACAATTATTAAAATCATATTATCCAGAGTCAAATCCAAGGCCATTGCATTAGTCATTTCACAATTCCGTATAATCATATTGCACTAGCTTGTTAGCCAAAAGCTTTGCCCATAACCAGGTTTAGCTTTCTTCCTGAAGATCAGGAGGGAGGGAGCTGCTCTAATTTCTCTGGGGAGGGAGTTCTGTAGCCAAGGGGCCATCACTGCGAAGTCCCTGTCTCTCATCCCCACTAAACACGCCTGCAAACAAGACGGATCGAGAGCAGGGCCTCTCCAGAAGATCTTAACCTTCATGGTGGATCATAGAAGGATATACGTTTGGACAGGTAAGCTGGGCCAGAACCATTTAGGGCTTTATAGGTCAAAGCCAGTAGTAGACTGGAAGCCACCTCATCCCACCTCGTAGCTTAATATCTTCCGAGGAGGCCCTGCTCTCGATCCCGCCACTGTCGCAAACGCCCTTGGTGGGGACGAGAGACAGGGTCTTCTCAGTGGTGGCCCCCCACCTGTGGAAAAAGTTTAAAAAGTGGTTGTGGGACCAGGCATTTGGGTAGCAGTCTGACAAAAATGATGACAATGATATGTAAAATGGACTATGGACAGGCTTCAGACTAAGTCGTTGGTCATAGCACTCGGTTTTAGATATGGCCAACCAATCTAGTACTATTTTAAATTGATTTTATTAATTCAATGTTTACTTATTATGTAACTGTTTTTTCATTTGTTGTATATGGGGGCATCAAATGTTGCCGGCTGTAAGCCACCCTGAGTCCCCCTCTGGGGGTTGAGAAGGGCAGGGTACAAATATTTGAAATAAATAAATAAATAAAAGTGGAGTTGATGTAACAGTGTATGTTCCTTGTACGCCGCTCCTGTTAGAAACCTGGCTGTCACCCGTTGGGCCATTTGTAGCTTCCGAACAGTCTTCAAAGGCAGCCCCACATAGAGTGCATTGCAGTAATCTATATGGGATGTAATAAGAGCATGTGCCACTTTGGCCAAGTCTGACTTCCCAAGGGATGGGCACAACTAGCACACAAATTTTAGTTGTGCAAAAGCTCCCCTGGCCACCTAGGGTTCCAGGATCAGCAATGAATCCAGGAGAATTCCCAAGCTGCGAACCTGTGTCTTCAGGGGCTGTACCCTATGCCCTGTTTAGTCATGAACATCAGCAATTCTGAGTTGCTATTTCTTTTTTTAAAAAAAATTGAGTTTGTTTTCCAGATTGTGCTCTGAACCCCAGCCAGAAAAAGGATTCGACACTCAGATGGTTCCCCATAATATATTGCAGCAGGGCTACATTTGGTCCATATGGCTTATTATATTAAAAGCTTATTACACAATCAGTACTGCAGGGAAGTTGCCCTTTGCGTATGTTTACTGTGTAGTCATAAATCCCTTGTGTCCATATGCTCGGCACAGTCTAATGGCTACAACAACAAAGCCATCAAGTAGTGCTGTTTCCAACAGTGCATTCCTGGAACGGCGGTGACAAATGACATCCGGAAGTCGTCCCCTTCTGGAGGAGTCCTTTATTGAAGTGCCTGCTCATTAAACCCTCTTCCATGGGTTTATTTGACATAATATATTGCAAATCTCTTCTAGCTGAAGGCATCCCTTTTTTTTGCCAAGATCCCGTTTGTATCTCTGTAAATCTACATTCACACCATCTTCTGCTGAATACCAATGTTACACAATCGTGTTATATGTTTATGTGTCTGTTTATTGTTTCTTGGGCAATGGGGAATGCATGGTGGCTGATTGTGAAAACATGATATATTGCATGTATTTTATTTATTTATTTCATTTCTATCCCACTCTTCTCACCCCTCAGGGGACTCAGAGCGCCATACAACATACATCTAGGAAAAAAATCATTGCCTCATTATACAAACCAGAACATAAAACCACTAGAAACAATAAGCATATAAATACGAGGGCGAATCAATGAACCTGTGACTTTTTGAATGAAACACAGGTTTTTGGATAAAAAAATCATTTTATTTTTCAACGTAGTCTCCTTTGAGCTCTATACACTTAGTCCAGCTTTTCTCCAATGTTTTTATCCCTTCCAAAAAATAAGATTTGTCGAGGTCATCAAAATAGGTATTTGTTTGTGAGATGATTTCATCGTTGGAGTCAAATCTCTTTCCGCTGAGCCATTTCTTCAGGTTTGGAAACAAGAAATAGTCATTCGGGGCTAAATCCGGAGAATAGGGTGGATGAGGGAGCAATTTATATCCCAATTTATGGATTTTTTGCCATGAAAATTGCACATGTGTGCACCCTTGCGTTTGTCGTCGATTGTGAGCAATCGTGACACCCATCTTGCAGAAAGCTTTCTCATACCCAAGAGATCATTTAAAATTGAAACCACTGAGCCATGAGAGATGCCTATGGCTTCCACAATCTTTCGCACTTTCAATCTCCGATCAGCAAAAGCCATATTGTGAATGTTTTTAATTATTTCGGGGGTAGAGACCTCAACTGGGCGTCCAGAACGTTCGGCATCTTCCGTGCTTGTACGGCCACAATGAAATTCAGTAAACCACTTTTTTACCATTGAAATTGATGGTGCGGAGTCCCCATAGTATTTATCAAGCTTAGCCTTGGTTTGAGTGATGGTTTCTTTCCGCAAAAAATAATACTTAATGAGCACACGAAATTCACTTTTTTCCATTTTCTCCTCAAATCACGCAGTAGTCTGCTATCAATGGCTGTCAAACACAAACTAAATGGCGCCGCTTGTTCAAATTTTGACAGGAGTCAACTGACAGATGCCTGTTGACAGGAGCAGTTGCCCTTTCAGTTAAGAGCAGGAAATTCAAAAAGTCACTGACTTATTGACCCGCCCTCGTACCATTTAAAACCATTAAACATATTAAACCATAAAAAACCCATACACAAATAACACATTGTACCGATCCTTTAAGCACCCTACTAGGGCCTCCCCCTTCCCATGTCATGATCCTAAGGCAGTGCCTCCCAACCCGTGGGCCCCCACATGCCCCCAACTCCTGAAAATCCTAATAGCTGATAAATTGGCTAGGATTTGTGGGAGCTGCAGGACAAACACCCAGGGACCCACAGGCTGAGAACCACTGTCCCGAGGTCTTCCTTGGCTGTCTTGGATGGTGCTGTATGACTGGTCCTCTGCTGGCATCCTCCTTTTATGGCCCAGCCTCAGGAGGCACCAGTTGTTTCTGCCAAGACTTGCTTCAGCCAGGCAGTCAGGGCCTGAGTCTGTAAGGAGCCAGTCTCCAGGGGCTGAGGTCAAAGGCAGCCTGCAGTGGGCAAATACTGCCTTTTCCTCCAAGCTCCCTGCTGCTGACGTTCCTTGCCTCTCTTGGATGGTGTTGTATTTCTGCATCTGAAAATGCATGACTGAAATTCTGTTGGGGAACTCCAAATAGAATAGACCCATTCAATCTACTGCCAAGAGGTGAATCAATGCATGCAAAACAATCCCAAATAATTCAATCAGCCTACTGTATCAGAGCCTAATAAAAGGATTTAGGCCCCTGTGAAGTGGTTCTACTTGTGGAATTCCCCTAACACAGCTATGAAATAAATATGTCAATTGCATAATCTAAGTCTGTAAGGAGAACCACACAACTGTAACCATTTTGTTTCAATTCTTAGTCCACAGCAGAACAAAGTCACTAAATAAATTGGATTAGCTTATGTTTAGACTCACTCCCTCCATTTGAGATAATTATCAGGATGCTAGCCATGAAGTTGTTCATTCGGCTCTCTTATCGTCTACCTCAGCACTTTTGATGACAGTATCTCCGTCCTGCCTACTTGTTCGTTGCACTTTCCTTGCGCTCCTTCAGACTGTATTGCACTCATTGAATCTGTACCTCAGCTATTTTTCTTTTTTCTCAGCCATATTGTTTTGATGTTGTTTACAATTATGATTGTTTTACTGTATATTTTATTTTTATCTGATGTTTTTAATTGGTTGTGTTCTATTGTAATTTTGGGCTTGTCCCTTGTAAGCCGTCCCGAGTCCCTTTGGGGAGATGGTTGGTGGGGTATAAAACAAAGTTATTATTATTATTATTATTAGGTGTGATGTAACTGTTTCTAAAAGCATTCAATACGTCCATGTATTCTTGGAAGTTGCAGAAACAGTACAGAAGAACAAAAGCAGGCACATTGGGAAATATATAATTGATTGCACAATGCTGGTAGGTTTGGGTACAAACAACTGTTAATGAAAAAGATTTGTAGTTTTCGGTGGGCTGTTATGGATAATATCTGGAAACAGAATGAGGAGGGGGAGACAAAAACAAATTCAGAGTGAGATTTTTTTTTCGTTTCTGGAGAAGCGAGAGTTAAATCTACAATATACCTGAGGCAGGGATCTCCCTGGCAGAGGTAGCCTCCATCCATTTTTTCTTGGAAAGTTCCCTCCTCCTCCGGACAGGGCCCTGGGAACTCACTTTCCCAGCAGCGCTTGCCATTGAAAAGCAGTGGTGGCAATTGAAAAGTTCCTCTCAGAGCATGATGGGAGTTGGAGTTTTTCTCTCTTTTGTTTGTCAGTCAATAAAAAGCTTGGTGGTGTCCATGCTGAGAATGGACGCAATCAGCGACTACAATTCCCTTGAGGCCTGTCTTGTTTTTAAAATATTATGGTAAAAACTTAAAATAATTCTTTAAAAATCAGTAGATTGGTGAATTTTTTTGAAACTTGGCAGGCCTGTAGATGTAAATGGGTCTAAAACAGAGGTAGGTTTCCTGCAGATAGGTCTTAAAATGACTGAAGATTGAGCCTTTTAAGTTTTCCATTGTAGAACCCCTCCCTATTCAAGTAACTTCTTGGTAAACAATGAGGGGCCAGTCAACAATGGACCTGAAAATGGCATGCCTTTTGGCCAAATTGCACACCTCTAGTGCCATTTATGCGCATGGGTTCAGTCTTATACTGTGTGTCATGATGCCTTCAAGTTGCCTGTTGACTTATGGCAGGGGTGCCCACACTTTTTCAGCATGCGAGCTACCTATAATAAAACCAAGTCAGAAAGATCTACCTACCTCCTCAAGGCTGGAGAAGCTGCTGGTAGAGCTGAAGCCGGGGAGGGGGCGGGCTTGGTGTGGCCTGGCTCCGCCTCCTCTGGCTTCAGCTCTACCAGCAGCTTCTCCAGGCTTGCGGATGGCAGTGCCAAGCCAGCGGTGGCATAGCCAGCACAAGGCTGGCTTGGCCCTGCCCTCCTCAAGGCTGGAGAAGCTGCTGGTAGAGCTGAAGCTTGGGGAGGGGGCGTGGCTTGGTGTGGCCTGGCTCCTCCCCCTCTGGCTTCAGCTCTACCAGCAGCTTCTCCAGCCTGGAGGATGGCAGTGCCAAGCCAGTGGTGGCATAGCTAGCACAAGGCTGGCTTGGCCTTGCCCTCCTCAAGGCTGGAGAAGCTGCTGGTAGAGCTGAAGCCGGGGAGGAGACTCCAGAGGCCCCGGCTCACACTCCGCCTGCCTCTCTCTCATCCGGAAGCAACTCTGGAGTCTCCGCTCCCAGCAAGAGAGAGGAGCGCCCTGCTTGTCCAGAAGCAAACGTGGACGGTGCGCAGTGTGGAAGGTGCACATGGGCGAAAGGTACGTGCGCGCAGAGCAGAAGCACCCCATCCAGCTGCGATTGACCTCCTTAGGTCCTGCGATCGATCAGCTTCCTGGGCAGCCCTGACTTATGGTGACCGCATGAATTTCATAGATCTTTCTTAGGCAAGAAATGCTGACAGGCATTTTGGCCATACTGGAATACAAGCTATATCATCTGGGATTCATCAGCATTTAACATCCAGGTACCAACTAGAGATGACCCTACTTAGTTTCCAAGTCCTGACAAGATCTGGTGGATTTAGGGTATTTGGGCCTCTTATTTATACTATGTAGACCTAATGTGCTGATTTGGGCCATCTGTCTTCTGTGCTAATGTCTTCTGTGCCAATCAAAATTGGAATGTAAATGATATACAAAAATATTTAATACATGTTCAAAACTATGTTTCTTGAGTGTTTAATTAGAAGAATCTTGCACCAGAGTGTTACTATCTGTATAGTAAAGACACAGTGTAGGAAACAGCCTTTTCTGTGCAGACATTTCTGCACCGAAAAAGGCCTCTTTTCTGTGCAAAGCATCTGTATGCAATATGCGTATAAAATAAGCCCCTAACTGCAAATATTTGTGCAGTTTATGAAGATTGCTCACTGTAGGAAGAAAATATTATTCGTTGCTTCCTTCAAAGCAATTATGACACTTAACCTCTCTGTCCAAGAGCTGTGGTGCCACAACAAACTACAAAACCCAGGCTTCCATAGGTTGAAGCCATGGCAGTTAGAGTGGTGTTAAACTGCTATAATTCTGTAGTATGCATTTTCTCAGGACCCCAAAACCTATTGATCAGACTCAGTTTGCATAGACCAATTGAGTTAATTGTTTCTTTTTAGTAAACACATAGATAAATCATATTGCTTCAATTTGCTTTTGCTAAAACTGACAGCAAGTGACAAGATAATATGTGTACAGCTGAAGATGAAATATTTTGCCAAAATATTTCTATTTATATATATGAGAAACTGAGTTGTGTTGCTATAGCTTTTTAACTTTCTCTCATTTGTATATGTGTGTATGCATGTATCTTTGCACGTACAATAATAAAGTTTTGCATGCTTGCTTAAGATATTTTTTATAACACCCTTCAGTAAAAAAAAATCAAAGCAATTTCTACTTCAAAAATAAATAAAAAGCAATTAAAACAGAAATAAACCCAACCCAACCAATCCATAAACTCACAAGGTTTTAAAAGCCTAATGAAAGCACTCAGCTGGACTAATATGCTGGAATTACAGGCCAGTGGAAATGTAAAAGCCTTTGCTTGAAATTGAAAAGACATCTAGGTTGGTCTCAGGTGTTATCTGCTGGGGAAATGACTCAATAAACTTGGGCATCAATACTGCAAAGTCTCTTCTCTGAAGAACCACACCTATAAAAATGTATTCTTGGCTACTGCAAATGATGCAACATAAAGAAAATATAGGACAAGATGGTTGTTTTTCATCTAGGCTAGCAAAATTCTCAATCTCCCGAGTCATTGGTTGGAAACTTCCTTTGGAAAGATTTTAGGAATGAAAGAATTGATTGTAGCCAGTGGGCATAAATATGGAAACAATTCATGGTACATAGGCAGGGGGACTTCAGTGGATCTTCTACATCCACAAAATATGGATCTGCATTTTCAAACCTCATATTAGTAACAGATCCACATTCATGTTGCCACCTTTTAATGATATAGAGCTTGGCTGTCCATGTTTTTGTATCTGTGGCCATTCCCAGAACTCAATGCCATGAATATGGCCAGACCCGGACCTAGGTAATGGTAAGCGAACAGTATTTTGGTGCCCCCCAACCATATATATATATATATATATATATATATATATATATATATATATGGGGGCATAGACAAATTTTGGCCCTCCAGGTATTTTGGACTTCCTACTGGCTGTTTGGAATTGTGGGAGTTGAAGTCCAAAACACCTGGATGGCCAAGTTAGCCCATGCCTGCTCTGGAGGTCCACAAGCCAGGGGCTACAAGTGAGGAGGCAGTCAAGGCCACTCTTTGAGCATGGCAGCAGGGCTTCCAAGCAGGAGCTGGACCCAGCTAACCCTCCCTCACTCCATCCGTCCTGTCCGCGTTCACCTCCGGCGACGAATGAGCCAGTAGAAGTCCCTCCGTGCAGGCGACAAGGAGGGCAGGCAGGTGCTGGGCCTCAGCACTGCCACCTTGCTGGCCATGGCACCCTGTCTTTCTCACTCTCTCCGGGGGCTGGACTATGCCCACATGGCACCGGTCGGGAGAGAGGGCAGGCAGTAACAGGCCGGCCTCCTCCCTCCCTCCCTCCCCTTAGAGGCGGGGAAAGTGAGGGGCGGAGCCTCGGCCCCTCAGAAAGGGCGTCACCCTTGGCTTGGTGTTTGGGACTTCAGCTCCCAGAATGCCCAGCCATTTGGCCTGCACACTCGCTCCCCTGGTCCCTGGGCGCAACGGTGCCAGTGCAAAGAGTACGCATCCAGGGGCAATGCAGGGAACACGGTCCCCGCACTGCGCCCTTGCTAAACACCGGGGAAGGGAGTGTGCAGGCCGAGGGAGGGAGTGGCAGGCCACCCCTGGCGGGGACAAAGATACACCCCCCGCGTGGTACCCCCCGCAGCTGCGTAGTTTGAGTAATGGAAGATCCAGCAGACCCTCTCTACTGCTTTAGGGAAGATGTACAGATGTACAGATGACGTTGGACAAACTGGAACATTTCAACTGATGTTTGTTTGTATTGGGAGTTCCATATATAAGAAAACATATATGAAGATCTACTGCTTCTCTTTGCCATTGAGGTACTGTTCATCCTGGAGACTGCTAGGAATTAAATCATTTACAAAAATGTTTTTGAGGACCAGAAGAAGAGAAGAGTTATGTAGTATGTCCCCCTACAGCAGTGGTTCTCAACCTGTGGTTCCCCAGGTGTTTGGGCCTACAACTCCCAGAAATCCCAGGCAGTCTACCAGCTGTTAGAATTCCTTGGAGTTGAAGACCAAAACATATGGGGAACCACAAGTTGAGCACCACTGCCCTACAGAGTTACAGGAATTTGAAACTCTTAGATGACTGGTGCCCAAACCTGGATCTCCCTGATGCTTTGGATATCATCTCCCAGAAGCCCCTGTCATCACTGCCAATGACCAGAAGCCTGGCAGTTGATGCCCCAAAAATCCAGTGGACAAATGTTTAGGAAACAATACCCCAAATTGACTAAAATCTGGATTCCAGTTATAGAAGACTTTGTGGATTAATGGTTGGACAATTGGCCACATAATGATAAGACAAGAAAGCTCGAAGAAGACAATGATGCTGGGGAAAATGGAAGGAAAAAGAAAGAGAGTCAGACCAAGGGCAAGATGGATGGATGACTGGTTTGACTTGGAAGGAGCTGGGGGTGGCCACAGCTGACAGGGAGCTCTGGCATGGGCTCGTCCATGAGGTTACAAAGAGTCGGAAGTGACTGAAAGAATAAACAACAACAATGGGTCAAAATGTACACTTACATTCCACCTTGACAAAAAAAAGTGTTGCAGCGGTGCTTCTCATGCATTTGAAATGTGTGCCCATAAAAAGTATCCAATTAATCAATAAGTGCAAACTGCGTGTCCTGAAGTTAATCTTGAAATTTCACATTGAGACAAACCTGTTGGAACTTGTGCTGAAATTCATTTCATCATATCCTTTTAGTGAGAACATATCCTTTCAGGATGGGTCTGGGATGGTAATGATTTTAGTTCTATCTTCAACGGAATTATCCAATGTTCCAGACCTAATATGGGCATAACGTTCGACCCCATGGGACAATCTCTTTAAATCTGCACCAAATTCAGTATTCTGCCAATATGGAACCCATCAGCTATCACTGGGTCTGTTCCCTTGCATCTCCTTTGCATCCTGTGTTTGAACATATTTAGTGCCCTGTTGAAGCAGTAAATATTCTTAACACCTTTCATGCCTTCCTATTTTCTTCATAATTCCACCTTCTATAGTCCCAAATTTACGTGACAGATATAAGGGTATTTTCATTTGAGGATGGATTATTGAAAGACACACTCCAGCAGCAGTCCTATCGTCTTTGGAGAAGCCATTATCTGAAGGAACAGCTAAGCTTAATAAAAATGGGGAGAAGGCGGGGGGAGAGAGAAAACCTCCAGGAAATAAAAGTGTTCGAGGTGTATTTAACCATGATCCAGCCTCCGGTGTAAGTAAAGAGCAAGGCAATTAATAAGGTATATTTAGCATACTGCAGAGGAACACGGGTACCCAGGTGAATTGGAAGAGCAATTTAAATAACATTTATCTTCAGGATCATTCTTGCTTTGACTAGTTCAGCTGGAACCAGTGACGCTGTACAAATCCTTTTCCCCCTCCTTTTCATGCCCCCGCCACAAATGTGCAGTATACCCCTACAAAGAGAATTACGTGGCATTGTCTTATACTGTTCTGATCAGGATATGATTCTGCTGGGCATTAAGGCAGATCTTCATGACCTTCAGTTGAGGTTATGTAGAAGAACCCAATTAACTGCAGGTAAAAGACAGGAGCATAAGTTACAGTTAACTGAAGCTGGCTAAGTCATATCCTTCAGGACCTGGGAGAGCTCCCAAGGAAGTTAGATATTTCCAGCTAGGATATAATGGCAAGAATCCTGTTGGTGGTTTAATTGAATATAAGTTCCCATAAGGAAAGAACTGATCGTTTTGTACAAAGTTGGGCATTCACATTCAGCTCATGGTTGCAGAAGTGGAGTTGCATAAGAGAGGTGCCCACAAAGTTAGTGATATGGCAGGGATCTCATTGTCCTATTTTGTTCTGACTAGGCTACAATTTTGTAATGGCTAGAATCCTTTTGGTGGTTTAAGCTTAAGTTCCCCTGAAAAGGGAACTCCTCGATGTGGTATGAAGTGGAACACCCATATTCCGCTCATGGTTGCAGAAGCAGCGTTGTATATGTGACACCACAGCACATGCATATTGAACATGGGTATATGTACGCATGAGGCATTTACAACAGCACAGCATTGTACTCCACCAGCTCTAAATAGGCTTCTGGCTAATGTCTTCCATTTTGTTTCATGTCAATTGCAAATTCAGTATGGTTTGGAGACTGGTACTTCACATCTATGAAAATGAGACAGAACATAAGAACATAAGAACATAAGAAGAGCCATGCTGAATTGAACCTCAGCCCATCTAGTCCAGCATTCTGTATCACACAGTGGCCCACCAGTTGTACACGGGGATCTCGAGCAGAAGGGAGGGCAAAACCCTGACCTGCTCCCGACCCCCCACAACCGGTACCCAGGGAAATCCTGCCTACCTCAACCAACTCCGAGGTGGCACTTGAATGTCCTTTTCAGTAACTACCGATACACTTGGTATCCATGAATCTGTCTAATCCTGCCTTGAAGTTGTTCAGGCTGACAGCTGTCACAACCACTTCTGGAAGTGAGTTCCATAACCCAATGACCCTCTGAGGATAGACAGGGGACCTATCCTCAGGGTTGCAGGCTAAATGGACAAAATCTAGAAGAAAAACAAAATTGATAGGAAGTCGAGAGAGAGAGAGAGAGAGAGATTTGTTTGATATGAGGGTTGAATGAAAAGTAATGCCTCCACCTTCGTTACCTGGGTTTAGATGGGAATATTTTAATAAATCAAACGCAGAAATAATCCTTAGAATGTGATCTTTAACTACAACAATTCACTTTTCCACATAATCACCAGGCAATTGGATACATTTCTGCCAACGATGAACACGTTTTCTGAAGCTGTCATGGTTCCTGGCAAATTTCAAGTCTGTGCGCTTTCATTTCAGGCATCAGCATCCTGGGTATCCATTGTGCACAGATCTTCCGATAGTCAAGCAAAGCAATAATGTGACCCACACATTATTGTGAAATGCCTATTATGCTTGAAATTTCTGTCTGAGTGATATGACAATCGTCCTGAATCAATCTGTCAACCTTTTGCTTGTGAAACTCGGTGGTTGCTGTCACAGGATGTCCAACTTTTTGTTTGTCACGCAAGTCAGATGTTCCCACCTCAACATCTTTAAACTTACTCATCCAACAACACACAGTACTCACATCAACACAATCACCATAATACACTTCACTCTCCAACATGGTTGGGGGTGGAGCAATTTTGTCTCCTCCCCACGGAGTAAAGATTGGTTGGTTCCCTGGAACCTTCCAATAGAGGAGGCGGGGCTGGCCTTGTTGTAGGGCAGCCCTCTCTCCTTCATTCTGCTGGAAAGCATTGCCCACCACTTCCGCCCATGGAAAGTATAGTAATGGTCGCCATTCAGGACCAGGTAGGATTTTTTTCTTTTCCCTCTTATGTTCTAGGAGAGGTTTTTTGCCTACCCTATACTGTTCTTTAGGGGCTAGATGGATGGTCGGTTTGTAACTAGGTTGGCATAAATAGATTAGTATTACAAAGGTTGGTATATATTTAAGGCACCCCTTAAGGGTGTGGGCCATTATGCAAACACTCACCTAGAGATTAATTTTCAGGGGTGAGGTGATTTAGAATGGCACAGAAATGGGGAGAGTCTGGTCTCAAAAATTGAGAGAGATTTCTCCGGACGTTTCCCTTACGGGTTGCCCGGGTTTAAATCTCCAGGGGACCCAGGTATTATGCCTGAATAGCTGAGGGGTAGACTGTAAAAGACACTACCTCGGCTTAGACACACCAATTTGAACTGACACCTAAAGTTAGTTGAGTTAACAGTTACATTGATAACTATCAATAAAAGTTGCCCAAATTTTTAATCCATATTATGTGTCTGTCTCATTATTTCGGGGGGTTGGAAGACAAACAGCTTGCATTCTCTGATTAATTTTCTTTGGGGTGGCACCTTCTGCTTTCAAGAATTCAATGAGTGCATGTTGCTTAAGTTGCATTGACTGACCATCTGTGCAGGGTTCCATACTTCACATTTTAACAACACAACCATTCAATTCTAAGGCTTCCCGCCAAAATGTAACTGTAGAGGAGAATCTACTGAACAAGCCAGTACCTGCCACATACCAGTACTGCATCTGTTACGAAGGTGGAGGCATTACTTTTCATTCAACCCTCATATTTCTGAGTGAAGCAATGAGCTGGAAGCAGGACAGAGGAACATAAGAAAACCTGTGTTAAGCTAGACTCAAGACATCAGTTGCTATGTGGAAGTCCACAAATAGTATGTAGGTGTAACAACACACTACTGCTCAAGTTTGTTAGCAACTTATATTCAGACACATATTACTTCTGGAACTGGTAATAAGTCATGGCCAACATTATTAATTCCTAATATTAACACAGTTCAAGGAAGGAGCCATCATTATACCGTGCATCACTGAATTTGACAGTTTACATATGCACCATATCAATTTCTTTTTTCCTTCCCGGCTTCATTGCCATTCAGTGCTAGTGAATGGCCCCAAGTTCTATTATTATAGGCAGCAATGAAACAAAACATTTCTCTGACCATTTCCCCTAAATCACATTTACCGTTATACACCTTTATCATATCTCCTGCTACTCATCTTTTTCCCCCCAGTATGCTCTGAAGCTCTGAATGTTACAACCATTCCCTGTCCCCATCTGATCATATTGATTGTTCTCTTTACACTTTGCCAGCAATACAATATCCTTTTTGAAGTTCAGCAACTGCAAATGTACACAGTGTTCTGAGCATGAGCACGCCATCCTTTCGTATGAAGGCATTATGATGCTGGCAGTGTTATTTTCAGTTCCTTTCTTAACAATCTCCAACATAGAATTTGTCTTTTTAACATTGGCTGCACACTGGGTGAACACATTGAGTTAATCCTCACAACCGGAAGATGGTGAGTCAACTCTAGCTCATCTCTTGTCAGTATTTGTGTGATTAGGCTTTTTTTTAAAACCCCATTGTGCATCACTTTTTGCTTTTGTGTATGGAACCTTGTTAGTCATTGTAATACCTGTTCTCTCAAAGCTCCTTTCACTCTCCCTGTTCATTTGTCTGTTTATGTGCCTTCAAGTTCATAGTCAACTAATGTTGACCCCATGCATTTTAGAGTTGTCTTAGGCATGGAATACTTAGAGGTAGTTATGACAGTTGTTTACTCTGAAATATAGCCTACAGCACATGGTACTTGCTGGCAGCCTCCTCTCCAACTATTAATCAAGGCTGAAACGGCTTTGTTTCCAAGATCAGATGGGATCTCATGCATTTAAATCAGGTATGGACAAACCAGGCCCTAGGGCCGGATGCAGCCCCTTGGGCTATTTTCTCAGGCCCTCCTCTCTCACCATCGTATTCTTCCTTTCTTTCCTTCTTCCCTCCCTCCCTCTTTCTCCCTCCCTCCCTCCCTCCATTCCTTTCCTTTAGTCCTTCCTTCCTTCCATTCAACCATACTTCCCTTCCACCCTTTCATCTTTCCTTCCTTTCCTTTTATCTCTCCTTCTCTCTTTCCTTCCTCCTTACCTCCCTCCTTTTCCTCCCTCTTTCACCTTCCATCCTTCCCTTCCACCCTTTCATCCTTCTTTTCTCTCCGCTTTGCTCCCTCTCTCTTTCTCCTTCCTTCCATTTTGTCTTCCCTTCCTTCTCTTTTTCTTCCTTCCTTCCTTCCTTCCTTCCTTCCTTCCTTCCTTCCTTCCTTCCTTCCTCTCTTCCCTTCCACCCTTTCATCCTTCCTTCCTTTTGTCCATTCATCCTTCCTTTTCATCCTTTCCTCCCTTTTGTCTTCCTTCTCTCTTTCTTTCTCCTTACCTCCTCCCTCTTTCAGCTTCCATCCTTCCTTTCCACCCTTTCACCTTCCTGCCTGCCCTGCCCTTCCTTTCTCTTCCCCCTTTCATCCTTCCTCCCTTTTGTCTTCTTTGTTTCCTTCCTCTCTTCTCTACCACTTTTCCTTCTTTCCTTCCCTCCCTTTTCCTCCCTCCATCCCTTACCTCCTCCCTCTTTCACCTTCCATCCTTCCTTTCCACACTTTCACCTTCCTTCCTGCCTGCCTGCCTGCCTGCCTTCCCATCCCTTCCTTTCTCTTCCCCTTTCATCCTTCCCTCCCTTTTGTCTTCTTTGTTTCCTTCCTCTCTTCTCTACCACTCTTACTTCCTTCTTTCCTTCCCTCCCTTTTTCCTCCCTCCATCCCTTTCTCCCTCTTTCTTCTTCCATCCTTCCTTCCCTCCTTTTGGTCCCTCCTTCTCTCTTTCCTTCCTCCTTCCATGCCTTCCTTCCATCACTGGGCAGCCAGTCCTCCTAGCAGGCAGTGCTAGCATGCAGCCCCCAAGTTAGAAAGATTGTCCATGCCTGATTTAAATATTTAAGTCCATTGTAGACTCCATGAGTGTGCATGTGTCTTACATGACACTGGTCAACTTATGATGAACCCATTAATGTCATAGTATTCAATGTGGAATAATGAGAGAGAGTTTTGCCAATTTGTCCTTTGAAATACAGCCTACAGCACCTGGTATTCATTGACAATCTTATCCAGGGGTAGCTGCCCAAGATATTAATGGTTAATAAAAATCCATAATTTTGCCCTCCACACCTGCCCTTGATTTACACATGAGGCTGACTTATACATGAGTATATATGGGTCATTCCTCCTCATTTTTCCATTTCCCTAAAACTAAACTAAACTAAAATCTCCATGACAGGGTGCATAGCCAAAACAGTTTGGAAAGATTGGCTTTTCTCCCTGATCTTCTGTACTAGCCATTTTGCAGTTTCCCTAATCTGCTACAGAGATGCAGGGAGTTCTCCGTCTCAGCCTGATTAAAAACCGGCCCATTTGCAGCTGGTAATAAAAATTCTCTATGCTTGGACTTTATTGCAACCTTACCAAATGGAAAAAGGATGGTGAAAAGATTTAGAAGAGAGCGAAAAGAGGAGAAAGGGAGCAAAAAACCTGATCTCAGCAAAATCTCCATGCAAATGAGCAGTTAAAACTTCGGAGACTTGACATTATGATCCTAAAAGTAAAACATATGAGGGCCATTGTCTAGAGTTAAGGGCATTTCTCCCCTCGTGAAAGAAAGTGAAGTTTAGAAATGAATAGCTTTGGATGCTCCATTAGGTATCATTATTGCTCTGTGGTTTACAAGCATTGGGTTTTGTTTTAAGGATTGTTTCAGAAGGAAAAAGACACCAATTCTCCCTGCATGCAAAGCATATCTTATGTCCGTTACAAATGCTCAGCCAAAATTCTTAGCCAAGAGTCAACATTGTTCTCCCATTGGGATTGAATAAGACCCAACAACTCTGACAAGGCCAGGGAAGATGCGGTCCTCCCGATGTTGAGTCCAACAGCATTTGGAAAACTAAAAAAATGGTGTCATTGTTGTTGTGTGCCTTCAAGTTGTTTCTGACTTACAGTGGCCCTGAGGCAGACATATAATGGAGTTTTCTTGACCAGATTTGTTCAGAGGGAGTTTGTCTTTGCATTCCTTCGATGCAGAGAGAATGAGACTTGCCCAAGGTCATGGATAAATGGGGATTCAAACCCTAGTCTCCAAAGTCATAGCCCAGTGTTTCTCAATATTTATTTATTTATTTCGATTTATTCGTCACCACTCCCATCTGGCTCGGGGCGACTTACATATGATAAAACACAATAAAATACAAACACAATAAAAATAGTTAAAAACATCAAAGTTTACACCAAGATTAAAATCATACAGTGAGATGTAGCACCCAGTAAATACTCCCGGGCCTAGAGCTAGAGTTGTTAACCGAATGCCTGCCCAAATAGAAAGGTTTTTCAGGCCTTCCTGAAGGCTATCAAGTTGGAGAGTGCGCGGACCTTGGGAGGAAGAGCATTCCAAAGGATTGGAGCTATGGCACTGAAGGCTCTCCTCCGTGTCGAGGTCAGGTGGAGAGTTTTAACGCTCGGAACCACACGAAGGTTAAGAGACTCTGAACACAGTGGTCTTGCGGGACAATATAGGGAGAGGTGGTCCCTTAAGTACACTGGCCCCAGACCATTCAAGGCCTTGAAGGTTAAAACCAGCACCTTGAAGGTGATCCGGTGCTCAATCGGAATGGGGTCGAGACCCCGGGGAGTCATGAAGGGGTGTCAGAGGGGTTACCAAATCTAAAAAACATACAAACATTAAAATAGAATTGAGCACTGAAGCTAATAAAAATAAACAGCTAAAACCAGTTAAAACAACATTTCTCAACCTGGGGGTTGGGACCTGTGCGGGGACCTGTGGGGGAAAGGTGTCAAGGGGGTTGCCAAAGACCTTCAGAAAACACAGTATTTTCTGTTGATCATGAGGGTTATGTGTGGGAAGTTTTGCCCAATTCTACCTTTGGTGGGGTTCAGAATGCTTTTTGATAGTAGGTGAACTACAAAACACAGCAACTACAACTCTCAAATGTCAAGGTCTATTTTCCCCCAAATCCACCAGTCTTCACATTTGGGCATACTGAGTATTCATGCCAAATTTGGTCCAATCCATCATTATTTGAATCCACAGTGCTCTCTGGATGTAGGTGAACTGCAACTCCAAAACTCAAGATCAAAGCCCACCAAATGCTTCCTGTATTTTCTGTTGGTCATGGGAGTTCTTTATACCAAGATTGGTTTAATTCCATCATTGGTGGAGTACAGAATGCTTTTTCATTGTAGGTGAACTATAAATCCCAGCAACTACAACTCTCACATGACAAAATCAATCCCCCCCCCAACCCCACCCAGTATTCAAATTTGAGCATATTGTGTATTTGTGTCAATTTTGGTCCAGTTAATCAATCAATCAATCGCCTTTATTTCAGTTAACAAACCTTAGGCATTTACAGAAAAATATAATACAGATGAAAGTTGCATATAAAACACAATACAGGTAGGCTACACATATTAAGATCGCTGGCCTTAAAATTTATATCTCTTAGAAGCTACTAATATGTATCTAGGGCTGTATAGTTTTCTACTATTTAGTGTACTACAGTTATAATCGCATAAAGGCTGTAGTTAAATGTCTCAGCTTCTCTTCGGTTACTTTTCTTTAGATAGAGAAGTGAATAAAAATACATCCAGCATATCAGATATTTTCATTACATTTCATAACAGTAGCAAAATTACAGTTATGAAGTAGCAACAAAAAGAATGAGGAATTGTACTAAGGGGTTGTGGCATTAGGAAGGTTGAGAAACACTGTCATAGCCCAGTGCTCAAACCATTACACTATGCTGACTGTCTATTGGTCTCTCACACATGCCAATATTTTCTTACATACAGGTCCTTCTCAAAAAATTAGCATATAGTGCCAAAGTTCATTGTTTTCCATAATGTAATGATAAAAATTAAACTTTCATATATTGCACACCAACTGAAATATTTCAGGTCTTTGTTTGTTTTGTACTGATGATTTTGGCATACCGCTCCTGAAAACCCAAAAATACTGTCTCAAAAATTAGCATATTTGGTCGGATTGAATATGCTAATTTTTTGAGATATGTATGCCAAAATCATCAGTATTAAAACAAAAAAAGGCCTGAAATATTTCAGTTGGTGTGCAATGAATTGAAAATATATGAAAGTTTAATTTTTATCATTACATTATGGAAAATAATGAACTTTGGCACTATATGCTAATTTTTTGAGAAGGACCTGTATATGGCTGCAATTTTGTCTATTGTGCAATGTCACATTTAGTTTCTGGTGGTAGCATTTCACATAAAAAAACAAAAATCTTAATTCTAGTCTCAAGGAGAATAAAATCACTAAGTCCACAATGCCCATGTTTTTGATGTATGCCATTAATACTGACTTTGCTTCGTATAGAGCCAGCAATAATGTGTGGGTGGACTTTTGTTGTTGCTGATGTTGTAATTAGCTGGCCTCTCGTCAGTGGTTTACACACATGTGTGTTCCCTTGCACATGAGGATGCACTTTGTTACTAATGGGGCCATAACCATATTTAGTTCATAGCTGCATAAACAAATGTAACTGGTACATACCTAGTGGTGCATTCTTGGATGGCATCTGGCTGCTCAGTGCTTTTACCTGGTTCACTGGGGATAATGAAACTGTAGGCAAACTCACAGATACACAGTTGGCCGCACAACATTGACACCCAGCAGATGGGTGATGTAGTGCAACCAGCCCTTAACTACATGTGCATATACATTTATTCTATGCAAGCATGATGTTGAAGCTCCACTGTTGTTGTTGTTTTTCTTCCCAAGTGCTAATATTCCTTTTTGCTGCAGCAGGATGGCAACCACCTTCTGCCTCCGGCTTCTCCAGATCTAGAAAACTATTAAGAGTTTCTTCTGGAAGTCGACCAAAGTATTTATCTCCTTTATAGCAGCTGCCACCCAGAGTATACAGCATACGCCGAAGCACTTCTGACCTGGCCTCTACTCATGAGAGGTGGAACGGTGGCATGTCTCAAAGAGGCAATAATAATACTTTGTTGTGTTACCACTCCAGCAGTTGTTGGAAGTGTTTTACAAGCCATAAATTTTAGATGCTCCCAAAGGACAAAGTATACAGCCTTACATCTCCGAAGCCTTCACACAGGAAAAGGCGTGAGTAGCAGATGTTATAACTTGGGGCCCTTCCATGCTATGCAGTTCTAATACCCAATATTATAGTCAATGGCCCTTGCCCACTACAAATCACTTTAACTGTTTTGGCTACAGCCTATGGAAACATGACGTTTGTAGTTTCATGATGGACTAGACCAGTGGTTTCCAAACTTTTTTGGCCTACTGCCCCCTTTCCAGAAAAAAATTTACTCACCGCCCCCCTAGAAATTAATTTTTAAAAAATATAATAGCAATTAAACAGAAAGATATATGTATATTAGGCATGTTTTAGAACCCAAAAATGGCGATTCTAAAATCAAATGGGGGGGGGTATTAGTAATAGGAAGACTTACAAAAAATATCCAAAAATTTCTAAAATGTAACTTAATTACTAACGAAATTCGTTAGTATTTCGTATGCCAGCGCATGCGCAGATGGTTTTGGCCTACAACTCCCAGAAATCTAACAGCTGGTAAATTGGCTGGGATTTCTGGGAGTTGTAGGCAAAACTTGAATAAATCACACTGAATTCTAGATGGGACTCTCCAAATAGGAAGGAGGGAGGGAGGGAGGGGTATTCTATTCTTGGAAGCAGCAAAGAAAAGGAGGAGGAGCCCCCGGCTCCTCGGTGCCTCTCTCACCCCGATCCCGAGGAGCGAGGGCCCAAGTTTGCCCAGGCTGGTCATATACCTACATTCCATGCACATGCAATAATACAGCAGTAATAACAATGGGTATAGAAGAGGTAAAATTCAAACTGAAGTATTCTGACTGTGCTCCTCCTCAAACTGCAAAAGGCTCTTCTCTGAGCCTGGGAAAAGGCAAAACCCGGGCACAGCATTTGCTTCCTTGGGTGCACACACATACATATTCTTTGGGGGATTTGCTGCAGAATCTTCTCTATGAGCCCGGGATTCTGCAGCAAATCTCCCCCAAGAATATGTATGTGTGTGCACCCAAGCAGAAAACGCTGGCTTTTCCGGGCTAATAGAGAAGAGCCTGTTTGCACCGCATGAGGCAGGGACCAGTCAGAATACTTCGGTTTGAATTTTACCTCTTGTTATTGTTATTACTGCTGTATTATTGCATGTGCATGGAATGTAGGTATGACCAGTTGGATTACTTATAATATTAGGCACTTGCAGTAGCATTCATTCTATTATACATTAGGTTGGTTTCTCACCCCAATACTCTTTGATGCTTTAGATCCTGGCAGGGCAGGAGAGGCAGGGAAGCCTGGAAAAAATGTAAACAGAGAGGTTTACTCAGAAGTAAATTCACAAAGGAGGGCCCTTCATCCAAAGTGCCCTCATTTGCAGATTTACTTCTGAGTAATCCTCTCAGTTTACATTTTTTCCGGGCTTCCAGCCGAAAGAAGGAGCGAGTTTAGGGCTTGCCTTGCGATAATACTTATTGGCAAGGGAGGCGGAGGGTGGTGAGAGAGAAGGAGGTGCCCCCTTACGCCCTAATAACGACACTTAAGAAAATCCTGGCCCCGAAGTTCGAAAAAGGAAGTCCACTTCCTGGTTGGCGTTCAGGTGCGGAAATACTCGAAAGTAGCATTTCTTACAATTTCTTACGAAACGAATCATTTTCATAACTTTTTCTCATGCCTAATGTATATATATGCAGTGGTTCTCAACCTTTCTAATGCCATGGCCTCTAAATAAGGTTCCTCATGTTATGGTGACCCCCAACCATATTTTTGTTGCTATTTCATAAATAATTTTGCTACTCTTACGAATTCTAATGCAAATATCTAATATGCAGGATGTATTTTTTTTTGTTTGTTTGTTTTAAAATATATTTATTAGGGTTTTTCCATGCACAGTAAAAGTGGGAGAACAATTTAAGGGACAGGACAGTAGGAAAGATAGAGAGAAGAAGAGGCTGGGGGTGGGGGGTGGGAGGGGGGGCGGTGGGGGAGGGGTTAACCGGGAATGAGGGGTGGGATGTGGTGGGGGGGAAGGAGGGGGGTCGCAATGTAAACAGGGCGGGGGGCGGGGGGAGTCTCGGGGTGACAGTGCCTCTGGGCCTCTGATGAAGGGGGTCCTTCCATCCTGTGAGCTATTAAGCTACAGACTCATGGTTGCCCCCTTCTGTTCTCGATAAAAGGGGCGTGCTGGGGGTGATTGGGATTCAAAGTGGTCAAGAGGAGCCCCGTGATTTTAAGTAGGCCTTCACCGGGGACCAGTTGGTTTTCTTCATCGGCTATCCTCCTGTTTCGGATAGGTAGAAGGAAAGCTTATCCATGTCCATGGCGTCTCGTAGTTTGTCCAGCCATTCCTCCAGTCCGGGGGTGTCCTCGCTCTTCCATTTCCTCGCGTAGACTTGCAGGATGTATTTTCATTGTTACAAATTGAACATAATTAAAGCATAGTAATTAATCACAAAAACAATATGTTTGGGGGAGTATGGACAACGGATGATGGGATTTGCAGTACCTTCAATTGATTCAGCTCTGACTTCCACAGACCACTGAGACCCCCATAAATTACAGAACTAGACCAAACTTGGCACAGAGAACCCACATGACCAACAGAAAAGACTGGAGGGGTTTGGGAGGAATTGGCAGTGATTTAGGGGAGATGTACTGTAGTTCACTTACATCCGGAGAGAACTGAGAACCCAAACAACTATGGATCTGGACCAGACTTGGCATGAATACTCAATATGCCCAAATTTGAACACTGGTAGAGTTTTGAGAAAATAGCCCTTCTCATTTGGGAGTTGTAGTTACTAGGATTTATGGTTTACCTACAACCAAAGAGCATTTTGAATTCCACCAACAATGGAATTGAGCCAAACTTGGCACACAACCCCCATGATCAATAGAAAATACTGGAGGGGTTTGGAATGAATTGCCTCCGCCGGGGAAGGCCGCGCTTTCTTCCGCAGTAGCGGGGAGGCTCCGCTGGAGGACGCGGAAGCCTTCGCACTGCAGCCTTCACACTGCACTGCGTGTGGTGGTCAAAGCAAAGGGGGCGGGGCCAAAGAAGAGGGCCGCATGACCCTTCCTAAATGGCCAATCGTTCACCACCCCCCAAATTCCCCTGAGCCTCCCACCACCCCCTTGGATAGCCTCACCGCCCACCAGGGGGTGGTACCACCCACTTTGAGAATCAGTGGACTAGAGCTTTCAGGCTGAGAAGTCTCAAGGTCCCTTCTTGAACTGCAATCCCAGGATACCATAGAAGACAAGCATGCCAGTGAAAATGGAATATGCAAAGTTGTATAATTGTGCAACATGGAAAGTCCTAAGAATTACCCAATCTTTGGAGAGATAACCTATGGTTAATGGTTCGGTGTGAGCTGAGCACACAAGCCAGTAGTAGGAGGTGAAAACCAAATTACAAGTTAGAACAAAGCGCAAACTAAGGGCAGGTATAGGGAAAAGTAAATGTTTCCCCTTGACATTAAGTCTAGTTGTGTCTGACTCTGGGGGGTGGTGCTCATCTCCATTTCTAAGCCGAAGAGCCAACATTGTCCATAGACACGTCCAAGGTCATGTGGCCAGCATGGAGGACCCTTACCTTCCTGCTGGAGCAATACGTATTGATCTACTCACATTTTGCATGTTTTAAAACTGCTAGGTTGGCAAAAGGTGGAGCTAACAGTGGGAGCTCACCCTACTCCCCGGATTCAAACCGTCAATCTTTCGGTCAGTTGCTTATCTAACTGCGTCTCCTCATACAAATTGGCCCACTCTTTAAGATCTTCTGGTGAGGCCGTACTCTCCCTTTCCACCACCATCGCAAATGCGCCTGACATCATCCACAGTGCTCTCTGGATGTAGTTGAACTACAACTCCAAAACTCAAGCTCAATGCCCACCAAACCCTTCCAGTATTTTCTGTTGGTCATGGGAGTTCTGTGTGACAAGTTTGGCCCAATTCTATAATTGGTGGAGCTCAGCCATGCTTTCTGATTGTAGGTGAACTATAAATCCCTGCAACTACAACTCCCAAATGACAAAATCAATCCCCCAACCCCACCAGTATCCAAATTTGTGCATATCGGGTATTTGTGCCAAATTTGGTCCAGTGAATCGAAATACATCCTGCATATCAGATATTTATATTACGATTCATAACAGTAGCAAAATTACTGTTGTGAAGCAAAATTGCTACATGAGGAACTGTATTAAGGGGTCGCGGCATTAAGAAGGTTGAGAAACTCTGGTGTAGATGCTTAAAAGTGCTCGTTGTTGCCATTTATGGATTCTGTTAAAGGGGAAGAAAAGATAAATGAGATTGAAATCTAAGCCATAAGCACTCCATGGAGATCAGACAGGACTGACACTAATGAAAATGAGATTGGATGCAAATGCAGAGAAACTCCACAGGGGCCATGCCAGACTGACACCACTGTAAATGGGATAAGATGTAATTCTGGAGTTACACTAACTTGGTTTACTCTAGATTAACATTAATGTTCAGGTTTCAGCATGGATACAAGGGAAAGCAGTCTTTTGTGGAGATGGAACAAAAGATGAACTCTGACTTCCAGCCTCATTTTGCAAGTGTAAATAACAGATACCATCACGAGAATGAAGACAAAGATCCACCCAGAGGAAAAAAATTCTTATCATACATCAAGGGAACCACTTTTTTTTCGCGTCAGGAGTGACTTGAGAAACTGCAAGTTGCTTCTGGTGTGAGAGAATTGGCCTTCTGCAAGGACATTGCCCAGGGGACACCCAGATGTTTTTTATGTTTTACTATCCTTATGGGAGGCTTCTTTCATGTCCCCGTATGGGGAGCTGGAGCTGACAGAGGGCGCTCATCCATGCTCTCCCCGGATTTGAACCTGCAACCTGTCGGTCTTCAGTCCTGCCAGCAGAAGGGTTTAACCCACTGTGCCACCAGGGGTTCCTAAGGGATAGGGGTGGATATCTCCAATTTAAATACTTTGAAACCTGTTAATAATTCGTATTTGAAATTATTTTGACCTTATATCGACCCTTGGCGTCCAACCCGGAAAAACCTCAGTTTCAAAACCGAACCCGGGATCGCCATTTTTTGTAAAGGTCACGTTATTAGGTCATTTTTTCTCCTCCTCAGTTCTCAACTTGCGAGAGGAGACTGGAGGGCAGTAGCGATGCTTCTGAGCTGGGAGGGGGCAGGGAGGGAAGAAGGGAGGACGTGCTCTCCCTCCTCCCCCCCCCGCCATCCCAGCTGACAGGCATCGTACATTATATATAATGTGTGATGCTTCTGAGCGGGAGGGGGGGGCAGGGAGGGAAGAAGGGAGGGCTTGCTCTCCTTCCTTCCCCCCTGCCATCCCAGCTGACAGGCATCACACATTATATATAACGTGCAATGCTTCTGAGCTGGGGGGAGAGGAGAGCAAGCCTTCCATTCTAGCCTCCCAGCTGGCGTAACGAATAAAAATGAAAATTCGTTAGTAATTATATTTCTATTATGAAATTTCTTTTTAAAATTTTGGAATAATTTCTATAATAGGGAAATTCCCTCCCACACGAGTTTAGAATCATTTTTTTAATGAATCAACCACCCCTTCTTAGGGAACCACTGACCACATAGGAAGCTGATAAGGAAACACAGCCTGCAAACTATCTATAGACCCACTAAGAATATCCAACAAATTCTCCGTTCAGCAAAGGGCAAGAGGGATCCCCTCACCTCTGCAGGAGTTGACGGTATACCATGCAGCTGTGGACAAGTCTACATAGGGACCACCAAATGCAGCATTGCCTAGACACGAATCAAGGAACATAAAAGGCACTGCAAACTAACTCAACCGGAGAAGTCAGACACAGCAGAGCACTTGATGAACTACCATGTTGTTTAGAGAAGCCATTGAAGTCCACAAGAATGTGGACAATTTCAACAGAAAGGAGAAAACTATGAAAATGAACAAAATCTGGCTACTAGTATTAAAAAAACCCGTCTAAAATAAAAAAGTAAATAAAGAACAACCATCAAAAACAGGGAATTCCAGACAAGAAACAATCAGGGCCAGCTAATCAACAGGCGCAGTGGATTAAATTCCTGTGCCAGCAAGACCGAACACTGACAGGTCGCAGGTTTGAATCTGGGGAGAGCGCGGATGAGCTCCCTCTATCAGCTCCAGCTCCTCATGCAGGGACATGAGAGAAGCCTCCCACAGGGATGGTAAAAACATCAAAAACATCCGGGCGACCCCTGGGCAACATCCTCGCAGATAGCCAATTCTCTCACACCAGAAGTGACTTGCAGTTTCTCAAGTCGATCCTGACATGACAAAAAAATCACCTCCAAACAAATGATCCCCAGGCAGTAACCAGCCAGACTTTGAAACTTCAAGGCCATAAGACAGGCCCGGATTAACACCTTTTTGCGCCCTAGGCCACACTTTGGAATTACGTCCCCTTTAAGCCAACCTCTACCCCCCCCCCCCACACACACACCACTCAGACACACACTTGGCTGGCTTTTGCCATGGTGCCTCCGGAGCAGAAGAGAAAGGCGAGTAGACACTATCCCGCAACCTCCAAGGTCCCCATTCCCACCGGCTGGAAAGCTCCGCTGTGCTCTGATGGTCTCCTCTGGAGGCTTGGGGAGAGCGCAGCGGGTGCAAACTCGCTCCAAAGGCCATTAGATGCTAATCAAGTTGGCCAAATGAAACATTCACACCTGTCTCAAGCAGACAAGAGTTCTTTCTCCCACCCTAGACATTCTACAGATATATCAACCCAATTTTCCTAGTTTCAACAGACCACCCAACCTCTGAGGATGCCTGCCATAGATGCAGGTGAAACATCAGAGAGCATGCATCTGGAACATGGCCATACAGCCCAGAAAACTCACAGCAGCCCAGTGAATGTGGACATGAAAGCCTTTGACAATATCATCGTCAACATCATCGTCATCATTGTCCTGTCCTTTTTCCCATTTAAGAATCAAATTGGCTTGCAATAGATTGAAACTGTATCACTTAACATTCATAAAATGCAACAGTCAATAAAATATTTATTATGTGATAAAAACAAACCAGTTCTGAAACCATTAAACACAAACCAGAAATAGAAAAACAATGCAGCACATTGTTTCAGTAGGATAGGTTTTATACCAGTGTTTCTCAACTTTCCTAATGACACGTCCCCTTAACACAGTTCCTCATGTTGTGGTGACCCCCAACCATAAAATTATTTTCATTGTTACTTCGTAATAGTATTGTTGCTACTATTATGAATCAGAATGTAAATATCTGATTGGCAGGATGCATTTTCATTCACTGGACCGAATTTCGCACAAATACCTGATATGGCCCAATTTGAATATTGGTGGGGTAGGGGCTGATTTTGTCATTTGAGAGTTGTAGTTGCTGGGATTTATAGTTCACCTACAATCAAAGAGCATTCTGAACTCCACTAATGATGGCATTGAATCAAACTTGGCACACAGAACCAACAGATCAACAGAAAATACTGGAAGAGTTTGGTGGGCATTGGCCTTGCATTTTGGAGTTGTAATTCACCAATATCCAGAGAGCACTGTGGACTCAGTTGCTGGGATTTATAGTTCAACTACAATCAAAGAGCATTCTGAACCACACAAATGACAGAATTAGGCCAAACTTTCCTATTCAATAATTTATACTGTATCGTATACTGACTTGTTATACATGCCAATAAAGGCTTATTGGATTGGTGATAGAATTAGGCCAAACTTTCCACACAGAACCCCCATGACCAACAGAAAATACTGTGTTTTCTTATGGTCTTTGTTGATCCTGTTGACACCTCCTTATGACACCCCCACCCCCACCCCCACCCCGGATCCCGAGCCCAGTTTGAGAAACGTTGGTTTATACAGACTGAAAGCCAAAACCAAGGTTACAACAACATCTGTTATAGAACTCCAGTATGCTGATGACAGAAGAAGACCCACAAGCCACTCTAAACACCTTCACAGAAGCAAACGAGAAGCTCGGCCTGTCATTGAACATCAAGAAATCCAAGTGCTCTTCTAGCAGTCACCAGCCAATCCTTCTGCAATGCCAGAAATACAGCTTAATGGCGTAACATTAGAACATGTTGACCATTTCTGCTACCTTGGCAGCCACCTTTCCACAAAAGTCAACATTGACACTGCGAGTGCAGCATTCTTCCGAATTAAGCAGATAGTGTTTGAGGACTGGAACATCCATAGGGATACCAAGGTGCTTGTTTATAAAGCTATTGTCTTCTCAACCCTGCTATATGCCTCCAAAACGTGGACTATCTACAGACGTCACATGTAACTCCTAGAACGATTCCATCAGCGCTGCCTCTGAAAAATCCTGCAAATCTCCTGGGAAGACAGGCGGACAAAGGTCAGCATGCTGGAAGAAGCAAAGACTACAAGCATTGAAGCGATGGTCCTCCGCCATCAACTCCGCTGGACTGGCCACATTGTCCGAATGCCCGACCACCGTCTCCCAAAGCAGTTGCTCTACTCCGAACTCAAGAACAGAAAACGAAATGTAGGAAGACAGGAAGAGAGATTTAAAGATGGGCTGAAAGCAAACCTTAGAAACTGTGACATAGACATTGGGAAGCCCTGGCCCTTGAGTGTTCTAGCTGGAGATCATTTGTGACCAGCAGTGCTGTAGAATTTGAAGAGGTACAAATTGAGGGCAAAAGAGAGAAACGTGCCATGAGGAAGTCAGGTCAAGCCAACTCCGACTGGGACAGCCTCCCACCTGGAAACTGATGCCCTCACTGCAGGAGAACATGCAGGTCAAGAATAGGGCTTCACAGTCACCTACGTACCCACTGCCAGTACACCGAACTTGGAAGACAATCTTACTTGGTCAATGAGGGATTGCCTAAGTAAGTAACTTATACAGTTAATCAATAAACACCTTTCTAACTGATAGTTCAGGATGCAAAGGAAGCTAAAAGGAAGAGTGAAGGTTTTCCATTGCGTTGTGTGACATGACTGAGTTCATCTTGAGATCTCCTTTGATCTCACACTCCACCTTTGCTTCTTCTGTACCTGAAAATGATGTGAACAGCAGAGAATACATTTAACTATAGCATTATGTGTACATACATGGTGTAAATCCAAGCTTGTGGATATAATGTTACAGTTGCATCGCACAAACCTGAGCAACTGGATGCCAATGTGGCACTACAGCAGGTTCAGTTGGGTATTCTGCACTGGCTCAATAAACCAGGAGGTTACTAATATAATCTGATGGGATGGAAATCTGATGGGATGGTCCGCCCTCTACGCTGACAGACATTCTCTACATGAGTGTTTACCTTTGAGGACAACACTTCTTTTGAATGCTGGCCCTGAGGAAGTCTCGGAGAGAGATGAAACGGCCCATTGCTGGCTTCTGAGAGAGCTCCTGCTATAGGCAACCTCCCTCACGGAACGCCCCTTGGCGGTCTCCGTTTTGGGAGCTTTGTTTACCTCCACGCGGTTCCCTTGGAACATCCTGGATTTATAACTTGTGTGTGATCTTTATTGAGTATATTCCACCTTTGGACCATAACACTGGGATTTAGATTTACCGTCATAATTTTGACTTTCCTCCTTGAATTTCTCCTCAGATAACGTCTGCTCCACTTGGATCAACACCACGCTTTGGACTCTTTAAGGTACTGACTATTTCAGGCTGGAACCTTATCGTTTTTCCAGGACTTGTGATTCGCTATTTGTTTGAGATTAATTTACAAACTCTATATGCACTCCGACATTCTGACATAGATGAATCCTTGTCCAAGTGAATTCTGTGATCAAGAACTGAATGTGTTGAACTCTATGTGTTGTGTTGAACTCAATGTGTAGAACTCCTAATGGAAAATTAATGTGTTGAACGAACTATTTGTGTCGAACTGAATGTAAGATAATGTTTATATTGAAAAAATCTAATTTACTCTATTAGTAACCTCCTGGTTTATTGAGCTAGTAGTACACAGTGTTGCCCCCTTTTTAAACTATTCTGCACTGGCCTCAGCTTGAGCGGCCAGTGGAGATTCAACATCTGCTTTCCATTTTATCATGTGCTTGGGGGAAATGGGATCACAATCATTCTCATTGTTGTGCAGAGAGGACACCCAGAATTCAAAAGAGAAAGGACAAATGCAAGTGCCTACAAACCTTCTGGACCACCGGACATATCCCTCAAGCCTCCACTATCTCCAACTCCTTTAATTACAATTAAAAGAGGGAGCATTTTTAATGTGTCAATATTTAGTTTGTCTCTTTTTTTGCTGTTTCTTCTGCTAAAGGTCATTGGAGATGAGATAACCGGCTGTCATCAAGCCGGACCAATTCCGTCTGAGTTTTGAGGGCAATGTAAGACACGAGCTTAATGGAGCCAGACAGGGCAGGTGAATCACTGGAGCAGATAAGCCCATCCATAATGAATTCCTTTCTTTGCGCCTCACTCCTCTCCCCACTAGGAGCCTTCTAACTCTTTTAATTTAAAAGTGCTGTAATCTATTCCTTTTGCTTGCTGGCTTTAAAAACTTGTGTTGATTTCCTCCTCTGGGCCTCTCAGGCATGACGTTCTCCACGATGTTCTGACTCTCCTTTTGTTAGTGTTTTCCTTTCTTCTAGCTGAGCAGCCGGAGGCCGCTCTATTCCCTTTTTGTCAAGATACTTACAACAGACTTCCCTCATCGCCCCCTTACCTTCCCACTTCCATTCCTCCAGTTCTTTCTCAACACATTGCATCAGGATGTCTGCTGTGTTAATGTGGGCAGGAACATGGATATGTCTGCCTTACACAAAGGATAGAATACTGGAAGTGTTTAAGATCAGTGTAAGTAGAACAGGAAGGCATCTAGTATGTCCTTTCACAACATATTTGCACTAGTTATGGTATCACGGCATGTCTAAGTGTAGGTCCACTTGGACATTGATTGACCTCAGGAATACACCAATAATCATCCAACTGCATTTGTTATCACAGGGAGCAAAATACAGCCATTACCCTTTTTTGCTTATTTATTTACTTATTTGAATTTATTTATTTAATCTGTTCTGCCATAAACAGAAATCTCAATGAATCCAGGAAGAAGGAGAGGACATCGCCCATCCTTTCTGGTTGTGTAATGCCCCTGCTGATGTCAAAATGGAGCATGTATGAAAGAGTTTGCATGGAGCTCTATAGCTGGCTAGAAGTGATGCCAACAAAGAGGGTGACATGTAGGTAGGTTCAACCATGGCAATGTGATCTTGGCCTGGCTAGACCATTAGGATGTCAATGCAGCATTTCAGCAGGTTCAGCTGGATTTAGCTTCCAGTACGGATTCACCCTTTTTGATTGTATTACATAAAGCCTTCTGCTGCTGCCTTTCTACCAGATCTCAGATTTTAGAATATGAATGATTTTTCAGGGCCTTCAATGCATTACCTGTCCCAGAACGATCTGGCCACGGTGATCCAGGCTACGGTCATCTCAAGACTGGACTACTGTAATGCTCTTTACATTGGCCTGCCTTTGACGGTGATCCGGAAGCTTAAGCTAGTGCAAAATGCTGTGGCACGGCTGCTCACAGGGGAGCCTGCGAGCTGTCACATCACACCAATTCTCCAGCAGTTGCACTGGCTACCGATTGAGCACCGGATCAGTTTCAAAGGGTTAGTTTTAACTTTCAAGGCCTTACATGGTCTGCGGCCAGTGTACTTAAGGGACCACTTAATCCCTTACAAACCCTAGAGATCACTGCAATCGGAAGACCATAATCTTTTGGAAATACCTGGTTTGAAGAATTTCCGCCTGATGGCTACCAAACGAAGGCCATTCACAATCATTGCCCCTTTGCTATGGAATGCCCTCCCTTCCAGGGCCAGAGCACTTCGGGATCTGTGGCCTTCTGTAGGGCCTGCAAAACCTACCTTTTCCAACTGGCTTTTGGAATGTATTTGTGTAATAACTTCTTAGTCATGGTTTTAATTGTTGTGTATCTTTCTTATGTAAACCGCCCGAGCCTTTGGGAGTGGCGGTCTAGAAATTGAAGAAATAAATAAATAAATAAATACTTAATTCACTGAGATTGTACAATGGGTCAAGAAGCTACACAATTTTAGTATTCAGCAGAAGGCTTTGTGGCTTGGCTTCATGGAGATCTCTGTTGATAACAGAACAAGCATCCTGTAATGGCCAGGAGCTCACCCAGATCCCTGGTTCTCAAACTGTGGGTTCCCAGTTGTTTTGGCTTCAACTCCCAGAAATCCTACCAGCTGGTAAACTGGCTGAGATTTCTGGAAGTTGTAGGCCAAAACACCTGGGGATACACAGGATGAGAACCACTGCTATATTGGAATGGTGGCAGCAGCAGTGACATAGCAACAATCCATCTACTTTCCTTTAACTGAAGAACACAAGAAAAGGTTGAGTTCACAGGTGTTCTATCTAGTAGGGATGGTTGATCCAAAAAACCCCCCCAACATTCAAAACTCGCTTCTGATGTAGCGGGTGCTGGCACTTCGAATTTTAAATGATTTTTGAAATTTTCTGCGGAAATACTTCAAAATTACGGAAAATTCAGAAATGCTTCATTAATGGCCGTAGAAAGGCAAACCGCATCCAAAGTGGGTTAAGCAGCCACTTTGGATGTGGCTTTCCTTCCCTCCGTGGGGGATTCCTTCTGTGCGGATTTCTTCCCTCCGCCTGAGATATGGGTCAGAAGCTGTCTTAAGCTTCCAAGCCCATGCCTTCCCTCCGGAACCCTCCGCTTTGGATGTGGTTTTCCTTCCCCCCGCGGGGCCGTTCAGAACTGGAGGGAAGGCCTGGGCTGAACGGGGCCTTTCAGATACAGAGGGAAGGCATGGGCTTCCAAGCCCATTGCTTCTTTCCGGATTTGAATGGGACCTTTCAGATCCAGAGGGAAGCCATGGGCTTTCAAGCCCACGGCTTCTTTCCGAATTTGAATGTGGCCTTTCAGATTCAGAGGGAAGCCATGGGCTTCCAAGCCCATACCTTCCCTCTGGATCTGAAAGGCCCCGTTCAGCCCAGGCCTTCCCTCCGGTTCTGAACGGCCCCGTGGGGGGAAGGAAAACCACATCCAAAGCGGAGGGTTCCGGAGGGAAGGCATGGGCTTAGAAGCTTAAGACAGCTTCTGACCCATATCTCAGGCGGAGGGAAGAAATCCGCACAGAAGGAAAGGCCAGGGAAGGGAAACCCCCTTCCAAAAATGGCGTTTCCTTTCCAAAAAATGGCGGCGGTGGCTTCGAATTTGGTAATTACTTCCGGGTTGCTTAAAGCGCTTCAGAAACACTTCAAAAGTAATTTAGAATCAAATTTAATATGAATTTGATCAAGATACGAAAAACCTAACCAGGCCTACTATCTAGGCAGCAGACAAGTTTAAATTAGATTTGATGAATTTGTCCAGACTGTCCCAAAGATGCAAGAGAGATTTCAGCAAAATCTGGAGCATTCCCATCCCCAGAGGTTGCGAGGTCTGTTGGAACAAAGAAGACCTTGAAATCCATAAGCATGTGGACAATTTCAACAGAAAGGAGGAAACCGTGAAAATGAACAAAATCTGGCTACTAGTATTAAAAAAAACACTAAAATTATAACAGCAAAACAACACCCCAACACAGGTAAACTTCAGAGAGGAAACAATCAGGGACAGCTAATCACCTCTCAACAAAAGATTCCCCCAGGCACTAACAAGCCACACCAAAAAACTGCCAGGCCATCAAATGCTAATTAGGTGGCCAGTTGAAACATTTACACCTACAGACAAGCATTCTTTGTCTCACCCTGGACATTCCACAATATAAACCCAATTTTCCTAGTTCCAACAGACCTCACAACCTCTGAGGATGCTTGCCATAGATGCAGGCGAAACGTCAGGAGATAATGCCTCTAGAACATGGCCATATAGTACGAAAAAGCCTACAACAACGCACTGTTTATTCTTTATTATTCAGAGCAACATATATACAGTTATGAGAACAGTTGTTTTGACTCACACAATGTCCTTCGAGAGAGATTCAAATGGTCCTTTGGTGTCCATGTGAAAGATCTCCTTCCAGCAGCCAAGAAGTGAAAAATACCATCTTGGTAAGCTCCTGCACAGAAAACTTAAACATGCAACTGGTGCCGAAACTCCCAGGCTCAGCTAGCTTCTGGGTGTGGCCCAACCGATCAGCTTCATGCTTTTCATTTTTCAGCTAACTGGTTTTTGCATACTCCAACAGACTTTACACAATAGAAAGCAAGTTCTTTGGTTCATGTTTTTCAAATCCAAGAAAACATTTTTCTTCTTTAGCATTGAGTTCTAGAAAGTCAGAGAAAATCTTTCACAAAATATTTTTGTTAGTTTTTGAAGACTCTGTATTGGCAGGTAAGGGCTAGCATTCCAGCGTATCTATTTCCAGCTGTGCCTCCTCAGTTCCCCTCCCCATGCATAACCTCCATGCATAACTAACAGGGAAAAAAAGATCTGTAAACACGATTCTGTTTTTGTGGGGGGAAATCATAATAAATCTGAAAGCAAACCCTCTTCTTCTGTCTCCGATGACCCAGCTGAAATCAAAAGCTCTAATTGCTGGGTGGGCAGCGCAGCTGGGTGCTGTTTAAATTGATTCTGATGCCAAGGAAGACAATGGCTCCCTTTTGGTCTAGAATATGCAACAAGAGGAGATAAACACTTTTGAGCGAGCCGAAGTTTTCTTCCCAGATGACAAGCCGTAACAATAAAAGAACATCGGGAGGAACTGGAGGTCCAAGCCAACCAATTAGCTGTATAGAAGCCCTGTAACTTTCCCAAGGAGAAAACAAGCCTTTGCTTTGTACTCTCTTTCAAAGAGTGGCAGTATTTCCATGCATCTGATTGTTAGAGGTAGTAACTTTGGCATGCCCATATTCAGTAGTTACTAGTCCAAATGTTTTTTAATAAGAGTTTAGGCACATCGTGGTTTCATTTCTTTTCCTATTTGTTAACCTTATGTGAGCGTTGGTAGGCCGCTCAATAATCACACTCACTCGGGTATTGAGGAAATGCTTTATGAGTCCTTAATCCAAGGCAGTAAAAACCGTACTGAAGCCTTCCCTCCAAAATCCCTGCTCAAAACTCCCCGAGCCCCTCCCCCTCTGGCGAAGAGCCAATCCTTGAACAGATAACCCCGAACCCCACCCTCTTTGTCCTTTTTCGGCGGGAACTCCAACAGCTCAGAAACAACAGGGAACAACATGGAGCTACAGAAACAACATGGAACAAGGAGAACCAAAATGGCGGCCGCGCCTCCGATCGCTCGGTCCTCTTCCAAGATGGCAGCCGCGTCTTTGTCCATTGCGCTATCCCGCATTGGACAAGGCGCCGCTGACACCTTAGTCATATCCTCTCTCTTCCTTCTTCTATTGGCCTTTGGTCAATTTGCCATTTTATTAGTCTGCAGTCCTCAAAGATCAACAAATCATAAATTGGGAAGAGTTCCCAAGAGCTATATTCAGTCCAGCTCACTTTTGCCATGCACTTCCAATCAATGGCCATCCAGCCTCTTAAAACTTCTAAAGGTATTTGGCTGCCAGTTCATTTCCGGGTAAAATTCAAAGTGCTGGTTATGACCTTCAAAGCCCAATATGGCTCACCTCCTTGCATAAATCTGCCCAGACCATCAGACCTTCAGGTCTTCTCTCAGTCCCACCTCCATCACAAGCTCCATTGGTGGGAATGAGGAAGTGCGTTTTCTCTCTCAGTGGCTGCTCCTCAACTCTGGAACCTTTTTACACACGCCACCAGAATTGCGGAGCATCGTCGCAGATTGCGTGATACCGGCGGTGCCCACCCAGGGGCATGGGGACCTGTTTCTCACACAATGCACCATCCCAGTTTCCCACCTACCTCATCACTTGTGAGGAAGCCTCAGGAATCCTACTTAACTTATCTTCCCTCTATTTATTTATTTATTTATTTATTCGATTTTATATTCCGCTCCTCCCTGCAGGCTCGGGGCGGGTCACAATTGCAAGCATATAATAAAACATACAGTAAAAACACATAGTAAAAACACGGTACGTGACCAAGGTGGAACAGGTCTACAATTCTTTAACTGAGGCAGGACGAGCCAATCACATTTGGGTTTAGCCAAACGCTAGCCTGAAAAAAGCCGTCTTACATTCCCTTCGAAAGGGAAGGAGTTCAGGGATCGCTCGAATGTGCTCAGGGAGCGAATTCCAGAGTACTGGAGCTGCAGCAGAGAAAGCTCTCTGTCTAGTGCAGGAGCGGGACGATGGAACCACCAACAAATCGCGTTTCCGCGTTTGAATTTCGCGTTTCCGCGTTTCAATACAGATCGCTCTGTATTGCAGCCCGGGAGATAACTCACAAGAGCAATCTGTATTGAAACGTGGAAATGCGAAATCTCTCGTTTCGACTTTGAGTCTAAATTGGTCTACTACAATACTGGGGAGGAGCAGTCAGAAGTGATCAGCGCCCTGAGGAAGTGGTTATGCGAAACGGCCATCTTGGCGTCGTCAGCTTACCTCCAGCCGTTGCCGCCTGCCTACCATAGCAGCCACCAGCCCTGCCACCTACCAAGGTTCCCCTATTGACTCAGTCGCAGGTCCATGGGTCATCATACCCAGGACTTCACTAAGGGTTACTCAGTGCCTAGTGGAATACTCCTTCGCCCAACCATGTATATGGGCTTGTGATTTATGCTCATACTGTGTATTAATCACATGATTATTTGCATTACATTGTACTGTTTGTAATATTGTTCTGCTATTGAGCATATACTGCCATACAATATAGTGGTTTTTATCTATATATGCTATGTCTTGGTATTCCTTTGACACTGCCCCTTTAAACATTGTGGTTTAGCAGTGTGTATAGGAGAACACACTGGGTGCTGTGCCAAAAGATCTCAGCAGGTATTTGGAAACAATAAACATTGACAAAATCATGATCTGTCAACTGCAAAAGACCACCTTACTTGGATCTGCGCTGTGGCGCCCCCATGGGGCTGATATTATATCTGTATTTGTATTTTTCTGCCCTCACTTGCTAGGTTTTTCTTCTATTTTTGTGGCCATGTGGGCACTTGGGGGTGGAGCTGTGTCTTGGCTCCAAACCTGGCATCACCGCCCTTAACTCCTCCCTTTTCCGGAGTTTACCTGAGAGGCAGGTCTTCCTCTCTGGCCTCATTCCAGAGAACACAAGGACATAACAAGGTGGAATTTAAGATACTGCTGCGACAAAGCATCTTAGTTCACCTACTAAGCCTAACCTTCGCTCTCAACCAAGCCTGCAGTGCAAAGGAGGACCTGTCCTCAACATAGACTGCGGATTTTGGGTTTTTTACAGAACTTCGTGGGTCTACAAAAGCCAGAGAGCAACAGGATACCTGGGATCCAAGAGAGGAACCATCACTCTGCAAACAAAGAGGCAAGTGATTGTAATCATTTTTCAAGGACTTCCTTTGCAACCAACTAAGCATTTTGGGCCACCAGCATTTTTACTGGTTGTTATTCAAATAAATCTTGTTTGGTTCACTATTTTTGAGTCTAGCACTCATTCTTAAGATATTCCAGGTCTCCCTGTATGTGGGCTTTTCTCTACTTTCAGGGCCCCATAGCTTGCATGTCCATCCTTTTAAAGCCTATTTTAGGCCCTGAAGGCAGAAGATGCGCTCATCATTTGAAAATACATCACACAGTCCTAGACGCTTGGGAAGTGTTCAGCTTGTGATTTTTTGATACCAAATCCAGCATATAGATCTCATTTGTTGTGACATACTGTGGTTTTTGTCAGAATAATAATAGGTACAAAAGCTATTTGAAGAGGATTTAAGGATCGAACTGCAAAGACCCTGGCACAAGCCAGTAAAGGTAGTCTCAGTGGTGATTGGCACACTGGGTGTAGTGCCTAAAGAACTTGACTTGCACTTAAACACAATTGGCGCTGACAAAATTACCATCTGTCAGTTGCAAAAGGCCACCCTACTTGGATCTGCACACCTTATTCACCAATACATCACACAGTTCTAGACACTTGGGTAGTGATCCAAAACAACAGCCATCAGAGTGATCTTGTTTGCTGTGTACTAATGTTGTTGTGTTTCTAATAATAATAATAATAATAATAATGTAATAAAAATAGTAATGAATCTACCGCACTCCAAGGCACTGTCTCACCATCACTCCTTCTCTTCCCACGTCATGTTTGCAAAGCATGTATTACATGGAAACATTTGGGGTTTTTTTTAAGTAAATCTACTTTGTAAACTTTCTTAAAGAAAGCTAAGTCGGCTTTCTTTCTCCGGCAAACCCTGTTTGAGATGGAAGTGGTGATGGAGTGGGACTGTTGTTGCACGCCTTCTGTATCAGATTCCTGATTTTTGTTCTTGTGACAGTAATTATTTTCTCATACATTCCCCAACAATGACATCTTGTCTGCAAGGTCTCCAAGTTATCCAAGTTGCTTTTAGCCATTAGAGAAGAAACAAGGTTGCCTTCCATTTCCATTCTATAGAGAGAGGGGGGCATCATTATAAGATTCTTGTTTCTCTTCCTTATCTCCCTGGGTACTGCAGCAGGAAGGGGAGACATTTCTCACTGCTAAGTCCCTTCTCCATCTCTCACTCTTGTTCTTCCTTCCTGGTTTTTAAATATCAGAGAAGTGCCTCTCAGGGCTTTGAAGTAAAATATTTTTTTTTCATATTCAGACTTAAGGTTGCTTTCAATTTTTTAAAAAAGAATAACACAGCTAAAACCAAACCAAAAAAGGAACAGGAAAATGGTATTGAACTATTTATTTACAATATTAAACCAATTTAAACCTGTATGCAAACAGATAAAAAGCAATTAAAAAGATAAAGAAACAATTTTTGAAAAGAGTTATCTGGCAGGCTTATGAGTTACAGGCTTATCGGGTCACGCTGATACACCATGGGTAATTCCACTCTGATTTCGACTTGTGTATGCAGTATGCCTTGACTTTACTTCCATGTAGACCTTCCGCTTGACAAAGCCCCATTGTGTGGCGAAACGGGATCAGGCCTTGCAGTACGACCGTTGCAGCTTGGGTTCGGCGTCTCCGATGCGCAGCCTCCCTTCCTGATCTTCCGCTCCCATCTCCGGTCTACCTCCAGCACGCTTGGAATATTTTCCGGACTATTTTTTGAGCAGCTTGGACATCTGTCCCCCCCATTGAACTTTATTATTCGAAACTCCATTGGATTTACCTTGGACTCACTGCCTAGCGCTCTTCCCTTTAATCCGGCTGGAGGTACCTCCGTTGCGGCGGTTTATTTGTAACAGCACTTGATTGATAATATGAATTAATTGTAAACATATTCTGCTTATTTTGCACGTGTATTCGCACTGTTTATATAATTGTTCCCCCCTGTAGGGGGCTGCCTCATTGGTGACTTTAGCACAATATATTTTTATACAATGATAAAGTTCGTCTCTAGTTCTCTGTGTTTTTGCACAGTCTGCCAGATAGCATGTTCCTGAGCTATAAATATAGGTCTTTATTGGTCACAACAAGGATTTGAACTGGACCTGAAAACAAACTGGAAGTCAGGTGAAATATAGGAGCATTGGATGTGGACAAACAGAATTTAGGGGGCCTTGCCATGAAGGCAGACCAGTTAGACCCACCAAGGAGGGCCCATGTTAAAACCTGGTGAGAAAGGAAGCAAACCATCCCAATTTCCCTAGAATTTTCCAAAAACAGAGCTCACCAAGCATGAAGGGGTACCATTGAAGTTTTATTAATTCCAGCTGGAAGGGATGAACAACAGCGATCCTTCGCCATGCTGACATAAAAGTTACATTGGAAAAACATGCCTTTTATAAGGTTACAGATTCAAATCCCCCCCCCCCCCGGGCTGGCTTGCTCAGTTGGAGAAGGAGGAGCCCAGGAGGTTCCTGGGCGTGGCTCCAGCCAATTGGGGGGAGGAGGAGGAATAATAAGGACAGGGATGGGTCTGAGCGTGCCAAAGATATGCAAATTAGTTTGGGCCTCATGACTGGCCCAGAACTTCCCAAACTGGTTTTCCAAATATGTTTTTTTTCTTTTGTCTGAGGTGCAAATGAAGTCCTTTAATCCTAAATCCCTGCTTTCCTGTCACATAGATCAGTGTTTCCCAACCTTTTTTGAGCTGCGGCACACTTTTAACATTAAAAAATCCGGGGGCACACCACCAACCAAAATGACACAAAATGACACTCTAACACAGTAAAGAACGGCTGGGGGATGGTGGCCTGCTGGGAGCAGCTGCTGGGAGTGCCAAAGCTGGGGAATGAGCCAGGCCATGCCATGCCCCGCCCCTCCCCCTGGCTTCAGCTCTCCCACAGCTGCTCCAGCCTTGAGGGGCCAGTGCCAAGCCAGCGGTGGCAGAGCCAGCACAATGCCCCTCCCCTCCCCCGGCTTCCGCTCACCCACAGCTTCTCCAGCCTTGAGGGGGCAGTGCGAGCAAGGAGTGGGAGTCATGGCCCCTGTCCCCAGCGCCGCTCTCCGCCATGACTCTCGCCCCTCACTCGCTGAAGCTGTGCAGAGGAGAAGCATGAGTGGTGGACGGGCTTCAGCGGGCGAGGCTCTTCCTCCATGCGGTTTCAGCAAGCGAGGGGCGAGAGTCATGGGGATTGGAGGCTGGCTGGGGAAACGGCCAAAGGAGGCGGCGCCACGGCCCCTTCTTCTTTTTCTTCGCCGCCGCCCAGCCCTTCCCCCTCTTCCCCCAAGCAGCAGGAGTTCGGCAGGAGGAGGGGGGAAGGAAGGGGGCAGAGAGCTTTTCTTGCGGCACACCTGATGATCGCTCACGGCACACTAGTGTGCCACGGCACACTGGTTGGGAAACTCTGACATAGCTGATGTCTGTGTGGGTTTTCAGTTAAACTCAAAGTAAATAGAAAGAGATTTCCAGTTTTGCTAAGCCCCCTGGGGTCCGAAGCCAGGAAGCATCAGCTGTTGTGATGAATAGAAATAATCATGCCATTATCCTCAACCTGATGGTGAAATGAAACTTTGAGGCCCCTCCTGCTGAGAGATTAGGGGTCTTCATGGAGAAGCGGAATAGCCTCTGCTTCTACACCAGAAAAGCTCTATTATTTTTGCAATGGTCCTTGATGGCTCATTTTAAGGTGTGGCTCTAGGAATGCAGCTGGGAAACCTTGCCCAGGGAACTACTTAGTGTCAATCCCAATATTCTGAGCAGCCCTCCAGCTGCTTTGGAAAATGGGGGTCTTGGGCAGGGAGGACATCAGTCTGAGGAAGAGGGACCGGCTCCCTTAGTTGGGACCCCTTCCTCGGAGGATGTGCCCATATCCTCTTGCACCGAAGATACTTCTCAACGGGTGGTAGGAGGGGGGCTTCTTGTAGTGGGCGATTCGATTGTCAGGAACATAGAAAGCTGGGTTTGTGATGGATGTGATGACCGCATGGTAAATTGCCTGCTGGGTGCAAAGGTTGCGGACATCACGAGGCATCTAGATAGGCTGGTAGATAGTGCCGGGGTGGAGCCAGCAGTCGTGGTACACGTCGGTACCAATGACATTGGGAAGGCCAAATGGATGGTCCTGGAAACCAAATTTAGGTTGTTAGGTAGAAGATTAAGGTCCAGGACCTCAAAGGTAGCATTCTCGGAAATTCTACCGGTTCCACGCGCAGGGACAGCCAGACAAGCAGAGCTCAGGAGCTTCAATGCGTGGATGAGGCAGTGGTGTCGAGAGGAAGGGTTTAGATTTGTTAGGAACTGGGGACATTTTCGGAAAGCCAAACCTTTACAAAGGGACGGGTTACACTTGAACAAAAATGGAACCAGACTGCTGGCAATTAATATTAAAAAGGCTTCAGAGCAGCTTTTAAACTGATTCCTAGGGGAAAGTTGACAGGAGCTCGGCAGCTTCCGGTTCGAGAGGGAGAAACGCCAAGTATGGAGGATGAAATTTACACACAAATGACTGAGTCAACAGAAAAGATAGAAAGTAGTCAAGAGGTAGGACATGGTAGGCCTTCTACAAATTCTCATAAACAGCCAAAGTTGAAAGGGCATCAGAGCAATAAATATAAATGTCTGTACGCAAACGCTAGAAGCCTTCGAACAAAAATAGGGGAGTTGGAATGTTTGGCAAAAGAAAAAAATATTGACATTATTGGCATAACAGAAACCTGGTGGACAGAGGAAAAAAATTGGGACACAAAAATTCCAGGTTATAAACTGTACAGGAAAGACAGGAGAGGGAAAAATGGTGGCGGTGTGGCCTTGTACATAAATGAAGAGCTAGAATCTCATGAATTAGAATTTCAAGAAAATTCAAACTCACCTACAGAAACATTGTGGGTAAAAGTCCCAGGACAAAAAACTAATCTAGCATTAGGGATCTGCTATCGCCCTCCCAACCAAACTCCAGAGGCAGACTGCTATCTGGAAAATGAAATTAAACAGGCCTCAAAAAGCAATAAATTAGTCATAATGGGGGACTTCAACTATCCCTGAATAGATTGGCTAAATTCTTGTTCTACGCATGAAAGAGAGACAAGGTTCCTCGACATGCTAGCTGATTATTCCCTTGAGCAGATGGTCATGGAACCAACCAGGGGAAAGGGGATCCTGGACTTGGTGCTAACAAATGAACAAGATCTCGTTCAAGATGTCCTTGTAACTGAGCCCATAGGTACCAGTGACCACAACACAATAACCTTCAACTTAAGTTTGGATAGCAAACTGTCAGTGAAAACTAACACAGAGACCTTAAATTTTCACAAAGGGAATTTCACCAAAATTGAGAAAAATAGTAAAGAACAAACTAAAAGGAACAGTAAAAAAATCAAATCCCTCCAAAATGCTTGGAAACTGTTTAAAAATACTTTAAAACAAGCCGAAATAAAATGCATTCCTAAAATAAGAAAGAGGCCGTGAAAGTCCAAGAGGACATCGGTATGGCTTACAAATGAAGTAAAAGATGTGATTGGAAAGAAGAAAAACTCATTTAAGAAATGGAAGGCTCTTCCTACTGAGGAGAACAGAAAGGAACACAAGCACTGGCAAACTAAATGCAAAGCAACCGTCAGGAAAGCCAAGAGAGATTTTGAGGCACATATAGCTAAGAACATTTAAAAAAATAGCAAAAACTTCTTTAAGTACATCAGAAGCAGAAACCCAACTAGAAAAGCAGTTGGGCCACTTGACGAAAATGGTAAGAAAGGGACAATAAGTGAAGACAACGAGATTGCTGAACGGCTAAAAGACTTCTTTGCCTCCGTTTTCACACAGGAGGACAGAAAACATATGCCTGCAGCTGAGTCAGTTTTTTCAGGGAGGGAATTAAATGAATTAAACCAAATAGAGATAAACAAGGAAGATGTTCTCACATGCCTTACTAAACTAAATGTCAACAAATCACCAGGGCCAGATGGCATCCACCACAGAGTTCTTAAGGAACTCAAGTGTGAAATTGCTGAAATTCTAGCCAAAATATATAACCTTTCTCTAAGATCAGGCACTGTACCGAGGACTGGAGGGAGGCAAATGTAACTCCGATCTTCAAGAAAGGATCCAGGGTGATCCAGGAAATTATAGGCCAGTTAGTCTAACCTCAGTTCCAGGCAAAGTGATGGAAACCATTATTAAAGAAAAATTACTAAGCACACAGAAGAACAGGCATTGCTGAAGGAAAATCAACATGGTTTCTGCAAAGGCAAATCATGTCTTACTAACTTGATAGAATTCTTTGAGGGTGTAAATAAACACATAATAAAGGGGACCCAGTCGATATTGTTTACCTTGACTTTCAAAAGGCTTTTGACAAAGTCCCTCACCAAAGGCTCCTAAATAAGCTCTTCAGCCATGGAATCAGGGGACAGGTCTTGTCCTGGATTGGAACCTGGCTAAACTGTAGGAAACAAAGGGTGGTAATAAATGGACACTTCTCTGGATGGAAATAGGTGAGAAGTGGCGTACCCCAAAGTTCAGTTTTAGGACCGTTACTTTTTAATTTATTCATAAATGATCTGGATGTAGAAGTAAATTGTGAGGTAGCAAAGTTTGCAGATGACACTAAACTGTTCAGGGTAGTTAAAAATGAAACTGATTGTAAAGAGCTCCAGAAAGATCTCTCGAAATTGAGTGAATGGGCAACAAAGTGGCAAATGCATTTTAACCTAAACAAGTGTAAAGTCATGCACATCGGGGCAAAGAACCCCAAATACACTTATAAACTGATGGGATCAAAGCTTTCTGAGACAAACCAGGAAAGGGATCTTGGGGTTTTGGTGGACAGCTCAATGAAGATGTCAACCCAGTGCGCTGCAGCAGTGAAAAAGCAAATTCTATGCTTGGCATGATCAGGAAGGGAATCGAAAATAGGTCGGGAAAATGTTGTATTGCCTCTCTACAAATCTATGGTGAGGCCACATCTGGAGTACTGTGTACAATTCTGGTCACCGCACCTCAAGAAGGATATAACAGAACTGGAAAAGGTACAAAGAAGGGCAACAAAAATGATCCAAGGGATGGAGCAGCTCCCTTATGAAATCAGGTTGCAACGCCTTGGTCTTTTCAGCCTTGAAAGACGGCGTTTAAGAGGTGACTTGATCGAAGTGTATAAAATCATGCATGGGATAGAAAAGGTGAATAAAGAAAAATATTTTCTCTGTCACACAACACTAGGACTAGGGGCACTCCCTAAAGCTCCAAGGTAGGAAAGTTAGGACTAATAAAGGGAAATATTTCTTCACCCAGAGGGTCATTGGGTTATGGAACTCACTTCCAGAGGAGGTTGTGACAGCTGTCAGCCTGGACAGCTTCAAGGCAGGATTAGACAGATTCATGGATACCAAGGGAATCAGTAGTTACTGAAATGGACATCCAAGTGCCACCTCTGTGTTGATGGAGGCAGGCAGGATTTTCCCCGGGTACTGGTTGTGGGGGGTCGGGAGCAGGTGAGGGTGTACAACTAGTGGGCCACTGTGTGACACAGAATGCTGGACTAGATGGGCTGAGGCCCGATTCAGCATGGCTCTTCTTATGTTCTTATGTTCTTTCACTATATTACAGACATGGAAAACACATAAGAAAAAATCAGGGCTCATGCAGGGAGACGCATTGACATTTAGGGAAAGTACATCACCTTTGATCATCCCTTCCTTCAACCCCCCACCCCCAGACCAAAGAGATATAAAGTTTATTATCTTCACAAGAAAAAAGTCCGAGAGAGAGAGAGAGAGAGAGAGAGAGAGAGAGAGAGAGAGCGCAAACCAGGTCCATATGTGCGTATATGTACTAGGGAAGAGTTCATATGTTCTTGCAAAGAGTCTTTGATGCACTAGATTTGGGAAAAGTTCATGAAGATGAGTCCTTGGAGGTAGAAATGAACTACAGATCCCAAGCTGTCCTGGGCCATCTTGCCTTTGTGGGGTTCCTTGGGATTAGCACAAGGCGAATCCCCACCCCTCCCCCGGGCGCAGGACTTTGGAACGTATAGATCATAAGAAAGGGCCCTTGGTTTTTAACTATCTTTCACAGAACCCTGGGAAGGGGGGGTCACCTCGATATCATGGATCTGGATGATCCTTGTATCGTGCTCTGGTTAATCATCAGACTTTACACTTTTTGTACTACCAGAAGTTTCTGAACACTCTTCAAGGGCAGCCCCATGTAGATTGTGCTGCATAGTCCAAGAGGGATGTAATGTATCCATTTAAAAGTATGATAGGATTCCAAACAAGAGTTTCCATATGAAAGCTTTGGGAGTTATGCCACAGAAAGAGGTATATCTCTCCCTTGGGACAGGCATTACACATTTGTACGGAGATGCATAGTTAAAAAGAGAAATAGGAGCCTGAATGAGGTAATGGTTTTCTCCCATACTACTCTTTTGAGTGAATAATTGCCTCTCAAATAAGGCACTCATTAATTCATACCATATTTATGTGGATAAATGATCATTATTACCTTTACTGCCTCAGCATCTCAGGCATGTAAATCATTACCTGTCTCTTCTAAGAGACAAGAATAAAGAGCGTTTTTTTTTCTTCACATGCAAGATATTTACTTTCTGTCCCTTTTTATATAGAGTTTTCACATTTGTGGGAGCATTTTTCATGCCACTTGTGCAAACTGCATAGATGAACCATGATGAACGGTAGTAAGATGGGCGGCTTGCATTTCTTGGGTCAATTTCGACCGTCCTTTGGTGCAGCCAGCATAGTGATCTTGTTTGCTGTGTACTAATCTTGTGTTTCAAATAATAATAATAATAATAATAATAATAATAATCACCATCACCATCATCCAGGAGCAGGGTGAGCTCCCGCTGTTAGCCCCAGCTTCTGCCAATCTAGCAGTTAAAAACATGCAAATTTATTTATTTCCACCATTTCTACCCCGCTTCTTCTCAACCCCCGAGGGGGGGGACTCAGAGCGGCCTAACAACGGCAACAATTTTGATGCCACAAACACAGTATATACATATAATAGAAAACCAAAAACAGTCAGAATTAAAATACATTAAAATACAGTTAGCATTAAATATATTAAAATACAATTAGCATTAAAATACATCATATACATTCACATAAGTTAAAAATAGTATTCCGTCCATAATCGTAGCATTGGGCCATGACCACCAGTTTGCCATTACAATCCAATCTAAAGTGCTGTATCGTGCTAATGTGCAAACGCCTGGTCCCATAGCCAGGATTTCACCTTTTTCCTGAATGCCAGGAGGGATGGGGTTGATCGTATATCAATTGGAAGTGCGTTCCACAGATGGGGAGCCACGACCGAGAAGGCCCTATCTCTCGTCCCCACCAACCGCATTTGAGAAGTAGGCGGGAGCGAGAGCAGGGCCCCTGATGTTCTTAAATTACGAGGTGGGACGTAGCGGCTGATGTGTTTGGACAAGTAAGCTGGGCCAGAACCGTATAGAGCTTTAAAGGTCAAAACCATGTGAGTGGATCAATAGGTATCGCATCTGCGGGAAGGTAACGGCGCTCTATGCAGTCATGCTGGCCACATGACCTTGGAGATGTCTACAGACAATGCTGGCTCTTCGGCTTAAAAATGGAGATATGCACCATCCCCCAGAGTTGGACACAAATAGACTTAATGTCAGGGGAAACCGTTACCTTTATCTTAACCCACCTCAAGCCACGAGGAGAGGTGAGTAAGAAATAAAATTAATAATGCTAATAATAATAACGGATTTATAATCTAGAGTTATGGATGCATAGCTCCTTTGTATTCAGTAAAACTATGCAATCTTAATGTAAGACTATCTATATCCGTGTCTACAGTCCACAGTTACTGCTGGCAGCCACATCACAGTTGCCTAGAGTGGTCATCTCAATGTATTTTGTATTAGAATAGGTTAGTAAGATTACAATACAGGTGAACTCTTGGGATTTTGTGGAGAAATATTAATGTTTGGAACTGAAGACATGTAATCTGTTGCATCCTACCACATATAAAAACAGACCTCTGCTACTCAACGCAACTGTTTCCCATTATTGCAGAATGGAGTATGAGTGTGTCAGGAGATGCTGCCTGGCTCCCTGAAGTACATACTGTAAGTACCGTAAGCATACTGACTTTTTACTTCTATAAGCCTAGGATAAAGGTTTTCCCCTGACACTGTCTAGTCATGTACAACTCTGTGGGTTGGTGCTCATCTCCATTTCTAAGCTGAAGAGCCGCCATTGTCCACAGACACCTCCAAAGTCATGTGGCCAGCATGACTGCATGGGACCACTGTTACCTTTCTGCAGAAGCAGTACCTATTGATCTACTCACATTTGCATGTTTTCAAACTGCTAGGTTGGCAGAAGCTGGGGCTAATAGTGGGAGATCACTCTGCTTCCTGAAATTGAACCTCTGACCTTTTAGTCCACAAGATCACCAGCTCAGTGGTTTAACCCGCTGCACCACCGGGGGCCCACCTATACGCCTAAGCTGAGAGCAGATTTGGAGTCAACATGATTGATTTTGCGTTGATCCATTGATAAGTCAAAGGTTTTTGCCACTATACTCAAAGAGGGGGTGTCTCATTTTCTTTTCTTTTTTAAAAAAATATTTTTTATTGAAGGTTGTAATGGTACATCGGCTAAAGTTGATAATCATCGATATATATTATTATATTTTAAAGGGTTTTTTTAAAAAAAGGAAGGTGTGGGGGTTAAGGAGGAGGTGTGTGGGGGGGGGAAGAAAAAGAGAAGAGAAAAAGAAAGAAAAAAGAAGAAAGAAAAGAAAAGGGGTGGGGTTGAGGGGGGATGGGGATAGAGTGCGGGAAGGGTTAGAGATTTTTTTAACTGATTTTCCCCATGGGCAGGGCCGTAGCCAGGCTTTTGATTCGGGGGGGGGCTGAGGTTGGTTCGGGGCTGAGACTGGGTGGAAGAGGGTCTACCCTAGCAAACCTTTTGTATTGTTATCCCAATAACCCCATTAATGTGGGATATAATGAGCATGGTGATCAGATCATGATATGAATAAACATAACAGTTTAAATAATGTACCAGTAAGGCCTTTTCGTGGACCACCCTGAGAATTTCGGGGGGGGGGGCTGAAGCCCCCTTAGCCCCCTCCCTGGCTACATGCCTGCCCATGGGGCTGTATTAGTAGTGATTGAGTCTTTCCATACATTCTCTCTTGGTCCTGGATAATGTTAAAGTAGTTTTTGATTGGAGACCAATCTGTTTTGACTGAGTCAATGCCTTGTTTAGTTTTCAGGTGTTGTGTTAAATCATCCATATTCATTATATCCAATAGTTTAAGCGTCCATACGTCCAGGGTTGGCGCCTCTTCGGCTTTCCATTTTCTGGCAAGTACAATTCTTGCCTGAGTAGCTATGTGGAAGAGCATTTGATCTTTATTCTTGTCTATTTGAAAGTCCAGTATCCCTAGAACAGTGTTTTTCAACCTTTTTTGAGCCGTGGCACATTTTTTACATTTACAAAATCCTGGGGCACACTACCAACCAAAATGACACAAAATGACACTCTAACACAGTAATACATATAGTTAATATGTTTTTAAATATATTTATACACTCAGTGTGAAACCTGGGCCTGTTTTGATGAACACAACATAGATATCCTGTCTTGTGTGTTTTGGACATAGATATCCTGCCTTGTGTGCTTTGGACATAGATATCCCGCCTTGTGTGCTTTGAACTGGGTCGCCTGGGCCAAACATGGTGGTTTCGGGCGGGAGACCCTAAGAGAGGTGGGGCTTGCTTCTTGGCCGGCATTTATTGGCCCTGCTGGTGCCCCAGAAAGAGAGAGAGAGACGGAGAAACGGAGAGACAGAGTGAGAGGCAGGCTGCCCAGATGACTCCTGGCAGGGTGATCAGTTCTTCCACGGTACACCTGATGATCTCTCACAGCACACTAGTGTGCTGCGGCACAGCGGTTGGGAAACACTGCCCTAGAAGGTAGTATTCTGGTTTCATCTCATTTTCTGATGCCTCATTTTCTGATCAGAGTTAAGGTACAGTACTTCCATAGACCCAGGTTTTGGGGTCAACTTTGTGACTATAGTGTTTAGACTTATACATGGCAAAGTAGTTGCTTTAGGGGCCTTGGCCTCTACTACAAATCAAGCCATTCCCTTGTTTCTTTCCATTGCACTTTAAAAAAAACCCCTTATCAATTAATTTTATATGATCACTAGCTGTACCCGGCACGTGTTGCTGTGCCCTATTCAGGAGATGAGAGGAAGTTTGTGTGCGTAAGGGTTTGAAATGATGTGACTTACGTTTTTGGTGGGGTCATGGATGTGTCGTTGTGGGTTCTTGTGATGGGTGGTATGTAGAAGTGTTGTGGCTGTCATGTTGTGGGGGTGGTATTTGTCAAGTGGAGGATTTGTGGTGTGTGTTTGGGATGGTGGTTGCAGAAGAGTGTGTGGTGTTGAGTGTGTAGGTTGTTGTTGTGAGTGTGTAGTGGTAGTGTGTTGTGGATATACGGTGTGTATGTGGGGTGTATTGTTTGGTTGTACTGTGTTTTTTCTTTTTAGCAGTGTTATGTATGCGTTGTGTGTGTGACTGTTGTGTTGTGGGTCTGTAGAGGTAAGTATCGCGAGTTGTTTGGTTTTAATGTTGTGGGTTTGGTCGTTGTTAAGTTAGTGTATGTTGTTGTGGGTGTGTTTGGCTGGGCCGAAGGGAGCAGCAAGGCGGCAGAAGCGACCCCGTTCCTTCTGTCTTCACCCTGTGCCATCCAGTGGGTAGTAGAGGTGAGGTCAGCGCCCCGACGCCTCCTCCTTCTTGACCCTCCGTCCTCCGGAGGGCAGCCTCAGCGGCGGGGAAGGCTCTCTCCCCAGGGGAGTGCAGCGGCGGGCAGGAGCCCGTTGCCGCTGTTGCTCCGTGGTGGGAGCCATCTTTTATGGCGTCACTTCTGGCCGGGAGATGGGCGTGACTTCCGGTTGCTAGTGTTTGGGTGGCAGCGGCCACCCGGACCCTTTTCCTGGCGGACAGACTTCCAGCGGAGCCTTTTCGGCCGGGCCGGAAGTGGGTCGGCGGCCATTTTTGTTGTAGTTTTTTTGGGGGGGGGGGGGTTTCCCCGTAGTCCAGTGCTGCCTCCCCGGAGAGTCGTAGAAGCGACCGAAGCGGCGGCGATTGGCTGGGGGTTCCGGCAGCGATGGAGGCAAAGGGATGCGGAGGAAGAGGTAAGGCTATGATCCTTCCCCCCTCTCTGCTCTTTCCTCCTCCTCTGCCTTGTCCTCTTTCTCCTTGCCAGCTCCGTTGGGCATTGCCATTCACCAAGCGCCGCTATGCTTGGTGTGAATGGCGGTTTTTTGGGGGTCGTATTTAGGGGTCTTGCGAGGTATGTAGGTCGGGGTTTTTGTGCTCCGTATGTACCTCGTGGTATGTGGGAATGTGTTTGGTGGTTGTTGTGGTTCGGGGGGTTCTAGTTTTCCTGCCTATACCCGACATCACACGACCATTCCCTTTATATATATATAGATTGCAGATCATTGTAGGAAGAAATTGCCATATGTTGGAAAGTTTGTATCAAAACATTGAATCCACTCTTTAAATACAAAACAGCCAAGGTGCCCGAGAAGATAAATTCTGCAGTGAAGATCTCCTCCTCCATGATATATGCAGAACTTGGACATGGTGCATTGTGATATAAGCAAAACCTGGCCTTGGTGTTCAATGTTATCTGATTTTTACTGACAGATGGAAAGTTGAGGGACAACACAAAACTTTATCTCTTGTACCTTGCAAGTCAAATCGCTCCTCCATCCTTTCCTCTGCCGTTCGATGACAGAGACAGACAGTCATAAGAAAGTGAAGTTGCTGTCACTTCATCAGCTCCCACCCTCCGGGTGATGGATTAGGGGCCGGTGACGGATAGCTTCCATTCACATTCTCCATTACATCTTTTCAATGTAATATTAATGTCATGGAAGGAGTGTTGCATCTTCTGTGACCTTGATGGCTTCAGGATCATTCCTTTGGCAAGCAAAAAAGGCCTGGAGCAGCTGAGATGAGCTATAGGCTGGAGGATCAGAAAGTCAGCTTTAAATCAAGGGTGGCGCTCAGCGACTGCCATGAACAGCATAAGAATGCCTCGTCGAATCAGACTAGGATCCATCTCATCTGATGCTCATTTCCATTAAGCATGAGCTAGATACTTCTGACTTTCAAGCACAGCATAAAATACTAGCCAGCACTTTCTGTACCTATTATTAACATATATATATTCAGATATTCAGAATTGTCTTGTCCTGAATATAAAAAAGTATCTTTCCCTATCATGACTGCTAAGCACAACTGGTACTCAGGAAAGAGAAAAAATTATCTGTTTTAAATGACAATCCCCAAATTGAAGATCATACTGATGGGAGATGTAGTTCAAAAATAAACCTTTCCAAGCCCTTGGCATCCATGGGAGAAGGTGGCTCCCATGTTAGAGATTTAATAAATATACTTTGGATAAAAATATAAAAAGGAGCTATCCAACATCATGGAAAGTGTTCAAGCATGGGAGTTGTACGAGGATTATAAAGAACGTGAGGCATGTAGCTCTCACGAGGAATTTTCACGGGGAAAGTTGCTACCACTGCTGTGTAGCAGGAAACCAGTGGAAGAGAACGAGCAGTGTCAGTCATCAGTAGCTCATTGACTGGCATTGTGTTGAAGGTTAGAGATGAGCGTCCTAATTCCGTTTCCTTCCCTTTGCACTATAACACACTACCTAAATGCTGAGAGCTTGAATGTCACTGCGATCCAGCTCCAAATTGTTTCAGTTTATGGAAAGGACGCAATATCAAGTCACCAAGTCACTACAAGGTTGGTCAAGGAGGCTAACATATGAAGAGCTACTAAAAAATAATAATGAAAACTTTGAGTTAAAATCCCAAGAGGAAATTAAACAATTTACAGATAATATAACCTGGCTACAATATCTACAGATTAAATATATATATAATCAAGATAGGAAAATTGGATTTCATAATAAAGAAGACTTTTGGTCACAATTAATTAAATTAGAAAGGAAAAATACAACCAAAATCTACAATAAGCTTATAGATTGGGAGACAGAAACAGAAGAAATCAAAAACGGTATGGTAATCTGGGCAAAAAACATTGGCAGACAAATCAAACTACATGAATGGCAGAAAATGTGGAATAAAAAACTGAAGTACACATATTATTATTATTATTATTATTATTATTATTATTGAGGCTTCTATGCCGCCGACTCCCGGGGGCTCGCGGCGGCTCACAAAGCCAGAGGCATAAAACAGGATTAAAACATAAACAATTAAAAACATAAAACAATTGAGCAATTAAACAATTAAACAATTAAAACAATAGCAGGACAGGGCCTACTACAAGCGGAGCAGCAACAGGTGCCAGCGCAGTACCCAAAGTACACGGGCCTACTCTCCAAAGGCCTGCCTGTACAGATGGGTTTTACAGGCCCGCCTAAATGGGAGTAGATCTCTCAGGGCCCTAGTTTCAGCCGGGAGGGCATTCCACAGCATAGGGGCTATGACGGAAAACGCCCTCCGGCGGGTGGATGTCAGGTGTGCCGACTTTGCAGATGGTATTTCCAGGAGGTTGGCATCCTCTGACCGTAGTGATCTCGCTGGGCAATAAGGAGTGAGGCGGTCCCTCAGATACGCTGGCCCCAGGCCGTACAAGGCCTTAAAGGTAAGAACCAACACTTTGAAGGCGATCCGGTGCTCAATAGGAAGCCAGTGCAGATCCTGCAAAACAGGTGTTATTCGGCAACCTGCTGGCGTGCCAGACAGGAGCCGGGCGGCAGTGTTCTGCACCAGCTTGAGCTTCGGATCGACGACAGAGGAAGGCCAACGTGAAGCACGTTACAGTAATCTAGCCTAGAGATGACCGTGGCTTGGATCACCGTGGCCAGGTCATTCCGGGAGAGGTAGGGGACAGCCTCCTTGCCTGGCGGAGGTGGAAAAAGCAGCCTTGCTGACCATGGAGACCTGGGCCTCCATGGTCAGCTGGGAGTCCAAATGGACCCCTAGGCTCTTCACAGACGGCGCTGGGCACAGCGCCGCACCGTCCAGGGTCGGAAGCCGGGCACCCACCCTGCCCGGGTGACCCAGCCACAAGATCTCCGTCTTCGCCGGATTCACCCTCAACCTACTGGCTCGCAGCCATCCAGTGACGGCTTCGAGGCAACGCTGGAAATTATCGGGGGCCATTCTGGCCTGCCCTCCATCCTCAGAATGAGCTGGGTGTCATCAGCGTACTGGTGACAGACCAGCCCATAACTCCGCACCAGCTGTGCAAGCGGCTGCATGTAGATGTTAAATAACAGAGGGGAGAGAATGGCCCACTGGGGAACCCCACAGACTAGAGGGGAGCCCCCGGAGATCACCCCACCCCTCCTCACACACTGAGATCGCTGGCGGAGGAAGGAGGTCAGCCAATTAAGGGCAGTCCCCCTCACTCCAGCCATGGCCAGGCGGTGGATCAATAGATTGTGGTCGACCGTGTCAAATGCTGCCGTGAGGTCCAATAACACGAGCAGCGCAGACCCGCCTTGGTCAAGCTGGCAGCGGAGTTGGTCTGTGATGGAGACCAGGACCGTCTCCGTCCCGTGCCCCGAACGGAAGCCGGACTGGAAGGGGTCTAGCCACGTTGCATCATCTAAGAAGGACTGCAATTGCTCCATTACTGCCCTCTCAACTACCTTGCCCAGGTACAAAAGATTCAACACTGGGCGGTAGTTGGAGGGAACCGCAGGGTCCAATGACGGTTTCTTCAGTAATGGAGCTACCACCGCCTTTTTCAAGCACTCTGGAAAGACTCCTTGCTCAAGGGAGCTGTTTATGATATTCAACAGAGGCCCACGTAACCCCTCCAGGCAAGATCTAACAAGCCAGGAGGGGCACATATGCCTCAGACCTTAAAGAGAACTGGTTAAAAATGTTCCATAGGTGGTACATTACACCTAAAAAATAGGCATTATCTATATATATAAAATGAGAGTGGTCGTGGGATGACTGGTATAGACGGGAAAACTATTGCCCCCTCAGGCACAAAACCCACCAAATACATTTCTCCATACCACTAGGTACCTATAGGGCACAAAAAAACCCACCTTCCTACCTTCCAACCCCCCCAAAATCAGCCCCCAAAAACCGCCCATTGCCTCCCGTTCTGCGCTGGCCGCGAGCGAAGAACACACGGAGAGCAAGCGCCCAGGCGCACTCAAAACCCCTCCCCTCAACACACCAACCCATCCCGTCTCCCTCTCTCCCCACTCACCCCTGTCCCCGCGGTTGCAGCGACCGCGCCTGGAAGTAGGTAACCTCCCGGGCTTACCTTCTTTCAGGCGCCGCTGATGCAACCGCGGGGAGCACGGCGGAGGCCAGATCGCCGATCTCCGGCCCTGCCTCCCCATGCGCGCCACGGCGGGAAGCAGGGCCGGAGATCGGCGAACCGCCCTCCGCCGCCGCCCCCCACGGATGCAGCGACCGCGCCTCAAAGAAGGTAAGCTCCCGGGCTTACCTTCTTAGAGGCGCCGCCGCAGCAACCGCGGGCAGCGTGGCGGAGGGCGCATCGCCGATCTCCGGCCCTGCCTCCCCATTCGCGCCAGGGCGGGAGACAGGGCCGGAGATCGCCGATCCGCCCTCCGCCGCCGCCCCGCGGGCAGCGTGGCGGAGGGCGCATCGCCGATCTCCGGCCCTGCCTCCCCATTCGCGCCAGGGCGGGAGACAGAACCAGGAGATCGCCGATCCGCCCTCCGCCGCCGCCCCGCGGGCAGCGTGGCAGAGGGCGCATCGCCGATCTCGGCCCTGCCTCCCCATTCGCGCCAGGGCGGGAGACAGGGCCGGAGATCAGCGATCCGCCCTCCGCCGCCACCCCCCGCAGATGCAGCGACCGCGCCTCAAAGAAGGTAAGCTCCCGGGCTTACCTTCGTTGAGGCGCCGCCGCCACAAACATGCGGGGAGAGCGGCGGAGGGCGGACCGCCCGATCTCCGGCCCTGCCTCCCCATTCGCGCCAGGGCGGGAGACAGGGCCGGTGATCGGCGATCCGCCCTCGCCGCTGCCCCTCGGATGCAGCGACCGCGCCTCAAAGAAGGTAAGCTCCCGGCTTACCTTCTTTGAGGCGCCGCCGAGCAACCGCAGGGAGAGCGGCGGAGGGCGGACCGCCGATCTCCGGCCCTGCCTCCCCACTCGAGCCAGGGCGGGAGACAGGGCCGGTGATCGGCGATCCGCCCTCCGCCGCCGCCCCCCGCGGATGCAGCGACCGCGCCTCAAAGAAGGTAAGCTCCCGGGCTTACCTTCTTTGAGGCGCCGCCGCAGCAACCGCGGGGAGAGCGGCGGAGGGCGGACCGCCGATCTCCGGCCCTACCTCCCCATGCGCGCCAGGGCGGGAGGCAGGGCGAGACAGAGGGACTGAGAGATAGAGGGGGAGGCCTAAGACAGAGAGAGGGGGGGGAGGAAAGATAAGGGGGGGAATCAGAGAGAGAGAGATGGGGGAAAGAGAGAGGGGAGAGTGAGACAGAGAGGGACGGGGAAGCGAGAGACAGAAAGGGGAAATCAGACAGAGAGAGGGAGGGGGAAAAGATAGTGGGGAAGTGTACATACACAGACACATACATACACACACACACACACAAACGTACGCACACACATGCATACACATACACACACAAATACATACACAGACACACACATGCGTACACATACACATACAGACACACACACAGACACACAAACATACATACACATACATACACACACATACACATATATACACACACAAAACACATTGTCACAACATTACCAACCCTAACATACCCACACTTCCTCACATCTCCTAAATAGGGCACAGCAACGCGTGCCGGGTTCAGCTAGTGTACAATAAAAATAAATCAGACTGCTGGAAATGTAAATCACACATAGGAAGTTACTTCTATATGTGGTGGACTTGCCCAGAAACTATTAAATACTGGAGAAATATCCATAAAGAAACCCAATCTATGCTACAATTAAAATTTCCGCTAAAGCCAGAATATTACCTATTGGGTCTAAATGACAATGATTTAATATTGGATAAAAACAAAGATATACTCTTTACTTGTCAACAGCAGCTCGAATTGTTTTTGCAAAGTTATGGAAAATAGACCAAATACCACAAACAGACCAATGGTTAGGTAAGATCTATGAGATAAAAGATATGGGCAGACTAACTTTTTTCTTGAGAAGAAATACAGGAAACCCAAGAAAACCTACAGACTGGACATTGTTTGAAGAATATATTGAAACAAATAAATTTTAAGGCTGAATGACAAATCCACGAAGAAGACGAATGGAAGTCACAATGTATATATATATTACCTCCACTCTTTCCCCCTCTTTTTTTTCTTATCTCAACCCTTTCCCATATCTTTTCCCAAACCATATCCACACACCCTACCCATCTACTACTCTGATCCCACCTTTTCCAATTGTCCCTCCTTAAGGGAACTTTCTTCACCCTATTATGTTTCTTTTTACTGTATCACAATCACTAAAAAACCAATATTTTTTTTTTTTAAATAAGTCACCATGTGAAAAAAAATGCGTACGGAATATATTGTGAGAATATGAATATATATATATATATATATATATATATATATATATATATATATATATATATGCAGAGCCATCCAAAACATACGTTGTGGGATGCTGATGGCGGGACTCTGTCTTCATGTCAATGCACATCCACACACTGCTCATGCAACACAAGAGTTGTTTACTTCATTTGGTTGTGATATTTGAAGCTACCCCTCTCACAGCCCCCATCTCGCACCCAGGGACTATAATCTGTTGAGTAAATTGAAGGAATACCTGGGTGGAAAACGCTTTTCTGATGACGAGGAGGTGAACATTGAAGTGACAAAATTGGCTGAAAAAGGCAGAGGGAATCTTATATGAAAAAGGCATCAAAAACTTATCCCACGGACGACAAAATGTATTGAACTGAATGGTGATTATGTGGAAAAATAATGTAATACCTATGCTACAATCCATGTCAGTTTTATTAAAATATATTCATTCTTTGTTTTGGTTTTTTTTTAAAAAAACACTTGTAACTTTACTTTTTGGGTAACCCTTGTAGTATTGCAAGGCCTTTAAACTTATTTCCCAAAGAGTGCTGAGGCCTCACCAAACTATACATTCCAGGATTCTATAGCATTGAGCCACAGCAGTAAAAGCGATGTCAAAGTGTAGATACAGCTACAGTTGCCTGTCCCAAGAAATACTTAGAGGAGTGTCCAATTTTTGCAGGTGGATTTCCAAAGTGCTGGCAAATCTGTAGAAAAGAGCTGTGTTTGCTTTGAATCCCTTAAATGCAATTACCATCAAATGGAACCGGGGCCCAAAGAGTTCAGGCATCTGCTACTCCTGTTGAATGTACAATTAACAAACTAATCGGAGGCTGTGATAATTGATGCCGCTTCATACCAAGTCCACAATAACAAAGGTAGCCGGTGAGATCTCTCTCATCCTGCCAAAGACAGGGAACTGGGAAATTTAATCGTATCAATGTAGGGGGTCAGGCGCTCGGAAGCTATTTCCATATTTATTGACAAATTTAATTTACACCCGGAATTTTCACTTGGCCAAGCACATATTTTAATTGCAAAATGCATTTCTCTTTAGCAATGTGCAAATGTTTCCCCCTTTTATGCCAGACTTCCCCTCCTTCTTTAAACAAAGAAAAGAAGCAAAAGAAAACCAAGATACTAAGTTATTTCCTTGTGGAGCCCCTGGTGCAGAGCTGCCAAAAGGTCAGCAGTTCGGATCCAGGGAGCAGGTTGAGCTCCCACTGTTAGCCCCAGCTTCTGCCAACGTAGAAGTTCAAAAGAATGAAAATGTGAGTAGATCAATAGGTAACACTTTGGCAGGAAGTTAACAGCACTCCATGCTGTCATGGTGGCCACATGACCTAGGTGTCTACGGACAACGCTGGCTCTTCGGCTTAGAAATGGAGATGAGCACCAACCCCCAGAGTCAGACAAGAATGTCAGGGGAAAACCGATACCTTTTAAGTTATTTCCTTGCCTTGAATTATTTGTTCCAAAGATATATTATTAAAATAGTAGGTAGGCCTGGTTAGGTTAGTTGGAATGCTCTAAAAGTTGTATTAAATTCAGATGTAATTCACTTCCTAATTGTTTTTGAAGAGCTTTAAGCAACCCGGAAGTGAATTTGCCATTTTGAAGCCGACACCGGCATTTTCGAAAGGATTCGGAAGCCCATGCCTTCCCCCCGGATCTGAACAGGGCCGTTCAGATCCCTGGGGGGGGGGGGAGGCATGGGTTTCCAAGCCCATGCCTGTTCAGATCTGGAGGGAAGCCATGAGCTTGGAAACCCTTGCCTTCCCTCCGGATCTGAATGGCCCTGTTCAGAAGCGGAGAGAAAGTCTGGGCTTTCAAACCTGGTTATTTCAAACCCGGTTATTATTGATGCCATTACAAAATTTCAGAATTAATTCGGAAACATTCTGATCCCCCCCCCCCAAAAACAACTCGGAAGTCAACCAGAATCGAAGCGCCAGTGCCCCCTACATCCAAAACGAGTTTTGAACAATTTTTTTTCTTTATCAACCAGGCCTAGTAGTAGGCCCTTAGTATCCCCCAGGGTCTGATTACACAAATTCATGGATGCTCACATTTGATTACATAGAGTAACAGAGTGAAATTATGCTCCTTTTAAAAATAGCAAAACCAAGGTTTAATTTGGGGAATATATTTTTGGGAGAAAAACTTTCAAACTGTGAATGGCTGGATCCATGGATACAGGATCTATGGGTATGGAGAATCAACCATATTTAATAACTAGGGTTAACTCTGTATCACAAAGAAGCCTCAGAAGAAGACAGGATCGTTATTTTGTTGGGAAAAAGTTATAGAAATGTTCTTTGGGAGAGTCAAGTCTGATGGCTTTGGTGTCAAGGAGAAACGGAATCTGTGTTGGGTTTAAGTCTGAACTTTATATGAGACAGTGATAGCACTGAATCCTATGCCCAAAACAGGTTCAGCACTGTAGATAGTAGGGTTGTACATTCATGTAGAATCTGCTATTTGTTTCTGCTAGTTTGAACCATAAGCCCTCATATCCATTTTCTAGCACCTCCCAAAAATGGGCAGGCTGACAAATAGGGTTTTCGTTCATCATCCGGGAAAAAACCAAACAGCTCTTTTCGGCCCATTGGCAGCAACGGGATTAAGAAAGTGCCCATTATGGGTGGGGAGGGACTTCCCACAGGCTCCCCTTCCATATCCTTAATTAAGACCTAGATTAAAAAGTTACCACTCTTTCCGGATCCTTTCCCTTTGTAGAAGAGGAGATTGGGTTTAATGCTTCTTAAAGCTGTTCTGCTCTAGAGGAGAGGCAGGATGCAGCTTATTTATTCATGTACTGTATTTATTTGTAATATTTGTATACTGCCCTCCTCAACCCCGAAGGTGACTCAGGGCGGTTCACAGTGTTGGCAACAATTCAATGCCATCGATAAAAACAGTATAAACCATAAAAATTGACCCTACCCAAATAAGACATTAAACATTATTAAACACATTGCATAAAAGGCTTTGAGGCTCCTGTAGCACCAGGCCCATCTCCCTGAGAGAGAGATTGAGGGGGTGGGGAGCTCCTTGGCTGCATGCGCTTAGCCTTGGTCCCCCTTCCTTCTGTTAATGTGAGCTGGAAGCCTGCAGCCTGTATTTATTTATTTATTTATTTATTTATTTATTTATTTATTATTCGTTCTTATATGCCGCCACTCCCCGAGGGCTTGGAGCGGCTCACAAATCACATAAAACATAAACAGGGTAAAACATCAATATAAAATTAGCTAAAATTAAACTAGACTAAGTAAGGTTAAAATTCAGCAGTCGAAAGCCAGCTTGAAGAGGTGGGTCTTACAGGCCCTACGAAATGAAGGCAGGTCATGCAGGGCACGAACTTTGGTTGGCAAGGTGTTCCAAATAGTTGGTGCCGTCACGGAAAAGGCCCTGCGCCGAGTAGATGCCAGATGGATGGTTTTGAAACTGGGCACTTCGAGAAGGTTCAGGTCTTCAGAACGGAGTGATCTCTGGGGTTGGTAGGGGGTAAGACGGTCCCTCAGGTACATCGGCCCCAGACTATGTAAGGCCTTGAAAGTTAACACCATCACCTTGAAGGTGATCCGGTGCTCGACTGGGAGCCAATGAAGCTGCTGGAGAATGGATGTTATATGACATCCCGCCGGCACTCCGGCGAGGAGTTGTGCAGCGGCATTTTGGACGAGCTTAAGTTTCCGGATCACTGAAAGGATAGGCCAATGTAAAGGGCGTTACAGTAGTCAAGTCTTGAGATGACTGTGGCTTGGACCACCGTGGCCAAGTCGTCTCTAGACAGATAGGGGGCCAGCCCGTAGCCTGTCGCAGATGGAAAAAAGCGGTTTTGCTGACATTAGAGACCTGAGACTCCATCGTCAGCAAAGGGTCTAACACAACCCCCAGGCTCTTTACTAAGGATGACAGGCGTAATGCCTTGCCATCCAGGGTAGGCAGCTGCACCACCCCACCATCCGGTCGACCCGGCCACAGTATCTCCATCTTTGCTGGATTCACCCTCAATCTGCTGGCATGCAGCCATCCAGTGACGGCCTCAAGGCACTGATGGAAACAAGCGGGTACAGAGTCTGGTCGGCCTTCCATCTTCAGAACAATCTGGGTGTCATCAGCGTATTGATAACATTCCAGCCCGAAGCTTTGAACCAGTCTAGCAAGTGGCCGCATATAGATGTTAAATAACAAATGGGGAAAGTATAGCCCCTTGAGGGACCCCACAGATTATAGGGGCCCTCTCGGAAGCCAAACCTCCCATTGCCACTCACTGTCCCCGATTGTGCAGAAAGGACAACAGCCATTTTAAAGCTGTTCCCCTAACTCCAGTAACGGGAAGGCGATGGGCCAAAAGATTGTGATCGACTGTATCAAATGCTGCTATTGACTGTTGCTGCTACTCACATTTTCCATGGGGGGGGAGGCCAGACCTGGGAGGGTTAAAGATACCCCTCTTTCTGAGTTGTTTGTCCTTATCCTTCATTAAGAACTGGATTTTTAAAAAGCATCGGAATTACCACTCTTTCTGAATCTTTTCCCTGTTTCTACTCTAGAGGAGAGGTAGGTGTGCCTGCTTTCTCTCAACAGCACCAGAAGCCACACAGCGTTCTAAGAGGCATTTCAGGGAGGCCCAGGGAAGGAAGAGCCAATGACCTGGAGCTCGGTCGAGCTAGGACTACCACATGGTCATGAAAGCAGAGGGGGAGCCAGTTATTGGCTCCCACTTGCTTTCATGTTGAGCTGGTTTCTACACAGAGAGGGGGCTTCCCGTTATGTGTTCCCAAAAGGAACAAAAGAACAGATGAAATGGGAGAAATGAATTCCACACACAACTCTAGTAGATAGAGCCTTTCAAATGTGGACTAAATGTTTGCATGGATTCACTGCATTTCAGAACGGTAGTCACCAATCTTCCCTGTTTTAAGAATTTGGACTGTTTTCTGCCCTTTTCTGCTCTTTTGCTACAGTTGCGTTATTATTGAAAATAGATATACAGATTACATATTTTCGATATCTATGGCATAATTACACCAATTCACCCTTATAACCCTGATGTCTTGCACTTCTATGGTTTTTTACATTTTCAACATTATTTTTATCATAATTGTGCAGTTCCAGAATTTTTTTAAAGGCAAAGATATTCCTCAATAAAATAAAAAACAGTTATCTTGAGAATAGTGAGGGGTGAAGCAAGGAAAGGAATCCTGTCCCCAGTGTCACATTATTCCCAAGCTGTCAGCACAAAAATGGAAGGGACCCATCACACAACGTTGGTAATTGGACCATTCCAGGACTGGGGGGTATTAATGGGTTTGATCCATAAATAGCAAAGAATGGGGAAATCACAGGGGCGAAGATAGGTGGTGCACACAGCATCATGTGAGAGGGACCATCCTCAAAGGTGATGTTCCAGCTGCAATGCCAATAATATGCCTACCTTGTATGATAGTCTATAGAGCATTGGGCGTGTAGTATTTATTCATTTTGTTGTTGTCTGAAACCATTGCTGTAAAAGCTGTTCAGAAAACTGACACAATCTATCTCTCCATAGCCAAAAATGGCAGGTGCAGTGAAATGCAGTTCAATAATACCTTGAGGACCATACTTTGTACTTTCCCGTTCTAGAACAACAGAAAATAAATGTGCGTCATCAGCTATGTTCCAACATATTGAAGAAAGTAAACATATCCTTCCCCCCACTATATAGACACATAATAAAACTGATGGAATTTACCTTTTTACCAGGATACAGAACACTGAGGTTTGAGTGTTGGATAAGGATCCCAGAAGACCAGGGATTGAATCCTGTAAACTCCTTGGATGATCTATTTTCAACTCCAGAATAAGACAAAGGCAAAACTCAGTTGAATTCAGAAAAACGGAACCAATATAGTATAGCACAGTGAGTGTTGAACCCGAATTCCAGGGTGACAGAGTTCTAAGCCAATGCTGTGCCAGACTATAAGACAGTCAATGGCATACCCCTTCTGAATAAACCTTGCCAGAAAACCCTAAGATAAGTCAGAATGACTTGAAGCTATTGGAAGAAAAAACATTAGGAACATTCTGGTGATAACCATGGGCCCGTCGTTATCGTTGCGGTAACTCTGGCACTAAAGGGGGGCTGCCCAGACAATATTTATTTATTTATTTATTTCCACCATTTCTACCCTGCTTCTTCTCAACCCCCGAGGGGGGACTCAGAGCGGCCTAACAACGGCAACAATTCAATGCCAAAAGCACAGTATACATATAATAAAAAACCAAAACCAGTCAAAATTAAAATACATTAAAATACAGTTAGCATTAAAATACATTAAAATACAATATTCTGGGCAGTCCTGAATTAATTTGCTGCAAACCAAGAAAACCCTGATTTGTAGTGAATTCATTAGATAGTGGATTTATTCCGTGGAAGGTGTGGGATAAATCCACTATTTCCAGTGCCTGGACTATAGTCCAGACACCATCCCCATAGTTTACCAGGCTAAATAAGTCTGGAAAACTATGGGAATGCCAACAAAACCTCCATTACAGGCTTCGGCCAGCTCTTCCGGCACATAGAAATGACGCGCGTGCACGGGAGGGAGAGGAATATTGCTCCCCCCCCCCCCTCTCCTGATGCATCATTTCTATGCTCCAGGAGAGTTGCTCAAAGCCTGTAATGGAGGCCGGGTAAGTTTTCATTACTTTTCAATGGGGTCTGGGAACTTTGTGGGAAGGGGGTATGGCCTCCAGACATTCTTTCAGGCTAGTCCCGGGAGAACGTCTGGACACCCACTTCATAAAGTAAGCGCTTTCTGGGGTGTGTGTAAACAGGCCCCCAGGAAAATCCACATTTTTAAAATGTGGATTCTTCTGGGATAAAGGCCTCTCTCGATCCACCCCATGTCAGATTTTTTGAAAGGTGATCGGGGAGAAGCAAATACCCAGTTGCGTATAACTGATGCATGTGAAAAATAGCTCATCCTTAGTGCTCATATTGTTCTTATCCATGTTCAAGTCTACAGCAGTTACATAGAACGAAGGAAAGATGAAAATTAATAGGGACAACTGAGACAATGTGCATGCTCCAATTCCATAATCATGTTTACAAATCATTCAATTTAAATTAGTATCACAAAAGTAAGGGTGGGAAGAATAGAGGGAAGGATATGTGAAATAATGGAACACAATGGAGTTCTATCACTTCCTATAAAGCTTTTCTGCTTGTGAACCAGACCTAGATTCTGGATCTACCAGCTCTAAGACATGACACCAGTAATGAGGGAACCAGAATTGATTTCAGCCAGAGAAATCAATCCGATCAAATCATTATCGGCATAATGAAAAAGAATTATTCATGTATAAACCCATTCTCCAGTCTCCAAAATGCTGACATGCACACATACACACACACATGCAAACGCAGAACTGTAGTTCTCTCACACCTGAATATTCTGAAGCACTTTTCAAATGGCAGTTATTTCAAGCCCTTCAGGCCTAACACAAGCTGTGAAATGCCTTATTGACAGGGTAGTCTTGAATCAATGAATAGATAGATAAGAACTGTGGGCGGAACAGGATAGAAAAGCAAGATCCAATTTTAATTTTATAGCAAACTACTGTGAGCTGTGGAAAGGCCGCTTGCAACCCACCTGCAGTTAACCCTTCCTCCTCTGGAACCTCCTTTCCGCCTGTTAACCTGCAAAGTCTGTAATAATATAAAGGGCTAAAAATGGCAGTCGTTACATTTCACACTTTGCATATGCAGATGGGCATTATGCATTGCAGTTGTACCTTTCACATTTGTTTGGGCACACACTGCATAGTACTGTTGCAATTCATGAATACACAATTGTCATGAAATCCATGGTGCATGTTGTTCACTGTGGTTTGACTTCACTTCAACTGCCCTGGCTCAGTGCTATGAAATATTTTGGTAAGGTCCCAGCACTCTGTGGCAGGCCTTGTACAAATACAGCTGCCATGATACCACAGCATTGAGCAGCTTAGATTGAATCCTTTAGAGCAGTGATTCTCAACCTTCCTAATGCCATACAGTTCCTCATGTTGTGGTGAGCCCCAACCATAACATTATTTTCATTGCTACTTCATTCTTCCATAGGATTGCAGTAGAAGATATGTTTTGAGACTGGATTCCTGCATTAGTTGATATACTTTGAGACTGGGTTCCTGCATGGAGGGGGTTGGACTGGATGGTCCCTTTGGTCTCCTCCAACTCTATGATTGGGGTGCATAGCAGACCAAAGGTCAGAGGCATGGATGTAAATGGACAAATCTCATTAGAGCAGTGGTTCTCTACCTTCCTAATGCTGTGACCCCTTAATACAGTTCCTCATGCTGTGGTGACCCACAACCATTACATTGTTTTGTTGCTACTTCATAACTGTAATTTTGCTACTGTTATGAATCGTAATGTAAATATCTGGTATACAGGATGTATTTTCATTCATTGGACCAAATTTGGCACAAATACCTCATCCACCAACATTTGAACACAGGTGGGGTTGGGGGGGGGGGGATTGATTTTGTCACTTGGGATTTATAGTTCACCTATAATCAAAGAGCATTCTGAACTCCACCAACGAAGAAATCAAACCAAACTTGGCACACAGAACTCCCATGACCAACACAAAATACTGGAAAGATTTGGTGGGCATTGACCTTGAGTTTTGGAGTTGTACTTTATATACATCCAGAGACAGGCATGTAGCCAGGGGGGGCGGCTAAGGGGGCTTCAGCCCCCCCCCCCCCCGAAATTCTCAGGGTGGTCCGCGAAAAGGCCTTACTGGTACATTATTTAAACTGTTATGTTTATTCATATCATGATCTGATCACCATGCTCATTATATCCCACATTAATGGGGTTATTGGGATAACAATACAAAAGATTTGCTAGGGTAGACCCTCTTCCACCCAGTCTCAGCCCCCCCCGAACCAAACTCAGCCCCCTCCGAAACAAAATCCTGGCTACGGCCCTGTCCAGAGAGCACTGTTGATGATTGAGCTTGGCACGAATATTCAATATGCCCAAATGTGAACACTGGTGGATTTGGGGAAAATAGACCTTGACATTTGGGAGTTGTAGTTGCTTGGATTTATAGTTTACCTATAATCAAAGAACCCCACCAACGATAGAATTGAGCCAAATTTCCCACATGGAACCCTCATGCCTTGAAGGGACTTGCTGACAGTAGCCTCCCTCCAGCCACACATGCTGTTCCTCACCTGCATATGTGCACCATTCTGCCATGCACCGATCACACCTGCTCTCCCCTCCCTGCTGGATTCTCAGAAACAGTTCTTCCCTTGTCTGAGAGGCCGGCCAATCACAGCGGAGGAGGGCTTTTGGTGGGAGGATTTATTTATTATTTATATTTATTTACGTCATTTATATTCCACCCTTCTCACCCTGCTCGGGACTCAGGGCAGATCACAATGCACATATACAGGCAAACATTCAATGCCATTGACATACAACATATATAGACACACATAGAGGCAATTTAACATCAGAAATCAGAAATCAGTTAAATTTAGCCTCCCCACAAAGTGGTACCTAAATTTCCTACTTGACAGATGCAACTGTCTTTCAGATTGCAAAGGTCGACAACGAGCTACACAAATTGGTCGAGTGCTCACCCCGACCCGGGCAGGCCTCAAACTCATGACCTTCTGGTCAGTAGAGAACAGGATTCACTGTGTGTTTCCAAAAAGAAAGAGAAGGACAGTGGGGGAGATCATCAGTATTCTCTGCCAAAGAGGTTCCTAAGACTATGTTTTCTGATGGTCTTTGATGACTCCTCTGTAACCCCCTTGTGACCCCCCCCCTCAGGTGTCCCGACCCCAGGTTGAGAAATGCTGCTTTAGAGTCTTGCATGTAATTCTATAAAAATTAGCATTGGTGAGTTCCATAATGGCTATATCCAGTAGTGTGTGCTGTCATGTTAGTACATAAGAGAGCCATCAGAATGACCAATGCACAAGGGGACTACCATGCATTGATCCCATTTGGCATTGGGTCACCACATTAGAGCATGCCATGTGTATCAAAACTGCCAGTGTTCTGTAATGCTAACTTACAGGGTTTCTTAGAGCCTCTGCTATGTAGTTAAGAATATGTAAAGTTACATAACATAGATAGTGATAGAGGATTGCACCTCTTTCTCCTTGATGTCAGATCTTAGCCAGCCCTGTTACAGGAAATGCCTTTGTGCATGGCAATGTTGGGTCCTCAATCTGTATAAGGCTGATAACTCCAAGGCTAGTCAATAGGGATTCTGTGGCAGACAGATTAACCAGGAACAGGTTCTCTGAGGACACCGTGTTTTTGAAATTCGCAGATGTAACCTATTCCCCAGCAGTTAAATGCTTTTCCTGTTAGTTTTTCAGGGACAATTTCAGGGTTGTGCTTCTTTTTTTCTCATTTGCTATTCACACACATTTGTTCTGTCACATTGGGCCATTAATCTCTTCCCAGACTCGCAGACGTTTCTTTTCTTCCTGCTGTTCCACACCCAGCCATCAAAGAGACAACTAAATGAATTCTGATATGTAACGAATAGTAGGTGTTAAGGTTACCTGATAATTGCTTTCTTGGCAAAATACATACCGTCCATCCCTCAGGCACTTAAAGGGAATGCTCTACAAAACAGGTTAGCGGATTTTTCTATCCCCCTCAAAAATGCTCTGAACCTGTCTTGAAAGTTCGGTTTTGAAGAAGGGCAAAGGGATGTTGTTTCTAAGTGTCCTTCCTTCCTTCCTTCCTTCCTTCCTTCCTTCCTTCCTTCCTTCCTTCCTTCCTTCCTTCCTTCCTTCCTTCCTCCCCTCCCCCTCCCTCCCTCCCTCCCTCCCTCCCTCCCTCCCTCCCTTTCTTCCTTCCTTCCTTTCTTTCTTTCTTGCAACTGATTAAATACAGTATGTGAAAGGCACCAGATGATCTTGGAAACTATGTAAAGTCAACTCTGGTAAGTACTAGGTTAGAAGACCACCAACAAATCCCAAGTGCTTTGGCCACATTTGAAAAGTAGGAACTGACAAAACCAGGAGTGAGTATCCCTTGCCTCAGGAAACCCTTTCAATTCATTTGTTGTTGTCAGGGCTGCCCAGGAAGTCGATCGTGATCGACCAGTCGATCCCAGCACCGAAGGAGGTCGATCCCAGCTGGATGGGGCGTTTCTCAGAGGGGGGAGGAGCCAGGCCGTGCCAAGCCCCACCCCCTCCCCGGCTTCGGCACTCCCAGCAGCTTCTCCAGGCTTGAGGATGGCAATGCCAAGCCAGCCTTGTGCTAGCTATGTCACCACTGGCTTGGCATTGCCACCCTTAAGCCTGGAGAAGCTGCTGGAGCTCCAAAGCCAGAGGGGAGGGGGTGGGGCTTGACCCAGCCTGGCTCCGCCCCCTCTGGCTTCCGCTCTACCAGCAGCTTCTCTAGGCTTGAGGATGGCAATGCCAAGCCAGTGGTGGCAAAGCTAGCACAAGGTTGGCTTGGCATTGCCATCCTCAAGCCTGGAGAAGCTGCTGGGAGCTCAAAGCCAGAGGGGAGGGCGGGGCTTGGTGCAGCCTGGCTCCACCCTCTGGTTTCTGCTCTACCAGCAGCTTTTCCAGGCTTGAGGATGGCAATGCCAAGCCAGTGGTGGCATAGCTAGCACAAGGCTGGCTTGGCATTGCCATTCTCAAGCCTGGAGAAGCTGCTGGTAGAGCAGAAGCCAGAGGGGGGTGGAGCCAGGCCGCACCAAGCCCCGCCCCGCCCCTCTCCAGCCTTGAGGAGGTAGGTAGATCTTTCTGACTTAGTTTTATTATAAGTAGCTTGCGTGCTGAAAAAGTGTGGGCACCTCTGGTTGTTGTTTATTCATTCATTCAGTCACTTCCAACTCTTCATGACCTCCTTGACCAGCCCACATTAGAGCTCCCTGTAGGCCATCGCCACCCCTAGATCTTTCAAGGTCAAGCCAGTGACTTCAAGGATACCATCCATCCATCTTGCCCTTGGTCGGCCCCTATTCCTTTTACCTTCCATTTTCCACAGCACCATTCTTTTCTCTAAGCTTTCCTGTCTTCTTATTATGTGGCCAAAGTACTTCATCTTTGCCTCCAATATCCTTCCCTCCAGCGAGCAGTCGGGCTCCCCCGCGGTATGGACTGGTTGGATCTTCTTGCCGTCCAAGGCACCACAGTTCAAAAGTGTCTTATCTTCCTTCAACTCAGCCTTCCTTATGGTCCAGCTCTCACATGCATAGCTTACTACAGGGAATAACATTGCTTTAGATCAGGGGTTCCCACACTTTTTCAGCATGCGAGCTACTTATAAAACAACCAAGTCACAAAGATCTACCTACAGAGAAATATAAAATGTATAACTATTTTCTAATTTATTAAGGATTCTTTGTATGTACAATGTATGCTGATGTACCTTGCATAACTGAATAAGTCAATATTGCACAACACACATAATAAATAATTATTTACATTTTTTGCAATTACCTGAGTTTACTTTGATGACTTGCACTGAATTGAATCAGCTAGGAATAAACTGACAGAATGAAAGCACACAGACCTTTCAACTGCAAGGCCATTCAATGCTGATCAATGTGGCCAATAGGACATTAAAAAATGCACCCAGACAAGAGTTTCTTCTCCCACCCTGGACATTACTCCACAGATATATAAACATGCAGAAAGAAGCCAGACCTTTCAACTGCAAGGCCATTCAATGCTGATCTATGTGGCCAAGCAGATGAACTCCTCGCAGTTGCAGATGGCTTTGGCAGAAAATGGCTGCCAAAGCCTCCTGGTTGCCTTCCCTCGTGGTTCGTCTTCGCATGTGCTCCAAAAGCACATGCGCGGGCCGGGCGTACACCCCCTCCTTTGCTCTGCTGCCCTCTTTCTCTCTCCCTCCTCAGGCCACACTGTGATGGCACTGAGGGGGAGTCACCTCAGGGGGGCAGCATGATGAAGGGGAAGGAAGGTGCACGCAGCGCAGAAAGAAGGTGCGTGCTGCGCGAAAGGAGCGCGGCACAGAAGGAAGGAGTGCCGAGTGGCGCAGAAGGGGCTGCGATCAACTCAATTAGGCACTGCGATCGACTTGTCGATCGCGATCGACTTCCTGGGCGGCCCTGCTTTAGACCATCGGATTTGTCATTCCCCTCCAGGACCATCGGCCTCTAGCCTTCCTTTCGGTTTTGCATTAGCTGCATAATCACATCTGGGGCTAGTTGAACTTATCCTCTGCTCCTCCCCAGTAGCATTTTGTCCATCTTCCAACCTGGGAGCCCCATCTTCTGATGGCATACTGACATATTTTTGGTTGTAATGATCCATTTTGTTTTCATGGCAAGAATACTGGGGTGGGTTGCCATTACCTTCCCCAGGGATCATGTTTGGTCTGACCTCTCTGCCATGACCTTCCTGTCTTGGGTTGTCCCTTCATGGTTTTCCTCACGGCATCATTGAGGTGCTCAAGCTCCAGCACCACAACAAGGCAGCAATCCTTTGCTGAAGTATGAATTCATGAGGGTCACCATAAGTCAATAGGCAACACTTGCTAGGCCAGATCTTAATGTCTTTTCCCCAAATATTGCAGGCTAGAACTTCCAGAACATGGGAAAAGTATCGCTAACCAGAATTCCACATCCAGCATAGGATTCTGGGAGTGGCAACCCAGAACAAAGAATCTGCAAGCCTAGATGTGCTGCCAATGAATATCTGGTGCTACGGGCTATATTTCAGAGGAAGGAGCTGACAAAACCAGCCCGGAGTATTCCTTGCCTTAGAAAACAATACAAAATGCATAGAGTTGCCATACATTGGCAGGTGAATTGAAGGCATACACAACTGAGCAACAAGAAGAAGATACACTGCATGGCTCATTGTTGCTTCACAGGATTACTATACAGTGCTGTTTCCAAAGAAAATGTTGCTAAGTAGGATGTTCATCGTTGGATTTATATTGTAGAATGACCTGGGACTAAGAGATAGTCTTGAACTTTAATTGTCTGTCTTAGCAAACTTTTCACTTATTCATTCCTGCATAAAAGAACTGATAATTTCAGCTATTTCCTTCTCACTAGGTACATTTCTGACACATTTTCAACTTTGCACATGCAATTATGCATTGCGTTCTGGGACGTTTTGCGCAGTCAGGGAGGAGACATGAAAGTAGGTTGGCGATCAAGCAACAAGGTCTTGTCCTGACTGCAGTTCTCCAAAGAAATCAGAGATGCATCTATACTGTAGAATGAATGCAGTTTGACACTAATGCCCATGCTGTTGAACAGCTCTTATGCTCAGAAAGTTCTTCATAATGTTCAAGTGGAATCTCCCTTCCTGTAATTTGAACCCATTGCTCCATTGACTCTTGGTCTCCAGGGCAGCAGAAAGCAAGCCTTCTCCCTCTTACTTATGAAAGCCTTTCAAATATTAAACATGGCTCTCATGTCTCCTCTTAGCCTTCTCTTCTGAGGCTAAATTTATTTATTCCTTTACCGCATTTATATCCCGTCCTTCTCAGCACGAAAGGGATTCAGGGCGGCTCACAACAAAGACACAACTCAATGCCTTGAGTACATATAAAAATAAAACAACAGATATTTTAAAATCATTTAATTAAAACATATCAACTTCAGACAATTTCTTAAAATCACAGAGTCCAAAAGCATATTACATGAGCCATTCCAGTTGTCTCTTGCATTATTCATTATTGCATTGAAATATCATTGTTGTACTGGGAATCATTGTGCAAACGCTTTGTCCCACAACCATGTCTTCACTATCTTCCTGAAGGTCAGGAGGGAGGGAGGTGATCTAATTTCCCTGGGGAGGGAGTTCCATAGCCGAGGGGCCACCACCGAGAAGGCCCTGTTTCTCATCCCCACTAGTCCTTAGGCATGAAAAAAATGAAACGGAAATTAAAAGGATTCGTAAGAGATTCGTATGTAATGGGACTTTTGAGGTTTTACGTATCGCTGCCGCGAACCAGGAAGTAGACTTTCTTTTACGGTCCTTGAGGCCAACAATTTGCGTTAGGATCGTTAGAAATTCTTAAGTATTAATTAATTAATTATTGTACTACTCACTTCTCCCTGTCTTCTCCCCCTCATTTCCTTCCCGCCTTCATTCAGCTTCTTCTTTTTCCCGCATTTCTATGGGGAACTGGAAGTGACGCTGCTGCTAGGTAGAAGGCAATGCATTCTGGAAAGTGTAGTCCTCCAGGCTTCCCCCCCCCCCTTCTCTTCCCCGTTGCTCTGCCATGCCCCATCACAGGGCCAGCTTCAGCCCTCCAGGTACGTGTTTTGGACTTCAACTCCCACCATTCCTCACAGCCTCAGGCCTCTTCCTTTTCCTCTCAGCCTGGGCAAACTTGGGCCCTCGCTCCCTCAGGATCGGGGCTAGAGATAGGCGAGGGGGTGAGCGAGGGCCTCCTCCTCCTCTCTCGCCAATGGCAGGCAGGCGAGAGAGGAGGAGAAAGCCCCCGCCTCTGCGCCCCGATCCATGCATTGGGGCTAAAGCCTCTCTGCCTCCAGCCTGCCATTGGCAGCCCCGATCCATGCATTGGGGCTAAAGAGAGAGGGAGGAGAAAGCAGAGAGGCCCCGATCCATGCGGGGCTAAAGAGAGGCAGAGAGGGGCCCTCCTCTCTCGCCAGCCTGCCATTGGCCATGCATCGGGAAGAGAGAGGGGCGCGGGGCCCTCTCTCGCCAGCCTGCCATTGGCGAGAGAGAGGAGAAAGCTCTGCCTCTCTCCAGCCCCGATCCATGCATCGGGGCTAAAGAGGCAGGCAGCCTGTCAGGCGAGGGGGCGGGGCCTTTCCCTCCTCCTCTCTCGCCAGCCTGCCATTGGCGAGAGAGGAGGAGGCAATCAGCCCTCCAGGTACGTGTTTTGGACTTCAACTCCCACCATTCCTCTCAGGCCTCTTCCTTTTCCTCTCAGCCTGGGCCTTGGGCCCTCCATGCATCGGGGCTAAATAGAGAGCGAGGGCCTCCTCCTCTCTCGCCAGGCAGGCAGGCGAGGGGGAAAGCTTTCCCCATCTCTCTCGCCAGCCTGCCATTGGCGAGAGAGGGAGAAAGCCTCCCATTGGCGAGAGTGCCTCTCTGCCTCTCTCCAGCCCCGATCCATGCATCGGGGCTAAAGCCTGAGGCAGAGAGGAGGGCGCGGGGGCTCTTTCCCCCTCTCTGCATCGGGGCTAAAGCCAGCCTGCCAGCCTGCCATTGGCGAGAGGGAGGAGAAAGCCCCCAGCGCCTCTCTGCCTCCATGCATCGGGGCTAAAGAGAGGCAGCCCTTTCGATCCATGCCAGCCTGCCATTGGCGAGGGCTAAGAGCCCCGCGCTGCAGAATCGGGCCAGGGCGCGGGGGCCTTTCCCTCCTCTCGCCAGCCTGTCATTGGCGAGAGAGGGAGGAGAAAGGCCCCCGTGCGCCTCTCTGCCTCTCTCTAGCCTCGATCCATGCATCGGGGCTAGAGAGAGGCGAGGGGGGTGAGCGAGGGCGCCGGCGAGGGCGGGGGGAAAGAGGAGGGGCGAAGGAGGAGGCAATCAGCTGATTGCCTCCTCCGCCCCTCCTCTTTCCCGCCCCCCGGATCCCAGTTTGGCCCAATTCTGTCATTGGTGGAGTTCAGAATGCTCTTTGATTGAAGGTGAACTATAAATCCCAGCAACTACAACTCCCAAATGTCAAGGTCTATTTTCCCCAAACTCCATCTGCGTTCACATTTGGGCATATTGAGTATTCATGCCAAGTTTGGTCCTGATCCAGGATTGTTTGGGTTCAGAGTTATCTCCCTAAATCACTGTCAATTCCTCCCAAACCCCTCCAGTATTTTCTGTGGGTCATGGGGGTTCTGTGTGCCAAGTTTGGTCCAGGTCTGTCATTCATGGGGTCTCAGCTGTGGAAGTCAGAGCTGAATTCGTCGAAGGTACTGCAAATCCCATCATCCGTTGTCCATCCTCCCCCAAACATATTGTTTTTGTGATTAATCCCTATGCTTTAACTTTGGTCAATTTGTAACAATGAAAATACATCCTGCATATTAGATATTTGCATTAGAATTCATAAGAGTAACAAAATTATGAAGTAGCAACGAAAATATGGATGGGGGTCACCACAACATGAGGAACCACTGCATTAATACATATCTCTCTCTCGGCATTACTTCACGAACGAAGATTCAGGAAGGACTCATCCCACGCTTTTTACAAGCGCTGATGACTAAAGAGGCCAATCTGAGATAGGCAAGTTCGGTTGCAGAAAGCACAGCAGAAAGTCTATATATTATACATATATCTTTCTGTTTAATTGCTATTAGGGAAATAAAACGTGAACAAAGGAAGGAAGGAGACAAAGGAAGAAGTAGAGAAGGGGGAGGGAAGGAAGGAAAGAGAAAAGAAGGGATGGGGAACCAAAGAGCAAAGGAAGGAATGAAAGAAGAGGGTAGAGAAGGAAGAAAGGAGGGAAAGGGGAAATAATAAGGGGGGGGAGAATTGTACTTCACTTTCACAATTGTCCTGAGAGCTAGTAGCTACTACCTCTTATATTTATGTTATACATGTACAGCTCCACTTAATTGCACTGCAGAGGTGAAGGGGGATGTTCCTCCCTTGATTTTTAACTGTTTCCCTGCTTTTCCTACTTTAGAACCAATTTAGAATTTCGTTAATACTTAAGTTACATTTTAGAACTTTTTGCAATTTTTTTTGTAAGTCTTTAATATACTAATCAAAAAAAATCCCCCCCCCCATTTGATTTTAGAATCGCCATTTTTCGATTTGTTATCATGCCTACTTAGTCCTGCCTGCTAGGGGGGTAGGATATAGAGCAGGGCCTGGATGATCTTAGCCTTCAGGATGGTTTATAGAGGGAGATACATTCAAACAGGTAAGCTGGGGCAGAACCATTCATGGCTCTATAGGTTAAACAGTCCCAGCTCTTTAAGACACTCCTTAGAGGGATTCATGATCTCAAGAACTTTGATCATTTCATTTGCCCTCCTCAGGACACCTTCTAGCTTGTCAATATCTCTCTTAAATAGTGGTTCCCAGAATTGAACACATGATTTATTTATACATATATCTAATTTCACCCATTTGACCTGAAATTTGGTTATACTTAAAAAGGCATTCACATTTGAGTTTTGTTTCACTTATCCATTTCATACATGCTGTCAGAAATGTTCTGTTAGTGGGAAGAGCACACACAATGTGTAACTTGTCTTCTCTTAAGGTCCCCTTCCGTTGGGTATAATATCAGCCCTAGCCCTACTATATCTCAGGTGGGACAGGATGATCAACAAACGACCTTCCCCCGGGGCCTCTGCATATGCCCTGGGGTCTCCTAGAGAGGAGCCTTGCTTGTCGCACACGCGAGCCCATCGTTGGCGCCGGTGCCTGGGCCTGACAGAGAGGGAGACCTGGAGGGAGCTCTTGGAGGCTGGGACACTTGAGTATGATCCCAGGAAGATGGCAGGTGGCCTTGAGGACACTCCCGGCCACACCGCCTTGTCAGACTCTCCGCGCAGGCGCAGGAAGAATAGCAGGCAGAGACAGAGAAGGTCTATACAGACCTTCTCGCCAGGTCCGTGCGAAACAAGACTGGGACTATTAGAGACTTCCTCCTTGAGCACAATGTAGATCTAGCCTGTGTTACAGAGACCTGGCTGCAGGAGGGAGACGACGTTCTTATACACGAGCTTACATCTCCTGGCTATGTGGCTAGTTACCAGATGCGGACAGAGAGACGGGGGGGGGGGGGGAGTGGCCATTCTCAGTCGTAACAAATTCAATTCCAGGACGGTCCCGTTCGCGAACATCCCGGGAATGGAGTGTGCGGGCCTGGTGTGGGATCTAGGTGGGAGTGTGGCCTTCCTGCTGGCGTACCGTGCACCCGACGCGCCGGCAGGGAGTCTACCTAAGCTGCTGGAGGTGGTGTCGGAGTGGGCATTGAGGTTCCCTAAACTTATTGTGTTGGGGGACTTCAATGTCCACGCCGACGCCGCCTCCCCGTCACCAGCAGCCATGGACCTAGTGTCCACCATGGAGACACTAGGACTCTCACTCTGTAAGACCGGTCCCACACATCAGGCTGGGCACACCCTGGATTTGATCTTCGCGGCCGGGGTCCAAGTGACCCTAACCTCTATTGTAGAGGTTCCATGGTCGGATCACGGTGTCCTGGAAGTCCGTCTTGAGGTGGCCTCTCCTCCCGGTAAGGGTGCCGAACCTATTCTGGTTCGCCCGAGGAGACTTATGGAACCCACTCGGTTCCTGAATGCTCTGAGGGATTTGGAGCTCACCAGCGAATCAGTCGACAGGCAAGTGGAATGCTGGAATATCTGTCTTTCCACAGCCTTAGATGAGATCGCCCCCAGACGCCCTCTCATCCCCCGCAGTAATCGCCCGCCTTGGTTTACCGAGGAGTTACGGGCGATGAAACGGAGGAAGAGACAGCTAGAGGACGCGTGGCGAGACCTCCGTGACGGAGCATCGAGATCGGCTTATAAACAATTTAAGGATGTTTATGAGCGTGCTATCAAGGAAGCTAAAAAGGTCCATTACTCTTCCTTGATAGAGTCGGCCAGTTCACTCCCAGCTCAACTTTTTAAAATAATTCGGTCACTGACCACAATTTCGACGGTCCCAAACGATAGGGATTTGGCTCCTACAGCTGAGGCATTCCAGAAAGTTCGCCCTTATTATTTAACATTTACATGCGCCCCCTGGCCCAGCTGGCCCGCGACTTTGGTCTGGAGTGTTATCAGTACGCTGATGACACCCAGCTTCTGCTGAGAATGGACGGCAGGCCGGATACCGTACCCGATTGTTTCCATCAATGCCTAGAAGCCGTGACTGGATGGCTGCGTGCCAGCCGGCTGAAGGTGAACCCGTCGAAGACGGAGATCTTGTGGCCTGGTCGACCTGGGCTGGATGAGTGCCGGTTGCCTACCCTGGATGGCGAGCAACTTAGCCCGTCACCCTTGGTTAAGAGCTTAGGTGTTAGATTGGACTCCTTGCTTACCATGGAGGCCCAGGTCTCCATGGTCAGCGGGACGTCGTTCTTCCACCTACGACAGGCTAGGCGACTGGCCCCCTACCTGTCCAGGGCCGACCTGGCCACGGTGATCCAAGCGACGGTCATCTCGAGACTGGACTACTGTAACGCCCTCTACGTGGGCCTTCCTTTGTCGACAATCTGGAAACTCAAGATGGTGCAGAATGCCGCGGCTCGCTTGCTGGTGGGAGCACCAGTGAGGGAGCACATTACTCCCATTCTCCGGCAACTGCACTGGCTCCCTATTGAGTACCGGATTGCCTTCAAGGTGTTGGTTTTAACCTTTAAGGCCTTGCACGGTCTAGGGCCTGTGTACCTGAGGGACCGCCTTACCCCGTACGTTCCCCCGAGATCACTGCGCTCGGAAGAGCAAAATCTGCTGGTTATACCATCGTCCCACTCCTGTCACCTGTCCAGTACAAGACAGAGAGCTTTCTCTGCGGCAGCTCCAGCACTCTGGAACTCGCTCCCTGACCACATTCGAGTGGTCCCTGAACTCCTCCCTTTCCGAAGGGAATGTAAGACGGCCCTCTTCAGACTGGCCTTTGGATAATTTTAAGCCGCTGGGCCCGTCTCGCTCAGTAGGAATCGTAGACCGTTTCACTATGGCTACGTACCGAGTTTTTATTGTATGTTTTATAATATTTTTATGATGGGTTTATTGCTGTATAGTTGTTTTATTGTGTACCTGCATTTTGTGATCCGCCCCGAGCCTGCTGGGAGGAGAGGAATATAAAACTGAATAATAAATAAATAAATAAATACCGCAAGAACTGGTCATTGATGCAGTTCCTTTTTCAGTCTGGGAGGATGAAGTTCCCAGGGAGGCGGAAACAAGGATCGTCTGACAGAGGAAGTTCAAGTTTGACAAGAAGTGGGAGAACTTCCACCCCAGGACATTCTGGACATCTTTGGAGAACCCCCAGCTCCAGAGACGGGCTCATAGGTCAGAGAAAGGAACTGTCCCGGAATCCTTGGCTCAAATTGGGCAGAGTGGCTCTCCCTCTTTTAGGGATTTGGAGGCCCCAGCTGGTTTGGCATCGCCTGGATTGCTGACCGCTGGAGGGGCCCAAGGAGTGCCACAACTCCCCCCTTTTGATGGGCTAACCAGTATCAATACTGGACAGTCCCCTTGGATAATACGTCTATCACCATGGGACTTGCACTTTACTCCGGCCCCACGACCTCCTACCAGTCCAACTGAACATCACTGGACGTTTTGTTTTTCTGTCTTTTTCCTAGTAGAGTATTGAAATGTAGATTAGGTCCCTAACTGTCTTATTCTGTATTATATATGTCTTTATTGTGTTGTCTATTGCTGTACTTGTTTGCTTTTGGTTGTGTGTTTACACTCTGTAAACCGCTCTGAGCCTTCGGGGGCTGGCGGTCTATACATGCGAAGTATAAATAAATAAATTCTCCTCAGATTGTTTTTAGAATCATTGCAATGTGTCTGTGTTCTGTGTGTATTTGATATGGCTTCTGGCTAATCAATAAAACGGTTGTTATAAATAAATAAATAAATAAATAAATAAATAAATAAATAAATAAATTTTTGGTCAAAAGATTCACTAGGACTCAGAACTGTTTTCAGTCCAACACAGCCACAGCATTAGTTGGCATTTCAAGCACGAGTATTTTATAGAACTTTAGAGTTGCATAGTCAATGTCAAAGTAAACAAAACTGTTTTTCTATATCTAATGCATTCATAGTAATCCTTATTTGAGATCTTATGTGACTAGCACAGCATGTAGCTTATTTTGTTGAACTGAGGAATCTCAGAGCATGTTATTATATGTAAGCTTTACAGCTGGTTGTTGGTCCTGGGCACATAATATTGCACTTATATAATTCCTACCAAAGCAGAAATGTCAAATCATAGCAAATAATACTGGTCCTAGGGAAAACATCACCTATTGTCAATATGGCTCATTAAAACACCAGACTCACCACAACTGAGCAGTATATAGTTAAAATGTAATTCTTTTTTTTGTTGCTAGCATTCCAAAGGGCAATTTTGTCTGATGAAGAATATCTGCATTGAGTCCAAAGATTGTAGAAGAAAAGTTGGACCTGTGGTACAACTATATCTGGAGCCATGTTCTAAGTTGTGCATTGAGTGGTATATTCAGATCTACTTTTGGAAGTGTAAACTTATCATTGAACTTTGTAGTACAATCAGAGCAGATCTCTGCATCCACCAAGTTAATCTGTGCATCTCAAGGGTGGAGGCATTGTATTAGCAGAAATAAATTTTTAACATGAGTTATTTCAGGAGAACGGATTTGGAACACAAATGTTACAAATGCTGCTATCACTTCAACCAAGAATGCTCACCTGTATGCATATAATGTCCAACTCTATTACTGCTTTCCATCTGCTACCAAGGAGGCTGTTCAGGTCCTGAACCAGTGCTTGGCAGCTGTGATGGTCTGGATGAGGGTGAACAAATTGAAATTGAATCCAGAAGACAGAGGTACTCCTGGTCAGTCGAAAGGTCGAGCAGGGTATAGTGTTACAACTTGTGTTGGATGGGGGTGCAGCTTGGGAGTTCTCCTAGATCAGGGCTGCCCAGGAAGTCGATCGCGATTGACCAGTCGATCCCGGGACCGAAGGAGGTCGATCCCAGCTGGATGGGGTGCTTCTCAGAGGGGGCGGAGCCAGGCCATGCCAAGCCCCACCCCTCCCCCGGCTTCGGCACTCTCAGCAGCTTCTCCAGGCTTGAGTATGGCAATGCCAAGCCAGTGGTGGCATAGCTAGCACAAGGCTGGCTTGGCATTGCCATCCTCAAGCCTGGAGAAGCTGCTGGTATCGCGGAAGCCCAAGGGGGTGGAGCCAGGCTGTGCCAAGCCCCGCCCCTCCCCTCTCCAGTCTTGAGGAGGTAGGTAGATCTTTCTGACTTGGTTTTATTATAAGTAGCTCGCATGCTGAAAAAGTGTGGGCACCCCTGTCCTAGATTCATTGCTGAATCTGGAACCCCAGGTGTTAGCGGTGGCTAGGGGAGCTTTTGAACAACTAAAAATTGTTCGCTAGATGCACCGATACCTTGGTAAGTCAGACTTGGCCACAGTAGTTCACATCCTGGTTACATCCCAAATAGATTACTGCAATGTGCTCTACATGGGATTACCTTTGAAGACTGTTCGGAAGCTCCAAGTAGTCAAACAGGCAGCAGCCAGATTGTTCACTGCAGCAGCATACAGGGAGCATACAACCCCCTTGTTGCAGCAGCTCCACTGGTTGCCATTCTACTACCAAGCAAAATTCAAAGTGCTGACTTTAGCTTCTAAAGTCCTAAACGGTTCCAGCCCAGCTTACCTGTCTAAACGTATCTCCCTTGATGATCCACCTCAGAGGTTAAGAACATCCGGGGAGGCCCTGTTCTCACTCCCACCTCTTTCGCAGGTAGTGGGACTGAGAGCAGTGGTGGCCCCTTGTCTATGGAACTCCCCAGTGAAATTAGATCAGCCCCCCTCTCTCTCGACTTTCAGGAGAAAAAGAAACTTAAGATGTGGCTTTGGGACCAAGCCTGTGACCAGTAATTGGAGCAGTGCAATAAGTGACCACAAATTAATGTGATTGACAAATGGAACGGCCCTGGATTATGATTTGGATTATGTTATTTTAATTGATTTTTTAATAATTGATGTTTAATTGCTTGGATTGTAATTGTTTATTTTATGGATATATACAGTATGTGTATGGTAGGCTTGTTTGATTTTTAAAAAATGGTTCAAAACTCGTTTAGTACAGTATGTACAGGGCACTGGTGGTTCGATTCTAAAGTCAATACCAATTTTCACAGAAAAAAAAGTTCCAAACTTTTCAAAACTTCTGAGACTTCCGAATCCTTCCTTAATGGTTAGAAAGTGTTTCATTGGGTGGTCTTTACTTTGAAAGTAGTTGTTTTACTCCGGAAGTGGGGAGAAGCAAAGGGAGGAATTTCATCCACTCGGTTTTAAACCGCTTCCCAGGCTCACAAAGGGAGACGAGAGGGAGGAAAGTCATCTACTGGGTTTTAAAACACTTCCCAGGCTCACGAGGGGAGACGATAGGGAGGAAAGTCATCCACTGGGTTTAAAAAAGCGTCCCAAGCTTGAGCAGAGTCCAGGGACCAGAAGTGGGGAAAACACTTCCGACTCACTCACTGCTTCGTAACAGAAATGGCAGAAAAAGCTTCGGAAGGGCAAAGAGACTTCCGGTTTCCTTAAAAACCTTAAAATACTTCAAAAAGCAAATCTTTCTGAATTTATTCCAAATTACGAAGATTCCGACTAAACCTAACCATGCCTAGTATATGGCATCGAATTGCTGCCTCTTGTAGGGCTGCCCTGAGTCCTCTTTGGGGTGAGAAGGGTGGGGTCCAAAAGTGGTAAATCAATCAATCAATCAATCAATCAATCAATCAATCAATCTGCGTGGATGAAATGCTAGGAACACAATGCTAAATGGAAGGCACTGGTGAACATTTCTAACCATCCAAGATTACTCAACCACATGACTGGACTGCTGTGAAGAAAGTGGTATACTGAAGGCATAGATCAGACCTGGGCAACCTACGGCCTGCGGGCCGGATGCAGCCCGGTAGCCGATTCTGACCAGCCCCCATAAGGCAGCTTCCTCCAAAATGGCTGCCGACCGGCCCGACCCCCTGAGCCAGCCAAGTGGCAGTCCTGGTAGGCTCCTCCTCTTGCTCTTCCCACAGACAAGTGGGTAGTCAGGAGGCGGAGCTGCGGAGGCAAAGCCATGTGGAAGAAGAGACTCGCCCTCTGTTCTCTCCTGCACGGTGAGAGGACTTCTTCCTACCGGCCTCAATGCCTGGCCGTCCCTGGGTGCCTTCAGGCTTCTCTTGCCTCCATCGAGCTTGCGTGGGTGTGTGGGGAAAACAGAGGCATCCAGGGGCCTGGCCTCCATCCATGAGTGCCTCCATTTTTCCCACACACTCACGCAAGCTTGGGTGGAGGTGAGAGAAGGCCGAGGGCACCCATGGACGGAGGCCACGCCCCCTGGATGCCTCCGTTTTCCCCACACCCTCACACGAGCTCGAGGCATCCAGGAGGCCTAGTCTCCTTCCATGGGTGCCCTCGGCCTTCTCTCACCTCCACCCAAGCTTGCGTGGGTGTGGGGGAAAAATGGAGGCATCCAGAGGGCATGGCCTCCATCCATGGGTGCCCCCGGCCTTCTCTCGCCTCCACCTTCTCTCCCTTTCCTTCTTTCCTTCTCTCCTTCCTTCCTTCTGTACCTCTTTCCTTCCTTCCCCCTTTATCTTCTTCTTTGTCATATTTCTTCCTTCTCTACCTCTTTCCTTCCTTCCTTGACTTTTTCCTTCCACCCTTCCTTCTCTCTTTCCTTTCCTTCCCTCTCTCTCTCTCCCTGTTTCCCTCCTCCCTTCCCCCCCCCCATTTCCTTCCTTCCTTACCCTTTTTCTTTCCTTCTCTCCTTCGTTCGTTCTCTACCTCTTTCAGTCCTTTCCCTTTTAGGGATGCCTTGCTCCAGGCTGCTAAGGAGGCTGAGGGTTTTTTATTTTGTTTTTATGGTGCTTAGTCACTCACTGCCTGTTTTTATATCTATGGAATAATGTCCAGGGTGGGAGAAAGAACCCTTGTCTGCTTGAGGCAAGTGGGAATGTTGCCAGCCCCTGGCCACCTAGATTAAGCACCGAATGGCCTTGCAGCTTCAAGGTCAGGCTGCTTATTGTCTGTTTTTTATATCTGTGGTCTAATGTCCAGGGAGGGAGAAAAAACTTATCTGTTTGAGGCAAGTGGGAATGGGGAGCGGCTTAACAAGCTGGGCATGTTTAGCCTGAAGAAGAGGAGGATGAGAGGAGACATGATAGCCATGTATACATACTTGAGAGGAAGTCATAATGAATGTTTCTGACCACCCAAGGATACTTAACTGCCTGGCTGTAATACTGTTGCCTAGTCCCAAATGAAGCAGACCTATTCAATGTGTTCTTGAATGGTGACTCAATACGTAGTTGAATATAATGATTTAATGTGCCTAACTCTATTATTTAAGCCAGGGCTGTCCAACTTCTACCGGCCCAGGGGCCTAAATTCTGGTCACTGATGACCGGGGGGGGGGGCGTAGGGTCTGCCCCGTCCCTGGCTCCGCCCCCACCCTGGCTCCGTCCCTGCCTCCACCCCTGCCCCTTCCCCGGCTACAATTTACTTACAATTCCTAGTTGCATTATTAATTAGAAAATAAATATAATATTTTACTAACATTAAATGCAGGGGGGCATTCAAAGGGGGCATGCATACAATTAAATATAATATTTTACTAACATTAAATGCAGGAGGCATTCAAAAGGGGCATGCATACAATTAAATATAATATTTTACTAACATTAAATGCAGGAGGCATTCAAAAGGGGCATGCATACAATTAAATATAATTTACTAACATTAAATGCAGGGGGGCATTCAAAAGGGGCATGCATGCAATTAAATATAATATTTTACTAACATTAAATGCAGGGGGCATTCAAAAGGGGCATGCATACAATTAAATATAATATTTTACTAACATTAAATGCAGGGGGGCATTCAAATACACAATTACATAATAATAAGATAAAGGTTAGCCTACCTTCCCAAACGCGCGGGATCCAGGAGCAGCCAGAGGCGACGACCGAGCGAGGCAGCAGCCGGGAAGGTACAAATCACGTCTGCGTGGGCCGCAGGGATTAAGTAGCCGAGATTTCGGCAACAGGAGTATCGCGAGACTACGGAAGCCACACAGGATTTCACTCTCAAGGCAGGCGAGATTTCACGTTGAGAGCGAAATCCCGTATGGCTTCCGTAGCCTCGCAATACTTGCTCCGAAACCCGGAAGTGGGTAATTTTAAAAAATATTTTAATTTAGTTTATTTTTTATTTTTATTTTTTATTAAAAAGCTTAGGGGGCCGTAGGGAAGGGGCTGGGGGCCGTATACGGCCCCCGGGCCGGCAGTTGGACAGCCCTGATTTAAGCTCATGTGAAATTGGCATATTTGTGGAGGGTTTCTTTGGGGGGGGGGGAGGGGGTTGGTTGCAGATGGTAAAATAATTTCCATGTGTATAAAACCAACGGGACATTGGACCCAGTTGTTCCTTTCCTGATCTTGACAGAGCTCTTCTGCTATTTCTCCACCCTCTGTTAACATTATCTTTCTTTTCCATCTTTATTCTTGTGGCTGTTACTGTGGCTGCTATCTGCTGTTATATATGATATTATGTAGAGAAATTTAAAGAAAAAGACAGGTCCTTGCCCTCAGCAGTTTGCAACTGAAGCTGAGCTGTGTGGAGGAAAGGCAGAGCAGATAATGAAGGTAAGGAGGGGTGGATGGGAGTTAATGCAAAGTTATTTGCACACTGCTGCTCCTAACTGTCAAGACAACCAGCTATTTATGGATTTCATTTAAAAAAATATTGATATTGGTGTCAAATGTAAATTTAACATCGCAGGACCCATAAAAATAGACTTTGTTTAATATATTTATTAACACGTCTCCTTCCAGCCAAAAATAAGGGCTTCTAAGGTAAACATGTAATTTAATTTTTTCCCCCAATGTAGATTATATAAAGGCATTTGTAAGGTGTGTAAACTATAGTTAAAGCATGGGGCACATCTATGTTGTAGAATTAATGTAATTTGACACCAATTTAACTGCCATGGCTCTACACCAGGCATGGGCAAGCTGTCTAACTTGGGGGCCACATGCTAGTACTCCCTGCTAGGAAGACTGGCTGCCCAGTGATGGAAGGAAGGAAGGGAAGGGGTAAGAAAAGGGAGAAGGAAGGAAGGGCCAAAGGGAGGAAGGGAAGGATGGAAGGAGAAAGAGGGAGAGAGGGAAGGAGGGAAGAAAGGAAGGAAAGATGAAAGGGAGGGAGGGTGGAAGGGAAGGAACATGCCCAGATTACCCATAAGGCCAACCTAGGTCATGGCCTAGGGGCACAAGCCGAGGGGGGGGGGCGCAGATCACGGACCAAAAAAACCCTGGTCTGCACCTCTCTTTCCCCCTTTCTCATGCCCCTCCTCGCTCCTTCTCCCGGCATAGTCTCTGCTCCATCCCCTCTGTGTCTCGCCCTCTGGGCTGCAGCAGGGCCCTCGCATTGATCCATTGATTTGCCCGCGGGTCTCTGGCTGGCCTGACCTCCTGGCTTCCAGGGAAGCCGCCTCCATGGCAACTCGCTCGGCTCCACCGGCGGCAGACTGTAAATTCCTGCAGCCAGAGCCGAGCGGCAGAGTCCGGGAGAGGGCGGTGGGAGGGAGGGGAGAAGGAGGAGAAGGAGGCAACTAGGAGGAAAGAAAGAAAGAAAGAAGGAAGAGAGGGAGGAAGGGAGAGGGGAGGGAAAGGAAGTTGCTTGGATGGATCTCTCCCAGGTCCCCAGCACGAGACCACACCAACCCAGGCTTGCTCCTGAGTTCTTGGACCAAACCGGGGCTGGCTGCTTGGCCAAAGGGAGCCGCGGGAGGGAGGGAAGGATCAAGGCCAGTGTCTGGCTCTCCTGCCTTCGGGAGAAGCCGAACAAAAGCCGCACAAACCCCAGCCTGAACCCTCCCTCGCTCTGCCAGAGCACACGGCAAGCGGACATATCTCTCTCTCTCGCGCGCGCTCTCTCTCTGTCTCTCTGTCTCTCTCTCTTGTGTGCGCCTTTGGAGTGAGTTTGCACCTGCTGCGCTCTCTCCAAGCCTCCTGAGGAGACCTTCAGAGCATAGCAGAGCTTTCCAGCCGGTGGGAATGGGGACCTTGGAGGTGGCGGGACGGTGCCTACTCGCCTTTCTGTTCTGCTCCGGAGGCACTATGGCGAAAGCCAGCCAAGTGTGGGTCTGAGTGGTGGTGGTGGTGGTGGGAAGGGCAGTAGAGGTTGGCTTAAAGGGGGCGTAATTCCAAAGTGTGGCCTAGGGCGCAAAAAGGTGTTAATCCAGGCCTGGGAAGGAAGGGAGGGAGGTGATGAAGAAGGGAAGAGAATAATAATAATAATTATTATTATTATTTATTTATACCCCGCCACCATCTCCCCGATGGGGACTCGGGGCGTCTTACATGAGGCCAGGCCCAAACAACAAATTACAATAAAATCAAATCAAACAACAACAATAACACAATAAAATACGTACATATAAATAAAAGAACAATATGCAAATAAATATCTAAAATCACAAATGACAGGCAGGCCGCATGCACAATATAAAATGTTAAAAACTCAGGGTGAGATAACAGGAGTAGGAGAGCACATATAACACAGGTTATAGGAGGCTTTCATATAAGGGGGGGGGGGAGTGGACTCCAAAACAAGGGCATTGAGGAGAAAAGGAAGAAAGGAAGAGAAGGAAGGGAACGATGAAGGAAAGGAAGGATAAAAGAAAGAGAGCAGGAAGGAAAGACAAAAGAGAAGGAAGGAGAAAGAGGGAGGGAGGGAGGGAGGGAGGGAGGGAGGGAGGTAAGGTGGAAAGGGAAGGAGGGAAAGACGAAGGGAAAGATGGAAGGAACGGAAGGAAGTATGGGAAGGGTGAATGGAAGAGAGAAGGAAGGAAGGACAAATGAGTGGAAGGAAGAAAGGAAGAAGAAAGAGGGAGAGAGGGAAGGAAGGAAAGATGAAAACATGGAAGAGAAGGAGGAAGGGAGAAAGAGGGAGGGAAGGAAGAGTGGGAGGCAAGAAGGAAAGAGGGAGGAAGGATGAAAGGGTGGAAGGGAAGGAGAAAGAGGAAGGAAAGGAGGAAGAAAGAGAGAAGGAAGAGAAGGAAGGAAGAAGAAGATAGTGTGAGAGAGGAGGGCCTAAGAAAAGAGCCCAAGGAACCACATCTAGCCGAGCGGCTGGCGGCTTGCTCAGGTGAGATTGGGAGGCTCAGTCGGGAGCTGGCGTCCCTCTCCCATTGGAACAGACTCTGCAGCCCGGACACCTCCCCTGAGACGAGGGGAGCTTCCCCTTACCTGCCCCCAGGGTCCCCCGCTGCCCAGCTGGTGGCGTGGGGTAAGCCTGGCGGTGGAGGAGGTCGTCCTGACGAAGACGCCGGGGGTCCCAGGAGGAGGGCGAGCGGAACACCGGCGAGAGACCCTCAGCGCGAGCGGCGCCCAACCTCACCGGCCCCGGGTGTGCCTGGAGTTGCTGAAGTCGCCGCGCGAGCAGCGCCTTGCCCAGAGCCCCTTGCCCCGATCATGGGACGGGACCTCCCCCTCGAGGAGAGGCCCCAGCTTGGTGGCGAAGCCTTGAAGAGTCCCATGCCGGGCCCTTGGTGGAGCCCCTGGAGAGCGCTGGGGCGCTGGGCTGGCCTCGACGAGGGCGGGAGAGCGGGGGCCGAGTCCCAAGATGGCGAGTCCATCAAAATGACGTCGAGCCCGGCCAGCCCAGCCTCTCTGGCCCCGCCCATGATGGTGCTTCCACACCCGCCCCCCTCTGACTCTGTCCCGGACCTAGATCGATCGCCCCCTGCTGGACCTGAGCGATCCACACAACTGAGAGCTGAGCCAGCATCCCCAGGGTTAAACATCTCCTCAGTGCTGGCCAGGGCCCCCGGGGCTCGGCCCCGACGCCAGGCCTGCCGGCTGCTGCGGCCCCCCCTGGCACTGTCCCATCACCAGGACCCTGCCCCCTCTCAGATCGCCCGGGAGAAGAAGGGAAAGAAAAAGAACAGGCCTGGAGTCAGAAGAGAAAAGGCTCAAGGAGTGTTCAGAACTGCCAACTGCCATCCCCATCACCGGCTGGTCAGCGTGAGGCGCCGGCTAACACCAGCAGCCAGGCACTGCAATGCATGCCTAACCCTCCCCCGCCGCCGCCCATCAGTACAACTCCGGTGGGAAGCAGGCCCTTGACCCCGACTTTGGCAGCGGAGGAATTGGCCAGCCCCAAGATTTCCGGTCGGAGACGCGTCAGGAGACCTACGAAGAAATTCGGCACGCGGACCTTCTGGGGGGTGAACTTTGGCCCAAATAGAGGCCTGGCACTTAGGGATCCGGCAAAGCCACCTCCCCACGCGGACGGTAGGAGTGAAGTGGCCCTTGATCGACAGGTGCCCACTGCTTCCACCTTGGCCTTATGTCCTGTCCCATCCAAGGAAATCGCCGCCGTTAATACATCCACCAGCCCGCGTGTGGGTGGCCAGAGCTCCCCTACATCTTCCCCTTTTCATGGGATTTGCCGGAAATTGAGTCCCCCACTAAACTCCAACTTGTAAACTCTCCTACTAGGGGGGCTCCGATTACAGTGATCTCCGGCATGGGGTATTGTCGCAATAGGCGCAGGCCGAATGTGAGAGGCTCCCTGAGTCGTGTCAAGACCCGGGCTGCCTCTGACCTGCGACCTATCCCGAAGTACACTGTTGTCAGGTCTCCAACTTCCTCCCCCTCCTCCCTGGTGTTAGTAAACGCGGGCTCAGTCCGGAATAAAACGGCAATGATCCGGGACTTTATTCAAGACAGACAGGTTGATATTTGCTGCATTACGGAGACCTGCCTCCAGGACAGTGATATCACCTGCCTCCAGGAACTGACACCCCCGGGCTTCGCGCTTACTCACCAGAACAGGACTGGGAGGCGGGGGGGGGGGCGTGGCAATTCTCTCCCGTGACCTATTACACCTCAGAGCAGTCCCTGCCCTGGAGGCAGATGGGATTGAAAGTGTCGGCCTGGTGTGGGGTGCCCCGGAGAGTACAGCCTTCTTGCTGGTGTACCGTGCACCTAGCGCACCAGCGGGGAGCCTGTCCCTGCTGCTGGAGACTGTGGCGGAGTGGGCGTTGAGGTTTCCTAGCCTAGTTGTGCTGTGGGACTTCAACGTCCACGCCGACACAGCCTCCTCACCATCGGCAGCGGGGGACCTTGTGTCGACCATGGCGGCACTCGGCCTCTCCCTCTGTGAATCAGGCCCCACACACTGGGCCGGTCACACCCTCGATCTGATCTTCCATGCAGGTGTCCAAGTGTCCATCACCTCTGTTACAGAGGTGCCATGGTCGGACCACTGTGCTCTGGGAGTCCGGGTCAAGCAACCGCGCCCTCCCGGCAAAGGTGCCGAACCAATTTGGGTTCGCCCGAAGGGACCTATGGAACCAATTAGGTTCCTGAATGCCTTGAGGGATTTGGAGCCTGCCAGCGACTCGCTCGGTGAGCTGTTTACCACCTGGAACCACGCGCTGTCCTCCGCTCTCGACGAGATCGCCCCTAAACGCCCTCTTAAACCCCGCGCATCTTGTTCCCCTTGGTACACAGATGCACTGAGATCTATGAAGCGGGAGAAGAGACGGCTAGAGCGCAGGTGGAAGAAGCTCCGTGACGGGCCATCGACATCAGCTTATAAGCTTTTTATGGATGCTTATGAGCATGCTGTCAAGGAGGCGAAAAAAGTTTACTATGCCTCCTTGATAGCGTCTGCGGATTCACGCCCAGCTCAATTGTTCAGGATAATTAGGCAGCTGACGATGGTCCCTACCATCCCAAACAATGACAATTCGGCCCTTTCTGCTGAGGTTTTTCAGAATCATTTCGCAGACAAGTTTGCTTTGCTCCGCCGGGACCTCCCTTCCACATTTGATACAGTCCAGGAGCTGGAGACTCCGTGGCCCTCCGCCGGGTCCACCTTCGACCGGTTTCGACCACTGGACGCAGAGGATGTCGACAAGATTGTCACAGCCCTTAAGCCGACCACCTGCTCCCTCGACCCGTGCCCTCCACGCTGATTCGAGCTTGCGTGGAGGGGTACGAGGCCCTCTGTTGAAGATAGTCAACTGCTCCCTTGAGCAAGGGGCCTTTCCAGAGGAGCTAAAAGAGGCGGTGGTCAGTCCATTGCTGAAGAAGCCCGGATTAGATCCCGCGGCTCCTCCACCACCGCCCAGTGTCGAACCTTCCGTACCTGGGCAAGGTGATTGAGAGGGCAGCAATGGACCAGCTGCAGACCTTCTTGGATGACGCATCCTGCTAGACCCCTTCCAGTCCGGCTTCCGTCCAGGCCATGGGACGGAGACTGTCCTGGTCTCCATCACAGACCTACTCCGCTGCCATTTGGACCGAGGTGGATCGGCGCTGCTCGTGTTATTGGATCTCACGGCAGCGTTTGATACCGTCGATTACCAACTTTTGATACACCGCCTGGCGGTGGCGGGGGTGAGGGGGACAGCCCTCAACTGGCTGTCTTCCTTCCTCCATCGCCGCCAGCAGCGAGTGAAGTGGGGAGGGGTGGCTGCGAGCCAGTAAGTTGAAGGTGAACCCAGCGAAGACGGAGATCTGGGGGCTGGGCCGCCCGGGGGGGGGGGGTAGCGACCCAGCTGCCAACGTTCAATGGTGTGGCCCTCTGCCCTCAGCCATCGGTAAAAAGTCTAGGGGTCCGGCTGGACGCCCACCTGTCCATGGAGGAGCAGATTGGCTGCACCTGCAGGACAGCATTCTACCACCTACGGTTGGCTAAGCGCCTGGCTCCCTACCTCTCCCAATGCGACCTTGCTACGGTGATCCAAGCCACGGTCATCTCGAGGCTCGATTACTGTAATGCGCTCTACATTGGCCTTCCCTTGTCGATGATCCGGAAGCTTAAGCTAGTGCAGCATGCTGCAGCCCGCCTCCTCCTGGGCGCTGCAAGGTCTGACCGCGCGACTCCACTCCTGCGCGAGCTGCACTGGCTCCTGACTGAATTCCGGGTCCTCTTCAAGGTGTTAGTTCTCACCTTCAAGGCCATCTATGGTTTGGGGCCAGTGTATCTGAGGGAGCGACTTACCCCTTATGTGCCCGCGAGATCGCTGCGCTCTGAGGAGCTTAACCTCCTTGAGGTACCTTCCCTCGTAACCTGCAGACTGGCCTCTACACGGCGGAGGGCATTCTCTGTAGCTGCCCCAAGTCTTTGGAACGGCCTCCCGGAGGAGATCCGTACCATCCGCGCGCTTCTGCCCTTCCACAAGGCCTTGAAGACTTAGCTCTTTAGGATGGCGTTCGGCCCTTAACTCAACTACATTGTGCTCCATGCCGCCTATGACTCCCTAGATTCTCACCCTGTCCCCAGCCGTCGCTGAGGGCTAGTGTTTTTAACTTGTTTTACCTTCTTTGATGTCTAATGTGTTTTAACCGTTTAATTTGTTTTACTACTCTCGATGTTTATGCTTCTTCTGTAAAGCACTCTGAGCTCCGGAGTGAGCGTTATACTAAATCGAAGTTAATAAATAAATAAATAAAATAAATAAACATCTGACCCCTAGGCCAGAGTTTGCCCATACCTGCTATACACAATGGAATTGTTACACTTGAGGAATCTTTTAAAAACTATTTTTTTGATATTTTCAAATATTCTTTCCATCCTTATCCTCAGTTTGTGAGTCTTTGTGTTGTAGCCCAAACCCTAGATTGATTTCCTACTAAGATTATGTTTTTGAGTCCAGTATTTCATATGGAAGAATGCTAGCTAATGTCTGAAGACAAATAGAGATTAATATCAATGAAAGGAATAGAAATAATAATGTTCGCTCTTAGGATCATTAAAGATATGGATTGTGGCACTAGAAATGAAGTAGGTCATTAAGCAAATTGGAAGAAATGAAATAACAGGCAGAGGGCTATCTAGAAACAACAAAATATTCTGCTAAAGGGGTTGAGAGGAGGGTCAAAGCATCTTTTCCTAGCATGAATTTCTAAGATAGCGATCTCTCTCTCTCTCTCTCTCTCTCTCTCTCTCTCTCTCTCTCTCTCTCTCTCTCTCTCTCTCTCTCGTAAGTGCTGAGTAGCTGGCAAAATGTCCCAATTTTCTCAAGCTTGAGCCTTTATGGTCATTTTAGCTTTTAAATCAGATAAGCAGGGCTGATTGTGCTAGAGGTGTGTGAAATTATGCAGAGTGCAGGGAAAGTGGATGGGGAGAAGGTTTCCTCCTTTATATCATACCCCAGAGCCATCTGATGCTGATTTCTGAAGAGACAAAATGTTGTAGGAGGTATTTGTTCCTACAACTCATACTTAAATTATGGAATTTGTAACTACAAGATGCAGTAATGGTCACCAGCTTGAAGAGTTTTGAGAAACTATGAGCCAGGTTCATGATGAATAACACTTTGTTGTTAGCTGCCATCAAGTTGACTTTGACTTATAATTACCCCATAAATAAAAGACCTCTAATTCCCCATATCACCAACTGCAGACTGAGGGCAACTGTGGCTTCCATCCACCTGGAAAGTCATCTTACTGTTTCCCTACTGCCGTTCACTTTACCAGGTGTTACTGTTTTTTTCGATTGAGTCATGCCTGCTCATGATATGCCCAAAGTATGACAGCCTTACTGCCTTTCACTTTACCAGGTGTTACTGGTTTCCCCCCCTGAGTGAGTCATGCCTTCTCATGTTATTTATTATTTATTCATTTAAAACTTTTGTATCCTGATCTTCTCACCTCTGAAGAGGGACTCAGACAGGCCTTATAGCAAAAATTCAATGCATTCATATACACATTAAAACAACATACAACAATAAAAGTTAAAATACATATAGATAAAATACATATAGATAAAATACATTAAAGCCAAATCGCCAAATAAAATCAATTTCAACTCCATCCATATATGTATTTTAATCTTAACTGTTGTTTTTATTATATGTATATTGTGTGGCATCAAATCGTTGCCGTTGTGAGGCCGCTCTGAGTCCCCCCTCAAGTGTTGAGAAGAAGCGGGGTATAAATGGTGGAAATAAATAAATAAATAAATGTGGTCTGGGAATGCCCAAAGTATGACAGCCTCAGTTTTGTCATCTTGGCTTCCAAGGAGTGTTCAGTCCTGATTTGCTTTAGGACTCATTTAGTTGCCTTTTGAGCAGTCCATGGGATTCATAGAATTTCCCCCAGCATCCATTTCAAATGAGTTGATTTGCTCCTTATCCAATTTTTTTCACCTTCTAGCTTTCTCAACTATATATAGAAATGGAAGATATTATGGAATAGGCAATCCTTATGTTAGTATTTCTGAGATATATCACAGAAGGGCAGCTCGTTCCATCATAGCTGTTCAAAGAGATAGCTTTGGTCACCTTGGTCGATGACCTGCACAGAGAACTGGACAAGGGAATGTGTCCCTGTTGGTTCTCCTGGACCTCTTGGTGGCTTTTGATACCATTGACCATGGTATCCTTCCGGGCCATTTCATTGTGATAAGATGGTGGGACTCCTGTTTGACAATGGCTCCATTCCTTCTTGGAGGACCGTACCCAGAAGGTGGTGTTGGGGGACTCCTGTTTGAACCCTTAACTATTGACCTGTAGGGTTTCTCGGGGTTCTGTTTTGTCCCTCATGCTGTTTAACATATACATGAAACCACTGAGAGAGGTCTTCCAGAGTTTTAGAGTGCAAATGACACCTAACTCTACTTCTCCTTCCCACCTAAAGCCAAGGAAGCTGTCCTGACCCTAGACCAGTGTCTGTCATCAGTAATGGAGTTGAAACTTGATCCTGGCAAGACAGAGGTGCTCCTGATCAGTCAGAAGGTAGATCAGGGAATAGGGATCCAGCCTGTGCTGGATAGGGTCACATTCCCCTTGAAGACACAGGTCTTGAATTATTTCAATGTTTATTTAAATTTCCCTACTATATAAGCTATAATATTGCTATTAGAAGTCTTCCTAACCTTCATTGTATTTGAATAGCATTTTTGTCAACAATTGATCTAATAGCAACTTCTCCAGCATTATATTTCAAAGTAGATGATTACTTCTCTGTCCAGCTACTCTCAAATAAAACTATGAGTAGTACATTGATTTTATATATGGCACTTGGGCCTCATCTTCACTGCCATATAATGCTGTTTGAAACTGCATTGCATGATCAATGTAGACTCATATAATGCAGTTCAAGGTCATTCAACTGCATTATATGAGTCTAAACTGGCCATATAATGGAGTTTCAAATAGCATTATATGGCAGTGTAAATAAGGCCCCACTTTCAAATATCAGGATGCACTTTGATTTCAGCTTCCGAGGAACATGAACATCTAATTCTTGTGGGTCATCCTGTGAACATCTAGCTAGGCATTGTAGGAATAGGTTGCTGCGCTGAGTAGTTTTTTGATGTGATCTTGCACAGCTCTTCTCATGCCATGTACTGCCTTGCGAACTGTAATGTTCTCTCTATTTTTAATCAATACTTGTCTTTGAAAGAGTGTGCTTTAACACCTGAGTAATACCTGGTTGGAATCTGGGACTCAAGAGATGTGAAAGACATATCTGGCAAGGTTTATTTATTCAACTATTGAATCGCTTATTGACTGGAAAGAAGGAGAGAAGGAGAGATGGACACGTTGGCCATTTCTTTTCTATTGCAAAGCACAAATAGGAAGGCCCTTATGTCTTTGTATAGAGAGTGAGACTTCACTAACAAGCCATGGTACTTTCTTCTACTTCAAAAGGGGGAAAACAGCTGGGAGAACTGTGAAAACATATCAATCAGGAGAGAAATCTATCCGGTGTCTTTTTGCTCCAAAGTGTTCTTCACTATCTTGAAAATCTCCAGATCCCATAAATGGAACCATGGCTGTAAAAGTAGAACCATAATGTTATAATTCTCTAGAATGAATGGATCTCATTAGGATTTATGGTTGCTCATACTGCTTCAAGCCACAACCTCCTTGTTGGTAGATAAAATAGCAGCCGAGCAATGACATGCTCAGTATTTAGCAAGAGACATTGTCAGTGCAAAGAATGGGAAAGGGACAATGAGCTCTCTGAAGGAAAAGACTATTTCAGGCCACAATGCATTGAACAGAGAGGTGGAGGGAAATAGGGGAGCTTTTTTTTGAAACAGAACAATAAACCAGCACATAGAGTCACAAGGGTTTCTGTCCAACATAAAGAAGTATGGGGCATTTCACTTGTGGCAGATGAGTGTCATTCAGGCCTTTAAAGCAAGAGTGGTCAAGAAAGGGAACAAAAGGCCACCTTGAGAAGGCAGAAGATGTGGAAGATGATGGATGCAGCATTCACACTGCGTTTCCAGTGGGAAGTAGCCATTCATAGGTACAATTCATAAATTATGCAGGAATTCACAATTCTGGAGATGATGGTGGACTACAATCCTGCTTACCTTCAAACAGAAGTTGGAGTTGAGGCTGCTGAGAGTCCAGAGCCATTGAGAAGGATATTTGCTCTCAACACTGTATTCTAGTTGGAAATATTCCCTTAACAGTTTTTGATTATTTTCTTACCCTCTCAGGTTGAATTTAATATGGCAATGACTTTTCCCCACTTCTGCTGTACTGGAAGACATTTGTGGGATCTCTCCAATTTTTATTTTACTCATATATATATATATATATATATATATATCTCCACAGCTCTGGTTGTACAGATTATATGACTATGAAAGCTGGGCTTGAAACTCATCATATACTCATCATACATTCTAATCAGGCCTAGCTCTCAAATGAGTATGCCTGCAGAGATGGGGAGGAAAAATGAAATACGTGTTTGTTGCATATAATATGACACTTTCAGGCGTATGCATCAGGTGTTGGGCTGCATTTCCCCTCACCACTGCTCACGGAGGCAAAGTGTGCTGGATATTGTAATCCAAATGCATCGGGAGAACCACACTTTGTCTTTCCAAAACATAGGCTGTCTCTTTTTCTGTGGGTACATCAACACTATAGAATGAAGACAGTTTAACATCACTTTAACTTCATGTCGATGCTATGGAATTGTGGAAGTTGTAGTTTGGTGAGGCCCCAGGATCTTTGGCAGAGAAGGGTAAAGACCTTGTGAAACCACAGCTCTCTGAATTCCATAGCATTTAGACATGGCAGTTTAAGTGGAGCCAAACTGCATACATTTAATCGTGTAGATCAGGGGTCATCAAACTAAGGCCTGCGGGCTGGATGTGGCTTTCCAAGGTCATTTAGCTGGCTCCTACCCTAAATTTAAGACACCATCACCCTAAGTCTGAAATTACTTAAAGGCATGCACCACGAACAACAATCTTTATTAACTTAACTATCTTATCAGCCAGAAACAGGCCCATACTTCCCATTGAAATAATGGTAAGTTTATGATGATTCCTTTTAAATATTATATTGTTCTTTCATGGGTTTTTTTGGCACAACAATAATAAATGTGCAGTGTGCATAGGAATTTGTTCATGGTTTTTTTCCCCAAACTATAGTCCAGCCCTCCGACAGTCTGGGAGTCCGTGATTTGACCCTCTGTTAAAAAGTTTGATGACCCCTAGTGTAGATGCACCCAGTGTGAGTCTCAAGTAAGCTTGTGCATTTTGGCTGAACCTCAATCCGTTTCTCCTGGTTGGATACCAGTAAACCCCCATATCTGTTTTCGCATGCCTCCTGAAAATGGGTGGGTAGCTGGATAGACGTTTTCAGTCAGTAGCTGAAAAATGTGGCTAGTTCAGTCCCATCGTCAGCAGTGGGGAATTTACGAGGCTCAAAAAACACACAACGAGGTACTACACTTATAGCAAAATATTCAAAATTTATGTGCATTAATATCAAAGGTATATCAAATAGATATACGATACCACTTCCATACGAAGATGTATCCCAATAGGTAACAGAAAGAAGGTCCAAAAGTCTATGAGATTTGTAATCCAATGGTAGGGAATATTCCCAAAGGAGCCAATGCTCCTATTTGTAAAGTTCCAAGCGATCGTAATGTAGTCTCCACTACGAGGCTCCCCATTCTGTTCCTGGGACCCATTCCTTTTCCATCAAGGGAGCCTGGGTGTCAGCAATGGGCTTCAGGAAGCACCCTATATCCAGCACATTATGGAAAGGGTGGGGTGGGGGGACTTCTAACAGGCTCTCCTATATCTTTCAAGATCTGGATTAAAAGCATCAGAGTTAAGATACCACTTTTTCCGCGATCCTTTCCCTTCTGTCTGTAGAGGAGACTGGGTTTAATACTTCTTAAAGTTGTTTCTACTCTAGAGGAGAGGAGCTGCAGGTATGTGCTTTCTCTCCCTGCAGCATGTCACACAGCTTTCCAAAGCATTTTGAGGAGGCCTAGGGAAGGAAGAGTAATGACCTGGAGCTGTCCTCCCTGGGCTTCCTTTTTAAAAAAAAACCCTTTCTTTTCTCTACTATGCAGGCCCTGCCTTGAGTGGCAGCTTCAATATCCTTTCTGCTTCAGGTTTAATGTTTCAGGTTTAATGTTTCAGTAATTAAAGCTGTTTGTTTGTTGGGAATAATAATAATATTTTATTAGTAGAGGAGAGGTAACTAGGTGGCAGTAATTGGCAGAGAATTTGGGTTTTCTTTGTGTTTGTTGGGAATAATAAACAAGTTACCCCATCCCTCTAGAACAGTGGTTCTCAACCTGTGTGCCCCCAAGTGTTTTGGTCTACAACTCCCAGAAATCCCAACCAGTTTACCAGTTGTAAGGAGTTCTGGCAATTGAAGGCCAAAACATCTGGGGACTCGCAGGTTGAGAATAACTCCTCTAGAACATATTTGGGGCCACTTTGGGTCAACTAAATAGGATGCTTAGGGATCTGGGGTCCATATTTTCCCACCTTTGCACTAGGCCACTTGTCAACTTTGACTGGCAGTGATGTCTAGAACTTCAGAAAGCCTTCTTCACTCATACTTTCTGTTGGCCTCTCATCCAAGGATAAACAGGTCCACCTAATTTTGCTTACAAGATAAGACAAGTTGAGGTGGATTAATATGAGTCCATCGTTTTTCAGGGTGGGTTGCCATTGTGATATTACAGTTACCCCATTTTTCTCCTGGAAATTATTTCAGTTCTTGCTTGGACCTATTTGATTATCTCACATGCTCTATAACACACACTAGGCATGAATGATTTTCAAAGATTATTTTTCCTTAGGCAAAGAAGCTATTTATTAACAGCCTTACATTAGCTGCCAGCTTCAGCGGACACCTAGGAATATCTGGACAATCCCAAGTGTATCTTTGCCATTCAGTTTGGCAGGCTTTCATCCACACATTGTTTTGGCAATCAGTCAGTCATGAACTAAACCCTTTGATATTTGTGAAAGAAGTCATGGAAACCAACATAGAGGAATATGTAATACTTGGAGTCTCCAGTGAATTAATACATAAATAGTAGGGCTGGATATCTCCGGTTTAAATTACTTTGAAATCCGTTATTTTTCGTATTTGAAATTATTTCTATCATCGACCCTCGGGGTCCAACCCGGAAGAGAAATTTCAAAACCAAACCCCGGCCGCCATTTTTTCTAAAGGTCACGGTATTAGGTCATATTTGGCCTACAACTCCCAGAAATCCCAGTCAGTTTACCAGCTGTTAGGATTTCTGGGAGTTGAGGGCCAAAACATCCCTCTCCGTCCTCGCGTTATTGCCATCCAAGGGAGGAGGAGGGCAGGTTCATCTGCCCTCCTCCTCCCCTGGATGGCAATAATGTGCTTTATCCCCATCTAGGGGAGGAGGAGGGCAGACGAACCTGCCCTCCTCCTCTCCTGGATGGGGATAATGCGCACGATGCCTGTCAGCTGGGAGGGGCAGGGAGGGAAGAAGGGAGAGCAAGCCCTCCATTCTAGCCTCCCAGCTGGCATAATGAATAAAAACGAAAATTTGTTATTAATAACGTTTCAATCACGAAATTTATGTTAAACAATTGTATTAATTTCTATAACGAACCAAAAAATGAATCCCCCCCCCAACCGAGTTTAGAATCAATTTTTTCATGGATCAACCACCCCTAATAAATAGTGGGGTGTTGTGTGGTTTCTGGGCTGCATGGCCGTGTTCTAGCAGTATTTTCTCCTGATGTCTTGCCTGCATCTGTGGCTGGCATCTTCAGAGGATCTTCAGAGATCCTCTGAAGATGCCAGCCACAGATCCAGATGAAATATCATAAGAAAATGCTACTAGAACACTGCCTTACAGCTCAGAAACCACACAACATCCCAGTGATTCCAGCCACGAAAGCCTTCGACAATACAATACATAAATAAATGATGAAAAATATGAAGAGTTGAGGATGGAAGTACAACTGCTGTCCAAATCCTTTTGGTGGTCCCCACAAGTGCATACCCATTCAATCAATATGATTTAAATAGGTGTTAACACACCACTCAGCAATTGATCCCATAAATCTACTATCAATAGTATTCAGACCTATGCCTGCATTTATACTGTGGGTGAAAACACAACAATATCAGAATGAATCAATTTGGTAGTCCCAGACAGGGCAGGCCTATTAAATAAGTACTTTGCATTGATTCACTAGGTCTACTTTAATTAGGATTAGCACCATAGTGCATCCATGGGACTGGTACCTGCAGTTTCATTTACCACATCCAACAAAATATATCCTCTTTAGGAATCTTCTATTTTATCCACCAAGATTCAACGGTAACTGAACTTCCAGTGGAAGTCATTCATTTCAACATGTTTGCTATTATTAATCATTTTCTGTTTCAACAGTAAGTTCATTAATGTATCCCTCAGAGATATGAAGGTTATATATAATTAATTAAATTCTTGACAAGATATCATATTTTAAATTGACCTTTGCTTTTCCACTAGAGTTTGGAACTTGTACTGTTTGGATTTCCAGTCCATGAATCGATCTGGAGCCAACAGACCATAGTGTTCTTTGAAGTCATTTGCAGTATGCTTACCTCCTAGATGAGCATGAGTTCATGCATCTAAATTTATTTATTTATTTATTTATTATTTCACATTTGTCTGTCGCCCCCAACGGCTTGGGCGACTTACAACAGTTCGTAAAATACAATTGTCAGATAACTCATAAACCACAGTAATACCATTAAGATGGAATTACAATTAGAACAGTTGAAGCAACAAATGGAGTCGCAGTGGGCTGACAGCTAGGCGGTGCGAGCTACAGTTTAGCTAACTCCGAAGGCTTGTTGGAACAGCAATGTCTTAACTGCTCTCCTGAACGGGAGGAGGCCCTGGGTGGCACGTATGCCGGCGGGCAGTGCGTTCCACATGGTAGGGGCTGCAACAGAGAAAGCCCGGCGGTGGGTTGCGGACCGATGGTAGGTCCTCACATTTGGGATGACCAGGAGGTTTTGCTCTTTGGAGCGCAGTGATCTGGTGGGATGATATGGGACAAGGCGGTCCCGCAGGTACACTGGCCCCAGACCATGTAAGGCCTTAAAAGTCAGGACTAACACTTTGAAGGCAATCCGGCATTCAATTGGGAGCCAGTGCAGTTCGCGCAGGATTGGCGTGATGTGGTGGCCAATCGGGACCCCTGCCAGGAGTCGCGCTGCAGCGTTCTGCACCAGCTTGAGTCTCCGGATTACCGACAGAGGAAGGCCAATGTAAAGAGCGTTACAGTAGTCCAGCCTCGAGATGACCGTGGCTTGGATCACTGTGGCTAAGTCGCGCCGGGACAAGAGGGGCCAGCTTCCTCGCCTGGCGAAGATGGAAAAATGCTACCCTGCTGACGCTGGAGACGTGGGCCTCCATCGACAACAGGGGGTCCAAGGTTACTCCTAAGCTCTTAACAGAGGGCGATGGACATAATGTCACGCCATCCAGGGTTGGAAGCTGAACATCCCTACAGCCCGGAGGACCCAGCCACAGGATCTCCGTCTTTGCCGGATTCACCTTCAACCTACTGGCTCGCAGCCATCCAGTGACGGCCTCAAGGCAACGATGGAAATTATCGGGTACGGATTCGAGGCTGCCCTCCATCTTCAAGATAAGCTGGGTGTCATCAGCGTACTGATGGCACACCAGCCCAAAACTATGCACCAGCTGGGCAAGTGGTCGCATATAGATGTTAAATAAGAGGGGGGAGAGAATAGCCCCCTGAGGAACCCCGCAAAGAAGCGGGGAACCCCCGGAGACATCCTTGCCCCTCCTCACTCGTTGTAGCCGGTTCCGGAGGAAGGAGGTCACCCAATTAAGGGCTGTCCCCCTAACTCCGGCCCTGGTGAGTCAAAAGATCATAATCGACTGTATCAAACGCCGCTGTGAGGTCCAATAACACGAGCAGCGCCGATCCGCCCTGATCCAGCTGGCAGCGCAACTCATCCGAGATGGAGACCAGGACCGTCTCCGTCCCATGCCCCGGACGGAAGCCGGACTGGAAGGGGTCTAGCCAAGCTGCGTCATCTAGGAAGGACTGCAGCTGCTCCATTGCCGCCTTCTCAATTACCTTGCCCAGGAACGATAAATTCGAAACCGGGCGGTAGTTGGAGGGGACCGTTGGATCTAATCCCGGCTTCTTCAACAATGGAGAGACCACCGCCTCTTTTAAACCCTCTGGAAATACTCCCTGGGCTAGGGAAGTATTAGTTATTTTCAACAGAGGGTCTCGTAATCCCTTTCAGGCTGGCTTTCACCAGCCAGGAGGGGCACGGATCAAGGGAACAGGTGGTCGGGCGAGCTGCAGCAATAATCCTATCGACAGCTTCTGTGTCCAGTGGCGTGAACCGGTCGAAGATGGGCCCGGCAAGAGGCCACGGAGTCTCAAGTTCACTAACTGTATCAATCGTAGAATTAATGCAGTTTGACCCCACTTTAACTGCCATGGTTTGCTATGGAACCCTGGGAGGTGTTTTTTGCAAGGTCTTTCATCTTTGTGCTTCACCCACCTACAACTTCCATGATTCAATAGCACTGAGCCATCACTGTTCAAGTAGTGTCAAACTGCATTGCGTGTGCAAGGGTGACACACCTCGTGCCAAGGACAATAACACAGACAGAAGTGGTTGGATGAAAATGGCCACAACTCATTTATTGAAAACAGGAACAAAGGGTTGGCGGCCACGCATGGGTCCTGGATCAGGGTCGTACAGCCCCCACAAATGTCCAAAGGCATATGCAAGCCTGGGGTACGAGCGGCCCAATGCCTATCCATGGAAACTCGGCACCCCAGGGGGCCTGGGCATTATCCCCCTTACAACCAAGGGGCGATAAGCCAGCCTGATCCAGGGGTCACACCACACGCCAAACATGGAGTTGTGACAAAGGACATAATAACGCATAACCATGAACAATGCAACAATGACATGAAGAATGAACAAAATGGACACCAACAAACAATGCAATAAAAGGGGAGGGTGGGAGGAAAAACAGAGCTGGCCCCCACGAGTAGCCTGGGCAGCTCTGAGTGGCCTTAAATAGGCTGCCCAGGTGGAAGTGCAGGCCAGCCAGCGCAAAGAGGGGGCAGGGCGGGGCCAGCCCCGTCATTGGCCGGCTGGCATTTGGTGGCGGGAAAACTTCCTGCCATCCCAGGGGCTTCTGGGAAGGAGAAGCCACTGCATCTCTCCACAAAATGGTGGCGAGGGCAACCCCGCCCCGCAACCCGCTCGGCCAAGCAAATTAATTCTACAGTGTCAATGCAGCCTTTGTTCACTTACATGGCCAGTCATTGGCCTTTGGACCTATGACATCAGGCTATCCTAGCATAGCCAGGCAAAACAGTTCCACAAGGAGGTACTGGTTATCTCTTTGTGCACCGTCTATAAAGATACTTTCATTGGTGTAACGGCTATTTACATTAGTGCAAGTCACGGACAATTCTAGCCATAGGATCTCCTATCTAACATGGTCATTTGCTTGCTGGGCACTGGGTAGAGCAGCGGTTCTCAACCTCCCTAATGCCGCAACCCCTTAATACAGTTCCTCATGTTGTGGTGACCCACAACCATAACATTAATTTTGTTGCTCCTTCATAAATGTAATTTTGCTACTGTTATGAATCATAATGTAAATATCTGATGTGCAGGATGTATTTTCATTCACTGGACCAAATTTGGCACCAATACTTGATACGCCCAAATTTGAATACTGGTGGAGTTGGGGGGGGGGGTTGAGTTGTAGTTGCTGGGATTTATGGTTCACCTACAGTTGAAGAGCATTCTGAACTCCACAAACAATGGAATTGAACCAATTTTGGAACACAGAACTCCCATGATCAACAAAAATACTGGAAAGGCTTGGTGGGCATTGACCTTGAATTTTGGAATTGTAGTTCACCTACATTCAGAGAGCACTGTGGACTCAAACAATGATGAATCTGGATCATACTTGGCACAAGTACTCAATATAACCAAAGGTGAATACTGGTAGAGTTTGGGGGAAATAGACCTTGATATTTGGGAGTTGTAGTTGCTGGGATGTATAGTTCGCCTACAATCAAAGAGCTTTCTGAATGTCCCCAAAGATAGAATTGGGCCAAACTTCCCACAGAGAACCCCCAAGACCAACAGAAAATACTGTGTTTTCTGATGGTCTTTGCTGACCCTTCTGATACCCTCTTGTGACACCCCCCCCCCCCGAGCTCCCAATCACCAGGTTGAGAAACACTAGGGTTAAGGATACAAGGACTTGTAGTCTGAAACACTAACAAGCATGAAAAAGATAGTTGCATATTCTCCAAAAGTGTGTTGCTGTGCTTAACTTGGACTAGACTATGATCCATGCTAGACCCAAAATTGTGCCATTTACTTTCATTTGTACTGATAAGGAAGTGGCATGGAGATGGAAGAGGTTGGTGCCAATTTTCTCATATACAATAGGAGCCGCAGAGAAATATGTCAAGATGAAACCGTAGATGGTAAATTTGCACCTGGGTGGCAGTAGAAACATCGGAAAAACAGCTTCCTGCAGCCACATTTTGCTTTGTCTGAAATATTTATATACCATGCCTCAATTCAAAAACTTTTTTAAAAATCTCCCAGGATTTCTTACAAACAAATAATAAAACAGTAAATACAGCAAAGCGGAAAATGAACAGCAAACCAGCAAAACGACAATGCAATCCAGCAGAACAGATCAACAGCAAATGCCACATCCAGTCAAGTCAATTTTTTGCTACATGACTAATAGCCATTACAAACAGAATCTAGATAAAAACATAAAGAAGGAATACAACACAAGGCATAAATCATATTAATGCATCACCTGTACTGTTGACTGCAGTAGTATTCAGAGTGACAGCATGGATATGTTTGCAGCCTTAGCAAATTGAGCTGACATGAAGCTACGAGGACAATAATGCAAAGAGGCCAGGCAAATAAAACAGTATCTATACTTAAAATGACATCAAAGTGGGTGCCTCAGTTCCTCATACTGTTTTTCAAATCTTTAATGTATGTTAACGCAAATAGATTGAATGTTCTGTCTACCTAATAGATATTTGAGCAGAATGGATCAACTGCTCTGCCTGTAACTGGGGGACAGAGACAGCAAAGGTGTATGTTCAAAGTGAGACTGTCTAGCCTCATCTTCATTTCATTTCTTTTTTGCATTCAGACTGACATATACTTTCTACATCTGCTCGGAGGCCTTGTTGACAATAGCAAGAAGGGACAGGCTATAGCCACTCCTGAAAATTCACATTCCCTGGTTTCTACAGTAATGAGTAGGACCTCACCAAGCTATGTTCTTCTGGTATCATCGTGACTTATTTAGTTAGATGTGAAGGACAAAGGCAAAATCTAGTCTGGTGCAGCATTTTGATACAAATGCCATTTTAAAATGAGCTTGTATAGACACAAGATGTCTAAGACCACCATCCAATTCAGAACATCAAAAGCCACTGAGAATCGTCCAGTGTCAGGGCCGTAGCCAGGATTTTGATGGGGGGGGGGGGCTGAGACTGGGTGGAAGAGGGTCTACCCTAGCAAACATTTTGTATTGTTATCCCAATAACCCCATTAATGTGGAATATAATGAGCATGGTGATCAGATCATGATATGAATAAACATAACAGTTTAAATAATGTACCAGTAAGGCCTTTTGCGGACCACCCTGAGAATTTCGGGGGGCTGAAGCCCCTTAGCCCCCGGCTACATGCCTGTCCAGTGTAAATGCATTATAAGATGTCACGGAAGGACGTAACCTGTACCTACTTGCTCAGTGGCTGTACTCTTGGGCAAGCAAGGAATATTACCGTTGTTCCCATTGTTGGAATGACAACGTTGGGATCCATTGTCTCCCTGTGAATGGAGTTTCAAACTCAGGGACAGCCTCTAAGGCCCCTTCCACGCAACTGAATAAAACTCCATTTTATCTGCTTTGAACTGAAATATATGGCAGTCAGGGGCGGTCTAAGGTAATTTTAAATGGTAAGTGAACATTATTTTGGCGCCCCCCTCCAAAAAACATTATTTTGGTGCCCCCCCTTGCATGCCCAAAAGCTCCTGTGCGCAGACGCAGAAGCCTGTAAACACAGCACTCCCTATTCGGACGCTGTATGGCAGGCGGGGGAATGTGCCCTTTACCCAGATGGCGCCCCACGCAGCGGCGTCCTTTGCCTACCGGTAGGACCACCCCCAGGGGCAGACCAAGCTGTTCCCGGGGGGCACGCGAAAATTTCTTGCGCCCCCCCCCAGTGCGCATGTGCCAATCTGCGCACGCGCTGGCTCCAGAGCGCGCCTCCCGCTTTGGCGGCCAGTGCGCATGCGCCAATCTGCGCACGCGCGCTGGCTCCAAAGCGGGAGCCAGTACGCATGCTCAGACCTTTTTGCACATGCGCAAAAAGCTCCGCGCATGTGGAAGCGCGGCCGGAGCCCCCCGGGCTGCCTAACAAAGGCGAGGGGCTGGCTGTGGAGGCCTGGCCAGCGGGGCAGCGCGTCACGGGCGCCGCGGCGCCCCTCCCCGGTGACATCGCCCTACGCGCCTGCTTCGTCCGCCTAATGGACGAACCGGCCCTGACCGCCCCTAATGACAGTGTGGACTCAGATATCCCAGTTCAAAGCAAATGTTGTGAGATGTTCTGCCTTGATATTCTGGATTATATGGCAGTGTGGAAGGGCCCTGAGAAGATTCTCTCTTGCATCCTCACTGTGCTTGTGATGATGCTGGGAGAAAAAACAATGATTTTCAGAGGTTTCCAGGGAAAACCCCTCTCCTGGTCAGTGGTTTGGCACGAGAGAGGTCATAATGGCAATGTCCAGCTCTCTTTGCATGGCTAGGATCAAAGAAGCATCTTTGACTATCTGGGAGGAAGTACTTGCTTTTTCTCCCTTCCTGGTGTAGAGGGACAGTTGGACAGGGTTTTTTAAAAATCATACTTACATGTTCTATTGGTGGATGATGTTATTCAATATACCAAAATATAGTGTCATATCAATATCAATAGGATGTCAAGATAGAACCTCAAAAAGTAACAATAACGGAATAGTAGTCCGTTGCTTCGGATGTAAGATTCTGATTGCCGCTACGATATGTACCACAACCAACACTAACAGAGACACACTTGGATATTGGTGGCCTTGAGAAAGACCCCGTGGGGGTCGAAACGGGAGGGGATTCCTGTGTAGCGACTTCCTCGTTGGCCAACCCTAGGATATGTTATGATTTTGGGGTTTGTACACTCCGGTGTCCCTCTGTTCTTCGATCATTGTAGATTACAAATTGACCTTTTGCGGCTTGCGTCGACTCGGACCTCACCGATGCTAATTTACCTACCTGGACGTTGTTGCTCCTCTGGCTTTTGAAGGACATTTGATACATTCATACTTTGGATTATCAACTTTGTGACTCTTATTACTGGGGACTTACCTTGTTGCGGACTATACACGGTGATATTTGGACTCAGAACTCAACGCAGGTAGGAGCCCATTACGGGCACGATATTGTTACTTTTTGAGGTTCTATCTTGACATCCTATTGATATTGATATGATATTATATTTTGGTATATTGAATTGGTTCTGGTGTTATTTTGATGTTAAAATAGAAGCAGAGCCTTCACCATCCCTACTCACTATACAGAGCAACAATCTCATTGGCATAGCTATGTTGGAAAAAATTCAACTCTACTCGTGTTGCTGCAGGATCTCAGTCAACATGTTATAATATATAGATGTGAGGCACATTTGGAGAAATCTAGAACTATCCAATTCTAAGCACTATGAGTTGAGTTGGCAATGCCTGCCTTAATCTAAGGATATGAAAGACATTTCTGAGCAACATCAACACTTTTTCACCATTTTTGGAAGTTACAGAATATCCCCAGAGTCTGCTCCTTGGTCTTATGAGTTAGTAGGATGTGCAATTTTTTTGTTAGTCATGGTAAATCGGATCAAATTAGTTAAATTCATACTTATGATGCATTATCTGACGGGTAGGTGTGGCCCATACCAAAAACTCAAGAATTGAAACTTACGCAGTACTTTTTCATTTGAATTTTGTAAATCTTTGGAAGCCTGCCAAAGTCAATTTCATTTTCAGTACAAGGAAGCAAAGCCAAGCCAAGCCAAAAAGGCTGCCTTTCCTCTTTAAATCAAAGGCCTCTCACCATTAGCAGAGGAAGACAGCAGGGAGAAAGCAGAGTTTGCTGGAAAGAAGACTGAGAAAGCATATAAGCCTGGGAAATGTAATTTGGGAAGGTGAGGAGACCTATGCCAGAGAATTCAAAAAGCCCTGCCCTAAACTACATTTCCCAGAATTCTGCTCAATATCACAAAAAGCCCCAATCAGGATGTGGGAGGGATTTGTCCCTTCGTAGCAACAGCTAGCCAGAGTTCCAATAAATTGTTGATTCTGCAAAGAAGACTGACTGATACTTCTAGTAAGTAAATCTCTGTGCTGGGCTGGGAAGAAATCCCTAAATGAAAGTTCCATTGGTTAATATGAGAGACATCCAATGAGATAGCTATTGTGGCTTTAAAAAAACATTTTTGTCAAAACTTTAAAATATTCCCTAAAATCAGTTGGTGAAGGTAAAGGTCTCCCCTGATATTAAGTCTAGTCGTGTTGAGCTCTGGGGGGTGGTGCTCATCTCCATTTCTAAGCCAATGAGCTGGCATTGTCCTTAGACACCTCCAAGCTCATGTGGCCGGCATGACTGCATGGAGTGCCGCTATCTTCCCGCATTAGTGGTGCCTCATCAGTTCAGCAGCTCATCATTTTAACTCTGTGCGCCATCAAGAGGGCCAGTAGATGTATAACTATTTCTAAAAGTTGTGGGGAATGATCCCCTGTTATCTTGTGCCATTGTATAGAAAATTCAAGGAGATCGCTCTTGTAATTTTCTTTTTTAAAATGTTGTTTATAAAACTTTTGAAAATTCCCCAAAAATCCATTGATAAGTGAAACATTTTTGAAACGTGATGGGCTAAGCGTGGTAAATGTGTTCTAGCATTGTAGCAAGTTTGACCCCAATAGTTATAAAAATGAGGGAGAAAGGAACCACCGAATTTTCACCACTGGTGCAATTCTTTTGCTAGTTCTGAAATAAGGACCACAACATTTTCTGTGCTTGGCCTCTCATTCCTGTCAAAATACAGAACCTTTTCATTATCTGGGCACCGGATTTCACAGCTTTTATGCTATGAGGCATATGCTATCTGTACACAGTGGGGGGTGTTGCAAGCAACAATGTATACAAGGAACAACAAACGTATGATTTAACCAATATATATATAATCAATACAGTAGCATATAATCAAGTACAATTAAGTAGTGCATCATCATAGTATCAACAACATCACCCCGGAGGGTTCCTACCCTGTAGTACCGTGAGTCCAATTAAGGGTATATAAGTCCAGGATGATTCCAATATTAAGACAGGGTAATAGGGAGGAAGTCCAGGGGAGTGTGGTCGAAAACGCCCAAGAAGACAGGGATGGTGGGAAACGGAGTTTAGGAGACGAGTCGGTTGAGTCGCTGGCAAAGTTGCAAAGGTATTGTATCCAGGTGGACTCCAAACCGCTCAAAGTATGCAGGCCATATGAGGCATATGCTACCAATGTCCGCATTCTATTTTGTTATCAAAGTTGTTCTCTTCCCTTTTGGAATACAAGCAGAGACCTTGGACAAGCCTATTTTCATTCTGTCCTTTCTATGTAGCACCTTAAGCAATTTTACTATTTTTAAAACTGAGTTCCTATAATGCTTTAATCCCCCCAACTTGATGTCTTTGCGCCATACTCAGGAGCTCTGGTACAAAGCTCCACGCTTCCTTTCTGTTAGAATGGAAGCATTCATGATGTGCTTTGACATTATTTGTTGGCAAAGACAAATTTTAATGAGTGGAGCTGAAATCAGGTTTCAATCTCCATTTGTCTATGGAAACCCACTGCATGACTTTGGCCATATCACACTCTCTCAGTCTCAGAGGAAGGCAAAGGGAGACCCTTTCTGAACATATCTTGCAAGTACAATAGGTTCAGTAAAAACAAGGGTTATAATACTTGGTTCATCCTTCTCCTTATTATCACTATTCCAAAAAAATAAATAAATGCTGAAGCTCGGAAATGTGTCTAAGTCAGACTTTTTATCTTTTGGTCTGCAAAACTATTTGCTGGGGAAACAAAGCCCAGTGGTAGGATGGGAACTACGTTGCCCCAAGAAATAATTGAAAGCAAAAATACAGGCCAGACACTTGATTAGTTGTTCTCCCCAGTAGCCAATCTTGTCCCAGAGGTAACACAAACAGTAAGTTGACCCCAGTAATTTGAGGGTTTCATTGAAAGCCAGCAGGCAGGCTTGGGGTGCTGCCAGATTTCAGATGAAGCGCAGGCATGTTCATCTACAGTTCTCTGTTGTGTGCTCAGAAGAAACATATTTTCCAGCCAAGCTAAAGCCCAGCACGAAGACGTCAGCTTTCCAGCCTGTTGTGTAGCAGCTGCTTTATTTCTTCTTATTACCTGTTTGCTTCAAGGGCAACAGGACAGTCTTTGGTGGGTCCCTGGCTCCTAGAAAGGGAGAAAAAGACCCTCAAATTGAAAACGGGATGAACAGGTTCAGGACATATATTCACAACTCCAGAACTTCTGAGAACTGCATCAGTCTCTACAGTTATAGTTTCCAAAGAAACACTCATCCAATTTTAATAACAATACCCTGAGTAGCAAGAGTAATAAGTAGCCTTATGCACAGATCCATTTTAGCCATTTTTCTTTGGCCAATCCAGCTTGGCCTGGTGGCCATAACAGCAAGGGCCCAGCCATCATGGATTTCCGTCTATAACGGGATCACGTGACAGCCGATCATCACTCCTCCTCCACTATTTGGCATCATAGTTGCATCCTGGCTTCAGTGTATATTTTGGCTTGGCCTCTGTCTTGAATCTTTTTGATTTTCCTTTATTTTATTGATTATTTCTATTTAGTGGGACTAACTGGGAGTTGGGAACATGTGGGACAGGTGGGTGGGGTGTGCACATGTATTTGGTTAAAGATCCAGTTTGGACGCGCATTTCTGCCCTCCGCATGAGAACTGGGGGGAAAGCCAGACCTTGGCAAAGTGCACCTTTTCTGATGGCCAAGGGGGTGCTGCAAGGAGGGGGTGCTGAAAGGAGGTGCTGCCGCCCCTCCCCTTGGAAAACGTGGTCCCAGGTGCCACTGAGGAGCGCCTTGGGCACCTGGGGCCAAAGCATCATGGAGGAGTAGAAGCAGACCCACCTGGACTTCCTTCCTCCCTTGGATACTTGCTCCCTACACTCTACAAAACATTGTCCTGTCAAAGAGGGAGCCAACAGGACCCAGGATGACTTTCCCCAAGTCCCCCGAGCCTTCTGCCAATGCCAAGAGGAAAAACCCAACTCTGCTGGAGATCGGGGCGCTGTGTTCGGCTTCACCAGCCACTTGCTCTGGAGGAAAAGCAAGGTGAGAACTGGGAAGAGGCGGTGGGCTTGGGGAAAGAAAGTTGGGGCTGCCGTGGAAAGCTCTGGAGTTTCTTTCTCCCGCATTGACTTGGGAGAAAGAAAGAAGGGGAGAGAAGGTGGAGATAGGCCATTTTTGCCGATTCCTTTCCGAAAATGGCAGCAGGGGCTTCAAATTGGCAAATTCATTTCTGGGTCTCAGACAGGTGATTATTGACATCGTAAGGCAACAATATCCTGTCTTTTAAAATATATTTTTATACTGATTTCTAGTCTGATTTTAAATAACTGTTTACTGGGGAATTGTCCTTCTCCTCTTAGGGCGCTTGTGCCCGCTTTGTGCTGGTCTGTGACCGTAATAAAGTTTTGATTGATTGATTTCTGGGTTTGCTTAAACCACTTCAAAAATGCTTCAAAAGTGAATTAATTTTGAATTTATTCCGATTTTCATAGCATTCCAAAAAACCTAACCAGGCCTGCAAATCAAGATAAAAGATAGGACTTTTTAAAGGAAGTCCAGGGAGATAGCTCCAAACAATGATGGATCTGGACCAAATTTGGCGCAAATACCTGATACACCGAAATCTGGATACTGGTGGGGTTGGGGGATTGATTTTATCATTTGGGAGTTGAAGTTGCTAGGATTTATAGTTAACCAACAATCAAAGAGCACTCTGAACCCATCTACGGACCAAAAAAGGCTATCTGGCTACCTGCCTGTTTTTGGGGAGGTGTGCGAAAACAGTTACGCTGGTCTACCGAGATCTGGCTAGCAGAAACTGATTGAAGTTCAGCTGAAATGCCTAGTGATAATTGTATGTTCTCAGATATTTGTGGTGATGATTACACATTACTGCCTCATTAATGAATTGCACCATTGCAGAATCATACTTCTCAAATGCGGTTGGTGGGGACGAGAGATAGGGCCTTCTCGGTGGTGGCTCCCCATCTGTGGAATGCACTCCCTGTTGATATATGATCAACCTCATCCCTCCTGGCATTCAGAAAAAAGTGAAATCCTGGTTATGGGACCAAGCGTTTGCACATTAGCACCATACGGCACTTTAGATTGGATTGAAATGGCAAACTGGTGGACAAGACCCAATGCTTCTATTATGGACAGAATACTGTTTTTAATTGATGTGAATGTATATGATGTATTTTAATGCTAATTGTATTTTAATGTGTTTTAATGCTAGCTGTATTTTAATGTATTTTAATTTTGACTGTTTTTGGTTTCTATTATATGTACACTGTGTTTTTGGCATCAAATTGTTGCCATTGTTAGGCCGCAAGAAGCGGGGTAGAAATGGTGGAAATAAATAAATAAATAAACACACAACCAAATTGTCATGGACATCTCAATGCACAATGTTCTCTCTATGTGGAATGCATATGAGTCAGCAATGTGATGCTGCAGCAAACGTGAGTGCTATTTTAGCCTACCAGATACATAATTCCAAATTAAGGGAAGTAACAACCCCACTATATTCTGCATTGTCCAGCCTTATCTGGAATATTGCACTCAGTTCTGAGCTCCTTATTTCAAAAAGTGTAAAGAGAAGTTGCAACAAGAATAGGATGATAAAATACATAGAGAACAAAATATATCAGGAACGGTTGAAGGAGTTGAGCATGTTCAGCTTAGTGAAGATAGAAATGTTAAACAATTACATTCTTGCCTAAGCATTGTCACAAAGAGGAGGAGGAAGATCTGTTATTGGATCATATTAAGCAAAGCTTTCATAGAAAACTTGGCTTTTGGTGAGGGACAGTTTCCTAATGCATGCCTGCTTGTTCCTGCTTATAGCAGCTAAGTAAACAACAGACCTCCAGTCCATGGTTGGTTTAGTGTGGCATCTGAACACACCAGGAACTGGCAATTAGGTTTCTTTTTATCCAACCAAGCCAGAACAATAATCCATGCTTGCTCTCTGATTGTTTGTCAACTAGAGGAAGCAGTTGGGGAGATTAAGCAGACATTATTATTATTATTATTATTATTATTATTATTCTGCCTTTTCTCTCCACAAGTATCCTGGCTTTTTTGATATCCTAACAAATCCACTGAACGGCAGGAAATTGCATAAATCAATTCTGCATGGCATACATAAACTCTCTTCTTCTACCTGTCCTGACTCTTGTCAAACCGATTAATGGGATGATCTTGTGTTTCAGCATTATATGATACTTTCATTGGGACAGAGTGGTTTGAGTGTTGGGCAAGGACATGTGAAAGACTAGGGTTTGAATCACCTCTGAGATGTGGAATCTTCTGGCTGATCCTGGGCATTTCTCAGCCTAAGGCAGGGCTGCCCAGGAAGTCGATCGCGATCGACCAGTCGATCCCAGGTCCGAAGGAGGTTGATCCCAGCCAGATAGGGTGCTTCTCAGAGGGGGCGGAGCCAGGCTGCACCAAGCCTTGCCCCCTCCCCGGCTTCAGCACTCCCAGAAGCTGCTCCAGGTTTGTGGAGGGCAGGGCCAAGCCAGCCTTGTGCTAGCTATGCCACCACTAGCTTGGCATTGCCATCCTCAAGCCTGGAGAAGCTGCTGGGAGCTCCAAAGCCAGAGGTGAGGGGGTGGGGCTTGGTGTGGCCTAGCTCCGCCCCCTCTGGCCAAGCCCCATCCCCTCCCCATCCAGCCTTGAGGAGGTAGGTAGATCTTTCTGACTTGGTTTTAATATAAGTAGCTCGTGTGCTGAAAAAGTGTAGGCACCCCTGGCCTAAGAGGAGTGAATAAGGGAAGTGACTGATGTCGCTTTACACCAGGAGCTTCTGGTGGTGCCGTGGGTTAAAGCCTTGGGCAGGCAGAACTGAAGACTGACAGGTTGCAGGTTCAAATCCGGGGAGAGCATGGATGAGCTCCCTCTGTCAGCTCTAGCTCTCCATGTGGGGACATGAGAGAAACCTCCCACAAGGATGGTGAAACATAAAAAACATCCTGGGCAACATCCTTGCAGACGACAAATTCTCTCACACCATAAGTGACTTGCAGTTTCTCAAGTCACTCCTGACATGAAAAAAAAAACAGAGCACGGTTTCCAACATACCTGAAGGAGGATGTGGTAAGACCCGTGGAGCCCTTCAGACTCCTTGTTCTCCATAACATCTACATGAAACTTCAGGGAGAGGTTGTCCAGAGTTTTAGGGTCATGTCACCAGTATGATGATGGTACTCAGCTCTCTTACTCCTTGCCCCAAAACCCAAGGGAGTTGTTCCTGTGTTAAACCTGTGTCTGGCAGTTGCAGTCTGGATGAGGGTGAAACAAATGGAGATAGAGTTTATTCTGGTCAGTTAAAACATTTGGGAATATGGATCCAGCCTGAATTAGATGAAGCTACACTCCCTTAAAAATGAAGGTGCACAGTTTGGCATTACTTCTGGATTCAGCTCTTAGCTTAGAGGTCCTGGTTTCAGGAGTGATCTGCCCAATTAGAACTAATGTGAACCCATTTCTGGAGACATCTGATGTCTCTAAACAAGAATTCAAACTCTGCTATCCTGAAGTCCAAAACCAACACTCAAACCACTTATCATATTGGCTTTCTAACAGAATGAAACTGATTTTGAACTGATTGCATGTTGGCATCCCAGAATAGCATTGCACAGAACAGTCATTGCGATTGGGAAGCTATTAACAAATACAGTGACTTCATTCCATTCATCACGGTTTCAAACTTGCCAAGACCATTACACTTTTATCAACAAACTAATGCACATCATGGACATGGTTCTTCCCATTTCTCTGCCTTATCTCATGAATCAAAGGCGAAATCACCCTTCTCTTTCTTTAAGGGTAAATGATAATCATATTTTGATGCTTTTACGGTGAACTGTAGGGCACCCAGAAAACTTTGTCATTGGGTGTTACATACATAATGTTAATAAACAAACACTTGACGGCAAAGCACTTATTTACGGCCAATCTGGGGACTGAGCAAGCCACCAAGGCAGACGGTGCACAGCTGCATTCTGCTATAGCAAGACAACATACAGAGCCCTGATTTTATATCACTGTCACTCTCTTTCTGCAGCCACCAGCTGCTTGGGCATTTGTTCCTCTCCCCGATTGACAAGTCTCCAAGCAGTGGGAGAGCAGCCATCAGGAAGGTCAGAAGAAGCGATGGCTTGGCCAAGTGTAAATGAGTTGGCAGTGGGGTTTTTTTATTTTAATCTGGTGCTTGGAAGAACGGCAAGCCACTCAGTCTTGGCTCACTGATGTGGCACACAAACAGTGCCACTTCAAGGTCCTGAGGCTTCGTGGGAGTGAGAGGAACTGACAGGGGAGTCAGGAAAGCATTGACTCCCCCTCGGATGGAGGGAAGGCTTGCCGTACGAGTACGAGAGACGTCACATTAAGAGACCGAAAAGGAACTTAATAATGAAATACGTTGCTTATTCGGGTGTTACACAGCAATTGGGATCCCTGCTGTTCTCAAGGTCAGAAGCTCCTTGAGAGAAATGTTTTGCTTTAGGGATGGAGTGACATCCTTCTTTAGGGGAGAAGAACAATTCGTGTTTTAGTGGCTACACATTTAGGTGGCTTTTGGTGGGAAGTGGGGAGTGCCCTGGTTTCCATTGCAGCTGACCCTCTGATATTAAGATTTGGTGCCTGGGGCATATTTACTATTTGCCAGTGTAATATGCATATATGAATATGGTTCCTCACATATGTGAAATAGGTGCTGTGTGTTTCCCATTGCACAATAAATGCACACATGTTGATATGACATGGAAGCATCATATAGGGCAGTGGTGCTCAACCTTTCTAATGCCATGACCCCTTAATACAGTTCCTCATGTTGTGGTGACCCCCATTGACCCTCTCCAATGGTGCCCCCTTGTCGTGGGGGAGAGGCTTGCGTACCCTAATGAAGCTGTGAGCCATACTGGCAGTGGCATAATAGCCACCGGAAGGGCCTCCCATGCCAGACAGGTCACAACCGAAGGGTATGACAAAGAGCATCAATGGGCAGGATGGGCTGTCTAGCCTTTTGGCAACCATCCTAAGAGAAGGAAAACTCTAATTTAAAACCCGGGCAGATGGTGCTCGTCTAACCCTGTAAGGTCAACCATTTATTTATTTATTTATTTATTTATTTATTTATTTATTATTTCGATTTGTTAGTCGCCCCCTCCGATAGGCTCGGGGCGACTTTCATTTGCTTAAAACCATAAAAACACAATAAAACAACAGACCAATATTCACACATTAAAATTGTACAGGTAAATACCATCTAAGAGAAGGAAACTCGAACCAAACATACGACCTGAGGACCTTGCTGCCACCGTCCAAGCTTGCTAGGCCCTGGCAGACGAACCTTTGGTTTAAAAGGTGAGGCGAGTTCTGTGCACGCTGCGTTCCACCAGAAAAATCCATTGCACAGGCTCGAAGGACACATAGAAGGTGACCCCCAACCATAACATTATTTTTGTTGCTACTTCATAACTGTAATTTTGCTACTGTTATACATTGTAATGTAAACATCTGTCATGCAGGATGTATTTTCATTCACTGGACCAAATTTGGCATGCATACTCAATATACCCAAATGTGATCACTGGTGCAATTTGGGGAAAATAGACCTTGACATTTGGGAGTTGTAGTTGCTGGAATTTATAGTTTACCTATAACCAAAGAGCATTCAGAAATCCATCAATAATAGTATTGGCTCAAACTTCCCACACAGAACCCCCATGCCTTGAAGAGAAATGCTGGAGTGAGCCTCCCTCCAACCTTGCATGCTCTCCCTCACCCACACATGCACACGATGCTCCCATGCACCGACCACACCTGCTCTCCCCTCTCTGGTTTGAGTCTCAGGAACAACCCACCCCTTGGCTGAGTGACTGGCCAATCACAGTGGAAAAGGGATTTTTGGTGAGAGGATTCACTGTCTGTTTCCAAAAAGTAAGAGAAGGGCAGGCGTACAGATCTTCAGTCTTCTTTGGCAAAGAGGTTCCGAAAACCATCAGAAAGATACGTTTTCTGCTGGTCTTTGGTGACCCCTCTGAAACCCCCTCATGACCCACCAGGGTCCCAACCCTGATATAGGGTATTGGTATTGTTGTCTCTTCGTTCTCTCTTCTTTTCCTTCATTGTTGTCTCTAGCTACATTAAGCTGTAGGACAGGAGCTGTGATGTGTTTTATTCATCTGTAAATCACTCTAGGAGTCTTTCTGGTTGAACAATGAGATATAAATGGGTCTTCAATATAAATTAGTAACCAATCAATAAATCAATTGTATACATAACCACCTGGTTCAGGGCCAGCTTGCCACTCAATTCCAGCTTCTTGGGAGCAGCAAAGGGATAAAAAAAACTACCTTCCTTGCCTACATATGCACTTCTCACAGACATTTGATTGGCCCCTGGAGAAAACAAGATGCTAAAATGGAATCGAATTGTGGCTTGATCCAGCAGGACTCCAGGTTTAGGATTTGAGTTTGCTTGTGGAGTCTAGGTAAAAGAGACTTTGTTTCATGTTGTTTTTTGTGTTTTGGTTTTATTTTATTGTAATGCACTATTGGGCTTGGCCTCATGTAAGCCGCCCCGAGTCCCATTGGGGAGATGGTGGTGGGGTATAAATAAAGATGATGATGATGATAATAATAATAATTATTATTATTATTGGTTCAATCTCTATTCACAAGCACCAGTCTCCAGCACTAGAAACTTGATTCGTATATTGAACAGCTGTAGCAAAGCTTATATACTCAGGCAATCTATGATATAGTCAATCTGAGGTCTCTGGAAACTTCATGGGTATGATATGTAAGGTAGAGCCTTCAAATTACCTGTCTAACCAAGTCAGCCTATGTTTTGCTTCTGAGATCAGAGGGCATTTTATTCGGGGTATTTAGGCAACTGGATTGTATGTGTCACCTTTTTAAAACCATTGATTAGCAAACGCTTTTATTCAGAAAATGGCTGCATCTAGATCAGCATTTCTCAACAGCTGAGGTGGGGGTCGAGAGGGGAATCAGAGGGGTTACCAATGACCATCAGAAAAACAGTATTTTCTGTTGATCATTGGGGTTCTATGTGTGAAAGTTGGCCCAGTTCTATTGTTGGTGGGGTTCAGAATGCTCTTTGACTGTAGGTGAACTATTAATCCCAGCAACTACAACGCCCAAATGTCAAGGTCTATTATCCCCAAACTCCACTAGTGATCGCATTTGGGCATATTGAGTATCCATGCCAAGTTTGGTCCAGAGCCATCATTGTTTGAATTCACAGTGCTCGCTGAATGTAGGTGAACTACAACTCCAAAACTCAAGCTCAGTGCCCACCAAACTCTTCCAGTATTTTCTGTTGGTTATGGTTGTGGGTTCAATTCCATAATTGGTGGAGTTCAGAATGCTCTTTGATTGTAGGTTAACTTTTAATTCCAGCAACGACAACTCCCAAATGTCAAGAACTATTTTCCCCAAACTCCACCAGTATTCACATTTCGGCATATTGAGTATTTGTGCCAAGTTTGATCCAGATCAATCATTGTTTGAGTCCACAGAGATCTCTGATGTAGGTGAACTACAACTGCAGAACTTAAGGTCAATGGCCACCAAACCCTTCCAGTATTTTCTATTGGTCATGGTAGTTCTTTGTGCCAAGTTCGGTTCAATTCCATCGTTGGTGGAGTTCAGAATGCTCTTTGAATCTACAGTAGGTTACCAGTAAATATAAATCCCAGCAAGTACAAGTGCCAAATGACAAAATCAGCCCCACCCCCAACTCCACCAATATTCAAATTTAGCCATATTGGGTATTTGTGCCAAATTTGCTCCAGTGAATGAAAATACAACCTGTATATCAGATAGTTACATTACAGTTCATAACAGCAGCAGAATTATAGTTATGAAATAGCGACAAAAATAATTTTATGGCTGGGGGTCACCACAACATTAGGAACTGTATTAAGGGGTCGCAGCATTAGGAAGGTTGAGAAACACTGGACGCATTAAAAATGATAAAACCAATCTCCCCCCAACCCCACCATTACTCAAATGTGGGCACATCAGGTATTTGTGCCAAATTTGGTCCAGTGAATGAAAATGCATCTGCATATCAGATATTTGCATCATGATTCATAACAGTAGCAAAGTTACAGTTATGAAGTAGCAACGAAAATGCTGTTTGGGGGCCACCACAACATGAGGAATTGCATGAAGAGGTCACAACATTAGGAAGACTGAGAACCACTGATCTAGATAGAAAAATAGATATTTTGATGATAATATTTCCATTTTCTACAACCTGTGGGTGGAATCCTGTTGGTAGCATATGTATGTGTTTATGCTTCATTCCGAAAATTTCATGAATTTCAAATACATGAAACATCCAAAATACATTCCCATAGGGATCTTGCAGTATATGTGACAACAGCAGTGTTCGGCTGTATACAGAGATTGAGGACTGAGACTGTTATCCTGAAGTTCCAGCAAATTGCCGAAAAATCTGCACAAAACAATAAAAACAAGAATAGGAAGAAAATGCAGGCAAGATTCAAAGAAATGTGAAAGCCCCTGAAACTTCCAACTTGTTTGCACTGCTGGTCTCCTTTAAATGAAATCCTTGGGGCCTATCTACATGGGCCAAAAGTAGTACTTATCACAAAATCAACCCTGGTAGTTTTCAATGATTTTTGGTGAGTATTCCAGTAATTTTGTCTGTCTTCATATGGTGGAGTCTAGCAAATAGGGGAATATGGATGGGGTGGGGGTGGGGTGGGAGATGTCTGAACTATCCCTCACTTTCCTAGTAAGAGGCTATTTCATTTGTCAATAGTTAAAATAAGGTTCTTCAATGGGTGTGTGTGTGTTGTGAGCTTTCAGATATTGAGTTCATTGCAGGCTCCAGTGAGCCAGAGCTCTATAGACACTATAGTGAGAAAGTTTATTATAAAGTCTTCATCCTCCAGCAAACCTGAGCTAAAAGAAGTTACAGACTCAACTGGACTGTCATCATGCTTGAATGGTTTGAGCTATTGACATGACCAGATGTTGTGACTCTGTGGTGGCGCTCCTTTTTTTGATAGGAATGCAATAGGATTTCAAATAGTGCATTGTCTCTTGCTGTTGCTCTACGCTCCTTTATGTATTTTTACTCAATATATAATAGGGAGGCTTTTGCTGCAGGACTTAAGACCCTCAGTTTCATTTTGAAGATTGGGACCCTTCTGGAGAATGATACACATGAGATGATCTGGGCGAGTCTTGAAAAGAAGTACAATTGTGGATTTGACGTTTGCATATTTGATCAAAGTGTTATCTCTAGAATCTGTAGATCAGCTAATGTCGCTCTCTGGTCAATGTCTGCTAGCGCTGGATCAAAGAATCATGCTGAAGGGTGTAGAGCTCTCTAGAGAGACTATCTCACTATGCATCGCTAGATCAGCATTTCTCAACCTGGGTGTTGGGACCCCTGGGGGGTTGTGAGGGGTGTCAGAGGGGTCACCAAAGACCATCAGAAAACACAGTATTTTCTATTGGTCATGGGGGTTCTGTGTAGGAAATCTGGCCCAATTCTATCATTGGTGGGGTACAGAATGCTCTTTGATTGTAGGTGAACTATACATCCCAGCAACTACAACTCCCAATGTCAAGTTTTATTTTCCCCAAACTCCACCAGTGTTCATATTTGGGCATATTAAATATTTTTGCTAAGTTTGATCCAGATCCATCATTGTTTGAGTCCACAGTGCTCGCTGGATGTAGGTGAACTACAACTCCAAATCTCAAGCTCAATGCCCACCAAACCTTTCCAGTATTTTCTATTGGTCATGGGAGTTCTGTGTGCCAAGTTTTGTTCAATTCCATCATTGGTGGAGTTCGGAATGCTCTTTGATTGTAGGTTAACTATCAATCCTAGCAGCTGCAACTCCCAAGTGACAAAATCAATGCCCCCCAACCCCACCAATATTCAAATTTAGGCATATGGGGTATTTGTGCAAAATTTGGTCCAATGGATGAAAATACATCCTGCACATCAGATACTTACATTACTATTCATAACAGTAGCAAAATTACAGTTATGAAGTAGCAATGAAAATATTTCTTTTCTTCGTGGGCTCTGTGAATGCACACTTATGAAGTCTGTGTGCCAAGAGCAGGCTCCAACAGAAACTTTCACATTTTTCAAATTTTTGGCGGTAGCTCCGCCCTGCCACCCCAGAGGGCATATAAGCCGCTCCCAGCGTATCCTCCACATTCCTTTGTTTTCCGCCACAGGCAACATCGGAATTTCTCGCTGTGGTTGTGTGGGATATTATGTCCACAACGAGCTTCAAGAACTGTGCTACTTGCGGTAGGAAGATCCCGGACTGCAACGGCCATTCGAAGTGCCTCCTTTGCCTCGGGGAGGGACACGTCATCTCGACCTGTTCACACTGCCAGGCCTTCTCCGCGCAGTCAAGGTAGAGCAGAGCACGAAGACTTCGGGCCTATCTTCTTGAACAAGCCCTTGCTCCTGCTCTGATGGCAACGGGTGTCCCATCCTCTTCCTCCGGGAACCGGGGTGGCTGCTCCAGTCCCCTCGGTGTCGAGCACTCACCCGGCTGGGAAGAAGCCTCCACCAAAGCAGAAGTCTAAGCCGAAGTCCACCACATTGAAGACTTTGGCACCAAAGAAGACCGCGTACACGCTAACTACCGAAACTGTGTAGCCAGCCCACTTCCGCTGGCCGCCGGTGAGCTCGGTGGCTTCGGGCCTATCCCAGAGGTCGGCCATCTCAAGGACTCCCTCCATCAAGGCCATGCAGATCGCCTTCCGGAGGTCGAGCAAAGAGGCCCGTAGAGCCAAGGCCTGGCAGACAGTGCCTCTGACTCCAGGAAAGTCTCTCAAGGCGGCTGCGTCAAGACCACCATCTCTGAAGAGGCGAAGGCTGACGTCCTCCTCGGCTTCAACCTCATCAAGGACACCGGCCTCAGCCACCTCTTACAAAACCACATCCCCTGCCTCTTCTCTCATTGTGGAGAGAAGGGCAGCACCTGTGAGGGAATGGACTCAGGACTCAACAGAGGACTCTGTTCAGATGGTCGTCCAGATTCCTCCAGGCCAACCTCCGGTCTGACAGCTTTTCATCGCCCCAACACCGGAGAAGGGCCGACAGACCATGAGACTGGCCCTGGCATCGGCGTCAAAGTGGCCTCCGGCATCGCCGAGCGTTGTGTTGTCCACATCGTCTGCCCCTGTGTTGACTGCTGCCCCTGTGTCAACCACTGCACTTCCGGCTGGTCCGGAAGTCACTGCTACAGCTTGTCCATCCGACAAGGAGATAGAAGAGGGAGAGGCTCCGAGGTCGGTACTCTCCAGATCCATCATTTCTCTAGGGCTGGATCGAACCCTGTCTGCCGACGCCTGCGACCCAGAACCTTCATCTTCACCCACAGATAATGTTCGGGCCTTCGGTGAACAGATGACGCGGATGGCGGATGCCCTCGGCATCGAGATGTACCTGCCTACCAAGTCGATGACGTCTCCCGTCTTCCGCCGAGTCCAACCTCAAGAGGCCTGCCAGCCACACTGTTGGAGCCATTGGAGGAGGTTGTTAAATCCTCCTGGAAGACACCGTCATCCATTCCACCAACCTCCAAAAGAATTGAGGCCTGGTACAAGATGGATGAGAGGGAGAAGGAGATATGTGCAGGGTTTTTTTTAATGAGTAACATTCCTGAGAGAAATCATGGTAGCCACCTTTAAATATCTGAAGAAATAGCCTGTACAAGATAAAGCACATTTAATTTCTGCTGCTCCAGAAACTAGAACACAAACCAACAAGAAATGAGGTTCTCCATTAAGAACTTCTTCAAGTGCTGTTTGAAAATGAAACAGGTTGCTTTAAACACCCTCCTTCCTTTATTGATGTTGGATCACTATCTTTTGGGAGTGGTTTGGTTGTGTATTCCTACATGGTAGAGGGCTGAACTACATTTTCCTGTAGGTCCTTTCCATGATTCTATGGCTCTAAATCAGCAAATTATGCAGTATTCAAATATATTGATTCCTGTATATGCAAATTCCTTTCATCTATAAATACCAGTTTTCTCTTTGATCTTACAGGAAACTGTAATATTCTATGGCTGTTAGTAAAAAGGAGGGTGGCAATGGGGGTAGGGGAGAATAAGAAGTAGTTGTGGAGTGAAAACATATTTACATTTCATTCTACGGGAAATAAATCTAATGATCATGTAAGTGATTCCAAATTACATAAGCAATAAAAACATAATTACCTTTGTATTAATGTCTCCAAGCAGAGCAGGGCTTTATTCCACAATTGCCCGATGGCGCTTGACCAGAGTGATACTGAGAGAAAGTGATTAGGAGGAGATAATTGCTAACTGAGAGAGATAGGTTGGTATTAATTAATAATTAACGGAGTAAGTAGAATTCTATCGGAAAGTATAATTAATTCCACCTGGGCTTTGCGAAACCAGTGCTTATTAAAACATAATAAGGGCCTTCCAATATCCTGCAGGCACTAACTGGCTCTCTCTTGATAAGAAAATTCTAGAGTAGAATTAACACACACTGATTGCCCAGTTGAGATTTAATTGCCCAGTTGAGATTTAATTCTGCCACCCAAGGGCCAAAGATCTGCCACCCTTGGGCCACCGTCAATGAGGAACATAAACTTGAATCCTATTGGTTCATCTCAACTAAAGAAGAGCTATTCAATCAATTGTTGAGTAGGGAGTCCAGACAAAGGTTCAACAAATCCTTGGTATCTGCTGGGGATAAGTGCCAGGACCCTTTCTGGATACTAAAATACAGGGATGCTCAAGTCGCACTATATGCAATGACATAGTAAAAGCATGTCCTTTATTTTTTAATTGAGATTTGCTTTTTGAACCTTTTAAACCAAATATTTTCACGCCATATGTGGTTGAATCCAAGGATATAGAGTCCATGAATAATGAGAATCATTACTCTCCCATTGCAATGGAAGTCACAGGAGCTACTTTCCGCATGACCAAGGGCTTTGCCACACAACACAGTTATAACATTATTCATTTATTTATTGAATCAGAAGCAAACCAAGAGTACAGTAGTAATGTATTTTTTAAAAACACACACAGTTTTAAAACTTGGCATTATACTAAATGTCCTTTAAGCTGCCCATTTGGAGTGCTTCTGGTATTGCTTTAAGCAGTGTTTCCCAACCAGTGTGCCATGGCACACTAGTGTGCTGTGAGCGATCATCAGGTGTGCCGTGGGAAATTGGAACCTCCAATACCCTTGCTTCCCCCTCCTGCCAAACACTTTTTCTTCTCCACTCGGGCTCCCTTCTTCCCAGCCTCGCTCTGCTTGCTTTGCCTCGCTTTGCTCATGCTGCAGCTTTTGCGGGAGGGGAGAGGGAGGAAGACGTGACCCGTGCGGGCACTACTGCACAGACTTGCCCCACGTCTTCCTCCCTCCCCTCCACAGTGCTCTCTGGATATAGGTGAACTACAACTCCAAAACTCAAGGTCAATACCCACCAAACTCTTATAGTATTTTCTCTTGGTTATGGTAGTTCTGTGTGGGAAGTTTGATTACATTCCATCATTGGTGGAGTTCAGAATGCTCTTTGATTGCGGGTGAACTATAACTCCCATCTGTTGAGCAAGACCTTCATGTGTGTCTTTCTGCCATTCCTGCCAGGCTATCTATGTTGTGTTCATCGAAACAGGCCCAGGTTTCACACTGAGTGTATAAATACATTTAAAACATATTAACTATATGTATTACTGTGTTACAGTGTCATTTTGATTGGTGGTGTGCCCCGGGATTTTGTAAATGTAAAAAATGTGCCGCAACTCAAAAAAGGTTGAAAAACACTGGCTTTAAGGTCTTCTATTGTGCTTGTGGCAGGACTCAGACTGCCTTGTAATAGGTGGTCTGTGGTTTGTTCTTCTCCACACTCACATGTTGTTGACTCTACTTTGTGGCCCCATTTCTTTCAGTTTGCTCTGTATCTCATGGTGCCAGAGAGCCGTCTGTTCAGTGTCTTCCAAGTTGCCCAGTCTTCTGTGTGCCCAGGGGGAGAGGGGGAGTCTCTCATTCAGTATCAGCCATGGCTTGAGGTTCTAGGTTTTATCCTGCCATCTTTAGACTCTTGCTTGCTGAGATGTTCCTGGGAGTATGTCTGTAGATCTTAGAAAACTATTTCTTGATTTAAGGCATTGGTGTGCTGGCTGATATCCAAATAGGGAATGGACCAGAGATGTCACTGCCTTGGTCCTTTCATTGTTGGCTGCTACTTTCCGGTAGATGTAAGATGGTGCAATACTGGCTAAACAATATAATTTCTCCAGCATAGACATCCCATGATAATCTCTCATTATATTTACTGTTTTTGACTGGTGAGATGTGTTTCACATTGGGCATGCATACTCAGCAACAGAGTATGCATGCCCAATGTGTCTTCACTGTATAGCATTATGATTCCACTTTAGATGCCATCGCAGTAATCCTGGTGAGGCACAAGAGCTCCCTTACACTGAAAAGTTCACGTTCCATAAGATGGAGAAATACCACTTAAAATGGAATCAGTGTTATAACTGTATGGCAGCATAGCACTGTGCCAGGACTTAATAAGTAAGCAAGCTCTGTGGCGAAGGGAATTTCTAGACTCAATACACATTTCCTATAAGCTTTCCGTTTATGGATAACTGCAGACAATTTGTTGATCCTATAGCCTCCACTGACTGTCTACATAGATGCCTGTTTTTAAAGATAAGCAATCTTCTGTCTTCATGTGTTTCCCTAACTGGGATGTTACTTTTGCATAGACACAGTTTGCATTGTTGTAGATGACTTGCTTGATATGGAAAGACTATAAAGCGTAGGCACAGATAGCTCGGGGCTCCTAGTTTGTGCACTATGTGTGAGTCGGAAATGCATTCCTGAATAAAGAGGATCCTTTCATTTACCAAATAGTCTACTGCTGTTTTGTGGCTCCTAGAGCAGTGCAGGGGCAAAAACAAATATCATAATGGCTTCTTGTTGCAAAAAAAGGCATCTCCCAAGGCTAAATGTGTGATGTAGGTTTGATCAGTGAACTACAGTTCTGGAGACCAGGGCTTAAATCTCTGTTGGAAATGAAACACAGTGGATGACTTTGGGGCACATCATACCCTCTCAGCCTCAGAGGAAGACAACGAAAAAGCTGTTCTGAACCTTCTTGCCAAGAAACATTTAGGGCAGTATTTCTCAACCTAGGGGTCAGGACATCAGGGTGGGTTGCAAGGGGGTTTCAGAGGGGTTGCCAAAGACTATCAGAAAAGATATATTTCTGATGGTCTTAGAAACCCTTTTGGCAGAGAAGGCGGAAGATCTCTCTGCCTGCCCTCCTCTTCCTTTTTGGAAACAAATGGTGAATCCTCCCACCAAAAGCCCTCCTCCACTCTCAGCCAAGAGGAGGACTGTTTCTGAGGCTCCAAGAGGGGAGGGGAGGGGAGAGCAGGCATGCTTGACGCATGACAACATGTGCATATACGGATGAGGGAGAGTGTGCAAAGCTGGAGGCTTGCACCAGCGAGTTCCTTCAATACATGGGGTTTCTGTGTTGGAAGTTTGACCCAATTCTAACATTGGTAGGGTTCAGAATGTTTTGATTGTAGGTGAACAATAAATCCCAGCAACTACAACTCCCAAATGTCAAAGTCTATTTTCCCCAAACTCCACCAGTGTTCACCTTTGGGTATATTGAGTATTTGTGTCAACTTTGGTCCAGATCTATCATTACTTGAGTCCACAGTGCTCTCTGGAAGTAAGTGAACTACAACTTCAAAACCCAAGGTCAATGTCCACCAAACCCTTCCAGTATTTCTGTTCCTTATGGGAGTTCTGTGTGCCAGATTTGGTTCAATCCCACCGTTGGTGGAATTCAGAATGGTCTTGGATTGAAGGTTAACTATCAATCCCAAGAACTACAACTCCCAAAGTGATCAACTCAACCCCCCCCCCCCAGTATTCAAATTTGGGCATATCGAGTATTTGTACCAAATTGATTTATTTGTTCCTAACCCTGTCCTTCCCTGTCAGTGAATAAAAATACATCCTGCATATCATTATTATGATTCCCAACAGTAGCAAAATTACAGCTATGAAGTAGCAACTAAAATAATTTTATGGTCGGGGGCCACCACAACCTGAGGAACTGTATGAAGGGATTGTGGCATTAAGAAGGTTGGGAAACACTGCCTTAGGGTAACTAGTACTACAGGTCAGAAACAACATAAAAACACACAGCAGCAGGATCTAGCTCTTTCTATCAGTCTATGAATGACAAAGAAAGATGGTGGCAACCTAGCTACTTTACTATATGTATAGGGATATAGAAAGCCATTCCCTCCAACATTTTACAGATGAAAACAGAGGGCAAGTGACCAGGCACATCAGAGTGTGTTCAAGGTTGTATTTGTTATTTTTGAGAAAGAATACACTAGATAGAGAAGTCTGGGGATGCTTACTCAGTTTTTTTTGAGATGCCTAGGAAGAGTAAAAATCCACCCTCCTCCTCTCCCTCCCCAATGGAATTAATTGACTTGGTTCCCAAACGTTGGTCTTCCAAGTGCTTTGGACGCCGATTCCCTAAACTCCAGGTAGTTGGACCATCTGTCAGAAATTCTAGGAAATGAAGTCCCAATTACCAGGGGGGACAAAGTTGGTAAGCCACTGGTTTAAATCACTTGAAGTAAACAGTTGACAAAATGGGAAAATGGGAGACAAAGAGAGAAATTGACATTTAAAAAAACAGCTACGTACAAAAGTGTTGGCAGAGAGTTGATCAGGACTGTCCCTTCCAGATCAGAACAATTGGGGAATATATTGTGGACTCCTGTAATTGATGAATACTATGAATTGCCTGGACCATTCTCGACCATCTATTTTCATTTACTCCTCTGATTAAAAAGTTGCCAATAGTTAAACGAAGATGATTGTTGAAGAGTGAGGAAACAGCTGTTGAGTGTCAGAGGAGCTGAATAAAACCAATAAATAATTTGAAAGGATTTTTTTTCTAAAGGACTTTCCATGTAAAAAAAATTACAACTTATGGTGAGGTGAGGGAACAAGAAAAGAAAACATTGAGCTCTTGGAGCTTTTGTTTATGCATCTGTTGAATATGTGGAATGAGATATACCACAGGAGGCCATGGTGGGCTTAATTATTTTCTGTTTGCAAAGCTATTTACGATCTTAAGTGATCTGCAACATAGGAGCAGAAGGTATTATGACAATATTAGAGTCAGCATTGCCATGGTGCCAGGTTTACAATATGGCATAGGTCTGCAGTGGTCAAATGTATGCTTGGGGAGAGAGGTGTTATTAGGTTTTGAAAAAATGAGTTCAGAAACAAAGACCTTCAAATTAGAAAAAGCAGTGTTGTTGTTATTGTTATTGTTGTTGTTATTATTGTTGTTGTTGTGTGACTTCAAGTCATTTCTGGTTCATAGCAACCTTAAAGCCACATCACAGGGTTTTCTGGTGTTGAGAATATGTGATTTACCCAAAATCATCAAGTGGGTTTCTGTGCTATGAAACCCACTGGATGACTTTGGGTGAATCACATATTCTCAGTGTCAGTTTGCTAGCACAGAATCAAACTCTTGTTATTGATTAAAGTTGGGAAAAAACTCTTTTGTTCCTTCTAGGTCTCTATTTCCTTTTCTGTTCCCTAGAATTTCTTTTCCAACCTGATGACATCAGTGGGCAGGTTGCATAAAATCCATACCTCTGTCTTTCTGTAGCTCACTGTCACTTGCAATATCTGCCAATGGGGGCAACTGTTTTGTACCTAATAGTACAAAACAGTTAGTGTACCTAATAGTAGAGCCAGCCCTATTGATGCAACTTGTCCTGCCCATTTTTGCCTTCTTTAGCCCTCCTTGGACCACATGGGACAAGCAGTCCTCCTCACTAATACTCTGAAATGGCATGTTTGTCGGCTAGCTATGAAAATTGATATACCTATGCAGTAGGCGTGGTTAGGTCCAATCAGAATCTTCGTAATTCAGATTAAATTCAGATCAAATTCCTTTTTGAAGCGATTTCAAAGCGATTTGGGAACCTGGAAGTATCCTTGCCCTTTCGAAGCCACTGTCAATATCTTTGTTACGATTCAGGAAGTGAATTGGAAAATATCCAGTGTTTGGAGGCAAGCGGCAGCTTGCATGCTGGGATGCTTGCCTCCAACCAATGAGGGGGAACCATGTGGGGAGGGCAAGCCAGGGACGCAAAGGGAAAGGGACTAGGGCAGGCTGCTTGGGTGGGAAAGGTGCCACACCACCACTTAGCAAGGGAAGGACAGGGTTAGGAACAAATAATTTCCTTGGGGAACCACACAAAATACCCCTAAGGAGCCCCCTTTGTCTGTATGGGTTACACATTGTACTTTTGGGAACAAGAAATCTCCTATAATCTGCTCATCATTTCCTTGGGGGGAAACAAAACTCCACTTTGGAGCACCCTTTCTCTGCTTGGGGTTTCAAGTTGTACTTTTGGAAACAAGAAATCTCCTAATCTAATAATTTCCTTGGGAAACATAAAATCCCACATATTCTGCTTTGAACTGGAATATATGACAATGTGGACTCAGATAACCCAGTACAAAGCAAATATTGTGGGATTTTCTCCCTTGATAATATGGTTTATATGGCTGTGTGGAAGGGCCCTATGAAAAACAAAATAAACGTACCATGAGCCACGCTACCTCAAGGAGACCTAATAAAAGCATCTATTAAAGGCACTTAACATTAGCAGAAGGAACGGCCGGGCTTCAGCCTGACTGAGGGGCTCTTCCACTCCAGGCCTCCCTGGGCTATTAATGTGGAGGAGGCGATACACTCGCCAGACGACCACGTCACCTCCTCCTCTTCCTCCACATTAACAGCCGAGGAAGAGGAGGAGAGTTGAAGAAGGCTGAAGCCCGGCCGTTCCTTCCTTCCCTTTCTATTCCCTCCCCTCCCTTTCTTGTTCCCCTTATCCTTTCCTTTATTTTCCTTCTTTCCTTCCTTCACCTCCTTTCCTTCACCTCCTTTCCTTTCCTCCCCTTCCCATACTCCTATCCCTTTCTCCTTTCCTTTCTTTTCCTTCTTTCATTCACTTTCTCCATTTCCTTCACCTTCTTTCCTTCCCTTCTTTTCTCAACTCCTTTCTTTTCCTTATATCCTCCATTCACTTTCTTCCCTTCCTTCACCTTCTTTCCTGCCCTTCCCTTCTTCTTTCCCTAACTAATTTCTTTTCCTTATTTGTTTCATTCACTTTTTCCCTTCCCTTCCCTTTCTTTCCTTCTTCTTCCCTTTACTCTTTCCTTTCTTTACCCCCCCCCCCCTCCCTTTCCTTTCCTTTCCTCCCTTCCTTCCCCAGTTTTGGGAAATGTCACCTTGAGCCAAAGTTGCCAAAAATGGGTGAAAAGGCTCCCAAAGCCTGGCCCCAGTCAGTCCCCACTTTCTCTCCGTCTTTTCAGTCAAGTTTGTCTCCAGCCTTGTTAAAGAATTAGGCTGCCTTTTGGTTAATAAATAATAAATAATACTGTTTATTTCTATTCCGCTCTTCTCACCCCGAAGGGGACTCAGTGCGGATTACAATACATATACGACAGACAGTCCCTGTCGGAAAGACATACAATTACACATAGACAAATACAGTGCAGTTTTTAGAAGGACTTCTTCTTTCCTGGCTGCGTCATACAGGTGGGCGTCATTGGGTGTGAATGCTCCATTGTTGTTATGTCCCTGTGTCAATGCGCCATCACGTCACAAGGGGGTGCCATTGTTCCATCCTCATGACAGGAGCCTCTTGTTTCCACCACTTTCTGCCTCTCCCTTCTCCGTCAGCCTATTTCAGACAAGTCTGTGCAAAAGTCCTTCCCCACTTTTATGGTCCCCAATTTGTTGTTAATTCACAGCTGGGCTGTTGAACTGCTTGGGTAAACAGTAGACAGGGCTCACAGCTGGCGTCTAACTCAGCCCGGGATTCGATCCTGCAATCTTCAGATCTTCAGATTGCCAGCACAGCTGTTGTTACCGCTGTGCTATCTCTCCGGCCCATGTATAATTTTGAGACTGGAAACGTCTCCAGAAAAACCAATGGGGAAGACGTCTTGGAGGGTCGAATGGGGCCGGATTTAAGTTGGATCACAAGGGGAGAAGCCTGTCCTTGTGTGGTCCCTTCCAAATCTGTAATTCCAAGACAAGAATTATACATTTCTGCAGAGGATAATGTGATTGCTTTATTAATCCTGTATCTGACATTCATTTCTGCACTGAATTGCCCAATCCCCTCGCCTACATTGCATAAAGAAGACTCTATTGATGCCAATGAGCAAGCAGAGGTAGCCAACAGCCCTCTGGGCACTCGTTGGGTTTCTGGTAGACTTCCCAATGAAGAGAACTTGACAAAAGAGAAAGATTGCCTCCTTTTAAGCTGTAGAGCTTTCCATGAATGACTGTGATTCAACAGATGGCTTCTAAGCCAAGTTCACGGTCTTCCATCATGTTGGCAATAGGCAGACATCTTCCAGCTTTAGGGTTGATGGGTGATAAAGCTAGCTGTGGGAGGTCAATGACAGCTTGTAGTTTCTTCCCCCACCCCAACCTTGGAAGAGAAATGATTCTCCATTGCTAAAGCCATCTCCAGCTTCTTCTCATAATGAGAAGGGCATTCCTCTCTGGCAGTTGTCTTTTGAAGTGGCTCATTATGCCGCATGGCTAATGGGCCAACATGCCTCGCTTGTGTATCGAGTGGTCCACGTGGGGCGTACATGGAATTACAGTAAAAAGTGAAGTGCGGAGAATGATATAAAGATGAACGTTGGGGATAAAGAGCTGAGTGGTGATCTCAATTAAGAAGCCCAAGGATTTCCTAGGGGGATGCAAGCAGAAAAAAAATCCATAGCTTGATCCATTTTAGATTTGAGAGGAAGAAGTAGGCAGTTGGAATAAGAAAGGGGATATGGAAGCATCCATATTAATTTCCTAATTTCCTAATTTCCATGTTAAACTGAATGGATTTTTTTTTAGATATGGGCATAGGACAGGATGAAAGTTTCAATCTCTTTTCTCTCTCCTTGTTATGCACTGATCTATTTCTCCAGGCACCCCATCTTGCCACATTGTACCTGTTCCCTACCAAATTCCCAGAATGATCCCTGGCACAGTATTTCCCATCTCTATTTATGGTTGTGAAAGCCAGGCAGTGGAGAAAGCTGACTTATGGTGCCTTAGAGTCACCATAAACTTGCCATCTTTTGCTTTATTGTTATTTCTGCTATGTGCCTTCAAGTCATTTCCAACTTATGGTGACACTAAAGCCATATTATGGGGTTTTCTGGAGTGGAGTGTGTTTGACTTATTCAAGGTTGTCCTGTGGGTTTCCATGGCCCAACATTGAATTTCATGCTGGAATTATAGTGCAGTTCTCAAACCAATACACTACACTAACTTTCCATGTTTATATGGGTGCCTTCAAAATTAACATTTCTCATATTTTAGAACATCAACTCCGGAAGGTTTTAAAACTTGTGTTCTATCTTGGGCACTCTTTCATCCCAGGATATTATTCATGTTTCCAATATTCTTCTAAGGTAGGAAAAAACCACAGTCCTGTCATTACTTTTCTTGTTATTGCATGCCATCTGCACAACTTACAACAACCTTATCATAAGGTTTTCTTGGCAAGATGTATGTCAAGGCGAATTGGCATCATCTTATTATGAGGCTGGAGGAGTGTGATGTGCCTAAGGTCACCTAGTGGGTTGCCATACCTGTGCAGGAATTCAAACTTTCATCTCCTGGAATCCTATGAATTCATCAGACAGAATGAAGGGAAAGTGGGGGAAAATGGAGAGAACATCTTAATCAATTTCCTCCCATCTTTCCACGTTATGCGAGATGGCCAGCCATCCCATGTCCTTGTGGATCATTCCCTCGTCTTTTCCACTCTTTGTCCCATCTGGAACCTGTTTGGATGTGGGTAACACCCAACTCCTGAAGATGGGTTTTGGCTCCATTTGATAATAATAATAATAATAATAATTTATTTCTAACCCACATCCATCTCCCCAAAGGGGACTTGGAGCGGCTTACATGGGGCCGTGCCCAAAAAACACATCACAAAATATCAACAACATCAAAAAACTAAACATAACAAAAGCAATAAACACAATAAAATACATTGGTGAAAACACAACAGTACAGGTGAGTCTAAAAACAGAACCGACAGGGCGGGCCACATGAACATATAGGATGTTTAAAAACTCAGGGTAGATAACTGGAGTAGTGTCAAAGACAATGGGTCACATAGGGAAAGAGGTTTCGCATTTGGGAACCTAATCTCCGAAGGCCAGGTGGAAGAACCAGGTTTTCAATTGTTTCCTGAAGGATTCCAATGAGGGGGTATTCCTGATCTCTTCTGGGAGGGAATTCCAAAGATGGGGGGGCCACAGAGGAGAAGGCTTTCTCCCTAGTGCTCACAAGCCAGGTTTGTGAGACTGGCAGGGGCAAAAGGAAGGCCTCCCCTGAGAAGCGAAGGGCTTGGGCTGGCTAATGGGAGGAGAGCCGGTCACAAAGGTAGTCGGGTCCCAAACCATTTAGGGCTTTGTAGGTAATCACCTGCACCTTGAATTGGGCCTGGAAAGTAAACGGCAGCCAGTGGAGCTCTTTGAACAGGGGGGGTCAACCGCTCCCTGTAACCTGCCCCAGTTATTAATCTGGCAGCTGAGTGTTGGACAAGTTGGAGTTTCCGGGCCATCTTCAAGGGAAGCCCCACATAGAGCACATTGCAGTAATCCAATCTAGAGGTAACCAAGGCGTGGACCACGAAAGTTAAGTCAGACTTCACGAGGTATGGTCGCAGTTGGTGCACGAGTTTTAACTGTGCGAAGGCTCTCTCAGCCACCGCCGACACCTGAGCATCAATCTTCAGCGCTGAGTCCAAGAGAACCCCCAAACTGTGGACCTGTGACTTCAGGGGGAGTGTAACCCCATCCAGCACAGGCTGCCACCCAATACCCCAATCAGACGAGTGACTGACCTGGAGGACCTCTGTCTTATCCGGATTGATCCTCCTCCTCATCCAAACCATCACAGCGGCCAGGCACTGGTCCAATATTCGAGGGGCTTCCTTGGAATCTGATGGAAAAGAGTAGTGGAGTTGGGGGTCATCTGCGTAGAGATGCACCGTACTCCAAAACTCTGGATGACCTCGCCCAGCGGTTTCATGTAGATGTTAAATAGCATGGGGGATAAAATAGAACCTTGCGGGACCCCACAGGTCGAAGGCCAGGGGTCCGAGCAGGAATCCCCCAGCTTCATCAACTGGGAACGACCCTCCAGGAAGGAACGGAGCCATAGAAGAACCATGCCCTGAAGTCCCTTAGGAACTTAGGAAACAGAGCCACTCAAATTCCCACTGGAAGTGCCCTCATATCATGTTATGGCCTCCGTGGGAAACAGAACATGGAAACAGAGCCCAAATCCTGTGGGATGACATCCCTATTCTAATGAACACACCACTAGAATAAGTTAACAGTCTCTACCATTACTTTTTATTATCTCAAAACCACCTGGTAGTTGGGCAAGTGGCATGTTTACTGTCTGGAGTTATCAAGCTTCCTTACCCTTCCTCTGGTACCTTCATTCCTACAGTAACGTCCCAGGCCGAAGGAGCCCTGCGAAAAATCTGAAATATATATTCCCAAGACTGCTTACATCTGAACTCTACTTACTTAACTGCTTTGTATTGCTGTCCATCAAGGTAGGTGTTCTGGGAACTTTCACAAAATTGATAAATTTGCAAGAGCAATCCAGTTGCTGTGGGCATCACTATCAATCTATTTAGAAGATGCCTTCCCTTAATTCTTTGCCAAAACAAGACCGATCTCTGTCTCGGGATGCTTACAACCTTTGCTATCTTTGCCTTCTCTTTTTATTTCTGGATTTAAGGCTTAAATATAGAGAGGGGAAAAAGAGAAAATACAAATAGCAAAGAAAGAATGGGAGCAGCTACAGTTAGATAACTGTTTTCTCTTGATTATAGTTTGGAATGAAGTCTTGGGTTGTAGATATGTTTGGAAACTTTCATCTGGAAGACCTTCCTTGTGCTAGAACATGTTTTCAAGTAAAGGAGAGAAATATGGCATGACACATTTTTTTTAGAGTTTGTGGCACAGAGGCAACTGGTGGAGCTGATTAAGGTTTCAGCTGTCCATGTATTTATTCATTTGTTCATTCATTCCCAATAATGGCCCTTGTTTTGTGGTGGATATGTGTTCGGGATGTAACCAGAGCATGGACCACCGTCGCCAGATCAGGCTTCCCAAGGTACGGGCACAGATTTAACTGTACAAAAGTTCCCCTGGCCACCACCAAAACCTGGGATTCAAGGCTCAGTGATGAATCTAGGATTACTCCCAAGCTGTGAACCTGCGTCTCAGGGAAGTGCACCCCTGTCCAACACATGCTGTAACCCTATGCCCTGTTTGGCCGTTCAACTGACCAGGAGGACCTCTGTCTTGTCTGATATACAGGATGTATTTTCATCCATTGTTCTAAATTTGGCAAAAATACCTGATACACCAATATTTGAATACTACTGGTGTTGTGTGTGTGTGTGTGTGTGTGGGGGGGGGGTTATTTTGTCATTTAGGAGTTGTAGTTGTTGGGATTTATAGTTCACCTATAATCAAAGAGCATTCTGAACTCCACCAATGATGGAATTGAAGAAAACTTGGCACACAGAACTCTCATGACCAATAGAAAATACAGGAAGCATTTGGTGGGCATAAACCTTGGGTTTGGGAGTTGCATTTCACCTACGCTCAGAGAGCACTGTGGACTCAAACAATGATCTATCTGGACCAAACTTGGCACGGATACTCAGTATGCTCAAATGTGAACATTGGTGGATTTTGGGGAAAATAGACCTTGACATTTGGGAGTTGTAATTGCTGGGATTTAAAGTTTACCTACAATCAAAGTGTATTCTGAACCCCACCAACGATAGAATTGGACCAAACTTCCCAAACAAAACTCCAATGATCAACAAAAATACTATGTTTTCTGATGGTCTTTTAGTGACCCCTTTGACACCCCTTCATGACCCCCCAGGGGTCTCGACCTTCAGGTTGCGAAACGTTGCATTAGAAGGACTGTAAATTGTGCAGGTGATTGTGTGGCTGGGTTACGTACAGTTGGAGGCATGAATGAAGTGAGGTTTAATGCCTCCAATAAATGTGAAGAAAAAAAGACAGAATGCCAGTGTCTCTTCACTTCATTCTCCTATCATTAATAGCCTCTCAACAGCCTCGTTTGCATCCTCTTAATAGGCAGCAGAGCGCATTAAGCCCCGAGGAACTGTGTGCTAATGTGTTAGGATGTATACTAATGGGGAAAAAACCCACTGGTGATTTTGAGTTGCAATCCTGTCTTAAGGGCAGCTTTTTGAGAATGATTTTCTGTGCCATGTTTTCCCAGTCTGCAGCAATTCTGCTCTTTCTGTATCCCTCCCCAGTCCACTCACGCAATGACATCATTTCCAAGAAAGCAAGACTTTTGCTTTCCTGTGCCAATGGGAACATAGGAAGTTTCCCCCCTCTCTATTGCTCTCTAGGAGTCTTGCTTGACACAGTCAGATCAAAGGAAAATGCCTTCTTTTTGACTGAGAGCTAAAAAGCCTCCTGCGGGCAAGATGCAACATGAAAAACAATGCTACAAATCAAAACAACCAAATTAAGAACAGAAGAGAATGATCTTTGAAGCAAAAGAGAGGGATGGAAAACCCATCAAAAGCCAAGTTGGAGGGTGGTGGAGGAGAGACCTTGATTTTTACAATCTTCCTAAAGTTAGGGGAAGATGGGACCAGTTGTACTGCCTTAGAAAGTGAATTCAATAATCAGGATTGTTGCGGCCTAAGCAGTATTGTTGCGGCCTGTTTACATTGGGGGTGTATGATTACATCTTATGTGTTTGCAAGATTAGCAGGCCTCCATTGTGTTTCTAGGCCTCTTGGCAGTTTTGGCTGGGGTTATTGTTTTTTCCTGCGTGGGAGGGGTTCATCTCCTTAGACTTTCCCGCCAAAATGTACCTCAGACCTTTCCATCCAATCAGCACCTTAGATTTTCCCGCCAATTTTTCTCCTCAGGTTTCTCCAATCAGAAAGGTTATAAAAGGGAGAAACCTCTCTGATTTTACCTCAGTGACTAGCAGGGACATGTGACTGAGCCACGGGGCTGTCAGCTCTGGCCTGTCACCTTCTTTTAATGAACAATTACTGCCTTCAACCAGCCCTGGACTCAGCATAGGAAGGACTTTCCCTTCATCTTATAAGAGTCCAGTGGCTGGGGTCTGTCCACCATCCGTGGTGGCTGACCAGAGAGAGAGAGAGAGAGAGAGGAGAGGCGTTCACTAGGCATGAGAAAAAAGTTATGAAAATTAAAAGAAATCGTAAGTGATTCGTATGTAATGGGACTTTCTAGTTTATACGCATCACGGCAGCTAACCAGAAGTAGACTTCCTTTACGGTCCTTGAGGCCAACAATTTGCATAATGATCGTAATAAATTCTTAATTATTGTACTACGTACTCACTTCTCCTGTCTTCTCCCCTCATTTCCTTCCCGCCTTCATTCATCTTCTTCTTTTCCCCGCATTTCTATGAACTGGAAGTGACGCTGCTGCTAGGCATTCTGGAAAGTGTAGTCCTCCACGCTTCTCCTCCCTCCCCCCCTCTGCTCTCTCTTCCTCGTGGCGGCGGTGGTTTGGGGTCTTGAGGAAGAGCGGGCTGACTCACTTCCTTCTGGGCGCCGCCTTGGTCGTCTTGGCCTTGGTGCTCTTGGCCGGCTTGGGCTTGGCTTTCGGGCTCTTGTCTTCTCGCGGGGACTCTCTGTCTTGCCCCACCGCACGGGCCAACTTCACACACACACACACACACACACACACACGCACGCACGCTTCTCCTCCTCTCTCTCCCTGCACTCTCTCACATGCTTCTCTGCCCCTCCTCTTTCCTGGTGGCTTCTCCCCCCTCCCTTCTCTTCCCCGTTGCTCTGTCTTGCCCCACCGCACGGGCCAACTTCACACACACACACACACACACACACACACACACGCTTCTCCTCCTTTCTCTCCCTGCACTCTCTCACATGCTTCTCTGCCCCGCCTCGGTGAGAGAGGCAGCGAGGAGCGGGGCTCCTCCTTTTTTGCTGCTTCCAAGAATAGAATACCCCTTCCTCCCTCCTTCCTATTTGGAGAGTCCCATCTAGAATTCAGTGTGATTTATTCAAGTTTTGGCCTACAACTCCCAGAAATCCCAGCCAATTTACCAGCTGTTAGGATTTCTGGGAGTTGTAGGCCAAAACCATCTGAAATGTGCATGCTCTGGCATACGAACTACTAACAAATTTCAGTAATTAAGTTACATTTTAGAAATTTTTGGAAAATTTTTTGTAAGTCTTTCTATTACTAATAAAAAAAAAATCCCCTCCCCCCATTAGATTTTTGATTTCCTATTTTTGGGTTCTAAACCATGCCTAGCGTTCACCATCCACCCTTCACAGACTGGAGAAGAGGATTACACAAGACTGCTTTGGATTCTTCAAGCCCATGAACTTTGTAAAAGATTTGGAGCCAGGCACTTACAGCTTTGTGTCTTGTAAAATAAACCCAGCTACCTTTTTTCAAGAAGCTTTGTTCTGTGAAGTCTTTGGGGCCCTCTCCCTCAGAGGAAAGCAATCCGCATCCCCTGGGCATAGGATTTTTATAGCAATTTACGTGGTCACTCCATTTAAGCCCAGGCATGACACCATAAGGATGTAGATACAGAGATATCAATCTGTGCACCAGCTTGACCTTCCTTGTTCTGGAACATGCCTTTACGTCATTAGTTGATTTACTGTATGTTCACCCCATGCCTTTCATAGGCTCAATGCTATGGAATCCTTGTATGTAAAATGTAGTGAGGTACCAGAATTTTTTGAGCCCCCGGTATCACAGTGGGTTAATCCACTGAGCGACATGAGGTCCCGCTGTTAGCACACAAGACTAGAAGGCTATAGAGAACTGAGCCCAAAACAAATTAGGAACAGCAAAAATACACATCAAAAATATTGATATAATTCACATATAAGACCTCATGGCAGCCTTTGATACAGTCGATAATGAACTGTTGACCCACCGCCTAGCTGTGACTGGAGTCGGGGGACAGCCCTTAAATGGGTGACCTCCTTTCTCCATGAACGGGGACAGTGAGTGGAGAGGGGAGGGGAGCTTTCTGAGAGACTCCCCCTAAATTTGTCACTCCCCTTTGTTATTTAACATCTACGTGTGACCACTTGCTCGGCTGGTGCATAGCTTTGGGCTGGAATGTCACCAGTACGCTGATGACACCCAGCTCATTCTGAGGATGGATGGCCGCTCGGACTCCGTGCCCGAAAATTTCCATCTATGCCTTGAGGCCGTGACTGGATGGCTGCGTTCCAGCCGGCTGAGGGTGAATCCAGCGAAGACGGAGATCCTTTGGCTGGGTCGCCCGGGTGGGGGGAGCTCCAGCTGCCTACTCTGAACGGTGAAGCATTATGCCCGTCATTGTCTGTAAAGAGTCTGGGGGTTGTGTTAGACCCGCTGCTGACAATGGAGACTCAGGTCTCGGCTGTGAGCAGATCCGCTTTTTTCCATCTGCGTCAGGCTAGGCGGCTGGCGCCCTACCTATCTGGGAAGGACCTGGCTATGGTGATCCAGGCGACGGTCATCTCAAGGCTCGACTACTGTAACACCCTCTACATTGGCCTTCCTTTGTCCCTGATCTGGAAGCTCAAGCTGGTGCAAAATGCTGCCGCCAGATTTCTCGCTGGGGCTCTGGTGAGATGCCATATTACACCAATTCTGCGGCAATTGCACTGGCTTCCGATCGAGCACCAGGTCATATTCAAAGTGCTGTTTAAGGCCTTATATGGTCTAGGGCCTGTGTACCTGAAAGACCGCCTTACCCTCTACACACCCCAGAGATCACTACAGTCTGAAGACCAAAACCTTTTAGAAGTCCCTAACATCCGGACTTACAAACTGTCATCCACCAGACACAGGACCTTTTCAATTGCAGCACTGAATCTCTGGAATGGGTTGCCTGAAGAAGTTAGAGCCATCTGTGACCTGCTCCCTTTCCAGAGGGCTTGCAAGACCTTTCTCTTCAGGCAGGCTTTCAGTACTGACTGAGGAAGATAATGTAGCTGAAATTGTATTGTATTGTGTACCTTGTTTTGTTGCTGAATTTCTTGAATTTGTTTTAAATCTTTAAAGTGTTTTGTATGTCTTTCGAGTGTGAACCGCCCCGAGCCTTTGGGGAGTGGTGGGTATAAATTTAAATAAATAAATAAACATCATAAAGTGAACATGGATTGGTTGCACAGAAAGCGTACCTATATAACTCCAATATAAAGAGGGTAAAGACCCTATATTCTAGTGTTGATACCTTATATACAGTTCGAAGTCCCTTGGTGGAAGAGAGGTGTGTGTCGCCAAATGCTCTGTTCGATGTACTGTAGTTCCAAAGTAGATGAAAGGAAAATCCGTTGTATAATACCAGTGGAAAAATCACTGTTAAATGAGTCCAAAACTGGTCATGGGGTAGCAACACAAGCACTTGTCTTTGGAATAATAGACTATGTCCAAAGAATTATAAATGAAATCCTATGGGTAATGAAATATATCAACCTATCTCGGATTATCGAAGAAGGGGACAGCCGCTTGGAATCTCATGCAGGAGCTGAGTAGCGGGCATCCAATAAATCATATAATCTTACATGTATACACATAGCAAATTCTTCATACAGATGATCTGTGACCAAAGGGGGAACCCTTTACCTTTTTTCCCAGTACTTTTTGGCAGAGAAGACTAAAGATCTTGTAAAAGTACAACTCCCATTTAATTTCACCATGGTGGGTAAAATGGTGTTGCATTAATTCAGTGTTGATGCACTCGTAGATGGATAGTCTTCTACTAGGATATAGATAAGGCTGGGTTATGGCAAGTTAGTCAAATAGAGAGTCTCTCCTCTCCCTTTGTCTTATCGCCTTCTGCTAGATGACCAAGGTAACATTTCAGGCTCTGCATGGATCTTCCCTTGTTAAATTGCTTCCAGTTGTTAGAAGTTGTCTTCTTAAATTACTTTCAATACTGCTGATTTCGGGAACAGTTAAGCAAGTAAGTACAGGGAATCTCAATAGGAGAATTTCATTTTCAGCAATAGAGAAGCACGATTTGGCCAATCCTGAGTGCTATGTTTCATTCACGTGAGGATCAAGGTCAAGCTGAGATTCAGTCCTTAAGCTACTACATGTGGCTGCCGGCCCAGCATTACTTCCACTGCTGGGGTCCTCCTAGCCAAGTATTTAAAAAGCACTCTTCCGTTCTGGCTCTCCATGACTGCTCCGGCTTGCCTAGGCTAGCAGATGCTAACAAACACCAAGGAGATTGAAGACAGAGACCATGCAGCATGCCCTCTGGCATACTTTGAAATGCATACAATTTGCAATTAATTAACCATGTTGTCATCTCTCTGGCGCCAGCATTTCCCTGCTCTGCCGCAGGAGAGCACTCAAGCTCATTCGGTGATCTGAACCACCAGTCTGCTATGTTTGTCATCACCCAGTGGACCTTCATTCCAACATCTCCAAGAGATGCTCCTTACAGCTGGGAATTTGTACAAACACAAGCCTGCTAGCTATTAAATAAGGTAAGGAGACAGCAATTCATTTAATTCACATTCAGATGCAAACGTTCATACTTTCAGACCAATACACCATCCCAATTTGGGGCGTCTGTCAACATGTACCCTTCTCCAAACCTTGCAACAGCACTCTCCAGTTCAAATAAGCATGCTAAGAGCATGAATACAGGTCAAAATAGCATTAGCAAATATACTAGGTAAACTCCCTACTTATATGTGTATGTTATTCAAAGTCGCAAACAAGGATTGATTTATTAGATAAAGTTATTTATTTATTTAAAACTTTTGTGCCCCGACCTTCTCACCTCTATCGAGGGACTCAAACCGGCATTACAGCAAAAATTCAATGCTATACAATTTAAAAACAGCTATAACAACATATTAAAATACATAAAAATCCCATCATAAAACCACATCACCATTAAAACAATTCCACTCGATCTGTAATCGTGGTCATTCATTCAGATAATAGCCAATCTCAGCCTATTCTGGGAAGGCCTGGTTTCACATCCATGTTTTCACCAGCCTCCTAAAGGACAACAGAGAGGGGGCAGACCTAGCATCACTTGGGAGAGAGTTCAACAGCCGAGGGGCCACCACAGAGAAGGCCCTGTCTCTCGTCCCCACCAGCCGTGCTTGCGAACCTGGCGGGATCGAGAGCAGGGCCTCTCCAGAGGATCTTAATGTCCTTGATGGTTCATAGGGGAGAATTTGTTTGGACAGGTAAACTGGGCCGGAACTGTATAGGGTTTTGTAGGTTAAAACCAAAATGTGCACAAAAAAATTCATGCATATTTTAAAAAGCAGAAATCTCTGATCAAATTGAACTTAATTTTGAGAAAATGAGAATCTGAAACAAAGCAAAAATGACAGGTTAATTAATTCTCAATTGACTCCATATAGGAGCCCCCGGTGGTGTCCTCAAACGAAGGCCCGGGGGCCAGATACGGCCCTCCAAGGTCATTTACGCAGGCCTCGCTCAGGGTCAACCTAAGTCTGAAATGACTTGAAAGCACACAACAACAACAACAATCCTATCTCATCAGCCAAAAGCAGGCCCACACTTCCCATTGAAATAGTAATAAGTTTTTATTTGTTAAAATTGTTTTTCATTTTAATTATTTGATTGCTTTTAAGTGTTTTTTTGCACTACAAATAAGATATGTGCAGTGTGCATAGGAATTCATTCATTTAAAAAATATATAATCCATCCCTCCCAACAGTTTGCGGGATTGTGACCTGACCCTCTGTTTAAAAAGTTTGAGGACCCCTGGGTTAAACCCTTGTGCCGGCAGGATTGAACACTGACAGGTCAGAGGTTCAAATCCAGAGGGAGCGTGCATGACCTCCTTCTGTGAGCTCCAGCTCCCCATGCAGAGATATTTATTTATTATTTATTATTTCAGCTTCTATACCACAACTCTTCGGAGGCTCGGAGCGGTTTACAAGCGTAACATATAAAACAGAGAACATACAGTACTAATACAGGAGACAAATTAAACAATTTAAACAATTAAACAATTTGAGAACTTAATCCACCACATAGAGATCTACTGGGAGACATCCGATGGCCTATAGTTCTCAGAAAGACCGCTTACACTCCAGCCATGGGGCCGGAGTGTAACTTAAGTCCCTTGCTGGTATCCGTATACTACCCTTAGGGGGAGAGGACCTGCTCTGCCCTGCTAGTTTTAAGGGCTGAAAGGCACATCTTGTTTCTATCCCGGATAACATGCTGTGGAGCTGGGGACCGTTCTGAGATCTCACCCAGCTCCTGTAGCCAACGTTCCAGAAAGTCCTAGGCCGAAACCTCCTTCGTCTCTTGGCTGGCCCCGAATTCCCCCATTGGCCTGGATCGGATGGAATGACCCCCAATGGGGTCCTGCTGGCAGAAATAGCCCTGACCCCTGGGTGAGCTGCACAGTCCTAGCTCCGTCTCCAGAGGAAATTACGTTACCTCAAGCCGGAGCTGGGAAAGCATCACCAGTCAACTCTCGCGACGTTAGTACAGACTTCCTGTGACTACGTCTATGTCTTCTCCTGCGCCTGTGTGGTAGGTCCAACGGTGCAGTGTGGCTGCTGGAGTCCTCAAAGGCCATCCCCCATAAGCTCTCCTGGCCCGACTCCCAGTGCTCCAGTTTTCAGGAGGTCCTTCCATGCCTCCCTTTCGGCCGGGTCCAGACACTGGCGGTGGCAGGTCCCCTTGCACGGCAAGCTGGGTTCCTCATCAGGCACCCCCAAAAGGAACACTGCAGCTCCAGGAGAGGCCTCGGCAGTGGCCCTGCGGGCATCCAAACCCTGCTGCGTGGGCCAGGGACAGGCCAGGGCCTTGCCCAGGGGACAATAGCTCCCGAACAAGCAGTGCTGGTCGCCCTCCCAGCTCCTGGGATCCGACAATGACACAGTCAATGGTGGCAACTCCATGCTCCTCTCTCCTGGTAGCGGCCGACTTCTCCATAGTTTTACCGACTCTGACAACCCTGGCCTGACCTCCTTCAGGGGAAGTCAGTGCATAGGAGGGAGCTGCTAAGTGGGAGGGGGTCCTCAATGTCCTCAACTTTCTTAGGGAAATCCCAAGAGAGATCCCACTCTCTTTTGAGAGAGTCTGAGTTGCCTTTAAAAGAGATAACAGGTTTCCGAGATGCCCAAGCCTCTCCGAAAGCTCCACAAACTCGGCAAACAAACGATCCCAAAGTCTCTTGTCCTCCTGAGTGTTTCGATTGTCTAGATTGTTCTTTCGGAGTCCGGGACCAAGCACCACCATTCTGGCTGCTCACTCCTAGGCTGGGTCTTTCAAGATATGAGAAAAGCCTCCCACAAGGATGGTAAAGCATCAAAATATCCAGGAGTCCCCTGGCCGACATCCTTGCAGATGGCCAATTCTCTCACACCAAAAGTGACTTGCAGTTTCTCAAGTTGCTCCTGACATTAAAAAAACCCTGACCCCATGGAGTAGAAGCTACAAAAAGAATAGAAAGCGATCTAGAGAGATTAAGAAAGAAGGTGAAGAAGAAGGCAATGCCCTTTCTTTGTCTTTTTCTCCTCTTCCTCCATTCTTTTTCTTTTCATCAGCTGGATTGTGTGAACCATTTCTTAATAAATTTACACTGTTTGTAGTTAAAGTCAAATACCAGGAGAAAAATGCACAAAATGCTCACTTGTCTATTAATCTTTCTGATGAAATTTTCCATCTGTTGAAGGATTTTTTTAACCTAGGAGAATTATTTATTTACTTACTATATTTCCTGGCTTTCTCGACCCCAAGGGGGACTCAAGGTGGCTTACAGCATAGGCAATAATTCAATGCCTTAAAAACAATATACATCCAATATACAATAAAATTAACATTTCCATTAAAAATTAAATGAGATTAAGAGCATATACAACATTGCAATTACTACTATAAAACTACATTAACCACAATCATAGTCAGACCATTCTGGTCATCATCATACATAAATCCAAGTCCATCTATTGCACTGTGTTATTTGCCAAAGGCTTGATGGAAAGCTACATTTGGAAAGCTACATTTTCACCCTCTTTCTGAAGGTCAGGAGGGAAGGGGAAGATCTAATGTCGCTGGGGAGAGAGTTCCACAGCCGAGAGACTACCACTAAAAAGGCCCTGTCTCTCGTTCCTACTAATCCCACCTGTGAAGGAGGTGGGACCAAGAGCAGGGCTTCTCCAGATGATCTTAATTTCTGAGATGGTTCATGCGGGGAAATACGTTCGGAAAGGTAAGCTAGGCCAGAACTGTTTAAGGCTTTATAGGTTAAAGCCAGCACTTTGAATTGTACTCAGTAGCGAACTGGTGGAGCTGATGTAATAGGGGGTTTGCATGCTCCTTGTATGCTGGTCCAGTGAGCAATCTGGCTGCTGCCCGTTGGACCATTTGGAGCTTCCAAACAGTCTTCAAAGGCAACCCCACATAAAGCGTGTTGCAGTAATCTTTTCGGGATGTAACCAGAGCATGGACCCCTGTGGCTAAATCTGACTTCCCAAGATATAGGCACAGCTGGCACACAAGTTTTAATTGTGCAAAAAGGCCCCGTGAGTATTCTTATACTCAATTCCAAATACTCTTTCAAGTCCTGGTCTCACTGTGTCTTGAGTTTGCCCAGCCAGCAGCCAATGAAGTAACCAAGACAAGGGGAAATTTAGTCACCCATTACAAGCCTTTTATGTCTAATCATGGTCTGAATATTCTCCAGTTCCAGCCAAAGTTACAATTTTTCAATTAGCTGACATAACACTTTCCTCCCTTGTTACTTGGCAGCCTCCATGGGAGATGTAACTTTCCCTGGAAATTAGAAAATGAGGAGAGTCAGAAAAACCATTGTTTTTTTCCCTGTTATTGCCCTTTCCTTTAATAATTCCACTTAGATTGGGTGAGGGGGAGAGGAGAGTGGACTCCTGAGCTTGATATTCCCTGTTCTGCTGTGTTTTAATAAGTTAATGGACCAGGGAAGCTCATCACTGCATTTTAAGCATTGCATGAAAGTTCAGTTCCTCGTATCTAGCTACGATTTTGACTTCATCCTATCCTGGGTGAAGGAAGCAATGAATATTATTCTGAAAGAGTCCAGACATGATTATGGATCTTGCAATGGGGAAGTGGAGAGAGAAGTAAATGGGGGCAAGGGGGTGTGGGAATGTTACCATCTTCACAGGAGAAGCTGGGATTGAGCTACGGAGAACTTAGAACCGTTTCTTGGAATCTTGAGCTACAATTGCTTTTGGGATTTGAAAATTGGGACCTTCAAGATCTTTAACTCACCTCTCTTTCCCTACAAATTCACAGATTTGTAGAGATTTGGTGCTGGTTTTAGGCTGGAAGTTCCTCTGAGATTACTTTTTCTGGTATCTATTAGAAAGGCATGTTCCACCATTCAGTTTTCACTGAACATTATTTAAAAACTGATGAAGACCAAGCCAACAACTAATAGGTACATCTTGATAAATGCTGTGTCTCTAAGACAGAACAAATACTGTCATAATATTTTTTTCCCCTTGCTAGAAAATTACCCAAAACAACATCATTTCTGAAGTGCATAGGAATCCCCTCCCACTGTAATGCTTTCTGTGCAGAAACAGTTGTTTTTGTGTCCAGAAATGTCATATTCTGTGCAGAAAATTTGGTCGTCTTGCTAGGAAACCATCACTTTAGAGATAATGTCAGTTTTTGTGAAGAAAAAATCTTACTACATGAGTAACTCACGAACTACAAGGATTCCTACCTGACTAGCATTCTTTCCTTCAGTGCTATGGATCATGAAAAGATGGAAATAGAGGGCGAAAAGGAGAAATGTGCCAAGAGGAAGGCACATCAAGCACACACTTGTTGGGAGAGTCTAGAAATGTATGATCTCACTGTTAAAGACCATGTGGATCCAGAATAGGATTCTGCAGTCACGTACAGATCCACCACTAAGAATCTACCCTTGGAAGACATACTCAGTCATTACTCAGTGACTACTGTAATGCTCTTTACATTGGCCTTCGCTTGAATGTGATCCGGAAACTCAAGCTAGTGCAGAATACTGCAGCCCGGCTGCTTGCGGGGGAACCCATGAGCCGCCGTATAACACCTATACTGCAGAATCTGCACTGGCTACCATTTGAATACCGGATCACTTTCAAGGTCTTAGTTCTTACTTTTAAGGCCTTGTATGGTCTGGGGCCAGTGTACCTACGGGATCGCCTGATTCCATATAACCCTCTGAGATCAGTTCGTTCAGAAGACCAGAATCTTCTAGACATTCCTAGTGTGAAGTCTTTCCACCCGACTTCGACAAGGCGCAGGGCATTTTCAATCATCGCCCCGGTTCTTTGGAATACGTTGCCACCGGAAACGCGGGCTCTCCGAAATTTGGTCACCTTTCGGAGGGCCTGTGTAAGGACTCACCTGCCTTAAGCAGGGCCGAGGCCTGCTTAGAAGGGGTTTATAAATCCTGTTTTGGTTGTGCTGGCATCCATCTTGGAGAGGTGGCTGCAGCCAGCAACCATTAAGGGAAGGGAAAGCCAGAGCAAGGGGGCGTGGCCTTGCAGGCTTGTGCCTAGATACAGTGAAGAGGCTGTGATTGGCTAGTGTATAGAGGGGGAGGAGTTGGAGCTGACAGAGTAGAAAGTCCTGTCAGAGAATGTTTCAGTCTGGAGTTTGGAGTTTAGAGCGAGGCTGTGCAGACGCACATCTCCAGCGTCTGCTGTTTAGAGTCAGGCTTTAGATTCGGCATCTAAGCCTGAGGCAGTCTTGAGCAAGGTTTCTGGGGGAGTATCACCAGAGCCTTGGCAACAGAGACTGACAGTCTGTCCTAAGCAAACACCACGTAGGAATAGGCTGGACTAGTGGGAGTCACGACTCAGTTCTGACCGCCCTTAGGGCCAGTAGTCATTCTAGTGGGGATGCTTCTGGAAGAGTGCCATTTAGAACTGTTCTTGTGATAGGCAGTTGGGTTACCTGGTCATCTCTGGAGATAGAGTGACAGGTAGTTGGACTCTTAGACTGTGTGGGTTACGAGTAACCCAGTAGTAGCCAGACTCAGGGAACGATCTATGGGATTAGATGTTCCAGAACTTTAGAACAACAACCATCTAGTGGAACTATTAGTTGGGAGTTGGGAGACAAGTCTCAGTACTGTCTGTGAACGTACCATCTTAAGAAGTAATAATAATCTTTTTAGTCAGTAACCTCTACGCTCTAGCACATATATTGAATCTTGTAACCATCATGCTATCCAAGTCTATCATTGTTGTAACCGTACGCTAGTTGCCTCTTAGTAGAACCAATACGATCTGTGCCTATTTTATAGCCTCGTTCTTGTTAATAAATCTTTTTATTATTAAAGCCTCTGTCATCTTTCGGTCTCCTCAGTTTACATTCTTGGTGGTGGGTTGTTTTAAAGGCCAACGCTACAGACACTTCATTTAGTTAGAGTTTAATTATAAAGTAAATCCTAATGACCCATTAGGTTGGTGGCAGATTACCGGGAGTGTCAATTAGTCAATTTTAGTGACTGAGATCGTCACAGCCTGCAAGACACACTTGTTCAGACAGGCCTTCAAAAGCTTGTAATTTTAGCTTGTGATTTTAGCTGCGTTTTTATTTTGCTGTTTTACTTACTATTATATGTATGTTTTGCCCATTGTTTGATTTATTGAATTGTGTTGTAAACCGCCCCGAGCCACTGGGAGTGGCGGTGTACAAGCCCAAATAAATAAATAAATAAATAAATAAATAAATAAATAAATAAATGATTGCCTATGGCACTCAATAAACACTTTGACCACAGTGTGTGTGTGTGTATCCCAAATAACAAATAATGCAGGGAATTCCTGATGATTGGGAAGACCAGTTTCTCTCTCTCATGGAGTCATCACTCATGGCAACATTCTAGCAGTGGATGGATCCTCCTCTTGGTCTTCCTTGTTTTCTTCCTTCTCATCCTCCTTCATGCTAGGGAATTCATTACTTGTTTTGCTCTCTCAAGTTTGACAATGGAATACAGTACCTAGATAGCCATCCAGACTCTCTTTGAAAGCCTCCAGAGAAGGAGACTCCATAACACATTCATATGCAGCATATTTCCACTGTTGAACTTGGGACTTTGGCGAAGACTTTGATTGTGTCTTCCTGCATGGCAGAATGGTTGGGTTAGATGGCCTTTGTGGTCTCTTCCATCTCTATGATTGTATGATTCTTTGAAACCCTAGAGAGCTGCAGCCCATTGAGGTACTTAATACTGGGCTGGATCAATTCATTCCTTTCCTCAAAAGGAGTCTAAGTAAGTAGAATTTGGAAACAGAGCTTCCGGTGCAAAACACATGTGATTCAGTGTACAATGCTCAACTGTGAAAAGAGAAAGCTGAATATTGAGCAACTCAGTCCTTTTGCTTTTCAATGTCCATATAAATAGAAAGAGGTCCTCATCTTTTGCTCCCTTTCTTGTAATAATTCTGCGATATTCTCAGTTTCACAGAAGGTAGTGGTCTGGAGGCAGCAATGGGGGAGTGGGGGCTGAGATTCTGATACAAAAATAACAAACATGATGAATGACCCCACAGTCCATTAGATGAGAAAAAAGAGTTTTTCTCCCCCGCAGCAGAAGATATATTAAACTTGTCATGGTAGGTACTGTACCGATTTACCCACAATATGCCCAGGCCAGCTTGCCGATGACCTAGCAGTGTTGGCTTTTATCTTGGAATGGATTTGCAGGGGAGGTCTGGTTTATAATGGAAATGAATATAGTTTGAAGAAAAGAAGTTACTCCTCTACCTTGGAGCAAGAAGCAATGGGTGATGTCAGCTCCACTTTATTCCAGGAGGCAACTGTCCAAAAGAACTAAAATGCACGTTAGTACACATTTCTAAAATGCTTTTTAGACATTAAAAACTGTGTGAGTCCATTCATGATGGACTCACACAGTTTTTAGTGTCTAAAATGTATTTTGCAAAGTAACACATAAACTGTAAGAATTTGGAAGCTTTTCATACCTGTTTACATAACTTGCTTATAACTCTATAGGTGGCATATAGGAGTTTAGGTACAATATTTATTCATGGTGACTTCCTGCTTATTTTTTCCCCAAACCCACTCTCATTACTACAACTTGTAACCACTATATCCAAGTTTTCCTGCTCAAAAGCATTTGTGATTCAAAAGATGTGTCCTAACTTACTTGCATCCAATCTCTGTTCAAACCACTTCGTTTAAAATTATGCAGATTTTTTTTGGTAATGAAAATGTCTTCCAGTCAGTGTTTTGAAGGGTCGCTTTCTCTATCTATGCCAAGAAACCGCCTGAGAAGAAGTCAATGTATTATTATGTAAATATGTTGTCCCACAGTTTAAAAAGCTGTAAAAGATTTTTCCAGCCAAACCAAAAACCCAAAGCCAGAGCAAGTACTTAAATGAGGAAGTCATTGATTTCCATGACTATGGAAATGGGCTATGTCGGTGCTGCCAATCACTCAATAGTCCCTTTTTAGGGAAGCCGAAATAAAAAAAAATAGTAGGGCAATTGTCTTGTTGGAGTAATTGCAGAAAGAGCTTGACATCATTCTGAATGGGAATCCAGATCAAGTCAGAAAAAGAGCATCATTTTCTACAGCAGCCTTCACGTTCATACATTTGCCCTTCATATAGAGAAGAACGCAATATGGCCCCATATCCACAGGGAGATATGTTCCTGGAACTTGCATGGATATGTGAATCCATGGGTAATAGCAAACCCTATTATTTTTAGCGGAGCAAATGATGGAAATACTGAGAAGGGGGTGTAGAGTGTATAGGACAAAACTGTGCACAAGTGAGACTGTATATCAATTCTGCAGATATGGTCATATTACATACTTTATTTGGGTCTAGAGGACCAGACCAGAAGTTGAAAGTAAACTGACCTAGGCTGATTTTTTTTATTACTGTGAAGGGTGGAAACAAGGAATACATTGTACACCATGCCTGAGAACATATGTAGACAATAGACATGTATCTCCTTGTACCTATTGACCAAGTGTTGTGAACTTTCCTGAAGCCAACCAGAATCAGTCTTAGAATCAACTCAAGCAACCTTTATATAGCTGGCTTTCCATGTCCAGTTTAGGTTAAGGAGAAAAAATACAGTAGGGCCATGGATTTTGTGTGGTTAAGAATGAAGAACCCCCATCAAAATGGGAAAATGGAGAACAAAAAAACCACTAGGAGATACCATCTCTCTGAAAATCTCTATAAAAGCTCAGAGAAGTCTTCTTTCTAGGAATCTCCGGGTTCTCTGGTGTGCAAGAAGTTGATCGCAGAGGTGTTCTAAGTAGACACAGTATTTGCTTCATTTGTTTACTTTGGGTATTCATTTCGTATCGTCCATTTGGAAGGTACAAAATGAAAGACCAATTTTTGGATGAAACAAAAGCTGAAATGAAAGAGAAAGTTGCATGGTTTCTGTTTCTTAGTTTGTTTTTCGGGCCATGTCGCTTTCCTCATGTGGCCCAGGGAGTTCTTCCACATGTGTCAGAGAAGGAGGTGTTTGGGCCAATGAGAGCCCAAGTAAACAGTGATGTTGCCAGCCTATAGGTCTCCTCTACATATCCAGAGGAAAATGTCTCAGAATCAGTGGGATCTTAAGCCCTGCCTTTCAGCTCAGGTCTCCTCTGCATATCCAGAAGGAAACCTCTCAGTATCAGTGGGATCTTAAGCCCTGCCTTTCAGCTCAGATCTCCTCTGCATATCCAGAAGGAAACCTCTCGGAATCAGTGGGATCTTAAGCCCTGCCTTTCAGCTCAGGTCTCCTCTGCATATCCAGAAGGAAACCTTTCAGAATCAGTGGGATCTTAAGCCGTACCTTTCAGCTCAGGTCTCCTCTGCATATCCAGAAGGAAACCTCTCAGAATCAGTGGGGTCTTAAGCCCTGCCTTTAAGCTCAGGTCTCCTCTGCGTATCCAGAGGGAAACCTCTCAGAAGCAGCCCTTGAAAACAAAAATGGAGCCATGCGAATGAAACAAACCAAAACGGATAGCAATTCTATACAAATGCACAAGACTAGTTCCATGATTAAAATATACTTATTTTGCTATAGCATTTTTTCCATATTCACAGAGGTCCATGCTCCTAATCTTCACAAAGGCGGAGACCCTATTGTATAGTCTTCACTTATCTGTCTATCCTATTACCTTTAATAACCCTTATCCCTAGACATAAACTCTAATAAACACTTCATTGATTAAATTAAATATTTCCACTGACACCCCCCCTTTAAATGTGCTGTTGGGGATGGTTGCAGGAGTTTATTAAAGACATCCCCCCACCCAAGAAACCTAAGGACCATTTTTGAGGGTTTGTAGTTGCCATGGCAACCCAGCATCTTTCTTTATCACTTGCACTAGGTCAGAATGCTTGGTAGCATCAGAAATGTAATTTTCTTACCATCTCTCTCTCTCTCTCTCTCTCTCTCTCTTCCCCCTCACTCATGACTGTTTCACAGGTTTCAGTATAGTAGCAGATGTGACTGAAGTTAAATTGAAATGTTCGTAGAGAGCAAAGGGTGGAGGGATAGGGTGGGTGACTGTATTGTTGTTAAATGCTATCGATCAAAAGCTAGTTTTATCTCTGCACCTAGCTGCATCTGTCCCAGAGGATGTTAAACTGAAACAGACAAGCAACGTCAAGCAGAAGGAGCAACGAGACAGTGCCATGGTATGTGTAAGAAGATGTGGGTGGGATTCATAAGAAACTAAGTATTTTGTATCTTTTTCTAAGGCTCCTTCTCCCAATAAGTTGAATATTCCTATCAGAAAAGTACATCTTCTACTGAAGGCCGTTGGACCACATAATAATAAAGCTGGAAATAACTGCAAAGGGCCATCCTGTTAAACCTCATTCTGCTATGCAAAAAGTTGCAATCAAAGCATTCCCAATAGATGAATACCCAGCTTTTATTGAAAATCCTCTAAGGCAGCATATTCTACTGTAAAACAGCCCTTAGCATCCAGAACAGTGTTTCTCAACTTTCCTACTGCTGTAACCCTTTAATACAGTTCCTCATGTTGTGGTGACCTCCAACCATAAAATTATTTTTGTTGCTATTTCACAACTATAATTTTGCTACTCTTATGAATTGTACTGTAAATATCTGGTATGCAGGATGTGTTTTCATTCACTGGAGCAAATTTGACATAATTATCCAATATAACCAAATTTGAATACTGGGGGCGGGGTAGGCACACTGATTTTGTCATATGGGAGTTGTATTTGCTGGGATTTATAGTAAACCTACAATCATGGAGCATTCTGAACTCCACCAATGATGGAATTGAACCAATCCTGGCACACAGAACCCCCATGACCAACAGAAAATACTGGAAGGGTTTGGTGGGCATTGACCTTGAGTTTTCGAGTCGTAGTTCACCTACATCTAGAAAGCACAGTGGACTCAAACAATGATGGATATGGAGAAAACTTGGCATGGATACTCAATATACCCAAATGTGAACACTGGTAGAGTTTGGGGAAAATAGACCTTGACATTTGGGAGTTGTAGTTGCTGGGATTTATAGTTTACCTACTACCAAATAGCATTCAGAACCCCAGCAACAATAGAATAGGGCCAAACTTCCCACACAGAACCCCCATGACCAACAGAAAATACTGTTTTTTTCTGATGATCTTTGGTGACCTTTCTGACATCCCCTTATGCCCCCCCCCGGGTCATGACCCCCAGGTTGAGAAACACTGATCTGGAGGTTTTTCTTAATGTTTTAAGTGGAATCCTTTGCTCCATGTCCTAGTCTCTTGAGCAGCATAAAACAGGTCTGCTCCATTTTCAATGCGGCATCCTTTCAAATATTTAAAGATGGCTATCAAGTCCTCTCTTAACTTTATTTTCTCCAGTGGAAATATATCCAGATCCTTAAGCTGCTCCTCAAAGGGATTCATGGCTTTCAGACATTTGACCATTTGGGTTTCATTTGTCTGAACACATTCCAGCTGATCAGCATCCTTCTTGAATTGCTTTGCCCAGAATTGGGTACAGTATTATTTCAGGTGAGGTCTAACCATAGCAGAATAGAGTGGTACTATTCCTTCCTTTGATCTCAGCATGATATTGATGAATTGATGAAGTCTAGAAACGCAATGGCTTTTTAGTGCATCCACAGGAGCAATTGAGGAAAGTCTGCACAGAGAGATAAGGTGTTCCACATATGCTGTTCGTGCTTTAACCACTTATTTACATGGCTGCTCTTTTTTGGTTGTAGGAATGGCATTCCCAAAATTCACAGGTGGAAACTGGGACACAAGTTGCTGAGATGGCAACAGTTCTTAATGAGTAAGAACACAAAAGCTAGAAGAGGTTTGATTTTTGCCTAAGTGTTGGAATTGACAAGGGTTCACCCTTTCCTCCCCTCCCTGTTGAATTAGTGCAGTGCTGTCCAACTTCTATAGGCCCAAGGGCCGGAATTCCAGTGGCTGAGCACCTGGCGGGCCAGAGCGGGGGGCAGGGTCGACTGTGGGGGCGGGCCGACTGCGGGTGTGGGGCCGACTGCGGGGCGGGGCCGACTGCGGGGTGGGGCCGATCGCGGAGGCGGGGCCGATCCCGGAGTGACGCTGTAGGAGGGAGGGCGGAGCAAAGAGGGGCTCCCTTGCTCCGCCCTTCTACAGTGTCAAACCGGGCAAGAGGCATGGTGATCTCGCCATGCCTCTTGTCTGGTTTGACGCTGTAGAGAAGGAACGGAGGCACAAAGAGGGGCTCCCCTTTGCTCCTCCCTCCCTCCCTTCTACAGCGCCAAACCAGGCACGAGGAATGGCGATTTCGCCGTCCCTCTTGCCCAGTTTGACGCTGTAGAGAAGGAAGGGAGGCACAAAGAGGGGCCCCTTGCGCCTCCCTCCCTTCTACAATGTCAAACCGGGTGTCACGATGCAGGGTCTCGGCCCAGCCCCTTAATCACACACACAGAGACGGTAATCAGCTAACTATTTATTGAATAATAAGACACAGGTGAAAAGGTAAATTGTCCATAAAAAGTATCAAAAAGTTCAATCCAATAGGTCAAGAGTCCGTAGGTAAAATCCAAAGGCAACCGTAGCAAGGCACCGCAAAACTATGCGGATCAAGGACTTGGTCCGTGGCAAAGAACAAGGCAAAGTTCAGGAACAACTCCAAGAAACTTCTTGGCAAGGCTCGAGCCGGCAACTTGGCTCCCTGGAACTCCGCTCGCTTCACTCCTCTTAGAATAGAAGTGGCCGAGCTACTGAGGATCCGTTCCTACGGATCCTATACTTAATCCCCTTGGCGAGGCCCCCGACGCTCTAGGCTTCTGCGCCAATCTGTGCTACGGGATCTCGCGCCTCTCTGGCGCTCTAGGCTATGGTGCCAATCCCTCCTGCTGGACTCAATGCTCCGTCTCCTATCAAAGCTCCGTCCTTGCCTCCCAGCACCTGGGTCGCTATCTTCATGAGAGCTGAGCTCCCTTTCAGCTTCCATGGGCTCATCCTCCACTGTTTCCCTGATCCTCTCCTGCGACCCGTAACCACCTGGTTTCTCATAATGATCAGAATCATCACTCTCAGGGTCAGCCCGAACTTCCCAGCTAGCATAGCCATCAGGCCATTCATCATCCCAGACCAAGCTCTCTGTGGGAGAGGAAGGCCCAGCTAACTCATCAGCCCCTTCCTCCATGTCCTCATCAACTGCAGCTGGCCCTAATGCAAGTGGGACCCCCCGGTGCTGCCCCCTGCCTCCCAGGCACGAAAGGGAACTGGGTTGGTACACCGGGCAAGAGGAATTGCGATCTCGCCATGCCTCTTGCCCGGTTTGACGCTGTAGAGAAGGGAGGGAGGCGCAATTGGGAGCCCCTCTTTGCTCCTCCCTCCCTTCTACAGCGCCAAACCGGGCAAGAGGGACGGCGATCTCGCCATGCCTTGTGCCCGGTTTGACTCTGTAGAGAAGGAAGGGAGGCGCAAAGAGGGGCTCCCCTTGCTCCCCCTCCTTCTACAGTGCCAAACCGGCAAGAAGGGAGGAGCAAAGAGGACAATTCTCCCTCCTTTCCCCGGTGCTGCGGCGCACGGGACAGCAGCGGCGCCGGTGGAAGAGGAGGAGGAGGAGAAGGGAGAACTCTCCCTCCTCCTCCTTCGTCCCTCCTCTTTTCCCCCGCCCACGTCCTTGCCCGGATCCAGGGTGCTGGTGCGCGCGGGGGGGAAGAGGGACGAAGGAGGAGGCAATCAGCTGCCTGCCTCCTCCTTCGTCCCTCCTCTTTCCCCCCCTTGCCCTGATCCCGAGCGCCGGCGCGGGGAGCAGAAGGAGGAGAGGCGAAGGAGGAAGAAGCCAGCCAGCTGACTTCCTCCACCTTCGCCCTCCTCCTCCCTCGCGGACGCCGCGGCCCGATCGCGAGCTGCGGTGCAGGGAGGGGAAGGAGGAGGGGCAAAGGAGGAGGAGCTGGCCCCCTCCCTGCCCCGCCCCCTCCCCCCGGCTGCCGTTTTTTAAAAAAAATTAGAATTTTTTTAAAAAAATTAAAAATGGCGGCCGGGGGCATAGCGGGGGCCGTGTCCAACAGACTGGGGGGCCGTGTATGGCCCCCGGGCCGTCAGTTGGACAGCTCTGAATTAGTGGAAAGCAAATTACTTTTACACTTTGAACTCATTTTGCACAATTGAAAGGGGGAAAGTAGGAGTAGGAGAAAGAAGCTGGGACTCTAGATGGCAGAGGATATGATTACTCCTCTGCCATCCAGTGTCCCAGCTTCTATCAGGACAGTTGGAGGGTATATATGAGGGTTATCTGGAAAGTAACGTTACAAGATTTTTTTTAAATACAAAGAATGAATATATTTTAATAAAACTTACATGGATTGTAGCATAGGTAGGTATTACATTATTTTCCCATGTAATCATCATTCAGTTCAATACACTTTGTCATCCGTGGGATGAGTTTTTGATGACTGTGTCATAGAAGTTTCCCTCTGCCTTTTTCAGCCAGTTTGTCACTTTGATTTTCACCTTGTCGTCATCAAAAAAGTATTTTCCACCCAGGTGTTCCTTCAATTTAGTGAACAGATTATATTGTAGTCACTGGGTGCGAGATCGATTGGGGCTGTGAGAGGGGTGCCTTAAAACATTCCAATCAAATGAAGTCAACAACTCTTGTGCTACATAAGTGGTGTGCGGACGCACATTGTCATGAAGGAGACAGGCTCCTGCTCTCAGCAACCCATTACATTTGTTTTGGATGGCTCTGTGAAGTTTCTTTATGGTCTGACAATATATTTTGTATACATTTTGTCACATGCTGTCTTGACATTAAGTCCTCTCCATAAACTGAAACCATTTCACAATGAATTGCAGCGGCATTCAAGCCTTTAGCCTTTAGGTAGCATATTACAGTGCAAACTTCGCACATGGAGGGAAATGGAATGAGGAAACTCATCTCTAACCTTCACCACAATGCCAGTCAATGAGCTACTGGCAACTGGCACTGCTCGTTCGCTTCTGCTGGCTTCTCGCTACACAGCAGTGAAGTCACAGGTCTGCAGTTTGGGGGTTCTCTTGGACTCAGTGCTGACGCTTGATGCTCAGGTGTCGGTGGTGGCTGGATGTGGGTTAGAAATAAAGATTCTTATTATACTATTATTATTATTATATAACAACTGCCACTGCAAAAAATTCTTCATGAGAGCTACATGCCTTGTAACCTTACTTTCCAGATAACCCCTGTACATATAATTTGATAAAAGGTCATAACTTGATATAATAATAATAATAATAATAACTTTATTATTTCTGAGTCGCCCTCCACCGAAGTGCTCCGGGCGACTTACAAAATAACAGTAAGACAACATAGTATGTACGACAAAGGGGAGAACATGAGGGGGGGAGGAGGGGGAGGGGGGGGTGGAGTGCATTATTTCCTTGCACAAAATCTCATATTGAATCTCCAAAGTTTGCAATCGGCTTGAGGAAGATCTTCAATTAAAACCCATAAGAGCTGTTGTTGTGCTGCGCAAGCCAGAAGTAGCCTTGCGTTGAGGGTTGGAGGGCTATATTTGCCACCTCCTGGTCCAGTATGGTTGAAATATGTTGTTGTCGCATCTGCTAGAATCATCATAAATGGCCAAACAATGGAAGAGTGTACATTGATGAAGGGCACAAGACAGGGGTGTCCCCTGTCCCCCTTAATTTTCATTATGACTTTGGAGGTTCTTCTGGAAAGTATACGAAATAACAAGGAAATCAAAGGTTTGAAAATTCTCAATAACAATTACAAGATCTCCGCATATGCCGATGATATGGTGTGTATAATGGAAGACCCCCTAAACCAGTGGGGAAACTGGTGGGAGGAAATAGGGGCATTTGGAGAAGTGGCAGGACTTAAAATAAATAAAGAAAAAACAAAATTTATTACCAAAAACATGAATAATAATAAGAAGGAAGAATTACAGAAAATAACTGGAATTAAAGTAGAAAAAATGGTCAAATATCTTGGAATTTATGTGACGGCTAGCAATGCCCAATTGTTACAAAATAATTATGATAGAAAATGGAGTGAAGTAAAGGAAAAGCTGAAGAAATTGGGAAAATTACAACTGTCTATGATGGGTAGAATAGCGGTTATTAAAATGTGTGTCTTACCAGAAGTTCTATTTTTGTTTCAAACCATTCCGGTGTTAAGATCCAGATTTACGCTGGATAACTGGAGAAAGGACATTCTTAAATTTTTTTGGCAAAATAAAAGACCCAGAATAAGCTCTCTACACCTGAAAGACGACACTAAAAGAGGGGGGTTAGCACTCCCGGACTTACAACTATATTATGATGCGGCAGCTCTCTCCTGGGTAAGAGAATGGGCATCTTTGGCAAAAAAATTTTTTATTGGCACTGGAAGGGGAGGACCTTTATAGAGGTTGGCACAGTTACTTATGGAGGGAGAAGGTGAAAGTGGATTTAAAAAAAATCACTTTGTAAGAGCTGTATTGATTAATATATGGAATAGATATAAGGAGAGACTGTGCTTCAAAACACCTCTTTGGTTTTCCCCCAACGAAGCTGACCATAAGAGAGAAATACCAAGTGAAAAATGGCTAACATACAGAAATCTATTGAAAATCAAAGGGCAGGAAATAGAATTGAAAAGCTTAGAAGAAGTCCAAATTATGGAACCGAAGATGTCATGGTTTCACTACTGGCAAATAAGGGAGAATTATAAACTTGACTCCAAAAAAGGATTTGAAACAAAAGAAACTCTCTGGGATAAGGTTATCAAAACAGAAACAAAACTGATAAAGAAGATTTATCAACAACTATTGATCTGGGAAATGGAAGAGAACCTAATTAAGGAGGTGATGATAAAGTGGGCCAGATTAGTAGGACATACGATTGATTTAAACAAATGGGAAGAAATATGGTATAGGAAACTTAAGTATACCTATGCCTCTGAAATAAAGGAGAACTGGATTAAGGTATTTTATATGTGGTACCTGACCCCGGAAAAATTGTCAAAATACAGCAAAGGAGGATTGAACAAAAAATGCTGGAAGCATGGAGAGAACACAGGAACGTACTTCCACCTATGGTGGGAGTGTAAGTTGGTTAAAAAGTATTGGTGGGAGGTCTACAGAAAGATAGAAGATATTTTACAGAAAAGCTTTGACTTTAAACCACAGTACTTTCTGTTGGGGATCTTTGATTTTGAGATTGATAAAAACGATGATAATTTTTTTTATTTAGTGTCAGCGGCAAGGATAAACTTAGCAAGGGTTTGGAAGTTAAAAGAGTCTCCATCAATCCAAGACTGGTTGAAAAAAACTTATGATATTATGAACATGAACTTGCTGACGCAGAAGGTTGCACAAAACAGATCGTATTCTAATAGAACGGTTTGGAGCAAATTTATTGATTTCCTTAAGAGAAATAAAATTAATTACATATAGAACTAGATTTTATTTGGATATGAAAATAAAGGACCAAGGAATGTCGTATAGTAGGAAAGGAGAGATAGTTAATTCCCCTTTCTTACTGAAAGTTTAACAAATAACAGAGCTATCACTAAAGGACCAGGAAGCTAGTAGAAGAAAATTCTATGTGGGAGGGGTGAATGTTGGTGAGGGGGAGGGAAGGGTGGTAGGAGGTTGTTGGCTGTTTTTAGGTTATTTTGAATGTGTGCACTTTGTGGGCTGTATGAATTGTATGGTGTTTGGTATGCTTCATTGTCTGTGTCTATCTGTGAATAAAAATCATTTTAAAAAAAGAAATATGTTGTTGTCGCAAATGGTCGTCGTGGCATTTTGCCACGACGACCATTTGCGACAATTTACGGCTCTTCGCAGCAATGAGGGGATTCCCCCAGCAACGGAGGAGTACACCTTACAGCGGCCCTGTGCCATCCCTCCGCGAATGCTACTAGCGGTTTCCACATAGTAATGGGAGCCTTTTGAACTACTACCTGGATCTTTAGGATTTCTCCTTGATATATACATGAAATATGTTGTTGCCATTGTCCGTGGTGGGATGTGACATTGCATTCATGTCTGATCTCTTTTGAGATCAGTTTGCCAAGTCTCTGCAATGGAGGAAACTGGCATGAAACATAATGAAAAGTTGCAGATGGTCCTACAAAAGTCATGTCCAATTGAATGGGAACTGGTCAAATTGGTCCCACAGAATGGTTAGGACCCACAGAGGTTGATAACCAAACAGGTGGTAAGATCTCTCTCTCTCTCTCTCTCTCTCTCTCTCTCTCTCTCTCCCTCTCCTCCCTCCCTCCCTCCCTCCCTCCCTCCCTCCCTCCCTCTCTCTCTCTCTCTCTCTCTCTCTCTCTCTCTCTCTCTGCATTTGTGGAGTTATCACAAGCTGTAAGACAAGGCACAGCACCAAATGCTGCAGAGCTTGTGAGCTGTGTGTCTTTTTTTCTATCCAACAACAAATGCAGTCATTCTGGGATGAGAATCTTCTACCAGCTTCTTAATTAGCTTCAGATTGCTATGAAGTCCCTCACCAGCTGTTTCTAAGCCCAAGGCTGCTGCAGTTGATTGTCTTCATAAGGCTCTGTCACTGGTTACATAGATAAGAACACCACCTAATATTTATATGGGCTTCCATGTGTTCCCTGGCCTTAGTTCAACTACCCTATGCAAGGAACTAGACGTTCTCCAAAGGTAATCTTTCTTTCTCAAACTGCTTGCTTAGCAAAGAAAAAGAAGTAAACCTTGCAGAAAAGAGTCTTGTCATGCAAATTTGTTCTGATTTTAACTAATTATGGTAGTGGAAGAGGGTGGAAGAGAGAATAATAATAATAATTATTATTATTATTTTAAAAAACTTTATTTCTAACCCGCATCTATCTCCCCAGAGGGGACTCGGAGCGGCTTACATGGGCCGTGCCCGAACAACACACCACAAAATATCAACAACATCGAATAAACATAATAAAAGCAATAAACACAATAAAATACATCTGTGAAAACACAACAGCACAGGTGAATCTAAAAAGACTCAAATTTCCCACTTTCGTCTTCCCACAAGCTGAAATTTCCCTTTGGAAGCTGTTGCGTGTTCTTATTTCATGAGAAAAGTCTACATTCAGTTCAAGGTCATGAATCATGCAGTGCCATAGAGTCATAGGAGAGTTAGTTTTGCAAAATCTTTAGCATTCTCTGCCAAAGTGCTGGTGGCTCGATCAATTGCAGATTCCACAGCATTGAGCCATGGCGGTTAGTGATACTCCATCAGAATCATAGAATGATGTAGGCAGACATCTATTTCAAGTAATAGGTAGAAGCATGTGTGAGAGAATAGTAATAGTAATGTAAGAAATGAGGTGATGGGGTGACAAGGTCGGTTTTAAGGATGGTTGGAGGTCATAAAGAGGCATTAGGGGACAAAGATGAGAGATACAAAATCTACAAGGTAGGACTAGGAATGGTGGAGGAAGTTGTTGGTCTGACATATGATATGGGTTAAGGAGCAGAAAAAAATGATGCAATAAATGAACAAGTCGGAAGAGGACTCATCTATATATATATATATATATATATATATATATATATATATATATGCAATGAAAACTGGGGTGTCAATGGAGGGCAACCAGGGATATGTTCATAGACACCCAACAAAATTTAGGATGATTCCAGACAGCACAAAATCATGGGTTTTAAACAGGGGCAAAAATCCAGAGACTTCAGAAGAGGGTCACATATGGACCTGTTAGTCCTGTGATTTCTGCCTCCATTGTCCAGACTTGATGTGGGACTTCCACCCCTCAAGATGCATATATGCGGAGAATCACTGCAGCAAATCACTGCAAAAAAATTGTTCTTTGTTCATGCCCTGAGAAACTGTGCCCTCCAGACACCAGAAATGTGGTGCAGCTGGCTGGGTATCAGCTGCATAAGATCTCTACTGACCAGAAGGTTATGAGTTTGAGGCCTGCCCGGGTCGGGGTGAGCTCTCGACCAATTGTGTAGCTCGTTGTCGACCTTTGCAACTTGAAAGATAGTTGCATCTGTCAAGTAGGAAATTTAGGTACCACTTTGTGTGGGGAGGCTAAATTTAACTGATTTACAAGGCCATAAAATATCCAGGAAGTACACAAAAAAGAATGAAGGAATATGACAGCTCCTCCTGGTGGCCAGAAGCTGGAATGTTAAATTGCCTCTATGTCTGTCTATATACGTTGTATGTCAAATAGCATTGAATGTTTGCCTGTATATGTGCATTGTGATCTGCCCTGAGTCCCCTGCGGGGTGAGAAGGGTGGAATATAAATGATGTAAATAAATAAAATAAATAATTTCATGAAGGATCTGTCACACAGAGTTTACAAGGTAGGACGGCTTCTGCCCAAGTCAGCACTGCACAATCAAACAGGAACACATACTTTCAAGCCAGGAACAGAACTTTGTCATTACTAATTCTTTTTATAGGCTGGCTTCCTTGACATCTGTCCAGACAGATTTAGTTGTGTACTTGTGGCATCAAACAACAGGGTGCTGTTCCTGATTGCTTTTCTTGTGAAAAGATGTACATCATTGGCTGGGGGGCACAACTTTGTCTTGGCCAGAGAAAATGTGCCCTCCACGTGTTTCAGGGAGTTTCTGGCACACAAACACAGTTTTTGCCTTCTACTCAAGTGTCACCTTCTTTTTAGGAACCAACCAATCGGGTACAAATATCTAGAACCTGGAAACAAACCCAGATTTAAAACATTGCAGGGACATATAGACATGCAAAGGTCCGCATTTTCGAGTGAAATTCATGACATTCCCGCACCTGGAAATCTCACATTTTTTGCCTTTTACAGGGAACTGCATCTGGCTACCCTCCTGTTTGCTGTAGAAGCTCCTGGGATAAAAGTACTGTCTGGATGGGCCCTTAAACTATATAAAGTAAGTGCTTGTGAAACTGTTGGGGGTTTGAACATACAGGAAACTAACTGGATGCCCAGCTGCATGAGAATTATTCAGATAAGCAAGACAAACATCAAGAAATCCTTTTTAAAAGGTGTAATTCAGACAGGTTCTGGTATAGCCATTCAGGTGTTTCAGGAATATCAGAGTTGAGTTGCGTTGTGTGTTTTCTATTCAGTTGTTTATATTTGCATAAGCCTTGTTTGTCTCCGAGGCTGACATCTATTATAAATTCACACAATCTCCTCGCAGACTCTTTACATTTCCTCAAGCCATATGATTACGTCCAAGCCTGGGCGGCGCTACAAATGGACCAGCTTCAAAGGAGTCAATGACAGCTTTCGATTGTTCCCACCACAAAGGAAACTTCATCCACTTCTGATGTCAGTAGGCCATGTAGCCAGGGGGCTAAGGGCTTCAAAAATCTCAGGGTGGTCATCTGGTACATTATTTAAACTGTTGTGTTTATTCATATCAGATCTGATTACCATGTCCCCTGCCAACAAAACAATACAAAGTTTGCTGGGTAGACCCTCTTCTAGCCCCCGAACCAAACTCAGCCCCCTCCGAAACAAAATCCTGGCTACGGCCCTGTCAGCAGGAGTCCCCTGCCAACAAAAGTCTGGATCCTATTTTGAACGCTTCTAAGCCAATCAGGAGACAGAGACGATTTTTTGATTGGCTGTCAAAGTGGATAAAATATCCTGCAATGTATTGCATGGTTCTGTCCTATTCCTTTTGAGCAGAGACTCTGTAGCAGACATCCTTTCAGATTTGATAGCAAATTAAACGTCTGTTATTGCCTGTAAACCTAGCTTACATTCTTCCTGGCTGTCAAAGTAGCATAAAACTTGTGCGCCAGCTGCGCCTGTACCTTGGGAAGTCTGACTTGGCCACAGTAGTCCATGCTCTGGTTACATCTCATATAGATTACTGCAATGGTCTCTACGTGGGGCTGCCTTTGAAGACTGCTCAGAAGCTTCAATTGGTCCAACGGACAGCAGCCAGGTTGTTAACAGGAGCGGCACTCAGGGAGCGTACAACTCTCCTGTTGTGCCTGCTCCACTGGCTGCCAGTTTGCTACTGGGCACAATTCAAAGTGCTGGTTTTGGCCTCTAAAGCTCTAAACGGTTCTGGTCCAACTTACCTGTCTGAATGCATCTCTCCCTATGAACCATCAAGATGCTTAAGAGCATCCAGAGAGGCCCTGCTCCCGGTCCCGCCTGCTTCGCAGGCGCGCCTGGCGGGGATGAGAGACTCCTCAGTGGTGGCTCCTCAGCTTGGGAACTCCCTTCCTAGTGACATCAGATCAGCCCCCTCCCTCCTGACATTTCGTAAGAAAGTCAAGACTTGGCTTTTCGAGCAAGCATTTGCAGACAAACTTTAATTGAGATCAAGGATTACTATGACGACGAAACGGAAACCAATTTTAAGATTGTGGAGCTGAGATTTGTATTTTGTAGTTTTTAACTGTTAATTTTATATGTTTTTATATGACTGTTTTTATCTTGTGATGTATTGTATATGGGCACTTGTTGCCGCTTGTTCACCGCCTCGAGTCGCCTTCGGGCTGAGAGAGGCGGTATAGAAGCATGGCAAATAAATAAATAATAATGGTGTTCCAGTCGAAGTATCCACTCCACTCCTTAAGCGGCTAGCTGATTTCAGCAACTAAAGCTCTGTTCATCCAAATAGTTCCCAACGGCATTAAAATATATATTACCCCCCTCCTTCCCAACTTCCAGCTCAGCATGATTTCATCTGGTAGCCATTCATGGCTGACTTTGTTGTTCAGTTTGTTTTGAAGCCATGGCTCTCCAGGCCTCCTTTAACCCAGCAGGGTCAGGCAACTCCCTTTGGTGCACCGGGAAGTCTTAAGCAATAAAAGCAAATCAATACATGGAATGAAGATATAAACTGCCCCCTCCATTCTTTCAATTCAGTTCAGAGTTGTGCCTGACACGTGTCATTCACAAGTAGGGCCAGGGCTTGAGGGAGGAGAGTCAACCTCTGGACTTGGGCAGAAAAGACCTCACCGCTTCCTTGCATCCGTGCAAGGAATGCATGCAAGAGCTGTCAGAAGTATAAAGCAGTTTGATTTAAAATCAATTGCTCTGTCAAGACAAACTCTTTCTTCTGGGGTAAAGCATAACATTCATCACACAGGAAGGAAAAGAGAAGATCTTTCTTTCTTTCTTTCTTTCTTTCTTTCTTTCTTTCTTTCTTTTGAGAGTCAGTATTAGGTTGACCAGGATTTAGTAACATAAGACCTACCCTCCAGGGTATGTTTAGTCTTGAGAAGGGAAGGTTATGATTTGAAATGATAACCATGCTGAAATATTTTGAAACAATGTCATATTGAACAGGGGACAAACTTGCTTTTTGCTGCTTCGGAGACCAGAGAGCAATGGATTCAAACTTTAGGACAAGAGTTTTAACCTAAATATTAGGTGGAATGTCTTGACAGTAAGAACTTTTTGACATGTTGAAAGTAAAGTTTTCTTTTCTGAAGGCTTAGGGACTGGATGGTCAGCTACCAGGAATGCTTTGATTGTGTGTTGGGCTGGATGGCCTTTGGGGTCTCTTCCAGTTCCATAATTCTAAGGCTCCATCCACACTGACAATGTCTCTCTCTCTCTGGCATTACTTCGCGAACAAAGATTGTGGCGCAGCTGGCTAAGTGTCAGCTGCATAAGATCTCTCTGACCAGTAGGTAATGAGTTCAAGGCCTGCCCAGGTCGAGGTGGGTGCTCGACCTTTGAGTGTAGCCTGCTATCGACCTTTGCAGCCCGAAAGACAGTTGCATATGTCAAGTAGGAGATAAAGGTACCACATTAAGTGGGGAGACAAATTTTGACTGAATTATGAGGCCATTAAAGAAATCCAGGAACGCTGAGGAATGCGGAAGGAACAACAAGGGACACTGGGAATGCTGAGATATGAGGAGTGCGTCAGCTCCCCCTGGTGGCCAGAGTTTGCCTCTGTTTGTCTATATGTTGTATGTGGAAATGGCAGGGATTGTCTGCTAAGTATGTATACCTGTAATCCGCTCTGAGTCCCCTTCGGGGAGAGAAGAGTGGAATATAAATAAAGTGTATAGTGTGTATTATTGTTGACAGAGGTTGGATGTGTCCTTCAAGCCTTTTTCTGGTGGTGCGCAGCGTGCACAGAACTGGCCACACCCTTTAAACCAAAGTTTTGTCTGCCGGGGCCTAGCAAGCTTGGACAGTGACAGCGAGGTTGTCAGGTTGTAGGTTTGATTGGGGATTTCCTTCTCTAGATGGTTGACCTTACAGGGTTAGACGAGCACCATCTGCTCGGGTTTGAAATTAGATTTTTCCTTCTCTTAGGATGGTTGCCAAAAGGCTAGAGAGCCCATCCTGCTCATTGACGCTCTTTGTCAGACCCTTCGGTTGTGACCTGTCTGTCATGGGAGGCCTTACCAGTGGCTATTATGCCACCACCAGCATGGCTCACAAATTTACTGAAACAGCTTAAGGTACCAGTGAAGTAAACCCTTAAAACTGCAATTGTAGTTTGGTAAGAAGTGTTTTTTTCTAATAAGGGAACAATGCTTGCTTGCTTCTTTATTGGGTACGCAAGGCTCTCCCCCACAACAAGGGGCCGTCAATGGAGAGGACACTGACCATGTATTGCTGTTTCAAATCCGTATCGGAGAAAGAGCTTTTGCTGTGCAGATGATTACATAGGAAATTCTGACACCGATTTGAGACCTGGATAGTGATTATTACACAAACTACAGAGCATTGATGCACATTAAGGACTTTCTTTTGCAACACCTTTGTGAGAATTTGTTGTCTGGCTGCCACAGCTTAAAGCTAGCTTTTAACTGCATTAAATGGTCAATGTAGATGGAGCCTAAGTGTGTAATTCTCAAGTACTAACTATACATGCTCAGAGCATGTAGTTCAAATAATAACTACTAAGTGTAACAATGGGGGCTGTGGTTACGCAGCAGGTTAAACTGCTAAGATGCAGAACTTGCTGATCAGAAGACCGGCAGTTCGAATCCACGGACAGGGTGATCTCCCATTGTTAGACCCACCTTCTGCCAACCTAGCAGTTCCAAAACATGCAAATATGAGCATATCAATAGGTACCACTTCTGCAGGGAGGTAACGGTGTGCCATGCAGTCATGATCTTGGAGGCGTCTATGGACAATGCCGGCTCTTCAGCTTAGAAATGGAGATGAGCACACACACACACACACACACCACACCCGAGTTGTACCCAACTAGACCTACTTATCTCTTACATTGCAACTATAGCCATTTTTACCAGTGTATGGGAGGAAATAACCCAGAAGAGGGAGAATGGATAGCATGCTCCTTTTTCTGTCCTTTGCAGCTCTGACCACTCCAGTTGTGCCTCTCTATCTTTTTTCATTTCTCCACTACTTACCCCTAACTATAGACATCAATAATAGTGGTTCTCCAGGGTTGGGTGTTATTTGGGTTGAAGTTTTGAATGGGACACAAAGCCCGACATTCTTTCTAAGAAAAGACATATACATAACTTAAACATATGTCACAAACAGATTTATGGCCATTTTCTATCCCCCTCCATCATCACTCTCCTTGCTTCAAAAAGCAATGCCTCTGCGAAAGAGAGGTTCTGGTTTTATAAAGGTTCTCCACATGAGCAAAAGCCCTGGAAAATGAGATTTTGCACATGTGGACAGACGTCTCTTGACAAATGTTTGATTTTTCAAGACTCTCAGCACCGTAGTGCTGACCTATAGACTTTTCCATTTTCAACCAGTTATTAGAACTGATGTTCAAATTCTAAGCACCGTAGATTTGAGGTTGTTTTTGTTTTCTGGGTTTTTTAAAAAACTTCAGCCCGAAGACTTGTATGTTCTGTTGTCCTGGCAGGACACATAATAAGCTGTAATGGTAATACGATTAGTAACCCAAGGAGAAATGACCCTGTTGCAAATCATGTTTCTTTCTAGCAATAGAGGAATTAATGTGCACATTGTGGATGGGATATTTGTTGTTTGCAAGCTAGAGAGTAGATGTACCAGCCTTGGGGAAGAGGAAAGAATTGGCCACAATTAAATCTGGAGAACTAGTCAGTGGCAGAAACTCAATTAGGAGCAGTTAATAGCTCCAGACCCTCTAGTGAATAATGGAGTGAGTTTCTGCCTTTCAAATGTCGTGGAATGACGTGCATTTGCATGAAAACTCACTTGCTCAAACCGCTTTTGTGCTCTGGAAGGGAAGGGCATGGAAGCAAGTTGTTAAACATATGTCCATGTTGACCAAAATAAGTATGCTGTTCTCTTTAATGAGCCTGATAACCTCCCCATGTGGAGCCCCATGTGGAGTGCAGTGGGAGAAACCCCTGTGCCGGCAGGACTGAAGACCAACAGGTCACAGGTTCGAATCCGGGGAGAACACGGATGAGCTCCCTCTATCAGCTCCTGCTCCGCATGCGGGGACATGAGAGAAGCCTCCCACAAGGATGGTAAAACATCAAAACATCTGGGTGTCCCCTGGACAGCGTCCTTGCAGACAGCCAATTCTCTCACACCAGAAGCAACTTGCAGTTTCTCAAGTCGCTCCTGACATGAAAAAAAATAAACACCTCCCAATGGTCTGTATCGTTTCCTGAACTATGTTATTTGTGCTATGTTAGAAATATTGGAACTACAATTTTCTGTGCCCAGGACCAACAACTAGACAATATCACTATATACAATTTCAGATCATTAGAACATCCTCTTAAACAACAAACATGGTTTGCATACATTCTGTGCTGATCACAGGGAGCTCAAGTAAGGATTACCACATAGTAAGGATTACACATATAAACCATGCATTAGACATGGTTTATATGTGTGTGTATACACACACACACACACTTTTCATCCCGACTTAAGAGTGCTGGGTCCTCAATGGGTAAGCAACATTTTCCGTTTTTCCTACATTTTTTTGTTGAATCAAATTGTTTTCACTCCTCATAGGAAAAAATTAGAAAATTTTGCTAAATTTAAAAAATAGTATTGTATCGCCCATCTTTAATTCTCACCCAATCCTAGTTCGGATTTCTTTTTTATTGACAATTCTAAAACCTTTGGCTGTGTGGATCATAATGAATTGTGGCAAGTTCTTGGTGGTATGAGGAGACCAAATCACCAAATCTCCTGAGGAATCTGTATAATGGCCAAGTAGCAACAGTAAGAACAGAACACGGAACAACAGACTGGTTCAAGATTGGGAAAGGAGTATGGCAGGGCTATATTATTTATTTATTTATTTATTTACATTTAGATTCCGCCCTTCTCACCCCACAGGGGACTCAGGGCGGATCACAATGCACATATACAGGCAAACATTCAATGCCATAGACATACAACATATATAGACAGACAACGAGCTACACAATTGGTCAAGAGCTGACTCCGACCCGGGCAGGCCTCGAACTCATGACCTTCTGGCCAATAGAGATCTTATGCAGCTGACTCCCAGCCAGCTGCGCCACATTCCCAGTATATACTCTCACCCAACCTACTTGTATGTAGGGCTTGATGAATCAAAAGCTGGAGTTAAAATTGCTGGAAGAAACATTAACAACCTTAGATATGCAGATGATACCACTTGATGGCTGAAAGTGAGGAGGAGCCGAGAAGCCTTCTAACCAAGGTGAAAGAAGAAAAGCTGGATTGCAGTTGAACATCAAGAAAACCAAGATGATGGCAACCAGACTGATTGATAACGGGCAAATAGAGGGAGAAAACATGGAGGTAGTGACAGACTAGGCGCAAAGATTACTGCAGACAGAGTCTGCAGCCAGGAAATCAGAAGATGTTTACTTCTTGGGAGGAGAGCAATGACCAATCTTGATGAAACAGTGAAGAGTAGAGACATCACACTGGCAACCGAGATCCGCATAGTTAAAGTAATGGTATTCCCCATAGTAACCTATGGATGTGAGAGCTGGGCCATAAGGAAGGCTGAGCGAAGGAAGATAGATGCTTTTGAACTGTGATGTTGGAGGAAAATTCTGAGAGTGCCTTGGACCATGAGAAGATCAAACCAGTCCATATTCCAGGAAATAATGCCCGGCTGCTCACTGGATGGAAGGATATTAGAGGCAAAGATGAAGTACTTTAACCACATAATGAGAAGACAGGAAAGCTTGGAGAAGAGAATGATGCTGGGCAGGGCCGTAGCCAGGATTTTGTTTCCGCAGAGGGGATGGGCTGACCTTGATTTGGGAGGGGCTGAGTCTGAGTGAGAGAGGATCTACCCTAGCAAACCTTTTGTATCATTATCCCAATACCCCCATGTATATGGGATATATTGAGCATAGTGATCAGATCATGATATGAATACACATAACAGTTTAAATAATGTACCAGTAAGGCCTTCTCATGGACCACCCTGAGAATTGGGGGGGGGCACCTCCACCCCCCACCCCCCGGCTTCATGCCTGATGCTGGAGAAAATGGAAGGAAAAGGGAAGAGGGCTGACCAAGGGCAATATGGATGGATATTATCCTTGAAGGAACTGGCTTGACCTTGAAGGAGCTGGGGGTGGCGATGGTCAAGAGGGAACTCTGGCGTGTGCTGGTTCATGAGGTCACAAAGAGTTGGAAGCTACTGAACAAACAAACAACTACAAGGTAGAATTCCTGCAACCACTTGAACTGCCATTTTATGGAATCATGGAAGCTGTAGTTTTACAAGGTATTATTGGTCAAATACTGCTAAAGTCTCACTAAACTAAAACTCCATGATTCCATAGCATTAAGACATGGCAGTTAAAGTGGTGGCAAACTCCATTAATTCTATCATGTAGATGCACCAGAAAACCCATAAAGTGGATCCCTTCCACTTTATATGGTTATTATTATTATTATTTATTGACATTTTTAATTACATACTATAGATATAGATATAAAGGGGGGGGAGAGAAAAAAAGAATGAAAAAAAATCACGCACGGAGAGTCTTCATATTTCCGTCATATAAAAAATGATGGAAAAGGGGTTCGGGATGGGGGGAGGAAAAAGGGGAAAAAAGAAAAAAAAGAGAAGAAGAAAAAAGGAAAAGGATAAACCATACGTTAAAAAGACTTCCCATCATTCTTTGAAAAGAGAAAATAGCTACTAGTGTGTAGTCACTTTATATGGTTATTGCATTGGCCTTTGATACTGATATTATGTACTACTAGTGGAATTTTGGGGGGAAATATTGCCAGCCATCCTCAGTAGAAGGGCTCTGCTTCTCAAGCCACTTTGTCTTCAGAAATTCAATTCAAGCAAGCTAAATCTTAGCTCAGTTTCCCTTTCCTGTAGATACTTAACATTCTGTAGTTTTTGGAAGTCATTAAGCATGTTGAATCCTAATTGGGCACTGAAACTGGGAATGAGCCCACTTTCTGGCACACATCTGGGTTTTCCAGAGCGCATCATTGCCAACCTCATATCTCAGTGTCCCTATTTTGGCTCTGGTCCCACTGGCACGCAACCACTTGGGTTTTACAGCGAGGACAAATTATGCATTTCAGTTTGATGCACTGTGCTGTGACTTTCCTCGGATGCCGTCCCTTTGGTAGCATTGGAATGGAAGCCTAATCCAAGTTGATTGCAGCTCCTACACACAAGCCCACCTGTTAGCTCCTTGCAATATTCTCCTGTCACTTAGCCAGACAGCTGCTCAGTTTTAAACACCATCTGATCGCTTACCCAGTAGGCTTCAAGAGAGGCAGAGGGCTTCAGCCATGTGTGAATAAAAGGCCTGCTGAACAACAAAAGGAAAACCTGTCCATCGCTGTGAGGAGATGCAATGCACTGTAAAGCAGGGATGACATATGAGGTCCATCTGGCACCTCGGAGAGGAATGGGAACATAGGTGCACATCTCTCTCTCTCTCTCTCTCTCAGAGATGGGTGATTCTGTCAATTTGGGCTCATTTAGTTTCCCATTGGCCTAGCTGTAGGGCTTTCCCCCTGCATTGTCCATTTGGCAAAGAAAACAAAATTATGCATTTTAATGCACTTGTCTATACCATAACTTCTTTTACGTCTATATAAATAAAAATGTAATGTTTGCTTGTGAGATTAACATAACTAAAAAAACCACAGAACAACATGACACCAAATTTGGACACAACACACCAATCAGGCCAACGAGTGACCATGACTCAAAAAATTGATTGTGTCACTTGGGAGTTGTAGTTGCTGGGATTTATAATTCATCTACAATCAAAGAGCATTCTGAACCCCACCAACGATGGAATTGAACCAAACTTGGCACACAGGACTCCCATGACCAACAGAAAATACTGGAAGGGTTTGGTAGGCATTGACCTTGAGTTTTGGAGTTGCAGTTCACCTACATCCAGAGAGCACTGTGGACTCAAACAATGATGGATCGGGACCAAACTTGGCATGGATACTCAATATGCTCAAATGTGAACACAGATAGAGTTTGGGGAAAATAGACCTTGACATTTTGGGAGTTGTAGTTGCTGGGATGTATAGTTCTCCTACAGTCAAAGAGCATTCTTAACCCCACCAATGATAGAATTGGGCCAGCCTTTCCACACAGAACCCGCATGACCAACGGAAAATATTGTTTTCTGCTGGTCTTTGGCAACCCTTCTGACACCCACTTGCGAATCCCTTCCCCCTGGGGTCCCGACTCTCAGGTTGAGAAATGCTACCTGAAGGCCATCCAGTCCAACTCCCATCACCAGAGCAAGAAGACATAATCAAAGCCCTCCTGACAAAGAGCCATCCAGCCATAGATAGATGTATATTATTCACACACACATATGTATGTATATGACAGATAAAGTATCATAGATTAGAAAGGGACCTATAAAGAAAGACTATTCTATGTTGCATGTTCCAGAGTGGGCAAACCAGACAATCTCTACATCTACACTGACAAAGAAACAAGAAACACTGCTTAATCATAAATACAAAGAAATTTACATATATTCGAAACCAATACTTTCTGATTACTTTATTTTCCAAATCACCAGACTGGGCCACAGCAACGTGTGGCACGGGACGACTAGTAATTTATATTAATTCTGAGTGCTAGTATGTTTTACGTATTGCTTACCCCAGTGTTTCCCAACCAGTGTGCCGGGGCACACTAGTGTGCCGTGAGCGATCATCAGGTGTGCCATGGGAAATTGGAACCTGGGGGGGGGAGTCTAGTGTGTTGAAATATAAAAACCCTAAGAAACCTACCTCGATAAAGGCACAAAATTACAAACACCCCCCCCTCCCCACTCGTTGTCTACTTGGTCTCTCCCTCTCCATGCATTGGGAAGGCCCGCCTCCCTTTCCCCAAGTAGAGACCTCCTCTTGCCTCCTGGGGGTTCTGTGTGTGAAGTTCTATTTCCCCTGAACTTCATCTGCATTCATATTTGGGCATATTGAGTATTCATGCCAAGTTTGGTCCTGATCCAACATTGTTTGAGTCCACAGTGCTCTCTGGATATAGGTAAACTACAACTCCAAAACTCAAAGTCAATGCCCACCAAACTCTTATAGCATTTTCTCTTGGTTATGGGAGTTCTGTGTGGGAAGTTTGTGTCTTTCTGCCATTCCTGCCAGGATATCTATGTTGTGTTCATCAAAACAGGTCCAGGTTTCACACTGAGTGTATAAATACATTTAAAAACATATTAATGATATATATTAATGTGTTAAGAGTGTCATTTTGTGTCATTTTGTTTGGTGGTGTGCCCCAGAATTTTGCAAATGTAAAAAGTGTGCCGCGGCTCAAAAAAGGTTGGGAAACACTGGCTTACCCTATTTGGCCATATTAAAAACATTTGTTTAATTCTGAGTGCTTCATTTTACAACACACCCCTTCTATGGAATTCCAAAATGCTCCAAAATCCAACATTGTTCACAAGAATTTTGAGTTAGTGACGCTTTTGCTTTCTGATGTTTCAACATACTACAAACTTTGCTTCTAACACAAAATTATTACGCATGTGTATAAAATTATCTTCAGGCTATGTGTATAAGGCAGGGGTGCTCACACTTTTTCAGCATGCGAGCTACTCTTAAAGCAACCAAGTCCAAAAGATCTACCTGCCGCCGCCGCCATGTGCTCCTGCACGCTCCCGCCGCCGCATGCTCTTGCCACCGCGCATGCTCCTGCTGCTGTTTTCTGCCCGCACCGTGCTTCTTCCGCCTGCGGGGCATTGCAGGAAGGAGAAAGCACGAGGCGGGGCATCCAGAGGGAGTGCTCCGCCCTGCCTGTCTCGCCGGCAACGGAGGCTGCACAGCTGCTTCTGGATGAGAGAGAGGCAGGGCGCTCCCTCCAGAGGCCCCGCCTCGTGCTTCCTTCTTCCTGCAATGCCCCGAAGGCGAAAGAAGCACCGCAAGAGCGGAAGCCAGCAACAGGAGTGCGCATGCGCCCTGGGTGTGCGCGCGCATGGCAGGAGCACCCCATCCGGCTGGTGAGGCCCGAAGATCACCTGGAAGAGGGCCGAAGATCTACTAGTAGCTCCCGAGCTACCTAATGAGCACCCCTGGTATAAGTTGTATAGGAAACACAAATGAATGTTGAAAAATACTTGAAATGTACAACGAACCACAAACTTAGATTGCAAGCAACCAGTAATCCCATAGTAAATGAATATGTAATATGTGGATGCTGTTTGGGCTAATGGTATTGGATGTTTTAAAAGTATAACTGGAATAAAAAGCAGAAAAAAGGGAGACGTGAAATGTACATATGATATGAATGTGGGTTAAACATATACATGAATATAAATGGCATGTTTTAAGAACACATTTCCTCAAGTTTTCTACACTGTCATAGGACTTGCCTAAATGGGGCACAAAAACTGTATTCTCCTTAAATAAACTGTTGGCAGTTTTCATGATGTACACTGACTTTCTGTGGGTCAGATGGGATTTTTTTTGGCTTTATCTGACTTTGTCATGTTTAAAGTAAATTTGGGGAAACTTTACTCAAAATTCTGGAGTATTCTTGGGCTATGGGCAATCTAGATACCTTGGGAAGTCAGACTTGACCATGGTAGTCCATGCTCTGGTTAGATCCCAAATAGACTACTGCAACACACTCTACGTGGGGTTGCCTTTGAAGACTGTTTGTAAGCTTCAAATGGTCCAACAGGCAGCAGCCAGATTGCTCACTGGAGCAGCATAGAGGGAGCATACAACTCCCTTGTTACGTCAGTTCCACTTGCTGCCAGTCTGCTACCAAGCACAATTCAAAGTGCTGGATTTAGTCTATAAAGCCCTAAATGGTTCCAGCCCAGCTTACCTGTCTGAACATATCTTACCCTATGAACCATCTCGGAGCTTAAGATCATCTGGAAAGGCTCTGGTCTTTGTCCCATCTTTTTTGCAGGTGCGACTGGAGAGGACGAGAGACAGGGCCTTCTCAGTGGTGGCCCCTTGTCTGTGGAACTCCCTCCCTAGGGATATTAGATCAGCCCCATCCCTTCTGATCTTCTGTAAGAAAGTGAAAAGGTGGCTTTTTGATCAAGCCGTTGGAGATCTTGTGCAACAGATAAATACAGAATTCTGTGCAATTCAATATTTGAATGGCTCAAGCAATGACTTTGGATAATGAGGCTAACGGTGAAGGTATTGTTTTTTGTGTTTAAAATATCTTAATGTATGTATTTTCTAATTCTATTTTAAATGGTTGTTTTAGTTGCACATTGTTCTGAAGGCACCGAATGATTGCCTGACTGTAAAGCCGCCTTCAGTCCCCTTTGGGTTGGAAAAAGGTGAGGTAGAAATGTCTTAAATAAATAAATAAATAAATAAATAAATAGTTGAATTGGGTCTGATTTGGACACCACCACCATTACCTTTTTCCCGTACTGACCAACACAGGGCGCTTGTGCCCGCTTTGTGCTGGTCAGTGACCGTAATAAAGTTTTGTTGTTGTTGACACCACCACCATTACCTTTTTCCCATACTGACCAGCACAGGGTGAACAAATGGCTAATCTCCATGTGACTACCATTCTCAGCCAGCCATTGGGTTCTGGGCTAGTACCTGGTCGTCACGTGTTATGTCTGTGATTTCAGAATAGGGTATATGTACAATCATCACAAAGGAGAAGAGATGGACTCTCTCCTTCGTGCTGGTCATGTGGTGGCACCATATTCTATTGTCATAGATGCAACAGGAGATGTCCAGACCTCATATGGAGCTCCATGGCACGTTGGGAGTAATAGTAGTGTCATGGAGGACAAGGTCATAGCCCAGTGAGGCCTGTGTGTTTCTGGCCTGGGCTGGAACCAGGGCTGCTCTGAGCCACAGTTTCTCAAGACAACCTACCTAGTGTAGAAGAGCCCAAAGTTACTTGTTCATAGAATCATAGAGTTAGAAGAGATCAACTCTATCTAGTCCAACCCTCTGCCATGCAGTAAAAGCACAATCAAAACACCTCAACATATAGCCACCCGACCTCTGTTTAACCCCCCCAAGGGAAAGAAGTTCCACCAAACTCAAAGGCAGAGAATTCCACTGTTGAACAGCTGTATTTAGGATTAGGAAGTTCTTCCTAATGTTCAGGTGGAATTTTCTTTCCTGTCACTTGAACCCATTGCTCTAAGTTCTGGTTTTCAGGGCAGCAGAAAACAAGCCTGATCCCTCTTCCTTATGATGCCCTTTCAAAATTGTGATCATATGTGGGACATTTTCTTGTACCACACTACAGATAAATAGAGAGATACAGCAATGGAATAATGAAACAATAGAGTTGGAAGAGACCACATGGGCCATCCAGTCGAACCATGTAGGAAAAACACAATCAAAGCACCCCAACAGATGGCCATCCAGCCTCCGTTTAAAAGCTTCCAAGGAAGCAGCTTCCATTATACACCAAGGCAGAGAGTTCCACTGCTGAACATTGCAAACAGATTGTGTATCTACCAACATGCCTAAGTCTCAGTGTGCAGTGTGAAATCCTAGAAAGTAAAGTGGTAATGTGAAGACACCAATAAACAATGGCACACTCGCCCAGAATGGGACCTAACGGGAATCCTGTTGGTTAGTCCTGACTTGAATAGACCTAACTCAATCTATTGAGTGCAGGTAAATTCAATGGACTCAATCATTCGAACCAACAAGAGAATGTGGACCCATGAAAAATAGTTATACTTATGGAATTGTGTTCATGCTATGGGTATCTTACACATGCGAAGTATACCACCAGAAGTCTGGCCATTGTCTTTGTACACTTAATTCTCTAGCCAGGAGCATAATTTTGCAGCTTTTCTGCACTTCCAGAAAGAGCAAAAGGAGTGGATTGACTGGCAATCAAATCCCGCTGAGCAGCAATATTTTGCTCGCTCTCTCCTGCGGCCATGTGGATGTAGAGAACTTAGTCTTGATTGCCATGTCAAAACTCTACCTTGCTTTAAAAGAAATGGGGGGGGGGGTTGGAAGGGGGGTGGGCTGGCAAAGGAATGAGATTGCATCTCCCTCCCTTCCCTCCCAGTAATGAGCTGACTCCTTCCCATTCTCATCCCTCTGTATGGTGATTAATACTCAGGTTCATATGCAGCCTGCTTGTGTGTAAATAAATCATAGCCGGCTGTTTTGTTTATAGCTCTTTGGGAAAGGTTACGATCCCATTTGGCAATACTTATGGAGTGATTGAAGGTTGCTGCTGTCTCCCACTTCCTCCTTCCTTCACGCAACACATTGCCTCCTTCACGCAAACACACATACACATACTAATAAAAAATAATAATCGACCGGCTAGAAGACTCTCTTAAGAGCTGTCAGGACCAAAAAAAATTACAGGGAGACGCAAATGAAATCACTAATTGTTCAGTGGTAAAGGCATCTTGTTAGAAAACTGGGGCAATGCTAGGGCAGAAACGGTCCCTTCTGTTGGAGTATGCAAGGAATCATTTTGTGTGTGTGTTTGTGTGGGTGCGTGTCAACTGGTTGGCTGCGTTACTGGTTGGCTGCGTGTCAGTAGATTGAGGGTGACTCCAGCAAAGACGGAGATACTGTGGCTGGGCCGCCCAGTTGGTGGGGAGGCCCGACTGCCTAGCTTGGATGGCGAGGCATTATGCCCAACGTCCTCAGTTAAGAGCCTTGGGGTCGTTTTTGACCCGTTGCTGTCGATGGAGGCCCAGGACTCCAGTGTCAGAAAAACGCCTTTTTCCATCTGCGGTAAGCTAGGCATCTTGCCCCCTACCTATCTAGAGACGACCTGGCCACGGTGCTCCAAGCCACGGTCCTCTTGAGACTGGACTACTGTAACTGCCCTTATCAGTGATCCGGAAACTTAAGCTCGTCCAGAATGCCGCTGCACGACTTCTCATTGGGGCTCCAGTGAGATGTCATATAACACCTATTCTCTAGCAGCTTAAGAACATAAGAACATAAGAACATAAGAAGAGCCATGCTGAATCGGGCCTCAGCCCATCTAGTCCAGCATTCTGTGTCACACAGTGGCCCACTAGTTGTACACAGGGATCTCTAGCAGAAAGGAGGGCAAAACCCTCACCTGCTCCCCGACCCCCACAACCAGTACCCGGGAAATCCTGCCTGCCTCCATCAACACAGAGGTGGCACTTGGATGTCCATTTCAGTAGCTACTGATTCCCTTGGTATCCATGAATCTGTCTAATCCTGCCTTGAAGCTGTCCAGGCTGACCGCTGTCACAACCTCCTCTGGAAGTGAGTTCCATAACCCAATGACCCTCTGGGTGAAGAAATATTTCCCTTTATTAGTCCTAACTTTCCTACCTTGGAGCTTTAGGGAGTGCCCCTAGTCCTAGTGTTGTGTGACAGAGAAAATATTTTTTCTCTATTCACCTTTTCTATCCCATGCATGATTTTATACACTTCGATCAAGTCACCTCTTAAACGCCGTCTTTCAAGGCTGAAAAGACCAAGGCGTTGCAACCTGATTTCGTAAGGGAGCTCCTCCATCCCTTGGATCATTCTTGTTGCCCTTTTCTGTACCTTTTCCAGTTCCGTTATATCCTTCTTGAGGTGCGGTGACCAGAATTGTACACAGTACTCCAGATGTGGCCTTACCATCGATTTGTAGAGAGGCAATACAACATTTGACGACCTATTTTCGATTCCCTTCCTGATCATGCCAAGCATAGAATTTGCTTTTTTTACTGCTGCTGTGCACTGGGTTGACATCTTCATTGAGCTGTCCACCAAAACCCCAAGATCCCTTTCCTGGTTTGTCTCGGAAAGCTTCATTGGTTTCTGGTCGAGCACCGGATCACCTTCAAGGTGATGGTGTTAACTTTCAAGGCCTTGCATGGTCTGGGGCCGCTGTATCTGAGGGACCGTCTTTTCCCCTACCAACCCCAGAGGTCACTTCATTCCGAACAAATGAACCTCCTTGAAGTACCGACCTTCAAAGCAATCTGTCTTACTTCGACCCGGCGTAGAGCCTTTTCTGTAATGGCGCCATCAATATGGAACACTCTTCCTAGTGATGTACAGGCCATGCAGAACCTACTCTCCTTCCACAAGGCCTGCAAGACTCACCTTTTCCAGCTAGCCTTTGATTGCTAGGCCAGAAATCTTGTTTAAGCTAGTTTAATATGTATGCTTTTACCTCTGTGTGTTTTACCTGATTGTAAACCGCTCCGAGCCCTTGGGGAGTGGCGGCGTACAAGTCCAAATAATAAATAAATAAATAAACTGTAAAATAAGATGCATGAAGCTGATTAGTCGAGAAATGCCCAGGGAGATGGCTGAGCCTGGTACTTTTGGCTACTGTTACATTTTTGTTCAGGCTTGAGCCATGCAGGTGCAGAGAGAGATGATGCGAGAACCAGGGAGACACAGTTTGAAGTGTGCTCTTGCTTCATGAGCTGCTGGAGGAAGATTTTTTCATTACTTTATTAAGATTTTTGCATACATAAAAAGTAAAGTGGGGCGAGGGAAAGGGATGGTTTGGAGTGAGTGGGATGGGAAGGGGTGGGGGAGGGGGGAAGAGAAAAAAGGGAGGTTTGGGAGGCAGTTAGGGAAAGAGAGAGGAGAAAAGCGGGTGGATATAGAACAAAAACTGACAAAGTAGAAAAAAGAATAAAAATAAAGATTACAAAAGGAGATGTTGACTTCTACATTCATCTTCCCTGCATCTTGATCATCCTTCTTCATATTTTTAATTCTTTTTTTACATTTTTTCACTTCCCTTTTAGTTCCTCTTGACTCTGGAACCTATTATTCCTGTTTGAGTCCTCTTCTTCCTCAAAAATTTAAAATAGCTATGGACTTTGTTGTGCTTTCATGTAATCCTTGAACAATACCCAGTCTGTAGGCTTCACAGGTTTTCCTCCCGAATCTTTTAAATAGAAAGTCATTGTGTCCATATCCATTATTTCCCATACTTTGTTTTCCTATTCTTCTTTTGTTGCCATTTCTTTGGATTTCCATTTCCTTGCAAAAAAAAATAAATCCTAGCGACTGTAGTAAGGCAAGTAAAGAGTATGTCTTTGTTTCTATCAAGTTCAATGCCTTCATCTGTAATTCCAAACAAGAAGTATTCTGGCTTGAATTGTATTGTTGTTTGTAAGATCTTCTGACTAGAATCCTGTACAATTTTCCAGTAATTTTTTTGCTTTAAGGCAGGTCCACCACATGTGGTATAGTGTTCCCACCTAAAATTCACATTTCCAATATTTGTTTTTGGGCCCTCTTATACATGAAACCTAATTTCTGTGGGGTGACGTACCAACAAAAGAACATCTTACACCAATTTTCTTTTAATTCAATTACATAAATATATTTTTCCCAGTTTCTTGACCTGCCCACATTTCCATTTAACCATGCATTCTTTTACTAATATTCCAGTAATTTGGTGTATATCCTGACTACATTCTTCGTGTCTTGTTGCAAATCTTCCTTGTTGACATTATTGACCTGGCTAAGTCTTAGCTGCATGAGATCTCTCTGACCATTTTCCCTGCCCAGACCATTTAACCATGCAAATTTTGCATCTGATTTATAAAGGTGGCACATTAGTGGGGAGGCAAATTTTGACTGATTTATTAGGCCATTAAAAAGAACTCCAGGAATCGCTGAGGAATGGGGAAGAACAACAAAGGGACGCTGGAAAACACTGAGAGATGAGAAGTGCGTCAGCTCCCCCTGGTGGCCAGAAGTTTGCCTCTGTTCGTCTATGTGTCGTATGTTCGTCATTTGTTGAACTGCAGAGATTGTCTGCAAAGTATGTGTCTGTAATCCGATCTGAGTCCCCTTCAGGGTGAGAAGAGTGGGATATAAATAAAGTAAGTAAATAAATAAATAAATCCTATTTTATGTCCTTATTGAAGTATTCCTTCAGTTGTAAATATTGGAACCACAAGATATTCCTACGGTATGATGTGCTGTTATCTCTTCTTGTGCTTTTAGTTGGAACTTCCCTTCTTTCTTTGTTAGTATATCCCTATAGATAGGCCACTCTGTCCAGCCAAGGAGTCTCCTTTCACCCGCTGAGGAAGATTTTTCCAAATGGGCAAAGAAATACCATTTTAGGTTTCTCATAAAAGGATACTAAGTGAGTTGATGCAACTGATTGTACATATGTTGTTCTGAGCTACGAAGAGTAAACTACTTGTTCTTTATGGTTCACCTGCTTGGTGTATTTTCTTTCTCTGGCAAGGCAGTGTGTGTGCTGATCAAATGTGAAATATATGTAGTTTGAACTACACATGGTTTATTTTACATTACGCTGCCCACACCTTCTATGTTTTGTTCTGTAAGTCCAGGCCTCCTCTCAGACATTGTTTGGCACTCAATGCTGCTACAAGTTAGTATGCACTTATTTACAGTATTTGTGCCCCAGTCTTCAATTGAAGAGGCTCCCAGTGTGTCTCACAAATTATTAATATGACAGTTGCCTGCACTGAGTCTTACAAATAAGACATGACATATTATGTCAATGGAGTGACAGGATAGTTGGGAAGGATAATTCAACCAGCAGATATTGGCTATTCTTCTCTCCTTCTGAGGCCAAAGCCATGACAGGTGAGATGGAGAGAAGGCCTTACACTACTGAGCCCAGGCATGAGGGACCTGTGTCTTTTTCTTTCTCCAAGGTCAGGGCAGTGGCAGTTGGGACGCAGGGAGTGGCTTTTTATCTGCTTCTGCAGAAGCCAGGAGAGTGGCAGTTGGAATGTAGGGAAGTACTTCAATAATATCAAATGGGAAATCCCATCTTCTCAGATAAGGAATTTACTATTAAGGCTCTCACCCATTTGTCGATTTCTGTATACTCTTCATACTCATCATCATCAGCTTGGGGTGGATCTTGTTGATAGACATTCGTTTTCTTTGAATCCAGAAGTAGCTCCAATCTCTTCTTCCAAATCAAATAATTAGACCCATTTTCTGCAAGTTTTGGAAAATTTGGGAAGAACTCTTGTCTCCTTTCCATTCTTTCCATTCTTTTTGGATTCTTTGGATGCCAAAGAATCTAAAAACTCCAAAATATTTTTAAAGGAGCCTCTCTGCTTTTTCTCAGCCTTCCTATTTTTCTTTCAAGCTCTTTCTATCAGCACACATACAGTCTGAAGACTTATTTATTTATTCAAATTTATTCGTCGCCACTCCCAATGTCTCGGAGCGACTTACACATAATAAAAACAACAATTATAGTATCATATTAAAACCGTGTCGTAAAATTAAAACAGTAGCACTGAACTACACACCACATCAGGAGAGGTCAAACAGTTTTAAAGACCCGAAGGCCTGCTGAAACAGTAGGGTCTTGCAAGCCTTCTGAAAAGCTAACAGATTCTGAAGGGCACGGACTTCGGAGGGCAACGCATTCCAGAGGGTTGGGGCTATGATTGAGAGAGCCCTTCTCCATGTAGCGGTCAGATGGTAAGTCTTGGAACTTGGGACCATCAGGAGATATTGCATCTCTGAGCGTAAGGATCTAGTGGGACAATATGGGATGAGGTGGTCCCTTAGGTACACAGGCCCCAGACCATTCAAGGCCTTGAAGGTCAAAACCAGCACTTTGAAGGTAATCCGGCATTCCACAGGGTGCCAGTGCAGTTCGTGCAGGATAGGTGTGATATGGCAGCTCATCGGAACACCTGCGAGCAGCCGAGCTGCAATGTTCCGCACCAGCTTAAGTTTCCAGATCACCGACAAAAGAAGGCCAATGTAAAGAGCATTACAGTAGTAAGAGCATTACTTGAGATAACCGTAGCTTGGACCACTGTGGCCAGATCGTGTCGGGACAGATAGGGGGCCAGCTTCCTCACCTGGCGTAGATGAAATAACGCCACTCTGCTGACAGTGGAGATGTGAAACTCCATCGACAGCTGAGGGTCAAAACTAACACCGAGGCTCTTTACTGACGACGACGGACATAATGTCACGCCATCCAGGGTTGGAAGCTGAACCTCGGACGGCCAAGCCACAGGATATCTGTCTTTGCCGGATTCACCTTCAACCTACTGGCTCGCAGCCATCCAGTAACAGCTTCAAGGCAGCGATGGAAATTATCGGGTACGGATTCAGGCCGACCTTCCATCCCCAGAATGAGTTGAGTGTCATCAGCGTATTAGACTGGGCACACAGACTGGGTCCATAACCTTTTTTTTTGTTTGGGAAAACTACCCTAAATATATAGCAGAACATTCAAAAACAAACAGTTGAGCAAGTTGGGCAAGTTTGCTCATTAGCGAGCAAAGCGTGAAGTGCTGTGTGATGTGGCTATAAAGAATCCAGTGCTTAGGAGGCAAACAGAGTCCATTCTTTAAAAAAATAAATCACAAAATGTTTATTTACAATAATAAGAAATAACTGCATTTCTTAATAATTGAGAACTGGGTCTGAGCTACTTTAACACCCATCTCTTCTAAGATTTCAAAGAGAAGGACAAACACCAATCACTACATCTCTCTGACACACACGCAGAGAGAGATCTCAAAGCACACAGCACCTACTCTCCATACTAAAGTGTAAGAAGGCAGAAGTCAGATTCAAAAAGCTTGCAATTGAAAAGTATCAATTTTAAACAACCATTCAAAATGAGAGCAGATACAGAGAGGAAATAAGAAATTAGATACATTCCAACTGCCATTCAGGAGACATGGGGGAAGGGAAGCCATTAGTCTACACTAAACTAACTAAACCAGTGTTTCCAAACTAGTGTGCCGGGGCACACTAGTGTGCCGTGGCGATCATCAGGTGTGCCGTGGGAAATTAGAACCTCCAATACCCTTACTTATTAAAGGAGCGCCGCTACGTCACAGTACAAAATGCACAATTAATCATACATAATCATACGCAAAAAAAACACATTCAAAGTACCCAATCCTGCTGGAGAAAATCAAAAGTCTTATATAAGGTAGTTTGGCGTGGTCGCCACAAAGAGCGGAGGAGTTGCGAACCAGTAAGTAGCGCGTTCACGGAGAACTCCTCTACGGAAAACTCGTGATATTTGATGAAATCACGGAAGTGAGTGCAAAAAACAAAGGGTATCCTCACGATGTTATCCAATGTCAGTTCCGGGATCTGCACAATAACACAGTCAGTTTGCGGACAATTTAAAGAAGCGGCACCATAATCCTAGCGACAAGGTAGAAAATCACGTAGATAATTACATATATTCAAACTGCCAGAGGTTGAAGATAGATGTGGCGATGGAATCAAAAGCTGGCATGGGCAAACTTAGACCTTCCAGGTGTTTTGGACTCCAACTCCCACCATTCCTAGCAGCCTCAAGCCCTTTTCCTTTTCCCCCCTCAGCCACTTAAGCAGGAAAGGGCCTCAGGCTGTTAGGAATGGTGGGAGTTGAAGTCCAAAGCACCCAGAGGGCCGAAGTTTTCCCATGACTGACAGCTGTTGAGCAAGACCTTCGTGTGTGTCTTTCTGCCATTCCTGCCAGGATATCTATGTTGTGTTCATCGAAACAGGCCCAGGTTTCACACTGAGTGTATAAATACATTTAAAAACATATTAACTATATGTATTACTGTGTTAGAGTGTCATTTTGTGACATTTTGGTTGGTGGTGTGCCCCAGGATTTTGGAAATGTAAAAAATGTGCCACGGCTCAAAAAAGGTTGAAAAACACTGAACTAAACTATTCCTCATCGAGCACTTGAGACTTGGCCAGTGTGGGGTTGGATTCCAACATAATGTACGATCACTCCATAGAGGTCTGCTGAAACAGAGAAGTCTCCATGTGAAAGAGTAGGCAGGGTGCCAATCTAGCGCCTCTTAACATTTGTGCAGTGTAAACACAATGTAGGAAAAAAGAAAAAAAGAACAATTTTCTAACCCTGAGGGATAAAAAAAATAGGTTTATGTAGGATAACTCAAAGGCTTTATACTCAAAGGAGAAAATCTGATGAAGATAATCCAAAACAACCTGTACCTGTTGTTGCCCCTTCTTTTTCTTTTTCCTTTCAGATCTCAATACTATTTTCTTCACCAGGGAAGTGGGATTTATGAGTGGAGAGCTTATGTTCCAAAGCATGCTTGTCAATAAATCTCATTGCGAGAAATAAATCCAGAGAGATTAATCTCAGAACAATCTAATGAATGTTATCAAGATGGCATCCTAAGAAGAATTTCAATGAGAACAGGGCTACCGATGGGAAGAAACTATTGTCAGATTGTGCTTACTTGTATAGATGTGATTGCTTGTAGTCAGAAACATAGACAAGAAAAGTTAAATGATTTTAGGATTTGTAATCTGAATGTTGAGGTACACCCAACTCAAAGGTTTGCACAAAGATTTTTTTTCTCTGTCTGAATTGAACTGGGAAAGTCCCTGTTAGACTCAATGGGAGTCTCTATTATTAATAGAAACAGAGAAGGGGCATAAGGGTTGCCAGTTTAGGATTGTCCTATGTTAGAGCTTTCTAAACTCTGTCTTGGGACATAGTAGCCTGTCACCTGCAGTCCCCTAGGTCTGTTGATTGAAGGCTCCCCCTCAATACTAACACCAATCCAACAAAAGTAGTGCCAAGGAGAGTAAAGAGGAGGAAGAAGGGACCCCCAAAGGGCATCTAGTCCAACCCCCTTTAAGTCAGGCAAGCAAGACAGTCAAAGCCCTCCCAACAGACAGCCATCCAGACTCAGTTAAAAAATCACCAGAGAAAGAGACTCCACTTGAAGAGACCCCTAAAGGCATCCAGTTCAACCCGCTCAGTCAGGTAGGAAGACACACTACTATATACTGTCCCAGAATACTTGTTGGATGTCAGAAAAAACAAAAGCAATCTATGTAAGGATAAAGTATATTTATTTATTTACTTATTTCATTTCTATTCTGCCCTTCTCACCCCGCAAGGGACTCAGGGCGGATTACAATGTACAAATTACATTTAGACAAACAACACACAAGACAGACAGAGGCATTTTTAACATCTGGCCACCAGGGGGAGGTGTCGCACTCCTTCATTCCTCAGCATGTTTCCTGGAGATGTTTTTATGGCCTCGTAAATCAGTTAAATTTGCTTCCCCACTAAGTGGTAACTTTAATTTTCTACTTGACAGATGCAACAATCTTTCGGGTTGCAAAGGTCGACAACAGGCTACACAATAGGTCGAGAGCCCACCTCGACCCAGGCAGGCCTCGAACTCATTAACTTCTGGTCAGTAGAGATCTTATGCAGCTGACACCCAGCCAGCTACACCACATTCCCGGTGCCCAAAAACCAGCAATACAGTTCAATACAATGACATAAAGCAAAGTGAAAAGGAGCAACCGCTCTCAAACACAACTGTTGTAAGACTGATAGGTCCCAATACATACAGGCTTCAGGGATACGTGTTCAATGAAGAAACCTGAAGAAGGGGATTTCTTTCCCCGAAACAGGGTTCAAAAATACCCCGGCACCTCTGTTGATGCCATTTGGAATTTCCCTACGAAGACCTTTTTTTTAAGAGTGGTGTTCTATCATCACTAGACTTTACTTGGATTTTGATGCTATTTGGACTTTTCTTTAGACTTCATGACCCATTGTCTGCTTACATTGTTTGAAAGGTTTCTTCATTGAACACATATCCCTGAATATATTGGGATCTATCAGTCTTTCAACTATTATGTTTGAGAGTGATTGCTCCTTTTCACTTTGCTTTATGCCATTGTATTGAACTGTATACTGGAAATTATATACTATATGCTTTTTGAATATTATACTTTCTCCTTACATAGATTGCTTTTGTTTGTGCAGGTAGGAAGAAACAGTCACAGCCTCCTGACAAATGGCTTCCAAGCCTCTGTTTAAAAACCTCCAGAGAGGTTTAGTCACTACAAAAGTGGAGTGCTGATTCCGGTCAAGTGTAGGTACTGTTATAACATTTACAATTTGCACAATTTGTTTATTGACTTGCAGTAACTACCAAAAAAACATTCCCATAGTCTCAAAAAACACTTTTGCTTTCCCCACAGAAACATCAAACTCAGCCAGAAAATCCTTAACATCCTCATCCTCAGATGCTTCACTGGCCTCAACATGTAGAACCATAAGAAGTGTAAAGGAAAACAATCCAAACCTAATTTAAACATTAAAGATTATATTTGTGCACAGTTATACACAAAGGTGCAGTAGAAAAGCAACTAATTACTTTTACAGTTACATTTCAAGTAATACTTTGCTTCCCTGTTTCTGAAAAATACTGAATTTGATGATCCCTCCATATCCACAAACATAGATTCAACTATTCACAGCTCTCTCTCTCTCTCCTCTCTCTCTCTCTCTCTCTCTCTCTCTCTCTCTCTCTATATATATATATATATATATATATATGTCACAAACAATGATTTTTCATTTCACACTAGGGATGTCATTTTATTAAATCATTATAGTGCCTAACATCCTGCTTTGCAGAAGCTGCAGAGCTGTTTGGGCTGAAAGTCAGCCTGAAGAAAACGGAAGTCCTCTACCAGCCCACACCACAGGAAGAACACCATCATCCGCACTTCAGCATAGGCAAATCTGTGCTTAAGTCCGTTCAGCAGTTCACCTACCTGGGAAGCATCATCTCTTCAAATGCCAAGATTGATAAAGAGATAAATCACAGATTAGCAAAGGCATATAGTGCATTTGGAAGGCTTCACAAAAGAGTACAGTAACAAGCACCTGATGCAAAGCACCAAAATCAGTGTGTACAGAGCTATCATACTGTCTATTCTCCTCTATGGGTCTGAAACATGGGTCACCTATCGCCAACACCTATGACTCCTCGAACGCTTTCATCAGTGCTGTCTTCGCACAATCCTAAATATACACTGGACCAACTATGTGACTAATGTTGCTGTCCTTGAGCAAGCAGGGATCACCAGCATTGAGGCCATGCTATTGAAAAAACAGCTGCACTGGGCAGGGCACGGCTCTAGGATGGAGGACCACCGCCTCCCAAAGATACTACTCTATGGTGAACTTGCCATGGGTTAGCGCAAGAGAGGTGCCCCCAAAAAGAGATATAAGGACTCCCTGAAATAACATCTCAGACTCAGCCAGATTGATCACCAACAATGGTCCACCCAGGCCTCACATCGGGAGGCATGGAGATGCACTATCCACAATGCTGCGGCTTCTTTCGAGAAGACACGCCAAATGGATCTCGAAGAGAAATGACAAAGCAGAAAGAACCGCAACTTGGAAACCACATCACCCAAGGAGATTTTCTGCTGTGCTTTCTGCAACCGAACTGGACTATCTCAGATTGGCCTTTTTAGTCATCAATGCGCTTGTAAAAAGCGTGGGATGAGTCCTTCCTAAGAATCTTCGTTCGCGAAGTAACGCTGAGAGATAGTATTATATATATTGGAATCCATGGGAGTCCAGGAGTCAAACCACAATGAACACTGCGATTGTTTTTGGATACTTTTATTGATATGTTTATAAACATGTTACTCTCTTATTAATTTACTGCCTAAGCAACTAGAACAGAGGTCCCCAACCTGTGGGTCCCCAGATGTTTTGGTCTTCAACTCCCAGAAATCCTAATAGCTGGTAAACTGGCTGGGATTTCTGGGAGTTGTAGGCCAAAACACCTGGGGACCCACAGGTTGAGAACCACTGAACTAGAACAAAACTACTGTTTTAGATGGTAGGACCAAGTCTAATAGTTTGAAGGTGCAAGAAAGTAGATTTTGAGTGAACTATAGAAGGAATTTCTTGTCAGTGAGAGTGGCTTGTCAATGGCACCAATTGTTCCTAGATGTCTTCAGAAAGACAGTTGGGGACGATCTAGCTGCAGATCATGCATTGAGCAAGAAGTCGAACTCAATGGTCCACAGGACCCCCTTCTAACTCTATGATTATATGGCTCAACCTTATGTCACTTACTGTTTTAAGGAAACCCTTACATCTGTCCTGCAAACATCAAAACTGTTTAAGCTATCTGCTTCCCCTCCCCTTCTTGTTTCTTTCCCCAGCTTCTGCACAGTCCATTTGGAAACAAACTCTAGGTTGAGCTTCTCAAAACATTTTGTACTTTCCTCAAAGTTCTTCAGTTGTTTCACCTGCGCAGGAACTCTCCTCCCACATGCACTTGGCATTTTGCCTTAGGCAGAAGTTTGGTGGCAACTCTTCAGACTATTCAAAGCCTTTAAACTCTGGTTTTTCAAAGAAGCTGTGTGAATTGATGCTGGCAGGCATGGGCAGAAGCTGGCCTCCTAAGGCAAAGTGCTCCAGAGCAATCAATGGCCATAGTTTTCACTTCCATAAATCGAGCCACATCAATACGATAAGTGAGCTGAAGTGCACAATGGAACGAAGCAATACAACGAAAAAGGGAAATTCAAATGAGAAGCAAGCCTATTTTGTTGCCTCTGCTGAGATCTACTTGCCCCAGGCACTCTACAATGGTCACCCATCTGACAGCCATTTTATCTGGCTAAATAAATGGTTTCTATTCCATCTGTTTTTAAAAGGAACTATAGCACTAGGAACTGCTGTTTGATCTTGTTTCCTCTTCCTTCCCCATCAAGTCCCCCTTACATCTTTTAGAAAAGGCAGTGCTCACTTGTCTCCTTTTCAATATTTTGAATCACCCAAATGCCTGTCTTTCAACTGGCTCTTCTTCAGCACATAGTTTGGAAATTCCCTAAGATCAAAGTGATACTGGATTCAAGATGGCAAATCAGGTTCTAAGATAAATTGGAGGGTCTCTAAAACAGGTCAGATACCAGACTCATATTGTACCTGTCTTCACTGCAACAATCAGAAATACTGAGCAATCAGAAATACAAGCCAAGTGAAAATTCTTGCTTGGAACCACTGATATTACTCAATTCATAGGGTCCAATCCCAAATATCTAAGAGTTTGGTACACAAAGCACTGTGACTATATATTTCCTATCTGAACAATATATTTTTTAAAAATAATCTTTATTAAGCAGATTTTTCCAGTATATACATAAAATCGAAAGCATAGGCTTGATAGAAAAAAGATAGAAAAATAGCATAGAATAGCTATTAGCTGAGAGGAAAAGTAAAAAAGATAGAAATGTGAAAGACTAAAAAGAAAGTATACAAAGTATAGAGAAAAGTGTCAACCTCCTAAGTCTTTTGTAAGTGGGATCATCCTTTTCTTTGGTTGTTTTATTTTATTTCGTCTTCATCTAAATCTTCTCTTACTTCTTATTTCTGTTGTCATATCTCTATGTTTATCTTTCTATTCTTCATATAATCTGTCACCATTGTCCAGTCCGTTTCTTTTATAGGGGTTCCTTTCTTTCTTGTTATTAAATAAGTCAGTCTATCCATATTTCTTATGTCTATGATTTTCTCCAACCATTTTTCTTCATCTGGAATTTCTTAGTCCTTCAATCTTTTGCCATAGCAGATTCTCGCTGCCGTGCTTAATAGGAAAAACAATTTATCGGTGTTATTTTCCATCTTAGTTTATGTCATTCCTAGTAGGAAAGTCTCTGGTTTCAAATGTATGTCTATTTTTAGAATTTCTTGTAACTTGTCTTGAATTTTTTTCCAGTATGTCATCGCCTTCTCGCATGTTCACTATAAATGGTAGTATGTCCCTTCTATCTTACCACACTTCCAGCATTTTGTGTTCATATTTTTGTAACATTTTCCTAATTTCTTTGGTGTCATGTACCATCTGTAGGCTGTCTTAATCCAGTTTTCCTTTAATTCTGTGGCATATGTGTACCTTAGTTTCTTTTTCTATATTTCTTCCCATCTCTCTCTTTTTCTATTGTTCTTCCTGTATTTTCCTTCCATATCAATAACAATATTTTTGTAATTGTTTCCATGCCAAATTTGAACAAGTTTCCAAATGTTTGTACATACTATTGGATAACAAGTGTAATGTTCCACTACTAGTCTAAATACTTCCAGTCATGATGCTACATGAGCTTTTGACCTCCTCAAACAAGGACAGTGTTGACCAGGAAAAATTTGAACAGACAGGAATTTCAGCCCTTGGATTCAAAGGGCTTTCATCTCCTGAAAGTATCTTCATTGTTGGCATAGCTGGATCTGGTTTCATCCAACAACCTACTGGCTGATGACTTCCATGTCAGAGAAATAGTCAAGTTGATTTTGGTTTTAGTCCAGTCTTTAAAACAATTGTCCAATATGTTTAAATCCTATCTCCCAAAATAAAGTCAGAACTAGACTGGGTTCAACATTTTGAGAGTGTCATTTGAGTCTGAACTAATTCCTTTTTCTGATTTGAGAACCTTGGATAGTGCTTTTCCACTCTGAACAAGATCTTTTGCATGGGTTCAGCACCATGGATAGTTCCATTACTGGCTGAAATAGAATTCCCATCTAGGTTTAGCACTTTGAGGAGCAAGGTTGACATCTGAAATGGTGCCTCTGCCTGAATTCAGCACCTTGAACAGTGCCATTGAAATCTGACTTGTACCTTCTCCTAAGTTCTCCACTTTCCATAGCACCACATAGGTCTGAATTGGAACTCTTACCTGATTCAGCACCTTGAATAGTGCCATTGAGGTCTGAACTGTCTCTAGGAGCACACATAACATTTCTGCACAGCATCATTCCAGAATCTTTTCCATCTTTGGAAACAATCTTTCTTCTCTATCTCCTCGGGATTGTTTTCATGGAGTGGATATAAATCCAGAGCTTTCACATATAGGTTCCGTCTGACCTTTCTTTTTTTTTTTAAAAAAAAAGTCCCTTCTGAGATATAAACTGCTTTCACGATAAATCAGCAGTTCCAAATTCCCACAATCCTTTAATCCCTGGAGGAAGATCCCCCACTATCTCTCCTGCACAAGGTCCATTATTAATGGATTATGTTTTCAGCAGGTGAAGGTCATTTTAATGCTTTTAATGATTTAAACCTGGACCTTCTTTTGTAGATTTAGTATGTTCAAGTGGGCCAGCTGTTAAATCCCCACCAAAAAAATTAATTTGTATCCAAAGGGTGGATATGCCACCCTTCCCCAATTCTCCAGCTGAGCTGCACGGAACATAAGTGATATACACTTTTTTCTAACAGGTATTTCACAGATAATCATACTTGGGGAATTGAGGATTGGATTTTGTCTAGAGATGGGAAAGAAATGCAACTGAACTCAAAATACTGTATATCTATTTTTTTGTTTGCAGGACTCCTAACATTACCCTTCTCTTTCAGTTTGTCATAATTGGAAATTAACTGCAAATACTAGATTGATGATGATAAGAAGAATACACTTTATTTATTTTCTTCTCTTCTCCCCTAGAGGACTCAGAGCAGATTACATCACTTAAATACACAGGCAAACATTCAGTGCCTTTACCATCACATACAAGGAGACACACAATCACAAACAAAGGCAGAGGCTTCTCCTTTCATTTCTGGCTTCTGGAGGCGGTGCTCGTCTCTGGCTTTGGGGAGCTACCTTTCTCCTTTTTCAAGCCAAGGAGCCAGCATTGTCACTTCCTGGTTCTGTGACTGGCAAGATTGCTTGGAGCATCTCTTTGCCTTTTTTCACTGAAGCAGTACCTATTCATCTACTCATATTTGTATGTTTTTAACTGCAACATTGGCAGGAGCTGGAGCTGCCAGATGGAAGCTCATCCCATCTCACGGATTTGAACTGCCAACCTTGAGTCAGAAGTTCAGCAGCACAAAGGTTGAATCTTGTGAATGATATGCTAATAGTGGTACCCAAACATTAGTTTGGGTACACCAGATGTTTTGGGCTTTATGTCCCAAAACTCCTGGTTGTTGGCCAGGCTGATTAGCGCTTCTGGGAATTGAAGTCCAAAACACAACCAAAGTTTAAGTATCATAATGATAATAAAAGGCCACAACTCAAATTGCTTGGCAAAATGTACTAAGCTTGCTCTATTTAATAGAAATGTTTAAAGAAAAAGACTGAGATCCTACATAGTTGAATACACCTGACTATATATCTTCATAGCCATGTGCTTTCCAGCTTTTGCTCATCGGGTACTGAATGATTCTGGATTGGGGGATATTGCAGCAAAATCATGAGTTGGAAGGGCACTGAATATTTCACAGAGTGGGGGGAAAACAAATCTCTGAAATGACAAAAAAGAAATATTCAGATTTATACTAGTGCATGCCTTAATAGGATGCTGGACACTATATTTAGCTTCTTTTAAAATTATTTTTGTGTGCCTTAAAGCTGTTTCCCACCAATGGCAACATGTCAGTGTTTTCTTGGCAGGATTTGTTCAGGAGGGAATTGCCAATTGCCTTTGTTTGCAGCTTAGAGAGTGAGCCTTACTCAAAGTCACCCAGTTGGATTCCATGGTAAAGTGGGTATGAAAACTCTGTTCTCCAGAGCTGAAGTGTTTCCCAACCGCTCTGACGTGGCACACTAGTGTGCCATGACAGACCTCCTGCTGTGCCACGAGGAAAGCTCTCTGCCCCCTTCCTTCCCCCCCTCCTGCTGAACTCTTGCTGCTCTGCCCCCTCCCCCTGGCTTCGGCACTCCCAGCAGCTGCTCCAGCCTTGAGGGGGCAATGCCAAGCCAGCATTGTGCTGGCTCTGCCCCTGCTGGCTTGGCACTGTCCCCTCAAGGCTGGAGCAGCTGCTGGGATAGCTGAAGCTGGGGGAGGGGGCGGGGCATGGCGTGGCCTGGCTCCACCCCCTCCCCTGGCTTCGGCACTCCCAGCAGCTGCTCCAGCCTTGAGGGGGCAGTGCCAAGCCAGCATAGTGCTGCCCTCCTGCTGGCTTGGCACTGACCCCACAAGGCTGGAGCAGCTGCTGGGATAGCTGAAGCTGGGGGAGGGGGCAGGGCATGGCCGTGCCAAGCCAGCATTGTGCTGGCTCTGCCCCTACTGGCTTGGCACTGCCCCCTCAAGGCTGGATCAGCTGCTGGGAGAGCTGAAGCCGGGGAGGGGGCAGGGCTTGGCATGGCCTGGCTCCTCCCCCTCCCCTGTCTTCGGCACTCCCAGCAGCTGCTCCCAGCAGGCCACCATCCCCCAGACTGTGTTAGAGTGCCATTTTGGTTGGTGGTGTGCCCCCGGAATTTTTTAATGTTAAAAGTGTGCTGTGGCTCAAAAAAGGTTGGGAAACACTGGCTCAAACCACCATCACACTAGCAATTGTAGGTAGCATGTAATGTATCGTGCTAATAACATGAACAGACCCCAGTTCATTTGAAATCCCCAAACTCAAGCTTTGAGTTTTGAAAACTTGAAGCCTATGATACTCAGATCTTGCAGTCCAAGGCACCTGGTAGATGTCACGGTTGATCAGGGATCAGGGGTTGAATCATTCGTCTCCAGAGTCACTGTTCACTGCAACATTTGCAGTACTGTCTTGCATTAAAATTGATGGAGATCTATACAGAAATCATTGACTGCTAGCTCTCCTTTTCCCCCCTTAGCAATCACCCCCATGTTCAAAGCTTTCTAGTCTCATCAGCTTAGTCCCTATCCTAGCAAACCATATTGCCTCTTTATTAATAATAAAGCTATAGAAAATTAAAGTAATACATCATTAGGGGCTCATAGCTGTGATGAAGTACAGCTACAATGCTTCTTCTGGGAGGCTGAGAACAGACACAGGGATCCCAAGGAGGCAAGGTCTGTCCATTATGAAGAGATATAAATACTGAAGCCGAGCGCCTGTTCATAATCCAGTGTTACAGAAGGAAGAAAAAAAAACAAGGAAAACCAATGGTCCTGGGAGAAGAGAGATTCAGGCAGAGTATAGACAGGATAGAAATGATGTTGCTATTGCAGAGAGATTGGCAACCCTTAGGGCAACATATGTTGACATGCTGTTTGGAATGATCTCATTCTGAAAGACACCACAAAGCATGCGAATGAAATGAAACACATCCATAACTGAAGGCTCTAGGGTTAGTTTACTGTCAGCCAAATCAGAGCTTCCAAACCTATTTATTTATTTACTGTTGCAATACCATTCATGATGGTGGTTGGTTTCTCCTAAATGTCTCAGAATGTGGTGGAATCGCCTTCTCTAGAGCAGTGTTTTTCAATCTTTTTTGAGCCGCGGCACACTTTTTACATTTACAAAATCCTGGGGCACACCACCAACCAAAATGACACAAAATGACACTCTTAACACAGTAATACATATAGTTAATATGTTTTTAAATGTATTTATACACTCAGTGTGAAACTTGGGCCTGTTTCGATGAACACAACATAGATATCCTGGCAGGAATGGCAGAAAGACACACACGAAGGTCTTGCTCAATTTTTAGTTAACACACAATCAAAGAGCATCCTGAACTCTTGCAACAATGGAATTGAACCAAACTTGGTTCAATTGAACTCTCATTACCAACAGAAAGTACTGTAAGGGTTTGCTTGGGAATTGACCTTGAGTTTGGAAGTTGTAGTTCACCCACACCCAGAGAGCACTGTGGACTCAAACAATGTTATGTTGTTGTTTGTTTTCTATCCAGAATCACAATGTTGGAAGGAGGCTCACCACTTTAAGGTCCCTAAAACACGCATGGGAAAACTTCGGCCCTCTGGATGTTTTGGACTCCAACTCCCACCATTCCTAACAGCCTGAGGCCCTTTTCTGCTTAAGTGGCAGAGGGGGAAAAAGGAAAAGGGCCTGAGGCTGCTAGAAATGGTGGGAGTTGGAGTCCAAACTTGGGAGGTCCAAGTTTGCCCATGCCAGTTTTCGACAGAGACCTCTTCCTCCCGCTTCGCGCCCTTTCTTCCCCCTTCCTGTCGAACACTTACTTTTTCTTCTCCACTCGGGCTCCCTTCTTCCCACCCTCACTCTGCGGCAGGAAGGGGAAGAAAGGGTATTGAAGGTTCCAATTTCCCACGGCACACCTGATGATCGATCACGGCACACTGGTTGGGAAACACTGCTCTAGAGGTTTGAAATAGAGCTTGGATGGTGTCTGCCAGGAGTGCTTGAATTGTGTCATGACACAATGGAGTTGGATTGGATATCCCTTGGAGTTTCTTTCAACTCTACAACTTGCTAGAGTAGTCCCATTAAATTGCTATGATTTGCTTATGGGTTGACACACAATGTAACAATTGACTCATTTTGGTTTAGTCGAGTTAGGACAAAACAATAGGATCCTGATTAACTTCTTTGCTATTTTCTGCCAGAAGAAAAAAAAAGGCAATGAAATTGACCAAAAATGGAAGAATTTAAATAAGAATACGTACAACAAACCCATGAGTTGAAAGTTATTCACTGAAACTTCTCAACGGACACAAAAAGTGTTTCATGCACAAAATTATTTAAGGATTGTTATAACATTGTCTTCAGGCTATGCATGTATATGAGGTGTATATGTAACCTAAATGAGTTGGGACTCATCTCTAATATGTCTCATTATGTATATACTAGGCATGGTTAGGTTCGTTTGGAATCTTCGTAATTGGGAATAAATTTGGAAAGATTTCCTTTTTGAAGCGCTTCCGAAGTTTTTAAGGAAACCGGAAGTTCCTTTGCCCTTCCATAGCTTTTTCCGTCATATCTCTTACGAATCAGTGAGTCGGAAATGATTCAACTTTCCCCCCGCTTCTGTTCCCTGGCCTCGGTTCAAGCCAGAGAAGCCTTCTACAAGAAGCAGAGAAGCACCGGGAATGTGGCACAGCTGGCTAAGTGTCAACTGCATAAGATCTCTCTGACCAATAGGTCATGAGTTCGAGGCCTGCCCAGGTCGAGGTGGGTGCTTGACCTTTAAGTGTAGTCTGCTGTCGACCTTTGCAGCCCGAAAGACTGTTGCATCTGTCAAGTAGGTGATAAAGGTACCACATTAAGTGGGGAGGCAAATTTTGACTGAATTATGAGGCCATTAAAAAGAACTCCAGGAATGCTGAGGAATGCGAAAGAACAACAAGGGACGCTGGAACGCTGAGAGATTAGAAGTGTGTCAGCTCCCCCTGGTGGCCAGAGTTTGCCTCTGTTTGTCTATATGTTCATCTATATGTTCGTCTATATGTTCTGTAGTGTGGATGGATCCCTTTTCTTTCCTTTCCCTCCCACGTCAGCGAGAGAAGCGGTTTTAACCAGTGTGGAGGGGATGGGTCCATATGAGTTTAAACCAGTGTGGATGGATTCCTTTCCTTTCCCTCCTGCCTCACGAGTCAGTCTTAAGTGAGAGAAGCGGTTTTAACCAGTGTGGATGGGATGGATCCGCGTCAGTTTAAACCAGTGTGGATGGATTCCTTTCCTTTTCCTCCCACGTCAGTTTAAACCAATGTGGATGGGATGGATCCGCGTCAGTTTAAACCAGTGTGGATGGATTCCTTTCCTTTCTCTCCCACATCAGTTTAAACCAGTGTGGATTTGAAGGATCCACATCAGTTTAAATCAGTGTGGATGGATTCCTTTCCTTTCTCTCCCACATCAGTTTAAACCAGTGTGGATTTGATGGATCCACATCAGTTTAAATCAGTGTGGATGGATTCCTTTCCTTTCCTTTCTCTCTCACGTCAGTTTAAACCAGTGTGGATTTGATGGATCCACATCAGTTTAAACCAGTGTGGATGGATTCCTTTCCTTTTCTCTCCCTCTCCCCTCCCGAGTCAGTCTTTTTTTAAAAAAAAAAATTATTAAGGTTTTCTAATACAATATATATAAAAGGTAGAAAGAAGGGAATTGGGAAAGGGAAGTCTCAGGAAACTTGGGAGGGATGAAAGGGTATAGGAAGAGGGGGAAGATGGATAGTGATGGGGATTGGGTAGATTCAGGTATCTGGGTAGGAACAAGGGGGATTGGATAGTGAGAAAAGATAGAAAAAAGGGGATTCTGTTGACTTCCATCTTCTTTCTTCAGTGGTTGGTTTAAAAATAAATTGATATTGTCCTTATGTATTCCACTTAATAGTAGTCACTTCATATCTTCAATCCATAGTTCTTTATCTTCATGATTTGCTTATTGGTTCATGGTAGTTATTAAGGGGTTTTTTGGGTCTTCATGTAATCCAAAAATAATGTCCAGTCTGTTCTGTTTACTGCTTTACCCTCTACATCTTTCAGATAGAAGGTAAGCTTGTCCATGTCCATTATTTCCCAGACTTTACTCTCCCATTAATCTAAGCCAGGGGTCTCTTTGTCTTTCCATTTTCTTGCATATACAATTTTTGCGGCAGTCGTCATAAATATAAATAGCTTTTCCAAATTCTCGTCTGGGATTACCTCTTCATTTGTTAACCCTAATAAATAATATTCTGGTTTCATTTCCATGGCCGTATGGAGTATTTTATAAATGCTGTCATGTATTGCTTTCCAATATTTCCTTGCATCTTGACACGTCCACCACATATGGAAAAAGGTTCCGGTTTGGGTTTCGCACTTCCAACACTTATTTTGAGTTTCTTTGTACATTAGGCCTAATTTTTGTGGTGTCATGTACCGAGTCAGTCTTAAGCAAGAGAAGCAGTTTGAACCAGTGTGGATGCGATGGATCCACATCTTTTTAAACCAGTGTGGATGGAATGAATCTAGTGTGGATGGAACCACCTTCCGCATCAGTCTTAACCTAGAGAAGCAGTTTAAACCAGTGTGGATGGATTCCCTTCCTTTCCTTTCTCTCCCGTGTCAGTTTAAACCAGTGTGGATGGAATGAATCTGCGTCAGTTTAAACCAGTGTGGATGGATTCCTTTCCTTTCCCTCCCACCTTCTGCATCAGTCTTAAGCAAGAGAAGCAGTTTAAACCAGTGTGGATGGATTCCCTTCCTTTCCTTTCTCTCCCGTGTCAGTTTAAACCAGTGTGGATGGATTCCTTTCCTTTCCCTCCCACTTCAGTCTTAAGCAAAAGAAGCAGTTTTAACCAGAGTGGATGGGTTTCTTCCCTTTGCTTCCCCCCTTTTTTCAGGAGTAAAACAACTACTTTCAAAGTAAAGACCACCCAATGAAACAGGAAATAACACTTTGAAAACATTAATGAAGGATTTGGAAGTCTCGGAAGTTTTGAAAAGTTTTGAACTTTTTTTTCTGTGAAAATCGGAATTGATTTTAGATTCAAACCACCAGCTTCCCCTACATTCAAAACAGGTTTTTTTTATCAAACAAGCCTAGTATGAACATATATAAGTATACTTTTATTGGTACCAAGCATTTCAGATAATAGATACTCAACCTGTAATACTCTCCATGCAAAACACAATAGTTATTTAGACCAATATTGTGTAAACTACAGAAAAATATTCAAAACATGGTGCTATCAAGATTCTAGTGCAGTGTTTCTCAACCTTCTTCATGATAAAATTCAGCATCATCACTATTTCCTTTAAAGTTCAGACAAAGAGCTGATGTGATTTTACCATCTGACCAATGTAAGAACTGTTAGATGCCACTGGTAAATAGGCAGGAATTTGGAAATAATCTAGCAACAGACTGGATTTTGTATTCTGACAATGACGCATGAAACCTGGATAAGGTTACCTGGAACTAAACCCAGAATAATTAAAAAAAATCTCTTTTAAATGGAGCAACAAGGATGAAATAAAAATACGTGGTTAGTTATGAAACCAAGCTTCTGTTCATAAGCAAACAATGATGCACAGCTATGTCAAATAAATTCAGACCTGAAATCAAATTTGTTTCTTTCTCGAACATTCAAACCAAAAATGGATCCACAAAAGTGAAGCCAAACAAAAACAAGTGCCTGTTTTTCAGTCCAAACTCCTGTTTAGATTCTCCAAAATGCTTAAATAAGAAAAGCAAGGAATTTTAGTTGGTCCAACTAAAAAACTAGGCATGCAGTAATGCTGTTTACATCTCAGATTTCACCTGCCCCCAAGCTATTTTGCTTGTATATTTCAAACTGTGACAGATTACACTCTTGGGAAAGCCAAGATTTTGTTAGGCCCGCTCAACATAAATAACAATTAACAGCTAGGTTTTGACTTCGAGGCACTTGTTGCTAAAGATTGCTTAGCAAATTGTGTTTAAAGAAAGGACTACCTGACAAGCTAGTCAGAAACCAGAAATGAAATATTCTCTGATCTGGTTGGAGATTTACAAGAGAGGTCTTTCCAAAAGGAGGTGAAGGGCTAGGAGAAAAATGACTGTAAAAGTTCATTTTACATTTGGACATTCAGCTTTTGTGGGTGGTCATGAATTTGCATAATTCCCTCCTCCAATCTAAAAATTTATGTGTAGTTAATATGAAAATTTATCTTATTTATCATTCTTCCTTAATCTTAACCTGGTGCCCTTCCCAATTTGTTTGGACTTCAGTTCTTAATATCCTCAAGGCACAACACATCTTCAAAGGGTAACAGATTAGGAAAAGGTTGTTCTGTGCCATCATTCTTTTATACTTCATTGTAAAGGTAGACAGTAACATACATAAAGTTGCACTAGAAGGTAGTGTTGGTGTTTCTATTGCTAGAAAATACTGTAACACAGGCATGGGCAAACTTTGGTCCTCTGGGTGTATTGGACTTCAACTCTGTTGCACCTCAGATCGTGGACAGCTCCCCTAGATCACACACACACAGGCGGATGCAATAAATGTACTTTTATTAGAATAAAGGATAAAGAATAGTCCAAGGAAGTAAGAATAAAGCAATCAAAAATAGTCCAATAAAGTTCTGTAGATGCAAGCCCAAGCGGCTTAAATCCCAAGGAAAGCAAAGTTCCTAAGCAAGGCAAACCGCTCCGGCGGTTTAACATGGTACTTAAGGCAAACCGCAACGGCGGTCAGCATGAACTTGAGTCCGAACCACTCCGGTGGTCGGCTTGAGCTTGAAGACTTGAACGTGAGACTTGATCAAGCTGAACGTAGCTTCAGGTCTGACTAGAATCCCCTGGGCAGAAGCTAATAAGGAGGACTAGTTTTGATGTGCCCATCGCACCCCCTTCCTCAAGCTCCATGTTTTCCTAGAATCCCTGATACTAGCCCTTCGATCAAATTCCATCTCATTAGCAGGCCCAGGTGCACTACTATCAGAGTGAGAAGCAGGAAACTCGCTTTCTCCGGAATGCTCATCTGGAAAGGGAGTAGAAACTCTCTCTTGGGAACCAAGGCCACCGGGCCTCTCATAGTCTGATTCAGAATCTGCTTCCATGGAATCTTCAGTAAACTCATCTGCAGTTCTATATCCCTCTAGCCATTCATCATCTCATTGCAAACTCTCGTTTGGAGACCCATACCCATCTGGCCATCCATCATCTCCAAGCTGACCCTGATCAGCTGGGACCCCCGGTGCCTGACTTTGACCACTGGGCTGACTAGTCTGGAACACCACAAACTCCCACAATCCCTAACAGCCTCAGCTAAGTGGCTAAGGGCAGAAAGGAAAGGGCCTAAGCAGGGCCATAGCCAGGATTTTGATTCAGGGAGGGCTGAGTTTGATTCGGGAGGGGCTGAGTCTGAGTAAGAGAGGGTGTCAGGCCAGCCGAACGCCGAAGAGTACCACGCGGACTCCTTCCGATTAATTCAATTTCTTTATTCAGGAACATAACAGTTGAAGCCAAAAAGTACTGTCCCAACCCACCCCAGCCCTTTTCTACCCCTACCCTGGGAACCATCGCTTCTCCCCAGTCTCACGGGGAGGTGCAGATCCCTTGGGAGAAGCCCTATCTCCCTGCTCCCAGCCGGCCAGCTGGGGATTGTTATGGCTAGGGTGCTGGTCAGGATCCGGATCCCATCGGCCTTGCTGATGGCCGTGGGCATCGATCCCTGACAGAGGGACTACCCTTTGTATTGTTATCCCAATAACCCCATGAATGTGGGATATGAGCATGGTGATCAGATCATGATATGAATAAACATAACAGTTTAAATAATGTACCAGTAAGGCCTTCTCGCAGACCACCCTGAGAATTTGAGGGGGCTGAAGCCCCTAAGCCCCCCCTACATGTCTGGGCCTAAGGCTGTTAGGGATTGTGGGAGTTGAAGTCCAAAACACCCAGAGGACCAAAGTTTGCCCATGTCTGTTGTAACATATTCTGGTGTGTGTATGTATGGGTTGCATTCAAGTCACCTGTTGACTTATGGCAACCCTATTGATTTCATAGGGGTTTCTTAGGCAAGGAAGACTCAGAATTGGTTTTGTCAGCTCCTTGCTCTGAAATATCATCTGGTATTTCTTGTCACGAATTGGGCCTTAAAGAGGAGAGTATTTCATCCATCCATTACTTTATGTAGAGTAAGTGGGAAGTTATGATTGTGGAAATAGCATCGTAATTGTGACTTAGTAGCAATCATGAATGAGGACCAGTTTCCTAGATTTATTCACCTGTACATTTACAACCACTAGTAAGCTGAGATTGTGACACTATTACCATGATCATAAATCCCGCAATCACCACCTACTTTACTGCCACCAGCTGTTTGGGGGAAAGAGAATTGATTCTACCAGCAATTGAAAAATGGATGAATAAGGCCTCTGTCACTTTTTGGGGGTCTATCTTTTAGACCAGGACAGGTTACTTAGAATTCTCTCTGCATTTCCTGGGGCTTCGGGCACAGAACCCCAGCAAATATGGTGCCAATGCATTCTTACATACGAAATTTATATAGCTCAGGGCTCAGGCAATGTCTCGTTTTAGTCTTGGAAAGAAAGTACAATTGGCCATCCACAAATGTGGATTTGTCTTTGAAAATTTAAGTATTCACAGATTTGATTAAAATGTTCTCCCTAAGAATCTCTAGGTCCGCTAGTGTGACTCTATGGACTACTCTGACCAGAGTTTGACCAGAGAATCATGCTAGAGGACCTAAAGATCCCTAGGAACCTCTAGGTCCTCCAACACAATTTCATGGTCAACTTCTGATAGAAACTGAACATAGAATCGCATTGGATGACCTCAAGATTCCTGGAAAGGTGTTGAGGTCCTTCAGCATGACTGGAGGAAGTTGATGGACCTAGAGATTCCTAGGGAGAAAAATTTAAACAAATGTTCAATCAAACCCACAAAAAACAAATCCACAAATGTGGAGAGTGCCACCTCTGTGTTGATTGAGGCAGGCAGGATTTCCCCGGGTACTGGTTGTGGGGGGTCGGGAGCAGGTGAGGGTTTTGCCCTCCTTTCTGCTAGAGATCCCCGTGTACAACTAGTGGGCCACTGTGTGACACAGAATGCTGGACTAGATGGGCTGAGGCCCGATTCAGCATGGCTCTTCTTATGTTCTTATGTTCTTATGAGAGCCAACTATATAGTGCAGTTCAATTTTTACTGACTTTGGTCTATTTATTTATTTATTTATTTACTATATTTCTACCCCACTCTTCTCACCCTGAAGGGGACTCGGGGTGGCTTACAGTTATGGCAAAATTCAATGCCACATTATAAATACAAATAAACAAAAACCACACATAAACATGAGTCGGCAAAAAAATAAGAAAAGTCTCCCCGTCGGCAAAAAAATAAGAAAAGTCTCCCCCCTCCAAAAAACAAAAAAAAACTCTCTGAAGAACAAAATGAAAATAAAACAAAAGTCCCCACTAAAGCTCAGAAGGAACAGAGTCAAAAATAGAGCATCAGCAGAGAAGCCAGCAATCGCAATCCAAGCTAAGCCCTGTTGCAGTACTACTAAATTGATGGTCAAAGTGGGGCTGGTTGGTAAAAATTCCTCAGTATAAGATATCAGTGACTTGAAATAACTTCTGACTATGGCTAGTTAGTAGTGAGGTCACATCATGGTAGCAGGAAATGGCGGTGATGGTAGAGTAACACTGCTGCACCAACCTCTCCATGTCTATGCGGGCAGTGGTAGGGAAGACCGAGTGGAGCGCAATTTAGGGGAGCTGCCAATCAAATTGTAGCATTCATTGCTCTCGCCAGTGGTCAGGTCTGCATGAGATCATAGATGCCCCAATGGAATCAGGCTTTCAATAGAACGCTAATCCACCAGGCAGTTGATACTTTTAAACCCAAGTACAACTAAGGGATCTGAGTGCTCCTTAAGTTATATGAGTTGTTGGCACAAACCCTTCTACCTCTCAGTTATTTTTTTGTGTGATGATAACACAGAAGTTGGCAGGGGGTGGGAGATCTAGCACTGGTGGAAAAACAAAGGTGGACTCCGGGCAAATCCATATTATTTATTTATTTATTTATTTATTACTCGTGCTTCTATGCCGCCACTCCCGGGAGGGCTCGGGGTGGCTCACAGGAGCCAACAAGGCACAATAAAAACAATGACAATAATTAAAAACAACAGCAGATTAGCATAAAAACAGTACATTCATTAAAACTGTGATGCAACACATCACCACAGGTAGCAATTGAAGGACAAGAGAGCTGTACAAGGCAAGACCTATAGGTCGAACGCCTGGTGAAAGAGGTAGGTCTTGCAGGCCCGTCTAAATGGAAGCAAGTCCTGGATCGCACGTGTTTCTGCCGGGAGGGCGTTCCACAGTGTGGGCGCGATGACGGAGAACGCTCTCCTGTGGGTTGCTGTCAAACGCACGAGCCTCGACGAGGGGACGTCTAAAAGGTAGGCTCCTCCGACCGTAGTGATCTCGTTGGGCAATAGGGGGAGAGACGGTCCCTCAGGTACGTTGGCCCCAAGCCGTGTAAGGCCTTAAAGGTAAGAACCAACACTTTGAAAGTGATCCGGTGCTCAATTGGCAGCCAGTGCAGATACTGCAAGGCAGGTGTTATGTGACTACCTGCTGGTGTTCCAGACAGGAGTCGGGCGGCAGAGTTCTGCACTAGCCTGAGCTTCCAGGTCACTGACAGAGGAAGGTCAACATAGAGTGCATTGCAGTAGTCCAGTCTCGAGATGACCGTGGCTTGGATCACCGTGGCCAGGTCGTTCCGGGATAGATAGGGGGCCAGGCGCCTCGCCTGTCTGAGATGGAAAAAAGTAGACTTGCTGGCCATGGAGACCTGGGTCTCCATGGTCAGCTGGGAGTCCAAGTGGACTCCCAGGCTCTTTACTAAAGGCGATGGGCATTAAGAGTGTCATTTCCAAAAGTCAGCCTGATTACACATTGTCAGCATGGATAGCAATAAATTACAGCACCACGAAGAAGTCTTGCTTGGAACCTTGGCAAGAGAAGACCTGGATTTCTGCCTAATCCAAAAACTCTGGAGCCAGATATCTCAGCATCCCTAAAATGGCTGGTTCAGGGATAATTCCAGCTTAATGCCATTTATTCATTCATGCACATGATTCAGGCTATAACTTCACCCCTAGTACTGGGACTCAAGGCAGTTCAAAAATTTTAAGCAAAAATGATGTCGATAAAGACATGCAAAAGATTGTCATGGATAGCTTAGCTACCTCTGATGTTCCATCTGAATAATTTTATCTGCAAAGCGTTGTGGATATTCCTCATGACACTTGACTGACTGTTCTGCATTTTCTTCTTGTGTCATCAGGATTTATTAGACACCATTCAATACAGATCAATTGGACAACTTTTGAGGATTCAGTGTTGGCAGACAGAGAATATGTATGTGTTTATGTGTATTGCTGTTCACTGCCACATATTAGATCTTCAAATAGCCTGTCTTTCTTCTTTGCTAAGACTCACTGTAAGTCATAACGTCACTCAATTTATGACCACCTTGATGCTCTAAATATCCAACTCTTATGCCTACTTTTCCCTGCAAGGGTGATGAGGAATTCACACCTCTTCATGAGTGACTCAATGCAACAACAACAACAATAATAATAACACATAACAACCACTATATCCAAATAATATGGAAGTAACTTTTTAATTTATTTTAAAAAGAAGACTAAGCTTATAATAATAATATAATAACTTTATTTTTGTATCCCACTACCATCTTCCCGGAACCCCCGGTGGCACAGTGAGTTAAACTGCTGAGCAGTTGAACTTGTTGACTGAAATGTTGCAGGTTTGAATTCAGGGAGCAAAGTGAGCTCCCACAGCCCCAGCTTCTGCCAACCTAGCAGTTCAAAAACATGCAAATATTAGTAAATCAATAGGTACTGCTCCAGCGGGAAGGTAACAGCACTCCATGCGGTCATGTCAGCCACATGATCTTGGAGGTGTCTACAGACAGTGCCAGCTCTCCAGCTTAGAAATGGAGATGAGCACCAACCACCAGAGTCGGACACGATTGGACTCGATGTCATGGGAAAACCTTTACATTTTACCATCTTCCCAAAGTGACTAGGGGCAGCTTACATGTGAACAAGCCTGGTCAAACAGAAATTAAAATAAAACTCAGTAAAAATTGCAAATACAAAAAATCATAAAAACATAACCAACAACAACTAATAACCTAACATAATGGTCATGTATTAAGCTCATGGGTGAGGCAGGACTTGTGAAATACTTGTGTTGATAGAAAGGTGCAGCAGCCAGATGATAAGTTTGGGCTAGGAGGGCCAGATCAATTAGAGCAATACAACTACAGGGCAGGGACAATGATAAAGTGCAAGAGCCAGAGTTAAGTTATGTATAGAGGGGCCAAAATTATATAGTGGACTGATTAATCAAAAGCACATTGGAACATCCACGTTTTGAGATCTTTACGGAAGATGGACAGGGTGGATGGTAATCTGATCTCCCTGGGTGAGAGTTCCAAAGCCGGGGGGGGGGGGGGAACCAATGAGAAGGCCCTCTCCCTTGTCCTGACCAACCACACTTGTGATGGAGGTGGGAGTTAGAGAAGGGCTTCCCCAGAAGATCTTACAGCTCACACAGGTTCATAGAAGATGCCATCCCTGGATCCAAACCATTTAGGGCTCTGTGGGTAATAACCTGCACCTTGAATGCTATAGTATCATGGGAGTTGTAGTTTGGTGGGGCCCTAGCACTCTTTGAGAGATAAGGTTAAAGACCTTGTGAAATTTCCACTCCCAAGAATCCATGGCATTAAGCCATGGAAAATAAACTGGTCTCAAACTGCATTAATTCTACAGTGTCGATGAACCCCAGGTCTGCCCCATCATGGGCTTGATAATGCAACTCACAATGCCATTTACTTTTTTAGGCTGTAAGAAGATTAAACAGCCTTACGAAGGAAGGTTTATGCTTTGCCTGGCTTTCATAACTCTTGTGAGCAAAGGCATGTCAGGTTATATAGAAACCGTCCATTATCCAACACAGCTGAGTCTGTGGGGCCAAATGGCATTTTAAACAGCTTGGAACGTAAGTGAGTAACTGCGGTATTATTTGCAGCCGAGTGATATTTAATTGCTCACCTTCAACGTCTACGCTTTTGTCTTGACAGAAGTGTCAAATTTAACTCAAGGCATCCTGGAAAAGTGTTTTCTCTGTCTCTCTTGCCCGGAAAAAAAAGGTAGAGGGAAATACAAGAAGATTGGGAACACACCGTTTCTTCTTTGCATATTTCTTATTGTATGCTAATACCGTTGGCTTATTCCTTTGTTCGTCCATGAGAGTTTGTCTGTGTAAGCTGGAGGCCAGCAACTGTTTGAAAGAGAGCTTCAAGTGCTTTTTGAAAAACAGACTTTGCTCTCCGTGGGACGCAAAGCTAAATCTTTTGTCCGTTGGCTCACAGGTTTGGAAAGAACAGCACAAAAACCTACTAAACCTGGTTAAGATTATTAGAAAAGTGCATGCAATGCCAGACAATTTCAAGGCACCTTCGCGTGCATCTACATTGTAGAATGAATGCAGTTTGATACCGCTTGACCTGCTCTGGTACGATGCTATGGAATCAGGGAGTTGCTGTTTTGCAAGGTCTTTCGCCTTCTCTGTCAAAGAGTACTGGTGTCACACCAAACTACAACTTCCGGGATTCCATAGCATTGTGCCACGGTAGTGAAAATGGTGTCAAACTGCATTCATTCTACAGTGTGAATGCAATCTTCAACTCCCTGAAGGAAAGCAAATGCAAAATTGGACTGAAGATGTTTATCAGAAGATGGGTTTCCCTGTTTTTCTTTCCCTGATCCCTCCAAATGCTCTATTTTCCAGCTTATTGCACAATATTGTGGAACGAATGCTAGATCCAATGAATTATGGAGGACAGCAAATACTGCTGAGTTGTGAACACACTATTACAAATTGATAATGATGACTCCCAATGCAAAGCATTGCATCTTGGTAATTCAAGTGGTGTCAAACTGTATTAATTCTACAGTGTAGATCAGGGGTGCCCACACATTTTCAGCACACAAGCTACTTATAATAAAACCAAGTCAGAAAGATCTACCTACCTCCTCAAGGCTGGAGAGGGGAGGGGTGGGGGTGGGGCTTGGTTCACCCTGGCTCCGCCCCCCTCTGGCTTCCGCTCTACCAGCAGCTTCTCCAGGCTTGATGATGGCAGTGCCAAGCCAGCCTTGTGCTAGCTATGCCACCACTGGCTTGGCATTGCCATCCTCAAGCCTGGAGAAGCTGCTGGTAGAGCGGAAGCCAGAGGGGTAGAGCCAGGCTGTGCCAAGCCCCTCCCCCTCCCTTCTGGCTTTAGAGCTCCCAGCAGCTTCTCCAGGCTTGAGGACGGCAATGCCAAGCCAGTGGTGGCATAGCTAGCACAAGGCTGGCTTGGCACTACCACCCTCAAGCCTGGAGAAGCTGCTGGAAGTGCCAAAGCCGGGGGAGGGGCTCGGTGCAGCCTGGCTCCGCCCCCTCTGAGAAGCGCCCCATCTGGCTGGGATTGACCTCCTTCGGTCCCAGGATCGACTGGTCAATCGCGATCGACTTCCTGGGCAGCCCTGGTGTAGATGCACCCTGAATCACAGAAAAGATATGCAGCATAACTAGTAGTTATTAGCCAAATCTACTCATTCTTTTTTTTGTTTTAAATTTTATTTATGAACCATTATATGTGCATTTTAAAGATATTTCTTTACACCAATGTTGTGTTCTGCTGTTTGCAATGAGTTTTTCTTCCCTCTCACACTTACCACAGTTGCTACTTGCGGAGCTAAAATCCGTTTTACACAAATCCATGTTTAAACTAACCTCAGGTCTTTTAAACGACAAAATCGGAGGAGTGCATTCTTTACATAAATAATTGAGCTCATTTTGAATGCAGGGAGAAGAAATGGAGAAGATAGAATGGAAAGAAAAAACATATCTCTGGATGCATCTACTCTATCGTATTAATTCAGTTTGACACCACTTTAACAGCCATGGCTCGGCTATATAGAATCCTGGGAGTTGTAGTTTGGTGAGGCACCAGTACTCTTTGGCAGAAAAGGCTCAAGACCTTGTAAAGCTACAGTTTCCATGATTCCATAGCACTGAGCCACGGCAGTCAAATTGGTGTCAAACTGCTTTATTTCTACAGTGTAGATATACTCCCTGTCAATTTGTTTATATGTACAGTATGTGTGTTGCAATTCCTAAACAACATTTCCTCTCTTATCAGGAAGCAGCAACAAAAAATGCATAGTTGCAATCACTATTTCAGTTTTACAAGTGCTTAATGAAATTGCTTTTATTTTCATGTTCTGCCCAAGGCATTCAATAATAACTGATGCTTGAAAATGAGAGACTGGATATACATTGACATTCTGTCTCTGCAACCTGAATGTATAGCATCATGTTCTGGGAGATATTTTCTGGGAGAAATTTCTAAATATGCACAGAAATACTAAGACTTAGATAAATATTTAAAATCTTTTATAATATGTGTGCATTGATAAAACCTGATGAAAAGAACTCAGGAACAAAATTAATCTTTGCAATTTGAGTTGTATTCTGAGCAAAATTCTGTGAAAATTTTGCATGTGTGGGCCCATCTCTGCTTACCATTCATTGTCAGATAAAATTATTTATCTGCCATAAAGGATATATAAACTGATGAATTTTGGTCTTCTAAAGGTGACATCATTGGGATTTCAAGATGGACATTAAGTTTGAATACATTTTAATGTTTTTATTATTATTTATATATTTATTTCCCGCTTTATCTCTCCATATGGAGACTCAAAGCAGCTCACAATCAAAAACTTTACAACTTAAAATATACAATAATAAAACAGTATACCATTATATATTATCATATATTATCAGTAGTAATATTTAATATATTAGTATTACTATATTATTATATATTATTTTGAATGTTCAATGGCTTTAAGAGCATGTATTGTTTAATTTCCCCCAAATTTTATAATGATATTTTAATATATTTGCATTGTTTTCATTAGCATTGTTTTAGATTAAATGTTAGCTATTGGGAGAAAGGGAGGACAAAAAACAGGAAGAAAGAAAGAAATTGTGTACAGAAAGTGAGAATCTTAAATATTTATGAGTGTGAATAAGAAAACTGCTATGTTTTTAAAATCTAACACTTATTTAGTAATATCTGTGTTCTCCAGCATGACTTTATGGTCAACTTCTGACAGAGGTTAACCATAGCAATAGAGGACCTAGAGATGTATAATCAAGAATGTCTATGTATTCCAACATGACTTTGTCATCAAATTCCAGCAGAAGTTGAACATAAAGTCACACTGGAGGACCTAAACATTTATACAAAGAACATTTTAATTAAATCCATGAATAATCAAATTGGCAATAGGAGTATAGTGAACTTTGTAGAACCTATCCAAAGCATTGAATCCAATCCCTCTTAAATTGGTTCAGTACCTTGGATAGTTCCTTCAAGGTTGAGCCTTAAGAGTGAATTTATCATCTACAGCAGTGATTCTCAACCTGTGGGTCCCCAGGTGTTTTGGCCTATAACTCCTAGAAATCCCAGCAACTTTACCAGCTGTTAGGATTTCTGGGGTGAAGGCCAAAACATCTGAGACCCACAGGTTAATGATTTACAGCCTCCTTGTTTTTGAAATCTATGGAAATGCAATTATAGGTTGATTCTAAAGGAAAATAGTGTCTAGAATCTAGATGTCTAGATCAGTGTATTTCAACCTTTTTTAAGCCGCGGCACATTTTTTTACATTTACAAAATCCTGGGGCACACCACCAACCAAAATGACACAAAATGACACTCTAACACAGTAATACATATAGTTAATATGTTTTTAAATGTATTGATACTCTCAGTGTGAAACCTGGGCCTGTTTCGATGAACACAACATACACATCCTGGCAGGAATGGCAGAAAGACACAAACTTCCCACACAGAACTCCCATAACCAAGAGAAAATACTATAAGAGTTTGGTGGGCATTGACCTTGGGTTTTGGAGTTGTAGTTCACAAATATCCAGAGAACACTGTGGACTGAAACAATGTTGGATCAGGACCAAACTTGGCATGAATACTCAATTTGCCCAAATGTGAACACAGATGGAGTTTGTGGAAAATAGACCTTGACATTTGGGAGTTAGTTTCTGGAATTTTTAGTTAACACACAATCAAAGAGCATCCTGAACTCTTTGCAACAATGAAATTGAACCAAACTTGGCATATTGAACTCTCATTACCAACAGAAAGAACTGGAAAGCGTTTGGCAGGAGATTGACCTTGAGTTTGGAAGTTGTAGTTCACCTACACCCAGAGAGCACTGTGGACTCAAACAATGTTAGGTTATGTTGTTTGTTTCTATCCAGAATCACAATGTTGGAGGCTCACCACTTTAAGGTCCTAAATCAGGCAAGGAATACTGACCCTCTGGGTGCTTTGAATTTCAACTCCCCACCATTCCTAACAGCCTGAGGCCCATTTCTGCTTAAATGGTTGAAGGGGAAAAAAGGAAAGGGCCTGAGGCTGCTAGGAATGGTGGGAGTTGGAGTCCAAAACACCTGGAAGGTCTAAGTTTGCCCATGCCAGCTTTCGACAGAGACCTCTTCCTCCCCCTTCCTCCCTCCCCCTTCCCCTTCGTCTTTCTTCCCCTCCTGCCGAACACTTTTTCTTCTACACTGCCACCATTTTGATCCGAGGGGCAGCGGAGCATGTTCAGGAGGGGGGGGAGGGAGGGAAGATGTGACCCGTGTGGGCGCCTTACTCTCCGTAGTCTCGCCCCAGAGCAAAGCGAGGCAAAGCGAGCAGAGCGAGGCTGGGAAGAAGGAGCCTGAGTGAGAAGATGGACATTAAGTTTGAATACATTTTAATGTTTTTTATTATTTATATATTTATTTCCCGCTTTATCTCTCCATATGGAGACTCAAAGCAGCTCACAATCAAAAACTTTACAACTTAAAATATACAATAATAAAACAGTATACCACTATATATTATCACATATTATCAGTAGTAATATTTAATATATTAGTAATACTATATTATTATATATTATTTTGAATGTTTAATGGCTTTAAGAGCATGTATTGTTTAATTTCCCCCAAATTTTATAATGATATTTTAATATATTTACATTATTTTCATTAGCATTGTTTTAGATTAAATGTTAGCTATTGGGAGAAAGGGAGGACAAAAACAGGAAGAAAGAAATAAATTGTGTACAGAAAGTGAGAATCTTAAATATTTATGAGTGTGAATAAGAAAACTGCTATGTTTTTTAAAATCTAACACTTATTTAGTAATATCTGTGTTCTCCAGCATGACTTTATGGTCAACTTCTGACAGAGGTTAACCATAGCAATGGAGGACCTAGAGATGTTTAATCAAGAATGTCTATGTACTCCAACATGACTTTGTCATCAAATTCCAGCAGAAGTTGAACATAAAGTCACACTGGAGGACCTAAACATTTATACAAAGAACATTTTAATTCAATCCATGAATAATCAAATTGGCAATAGGAGTATAGTGAACTTTGTAGAACCTATCCAAAGCATTGAATCCAATCCTCTTAAAATTGGTTCAGTACCTGGATAGTTCCTTCAAGGTTGAGCCTTAAGAGTGGATTTATCATCTACAGCAGTGATTCTCAACCTGTGGGTCCCCAGGTGTTTTGGCCTATAACTCCTAGAAATCCCAGCAACTTTACCAGCTGTTAGGATTTCTGGGAATTGAAGGCCAAAACATCTGGGGACCCACAGGTTAATGATTTACAGCCTCCTTGTTTTTGAAATCTATGGAAATGCAATTATAGGTTGATTCTAAAGGAAAATAGTGTCTAGAATCTAGATGTCTAGATCAGTGTATTTCAACCTTTTTTGAACCGCGGCACATTTTTTACATTTACAAAATCCTGGGGCACACCACCAACCAAAATGACACAAAATGACACTCTAACACAGTAATACATATAGTTAATATGTTTTTAAATGTATTGATACTCTCAGTGTGAAACCTGGGCCTGTTTCGATGAACACAAATACACATCCTGGCAGGAATGGCAGAAAGACACAAACTTATTTATTTATTTATTTATTTATTATTTGCATTTGTATTCCGCCTCTTCCCGAGGGCTCGTGGCGGGTTACAAGACATACATAGTGATCGGCAGGCAACACTCATGCCGACTCACGAACAAAATAAAACAATGTTAAAATTACACTAAGTGACAAAGAACGGTAACACAGAGTCATAAGTCGAGGCGTTATATGTCAACTCGAAGGCCTGCTTGAAAAGGAAGGTCTTACAGGCCCTGCGAGGAAGGGGGCGAGCTCCGTGATGGCTCTAGCCTCCCTCCGGCAGGGCATTCCAGGCCGTTGGAGCTGCTACTGAGAAGGAGCGCTGCCTAGTTGATGATAGGCGGCAGAGGCGGATCGGTGGAATCTCCAGCAGGTTTTGCTCTGCTGAGCGGAGTGATCTCGGGGATCGTATGGGGCAAGGCGGTCCAAGAGGTACGCAGGCCCTAGACCGTACAAGGCCCTAAAGGTCAACACCAGCACCTTGAAGGTGATTCGGTACTCAATTGGCAGCCAGTGCAGTTGCTGGAGGATGGGCGTAATGTGCTGCCTCACCGGCACTCCTGCCAGCAGGCGAGCAGCGGCATTCTGCACTAGCTTGAGTTTCCGAATCGCCGCCAAGGGAAGGCCAACGTGAGGGCGTTACAGTAGTCTAGTCTCGAGATGACCGTCGCTGATCACCGTAGCCAGGTCATTCCTGGACAGGTAGGGGGCCAGTCGCCTAGCCTGACGTAGGTGGTAGAACGCCACCCCTGCGGACCGCGGAGACCTGGGTCTCCATGGTCAGCAGGGAGTCGAACTGAACACCCAAGCTCTTAACAATTGACGACGTGCTTAATTGCTCGCGTCCAGAGTAGGCAACCGGCACTCATCCCGGCCAGGCCGACCAGGCCATAGGATCTCCGTCTTCGACGGATTCACCTTCAGCCGGCTGGCCCGCAGCCAACCAGTCACGGCTTCGAGGCACAGATGGAAGCAATCGGGTACGGTATCCGGCCTGCCGTCCATTCGCAGCAGAAGCTGGGTGTCATCAGCGTACTGATAACACTCCAGACCAAAGTCGCGGGCCAGCTGGGCCAGGGGGCGCATATAAACGTTGAATAATAAGGGGAGAGAATGGCCCCTGGGGACCCCACAGTTAAGTGGGAGCCGCCTGGAGACCATCCCGCCCCCCTCCACACGCTGTCCCCGATCCCGGAGAAAGGAGGCCACCCATTTAAGGGCAGTCCCCCTGACTCCGGAGCGGATAGGCGGTGGGTCAACAATGCATGGTCTACTGTATCAAACGCTGCTGTCAGATCTAACAAGACAAGCAGTGCCGATCCACCCCGGTCCAGCTGGCGCGCGGTTGGTCTGTAATGGCGACAAGCACGGTCTCCGTCCCGTGCCCAATACGGAAGCCGGACTGGAAGGGATCAAATCCAGCTGTGTCTTCTAAGAACTGCTGCAGCTGATCCGCTGCTGCCCTTCAATCACCTTGCCCAGGAAGGGCAAGTTGGAAACAGGCCGGTAATTGAGGGAGCCGAAGGGTCTAAATTCGGCTTCTTCAGCAGCGGTCTTACCATAGCCTCTTTTAATCCTCCTGGGAAGACTCCTTGCTCAAGGGAGCTATTTAAGATCGTGCCCAGGGGGCATAACCTCCCTCCTGGCAAGGTCTAATAAGCCAGGAGGGGCACGGGTCGAGGGAGCAAGTAGTTGGTCTAGCTGCAACAAGTAACTTATCGACAGCTGCTGCGTCCAGCAATTGGAACGGGTGAAGGTGGGCCCGCCGAGTGGCGGCGGAGTCTCGAGTTCGCTAACTGTAGCAAAAGTAGCGGGATATCCCGGCGGAGCAACGAAATCTTGTCGGTGAAATAGTTCTGAAAAGCCTCAGCTGTCGGAGCCAAACCCCTATCATTTGGGACAGTAGGGATCGCTGTCAGAGACCGAATTATCTTAAAATGTTGAGCCGGGCGTGAACTAGCCGACTCTATCAAGGAGGAATCATATGACTTGTTTGCTTCCTTGATAGCATGCTCATAAGCCTTTTAAACAGCTTATAAGCTGATTTCAAGCTTCGTCACGGAGTCTCCGCCACACGCCCTCTAGCTGTCTCTTCCTCCGTTTCATCGCCCGCAGGTCCTCAGAGAACCAAGGCGAGCGATTAGTCCGAGGGATGAGAGAGCGTCTGGGGCGATTTCATCAAGGGCGGCGGAAAGACTGGCATTCCAGTGTTCCACCTGCCCATCGACGGAATCGCTGGGGGGCTCCCATTCCCTTAGAGCATTCAGGAACCGAATGGGTTCCATAAGTCTCCTCGGGCGAACCATAATAGGTTCGGCACCCTTACCGAGAGGTGAGGCCAGCTCCAGACGGACTTCTAGGACCTTGTGATCCGACCATGGAACCTCTATAATAGAGGCTGGGGTCACACCAATTCCGGCAGCGAAAATCAAATCCAAGGTGTGCCCAGCCTGGTGAGTGGGAACGGTCTTACACAGTGAGAGACCTAGTGCCTCCATGGTAGACACTAGATCCAAGGCTACTGTCGAGGCGGTGTCGGCGTGACATTAAAGTCCCCAGAACCATAAGCCTGGGGAACTGCAATGCCCACTCCGCCACCACCTCCAGCAGCCTGGGTAGACTCCCGCCGTGCGCGTTGGGTGCACGGTACACCAGCAGGAAGGCCACACTCTCACCAAGGTCCCACACCAGGCCAGAGCACTCCATGCCTGGAATGTTCGCTACCGGAATCGTCCTAGAATTAATATTGTCTCGACTGAGGATGGCAACACCTCCCCCGCCTCTCTGTCCTCATCTGATAACTAGCCGTAAACCCAGGAGATGCCAGCTCGTGCAAGATGACCCGTCTCCTCCTGGAGCCATGTTTCTGTGAGGCAGGCCAGATCGGCCTTCCTCTCCAGCAAGAAATCCCTGATGGTGGCGGATTTATTACGCACGGATCTGGTATTGGCTAGTATCAGAGTTGGAGGAGAGGTAGATGAGAGCTTCCATCTGCGTGTCTTGGAATAGCACGTAGGTCAGAGGGTGACGAGCCCTTACACGGTTCCTCGTCCGTCCTCTCTCATAAGACCTACGGCTACCGTCCCACTGCCCCTGCCCGAGATCACCCGAATAGCCCGCCCCTGCAAAGCCCATCCCTGAATCTCTAAGTGATCCAGCGCCTTGCTCAACCTCTGAAAAGGGGAGCGCGCTGGATCACTCTTTGTGATTTATGACTAGAGTTAGTTTGAGGGCCAGGCAATCTCGTTGCCAACTCCTCTCTAACCCCCAGAGTTTTGCTCAGGTCGGGCTAAAGGAAGTCCAGAGGTCAGATTTGGCGAGCTACTGTTACCAGGGCCCACCTTAGGGCCACAAAGTGGGGAAGTGGGGCAGACTGGGCCCTTCGGCCCAGTGTTGGTATTCTGCTCCCAAAAAGTCCTGGATCTGAAATTCCCCTCTCTCTCGCCTCGTTGGAGAGTTAGGGTGGGCTGCGCTGGGGGCTGCCTCCCACCCTCGGATTAGATGGACATCGCTCTTGAGGTAGAAGCTGATGGGGGCTGTCCTTATGGATAGTCTCTCCTGGCTGGGAGCGGCAGTTTGGAGTGTCATCATGGTTGGAGCCTCTCGGTCAGTCATTGCTGCTTGAGGCTCTCCACCCGCCCTTGAGTTCCATTTGTTGCCTTCCTGGCAACGAGGGTAATGAGGGGCCTCTGTCCACCAGGTGGCGATGTTGTTCCTCCCGGATGGGAGGGCCTCTCTCTCGGCCTCTCTCTCTTCGGCGTGCTCTTCGCCTCACGACACTTCCGGGCGCCGCTTCCTGTCTTTCCCCTCCCCTGGGGGGACATGGCTGGGAGGACCTCCTGTGTCCCTCCTACCGCTGCATCTGGTGGACTCATCACAACCGGCGGATCCTCCCGCCTCTCCTCCGTCGCCTCATCCGGTGCCGCCTCCATGACCTCAGGCAAAGGGGCTGTCGGAAGAAAGCTTCTTTTCCGCGCCGCCGCTGGTGTCTGGTGCGCCTGCGCTTTAGTTCCGCACCCTCATTCCTGAGGGTGGGGGAGGCATGCCTTCTCCCAGCGTGTCCTCAAGGTCGGGCGCCATCTTCAGCCTCTCTACCAACTTTCTTCTTATCGAGAGGGAGAGAGACGGGCGCCTCGGCCGAAGGCCTGCGCGTCGCTCCAGGACCGAGTCAATGTCAAAAGTCTCCATCTCTCCCACCTCCAGCTGACTGGCCGGGCGAGCTCCCTCAGACCCCGGCAGGCGGACCAGGGACACTCACCCGGGTTGAGGCCTGCTTGTGCGATTGGACAGTCCTCCCGAAGACACAACCCAGCGATCGAGGATTAAGATCTTCCGTCGCTCCTCGGATAACACCATGGCTCCTGGGGCTGGTCTTTCATTTAGGGTGGCCTGCTGCTCGTCGGTCTGCAAGTCCCAGGAGTGGTCCCACTGTAATTCTCCAGGGTCGGGACTAGAGGTCCGGGTGGTCATGCCCTGGCCCTTTCCTGCATTCGTCCCGTTCATCGGGCAGGCTGACTCCTGGAGGCCTCCACTATCTGGGGTTGGGCCCGGCGCGGGTCGCCATCCACCGCGTCTGCAGCACCCTCAAGGTAAGTCTCAGCCTCTCTCCGAAGGTCGTGAACTGCGCCTCTAGTAAGCCAAATTCTTCCCAGAGCTGAGGGAGGGTCAGCGGAAACCTTCCCATGGGCAAGGGGCAGGTGGTTATCTGGGGTCCCGTTGGTGGTCCCGTTGGTGGTCGGGAAGCAAGGGGGGGAGGAGGCGGCGGTGGGGGAGGGAGAGTAGATCTCTCGGGGACCTCGGTGCCTTTTTTCGCCTTCAACTCAGCCTCCAAGCCCAGAAGGAAGAGATAAAAGGCCTCATCATCGTCCACAGGCACCTCTGAGCCAACCACCTCGTGCTGGGGACCCACACCGGCCCCTTCTGGGGTACGGGGGTCTACTCCAACCGGTTGTTGGTCCATCTCGGTAAGAGGGATGGTCTCAGATGGTCTAGGGACGGAATCTGGAATCTGCGAGCAGGGAGCCCCTGTAGGAAGCTCCTGTCCCGGCGCCATCTTGCCCTGTCTTTGTTCTCCCTTCCCACACAGAACTCCCATAACCAAGAGAAAATACTATAAGAGTTTGGTGGGCATTGACCTTGGGTTTTGGAGTTGTAGTTCACCTATATCCAGAGAACACTGTGGACTGAAACAATGTTGGATCAGGACCAAACTTGGCATGAATACTCAATTTGCCCAAATGTGAACACAGATGGAGTTTGGGGAAAATAGACCTTGACATTTGGGAGTTAGTTTCTGGAATTTTTAGTTAACACACAATCAAAGAGCATCCTGAACTCTTGCAACAATGAAATTGAACCAAACTTGGCATATTGAACTCTCATTACCAACAGAAAGTACTGAAAGGGTTTGCTTGGGAATTGACCTTGAGTTTGGAAGTTGTAGTTCACCTACACCCAGAGAGCACTGTGGACTCAAACAATGTTAAGTTATGTTGTTGTTTGTTTTCTATCCAGAATCACAATGTTGGAAGGAGGCTCACCACTTTAAGGTCCCTAAATCAGGCATGGGAAAACTTCGACCCTCTGGGTGCTTTGAATTTCAACTCCCACCATTCCTAACAGCCTGAGGCCCATTTCTGCTTAAATGGTTGAAGGGGAAAAAGGAAAAGGGCCTGAGGCTGCTAGGAATGGTGGGAGTTGGAGTCCAAAACACCTGGAAGGTCCAAGTTTGCCCATGCCAGCTTTCGACAGAGACCTCTTCCTCCCCCTTCCCCTTTGCGCTCTTTCTTCCCCCTCCTGCCGAACACTTACTTTTTCTTCTACACTGCCACCATTTTGATCTGAGGGGGCAGCGTGAGCATGTTCAGGAGGGGAGGGGGAGGGAGGAAGATGTGACTCGTGTGGGCGCTACTCCGCAGTCTCGCCCCAGAGCAATGCGAGGCAAAGCGAGCAGAGCGAGGCTGGGAAGAAGGGAGCCTGAGTGGAGAAGAAAAGTGTTCAGCAGGAGGGGGAAGAAAGGGTATTGGAGATTCCAATTTCCCACAGCACACTTGATGATCGCTCATGGCACAGTAGTGTGCCACGGCACACTGGTTGGGAAACACTGGTCTAGATCAAAGGAAGTAATAGTCCCACTTTTTTCCCTTTTGGTCAGACCTCATTGGAATAATCCTGTGTCCATTTCTGGGCACCACAATTAAAGGAGATGGACAAGCTGGAAGGTGTCCTAAGAATGGTGACAAAAACGGTAGAAAATTCTATTTTAACACAGCTATACATTGTATCAAAGTCACACAACTGATGTTGTAGATGACACAAAAAATCCCATATCTTTCCTTGTCCCTGGTAATAAGAGCTGAAGGATAAAAAAGGAAATAACTAACCATTTTTGCAACTCTTTTATGACATACAAAATCTGCTGCCAGAGACAGCTTGCCACCTTTTTCTTAATGGCAGTGTCGACCCTGAGTGAAATTATATGGATTCATGGAAAAAAGAGGTCCACCCACTGATATTACCTGAGATTATTTATTGTGGGCTTATTTATTTTTAAAGTCTCAGCAAAGATTCCACCGAGGGTTACAAGAACGCAATAAAATATAGATATTATCATGAAGTTATATCAAGTAAAACTCTCTGGCTTTGAAAAGCCTGGGAAAATAAAAATGTCTTTGCTGCAATTTCCAAAGCGATAGCCCTGTTAGCCCATTTCCCTATGAAAAGAAGAGGCAAGAAAGAGACTCGTGGCATCTTTATGACTTGCCAATTTATTTTCATGCGAACCTTCTTAGAGTGAAATCCATTTCCTGAGATATAAACTCTAGAAAACCTTCATGTTTCCCCACCATCATTGACATAGTATTTTTAGAAATGGCAATTGTAAATCTGAACCTTCAATCCATGTTGCACGGATGCATGCACATATTTTATTAGAGAGCTTGGTGGTATGTTCTGGATAGGAGCCAGAAGCAAGTAGGGGTTTTTTTTAAAAAAAATATGTCATTTCTAGTCCACCATTCTCCTGGAGTAGGACTCAAGGTGGCCTTCAAAAGGAATCAGTTCAAACCTGACCATACAATTGAAAAATGGTTAAAAGTATGACACTTAAAACAATATGCAGTCAGTGCTCTATGTCCAATGCGTTTTTTTAATTAAAAAAACATGAATAAAGAAATTGCTGTCTTTTTTAAAAACCTGTGAGAATAACGCTCTAGGAAATTCTACATCTTCCAGCATTACATTAGGGTCAGTTTCTTCTAGAAGTTGTACACAGAATCATGCTTGTGGTCCTAGAGCAGCGTATCTCAATCTGGGGGTTGAGAACCTCTGGGGAGGGGTTGCCATGGGGCTGTCAGAGGGGTCACCAAAGACCATCAAAAACATAGTATTTTCTGTTGGTCATGGGGGTTCTGTGTGGGAAGTTTGGGCCAATTCCATCATTGGTGAGGATCAGAATGCTCTTTGATTGTAGGTGAACTATCCATCCCAGCAACTACAACTCCCAAAATGACAAGGTCTATTTTCCCCAAACTCCAACTGTGTTCACATTTGGACATATTGAGTATCTGTGCCAAGTTTGGTCCAGATCCATCATTGTTTGAGTCCACAGTGCTCTCTGGATGTAGCTGAACTACAACTCCAAAACTCAAGGTCAATGCCCATCAAACCCTTCCAGTATTTTCTGTTGGTCATGGGAGTCCTGTGTGCCAAGTTTGGTTCAATTTCATCGCTGATGGAGTTCAGAATGCTCTTTGATTGTAGATGAACTATAAAGCCCAGCAACTACAACTCCCAAATGTCAAGGTAGATTTCCTCCCAAACTCCACCAGTGTTCAAATGTGGGCATATTGAGTATTTGTGCAAAGTTTGGTCCAGATTTATAATTGTTTGAGTCTGCAATGCTCTCTCGATGTAGGTGAACCACAACTCCAAATCTCAAGGTCAACGTCCACCAAATCCTTCCAGTATTTTCTCTTCGTCATGGGAGTTCTGTGTGGGAAGTTTGATTCAATTTAATCATTGGTGGAGTTCAGAATGCTCTTTGATTGTAGAATAACTATAAATTCCAGCAATTACAATCCCCAAATGACAAAATCAACCCCCACAACCCCAAAAATATTCAAATTTGGGCGTATCACATATTTGTGCCAAATTTTGTCCAGTGAATGAAAATACATCCTGCATATCAAATAATTACATTACGATTCATAACAGTAGCAAAATTACAGTTATGAAGTAGCAATGAAAATAATTTTATGGTGGGGCTCACCACAACATGAGGAACTGTATTAAGGGATCTCAGCATTAGGAAGACTGAGAGCTACTATCCTAGAGCTTCATAGAAATGAATTCTCTCTAGAAATCTTTGGATCCTCATGTCTGAAGGAAGTTGATAATAGAGTCACCCTTGGAGATGCTAAATATTTCTAGAAATGACTTTTTGATCAAGTCCATGAATAATCAAAACTACAGAATTCAAAATAAAAGCGAGTTCTATTGAGTTTTCTCTCATTGGGAACAAAAATAAGATTTAAACCTAATTTTGTATGTGCATCTACCATTCCACTTCTGCAAGCTTAAAGGTGACATAGTTGGGCCACATTCAAGCACTTTGGTGTAGAAAGTGAAATATCCATAAGTGACTACTAGAAGTATGGTCACTATTTGAAAGCTTTGGGTTGACTGCAGAGTCAACCCTCTCCTCCTAGTTTGGCAAGCTAGACCTCTTTCCTGCCACTCGGCCTTCATGGGAGAGGAACTTAGTAACTCAGTCAATAATTAACCTGCTCTGTTTGTCATCTTTGTAACCAACCACCCTTCCACACTGTTGCAGTTCGATACCCTTTTGACTGTCCTGGCCTTGTCCTATGGAATCCAGATATCTGTAGTTTGTTGGGACAGAAAGGAAAACATAACTGGTATTTATTTATTTATTTATTTATACTTCACAGTCATAGACCTCCACTCCCCGAAGGCTCAGAGCAGTTTACAGAGTATAAACACACAATCAAAAGCAAACAAGTACAGCAAAAGACAACACAATAAAGACATACATATTACAGAATAAGACAGTTAAGGACCTAATCTACATTTCAATACTCTACTAGGAAAAAGACACAAAATCAGTGATATTCAGTTGGACGGGTAGGAGGTGGCGGGGCCGGAGTACAGTGCAAGTCCCATGGTGATAGACGTATTATCCAAGGGGACTGTCCAGTATTGATACTGGTCAGCCCGTCAAAAGGGGGGAGTTGTGGCACTCCTTGGGCCCCTCTGGTGGTCAGCAATCCAGGCGATGCCAAACCATCTGGGGCCTCCAAACCCCTAAAAGGGGGAGAGCCACTCTGCCCAATTTGATCCAAGGATTCCAGGACAGTTCCTTTCTCCGACCTATCAGCCTGTCTCTGGAGTTGGGGATTCTTCAAAGATCGCACCCAGCTCCTGGGGTTAACATTCCAGAATGCCCTGGGGCGGAAATTCTTCCGCTTCTTGTCAAACTTCAACTTCCTCCGTCGGACGATCCTCGTTTCTGCCTCCCTGGGAACTTCATCCTCCCAGGCTGAAACAGGAACTGCATCAATACCGGTTCTCGCGGTATCTGTATAGACCTTCTCCGTCTCCGCCTGCAATGCTTCCTGCGCCTGTGTGGAGAGTCTGACAAGGCTGTGTGGCCGGGAGCATCCTCAAGGCCACCCGCCATCTTCCTGGGACCATACTCAAGTGTCCCAGCCTCCAGAAGCTCCCTCCAGCTCTCCCTCTCTGTCAGGCCCAGGCACTGGTGCCGTCGATGGGCTCCTGTGTGCAGCGAGCAAGGCTCCTCTCTAGGAGACCCCAGGGCATATGCAGAGGCCCCGGGGGGAGGTTGCTGGGGCACTGCTGGAGTGGCCCTGGAGACCTCCAAGCCCCGCCACCCCGACCAGGACAAGCCAAGACTTGGTCCAAGGGGCAGTGTTCGCCAAACAAACAGTGCTGGCCACCCATCTGGTTCAAAGGACAGCCTTCAGCCTCCTCCTCCAGAGACCCAGCTCGGGGAAATTGACACCATCGCCGCTCCTCGACCCCCATCTCTCGGGGTCCAGCCAGGTGCAGCGGCGGGCACCGCAATAGCCTGTCACTCTCCACTCTCGGTGTCGACCGGCTCCTCTGCACCTCCCCAAACTCTGTCTCTCCAGCCTCGACCCCCAAACCGCCAGGGCCTGCGCGTGGCCCATCAGGTAGGATCTCGTCATTTTCTGGGGGGAGACTGGTGAGCAGATAGGAGCTGTAAAATGGGAGAGGGTCTTCAAGGTTCATGGTACTACAAATGTTAGCACTTCATCACATCGAGCCATTGCAGTTAATGTGGCATTGAACCTCTATAATCCCCAACTGCAGATGCAACCCAATGGAGAAATTTCCTGTATTAGTATATGCCAATATTTGCTGGTATGCTTATAAAATTATCATGACCCCTTTGTACCTGGGGAAATATGCAGAGAATGAAGATGTCTGTATGCACACAGCCAGAGAATCCCCGCTGCCTGTGTTGAATGAGCCGCATTGCCTTTGGCAACTGTTATTTTTATTTCTATTTTTATATTTTGTACAAGCTTGTTCAGAAGCTGCCTAAATGGCCTGTGCAACTCGAAAGGGTTCTTTAGGTATCGTAACGCAATGGTAGGAAGGTGATTTTTTTTTGTTGGGGGGCGGTGGTGGAAATATTTGTCTCCTGTTGGACATTATGTTCTGTTGAATTTCACTAAACATTCTCATTCAAAAGGCTTGCTAGCCTGTAACCACATTCTGTACTTCTCACAGATGTGAGGGCCATAAAAGATAATGGTTGGCGGAAGGTGGGAAGAGATTTTATGAGCTGCCATTGGAGCCGGAGCAGTGCACAAAGGTCAGCCTTAGAAATAAAAGGGAGCTTTCTGATATTGCCCCTCAGTTCCAGATTCAAAATAGCCAAGTGTTCACCCCTTTGAAAGGGCCACAGAGGAGCACCAGCATTGCTTCCTTCTCTCTTCACAGCCCTGACCTTGACTTCCAAGCTTCCAGTCTTTCATCCACTGCCTTATATCTAATCTTGGAAACACGGTCATGGTTCATATGTGTGTGTGTGTGTATGGACTGCCCATGTCCTCAGATGTGAAATATTTCATCTGTAAGCCTGTGGTCATCACAGAATCATAGAATGGGAAGAGACTCCAAAAGCAAACTCCTGCCAGGCAGGAATGCACAACAAAAGAAATCCAGAGAGATGACCATCCAACCTCTTCCTAAAAGCCTCCAGTGAAGGAGAGTCTACTAACTCAGTGCTGTCCAACTTCTATAGGCCCAAGGCCTGGAATTCCGGTGGCTGAGCACCTGGCGGGCCGGAGCGGGGGGCGGGGCCGACTGCGGGGCGGGGCTGATCGCAGGGGGCGGGGCCGATCCCTGGAGTGACGCTGTAGGAGGGAGGGCGGAGCAAAGAGGGGCTCCCCTTTGTGCCTCCCTCCCTTCTACAGCGCCAAACTGGGCAAGAGGGACGGCGATTTCGCCATGCCTCTTGCCCGGTTTGACACTGTAGAGAAGGAAGGAGGAGCAAAGGGGCTCCCTTTGTGCCTCCCTCCCTTCAGCGCCAAACCGGCAAGAGGGACGGCGATTTTGCCATGCCTCTTGCGCGGTTTGACGCTGTAGAGAAGGAAGGGAGGAGCAAAGAGGAGAATTCTCCCTCCTCTTTCCCCGGCGCTGCGGCGCTTTCCCCCCACCCGTGCCCGTGCCCTTGCCCGGATCCCGGGCGCCGGCGCACGCGGGGGAAAAGAGGGACGAAGGAGGAGGCAATCAGCTGACTGCCTCCTCCTTCGTCCCTCCTCTTTCCCCCCGCCCTTGCCCTTGCCCCGATCCCGAGTGCTGGCACGGGGAGGGGAAGGAGGAGGGGCGAAGGAGGAAGAAGGCAGCCAGCTGACTTCCTCCTCCTTCGCCCCTCCTCCTCCCCCGCGGACACGCCGCGGCTCCGATCGCGAGCCGCGGTGCGGGGTGGGGAAGGAGGAGGGGCGAAGAAGGAGGAGCTGGCTCCCTCCTCCCTGCCCCGCCCCCCTCCCCCCAACCGCCATTTCTTTAAAAAAAATTAAAAATGGCGGCCGGGGGCATAGCGGGGGCCATGTCCAACAGGCTAGGGGCCGTGTACGCCCCCCCCGGGCTGCCAGTTTGACAGCCCTGTACTAACTCAGTGTTTTTCAACATTTTTTGAGCTGCGGCACATATTTTACATTTACAAAATCCTGGGGCACACCACCAACCAAAATGACACAAAATGACACTCTAACACAGTAATACATATAGTTAATATGTTTTTAAATGTATTTATATATTCCTGACTGTGGGAGCCGTTCAGCAGTGGAACTCTCTGCCCTGGAGTGTGGTGGAGGCTTTGGAGGCTTTTAAGCAGAGGCCATCTGTCAGGGGTGCTTTGAAGGCAATTTTCCTGCATATTGGGTGAAAGAGGCCCACGAGGTCTCCTCCAACACTAGGATTCAATGCATCTCTGGCTATTCCAAAGGAATTCCAGCCTGTGAAGGCCAGAGAGCAGAGCTAAAGAGGCAGGAGGGGAAATGAAGCCCGGAAGTCAAGAGGCAGGACTGGGCTGTCTGGCTCTTCCAAAGGGATCCGAGTCTCTTATGGTTGGATATGGGAGCTGAAGAGGCAGGAGGGGAGGCCAAGCACAGAGGAAGAAGAAGAAGGCAAGAGGCAGGGCAGGGGTATCTCTGGAGGGGAGGGGGAGGGGGGAAGGGAGGGAGACCTCACCACCTCTGAGGAGGCTAGTCATAGATGCTGGAGAAACACCAGGAGAGCGTGCTTTGGGAAGGAAGGAAGGAAGGAAGGAAAGGAGGGAGGGAGGGAGAGCTGGGCCAGGCTGCTCACTCGCTCTCTCCTCAAGGCCATGGAAGAGGCAGCCCTTGGCTGGCAGGCAGGCAGGCAGGCGGGAGTGTTCGGGGAGGTCGCACCGCCCTTTTCTCGGCCCCGGAGGGGTCACTCCACCCCTCTCTGCCCCTAAGGCCACTTCCCCCACCCCTCTCCTACCACCACCTCCTCCTTCCTTCCTTCCTTCTTCACCCGTCTCTGCCTCGTCAAAATGGTGGTGGCGGCGACGTTTGCTGCGAAGGGGATGGGGTCAGAGCGACGTCACTCTCTCCCTCCCACCTCCGGAGAAGAGGAGGCCAATGGAAAGCTCCTGATTGGCCACCCGCAAGGTTTGTCACCGGCTGCCACTCTTGGCCCCGTCCCTCCCCCTGGCTCATTTGCATGCTTAAAGGGGCAGAGGCCAATTTCCCACGGCACACCTGATGATCGTTCATGGCACACTAGTATGCCGCGGCACACTGGTTGGGAAACACTACTAACTTATTGGGAAAGTGATTTAACTGTCTGACATTTCTCATCCCATAGCCACTGGCCCATAGTAGCCTTTTCATGTTGTTGTTTTTATGATTAAGTATGCATTGAAACTAGAAGTATAGATGTCATTTTAGGATTTAAATCCAAATTTGTATCAGCACCCACACCTGATCCTTACAACGCAAAAACAAATCACCCACACCTGACAACGCCATAGGCACAACTCCACTTCTGCAAACTTGAAATGAACATAGTTTGCCCACATTCAAGCACGTCTACAGGTGTTCATTTTGGATTTATCTCCAGTTCTTATTTCCCAAACTCAAATCCAGTTGATCTCAAGCCATGAAAGTATATGGAAAAAATTCTTCTCTGTTCTGATGGTCCATTAATGGAACACATTCTGCTTGAAGGTCTGGTTGGCACTGCAATTAGTTTCATTCTGACACCAAGTTAAATTATGGTGGCCATGTTTCTGCATTCTAGTGGCAGGTCATGAAGGTCTATCAGCTTACTTTTGTCTTCTCCCTTTCCCTGCATACTTGACCTCTTTTCTGGTTGGGATACAGCCATTTAATGTCTAAAGGAGGACAGAGGAGGAGGATGAGAGGCTGTCTGTGGAAAAAGCCCAGGGATTTTTTTTAAATGTGTGTCAGGAACGACTTGAGAAACTGCAAGTCACTTCTGTTGTTAGAGGATTGGCCATCTGCAAGGGTATTGCCCAGGGGAAACCCAGATGTTTTGGTGTTTTACCATCCTTGTGGGAGGCTTGTCTCATGTCCCCGCATGAGGAGCTGGAGCTGAAAGAGGGAGCTCATCGGCACTCTCCCCAGATTTGAACCTCCAACCTGTCAGTGGGTTAAACAAGGGTTTAACCCACTGCGGGCTCCAACACAGGGGTGAAAGATGTCATCCTTCTGGACCTTCAGATGTCTTCCCTCCTGGTCTAAGAGAATGACATCTTCTGGGAAGCTGCCAAAACTTAGCTACTAGGTTCTTGGACAGTCCCTTGTCCTTCCCAATTTTTCCCTGGCCACTTAATTGCAGTGGAGAAGGATATCTAGCCAGGAAAAAAGCATTATATTGCTATATTGCAAGAAGGACCAGGATCTTCCAAAGTCTTTGAGTTAAAGTACAGGAGAGGACTCCTTGGAAACAATAACAGTAAGTAGTCTCTTGGAAGAAAAGAGTCTTCAGCAATAATGTAACCCTAAGTCTAAAGACTCTGCAGGCACTAGGTCCCATTTGATCTTGGATGATAAGCAGAGTCAGATCTAGTTAATACTTGGATGGGCAAATGGGTGCCATAGGCTATATTTCACAGGAAGGAACTGACAAAGGTAAAGGTTTCCCCTGAAATCAAGTCTAGTTGTGTTTGACTCTGGGAGGCGGGATGCTCATCTCCATTTCTAAGCTGAAGAGCCCACATTGTCTGTAGACACCTCCAAGGTCATGTGGCCTGCATGGAACGTTGTTACCTTCCCGCAGAAGCAGTACCTATTGATCTACTCACATTAGCATGTTTTTGAACTGCTGGGTTGGCAGAAGGTGGGCCTAACAGCGGGAGCTCACCCCGCTCCCCAGATTTGAATTGAATCATTTAGCAAGTTCAACAGCTCAGTGGTTTAACCCACTGTGCCACCAGGCAGCCTTGCCTTAGAAAACCTGACAAAATTCATAAGCCAACAGGTGACTTGAAGGCATGCTCACATCTGGAATAACAAGAGAACTGGAAACAATGTCCTAATGCCAAATATTCTCTGTTTCTTCTCCTGACTGCTCTGCTATGGTTGACTTGGCTCTTGGATCCCTTTTGCCTGCTTGCTATGTTTGAATTCACTTGGTTTTGAAATCCTGCTTGAATCTAGTTTTCAAATCTCCTCACTTTATTAGACCGCTATTAAATTGATTCCCACTTCTCCATTTGATTCTGCATTTCCTTTATATGGGATCTGCTTACTTGTTTTACTTGTACTTTCCTTACCTTGCCCTTGGTGGTGCAGAGGGTTAAACCTGGGATGTAACCAGAGCGGTGGTCCACGCTCTGGTTACATTCCGAATAGACTACTGCAACGCTCTCTACGTGGGGTTGCCTCTGAAGACTGCTCGGAAGCTGCAATTAGTACAACGTTCGGCAGCCAGGTTACTAACAGGAGCGGGGTACAGGGAGCTCCAATGGCTCCACTGGCTGCCAATTAGCTTTCGGACACAATTCAAAGTGCTGGTTTTAACCTACAAAACCCTATACGGTTCTGGCCTAGTTTACCTTTCCGAACGGATTCTCCCCTACGAACCATCAAGAACATTAAGATCCTCCGGAGAGGCCCTGCTCTCGATCCCACCGGCTTCGCAAGCGCAGCTGGTGGAGACGAGAGACAGGGACTTCTCTGTGGTTGCCTCTCGGCTGTGGAACTCTCTACCAAGGGATGCTAGATCTGCCCCCTCTCTCTTGTCCTTTAGGAGGCTGGTGAAGACCTGGATGTGGAACCAAGCCTTCCCAGAATAGGCTGAGATTGCCTATTGTCTGAATGTATGACCACGTTTACAGATTGAGTGGAATTGTTTTAATGGTGATGTGGGTTTTTATGTATTTTAATATGTTGTTGTAGCTGTTTTTAAATTGTATAGCATTACATTTTTGCTGTTATGCTGATCTGAGTCCCTCTGTAGAGGTGAGAAGGTCGGGGTACAAAAGTTTTAAGTAAATAAATAATACATTGTGCCGGCAGGACTGCTGACCGATAGCTCAGCGGTTCAAATTTAGGAAGAGTGGGTTGAGCTCCCTCTGTCAGCTCCAGCTCCCCATGTGGGGACATGAGAGAAGCCCCCCACTGGGATGTTAAATATCAAACATCTGGGCGTCCCCTTGGCAATGTCCTTGCAGGTGGCCAATTTCAATTCTCTCACACCAGAAGCAACTTGCAGTTTCACAAATCACTCCTGGCATGAACCCCCCCCAAAAAAAAATCTTGGCCAGCTTGCTTGGGAACAGTGCAAAATCACAGACCTGTTGCCTAATAAGGGTAATTGAGATGTGGTCCAGCTTTTAAACAAGCTTGCAAGTGGCACTAAGGAGAATAAAAAGCAAAAAAGTAAATGGGAAGGGAGGGCTATGTGACTGTAGTGTATTTATAAAACAAGAACCAACTTGCCATCAATTTCTGACATAAAATAAAGAATGCCTTTCAGAGGTTGTAGGGGAAAATAGCTGGGTACAAGTACGGTCTTGACACCTGTTTCTGCCTTCTTCAGAGAGCAGGATTTGGCTTATTATTTCCCTTTTGTAGGGTCAGTAGTCACAGGGCAACTGGATTTTTCCTCCATTCCTGTGAGACTCAGATATGGGCTGCATATAAATAATAAACCCGCCTGGATTTATTTTCACGCTCGCATTGGAACCCAGAATTATTATTTTTTTTTTACTGCTGGCTCCTTTTTATCATTCCAGCCAAAGCCACACGATCCAACGGAGGGAAAAAAAATCAATTGTTTTAGAAAGCCTTGTATTACACAACTGGACAATTTAATTCATCTCTTTTCAATGAGTTATCCTGAGTTACTTTCTTGGCGTAGCCGGGGAAAGCTGACATGTTGTTCTTGGAGGACATGATAATGATACAAAACATCCTATTTTTACATTCGTCTCCAACGGCTGCCAAAATTGGAGAGATTCTGATATTTATGAAAGCAAGCCCAAGGAGATGAAATAACTTTATCATCTGTCCTTTGAAGAACAGGGTGGGTTTTTTTCCCCTTTAACGGCTATCTAGACAGCACCTTCAGATGGCAAAAAAAGACTTGCTCGCTTCTGTCAACTTTCGGTCTCACTGATTCCCCCCCCCCCTCCGTTCAGAAGCAATTCTCTTCACTCTCCTTTGATTTTATGGTGTTCAGTGAAGGAAAAAAGATGCATTATCAGTAATAGGGTCTGCCCATGATGACATCTGATTGATAGACTGTACTAAAAGATATTGTAATTCAACCCATGTCTCCAGGAATGTGGTCAGATATATCAAAAGGTGCAATAATAAGAAAAGGGGGGAAATATCTACATCCCTTTTTCTCAACCTAGGAGTCGGGCCCCCCGGGGTGTTCACAAGGGGGTGCCAAAGGCCATCAAAAACACAGTATTTTCTGTTGGTCATGGGGGTTCTGTGTGGGAAATTTGGTTCAGTTCTATCGTTGGTGGGGTTCAGAAGGTTATTTGATTGTAGGTAACCTATAAATCCCAGCAACTACAACTCCCAAATGTGAAGTCTATTTTTCCCAAACTCCACCAGTGTTCACATTTGGGCATATTGAGGATTTGTGCCAAGTGTGGTGTAGAGCCATCATTGTTTGAGTGCACAGTGCTCTCTGGATGTAGGTGAACTACAACTCCAAAGCTCAAGGTCAATGCCCACCAAACCCTTCTAGTATTTTCTGTTGGTCATGGGAATTCTGTGTGCCAAGTTTGTTTCAATTCCATTACTGGTGGAGTTCAAAATGCTCTTTGATTGCGTGTGAACTATAAATCCCATAACTACAACTCCCAAATGTCAAGCTTATTTTCCCTAAACTCCACCAGTGTTCACATTTGGGCATATTGAGTATCCATCAATGTTTGATTCCACGGTGCTTTCTAGATGTAGATGAACTACAGCTCCAAAACCCAAGGTCAATGCCCACCAAACCCTTCCAGTATTTTCTGTTGGTCATGGGAGTTCTGTGTGCCAAGTTTGGTTCAATTCCATCATTGGTAGAGTTCATAATGCTCTTTGATTATAGGATAACTATAATAAATAAAATCATGAAATCTGCAAAGAGGGCTAAAGTAAGTAAGTAATAATATAAATCTGTGCTAAATTGTAGTTATTGCATTATGTGTCAAGAGGGGAAGCATATTAACTGAACATCAGGAGAGTTTGGATTGTGCTTTTCTGCCAAGAAGAAGGCGGTCAGTCTAGATGTCCCTTGATGGTGTCTATACTATGATTTCTGTTCCTGGATTATAAATGGCAGTTCCTATTTGGTTCTGTCATTAAAACTTGTTGAAAGTTTATTACACTGAAAAAACTTAGTCTTTGTTCAAATGCCATCATCCTATAGCAGCTTTGTTGAGTCTCCACCAATTTAGCACAGTTTCTGCCACAAAAACAAAGTGTCTGGAGTAGAACGATGACTTTCCACATAAAGACCACCCAATGAAACAGGAAATAACACTTTCAACCAAGAACAGATTTCCTTTCTTATTAGTATTTTCATATAAAATCTTTGAAAAAATTGCCAAAAGACCATGGATAAGTCAAACATTCTGAAATTTGGTGAGCTAACAATGGTAAACACTAGGGGGTGGATATCTCCAATTTAAATACTTTGAAACCCATTAATATTTCATATTTGAAATTATTTTGACTTTATATCAACCCTCGGCATCCAACCTGGAAGTGAAGTTTCAAAACCGAACCCGGGATCACCATTTTTTGTAAAGGTCACGTTATTAGGTCATTTTCCCCCTCCTCAGTTCTCAACTCGCGAGAGGAGACTGGAGGGCAGCAGCACCTTCCTTTCTCCTCTCACCAGCTTAGAGCTGAAGCGGGCACTTTGGAAGCAGCCCGGCCGAGCTTTCCTCTGTTTCCCCAGGCTCTCCCTCACAAGTGGAGGGAGAGCCTGGAGAACAGGAGGAAATTCCTCCGAATCTCAGAGTTAGTTCTCAGCAGGGAAGGAGGACACAAGGGGATGCCCTCCGCACCTCCTTCCCTGCCAAGAACTAAACCGCGTCAAGCCTTGATGCGCTTTAGTTCTTAGCAGGGAAGGAGGGGCGTCCATGCCTCCTTCCCTGCCAAGAACTAAACCACGTCAAGCCTTGACACACTGTAGGTCTTAGCAGGGAAGGAGGAGCGTTGACGCACTTTAGTTCTTCGCAGGGAAGGAGGGGCGGATGCTCCTCCTTCCCTGCTAAGACCTAAAGCGCGTCAAGGCTTGATGTGCGTTAGTTCTCAGCACAACAGGGAAGGAGGTGCAGAGGACATCCCCACCTCCTTCCCTGCTGAGAACTAACTGGAAATAATAACGAATTTTAGTTAATAATTACGTTTCCATAGCGAAATTTTACGGAAATTTTTCGGAACAATTTCTATATTGAACCACTGATGACAATCCCCCCCCCCACACCCGAGTTTAGAAACAAATTTTGGGTGGATCAACCACCTCTAGTAAATACTTTCTACCAGTGCAGCAAGTTTAATTAGGATAGCTCAAAAAATGAGGAAGAGAGAGGCCCCTCAAGTTTATCCACTGACAGTGATGTTTTCCTGAATACACATGCATGACAGCCATTAAGGTGGTGCTTACGAAGATTAATAAGTTTCATTAGAGTTTCAAAACTTTGACCACCAAAAATTCAGAAATAATTTAGAACCATTTTTTAATGGATTGCACATGCCTAATGATAATCTACGGTTAAGGCTCAACTTTGAAGGAGCTATCCAAGGTACTGAATATATTTAGTAAAAATTGGGCTTAACACCGTGGTTGGCTTCTTCAAAGTTAATCTCTGTGGGGAAATGCATAAACTCTTCTCTTTTTTTGGCCAATGCCAGGCTTTCATGTTATCGTAGGGAATAACCTACAATTACTGAGAATGCTCTTGAAGAGGAGCTGAAACCAAAGAATGGATCTATCACCATCATGACATCTCCAGCAGCAGAATGGTCAACTAAAGATAACCGACATGAAAAATGCCTCTGCTGAGCCTTCATGTGAGTAAGACTATGAAGGACTCTGTCATTGTTTCCTTTTTTTGTTATTATTGCTCTCCCACCCCTGCATCACCCTGGCTCCTTTCCCCTTCTCCTGGTCTGTGCAGCACTTCAGGAGAAAAAAAACCCATAATAAAGCCCAATGATCCAGACGCAGCATCTAAAAGAGAAAATAAGTACCCTAGCAATGAACTGGAAGTCTATTTGAGAGACATCTGTTTTTCCAATATATGTGTATCAAAAAAATAAGAAATCCATGTCTTGGTTTTAAAGTGTTCATAAAATCTTTAGGGTTACGAGATCCTGAGATAAATGGAGGCAGCTCATTCGAGAGCAGAATTGGAGAGCACAATTTTTTTTTACCAAAGAGCCTCTTTAATTATTAAAAATGAAAAGCAGGCCGTATTTATCATTGCAGCAGTCTGGGCGCCTTCCAAAGAAGCCGGCAGAATTTCCTGGATAGGAAGCCAGCAGCATATTCCAGGAACAACTATCTTGTGCCAAGGATATTTTTTGTGACTGGTGTAGTTCACATCCCATGATTCCTCAGAAGATCCCAGATAGCATTGCATGGTGCTCTTTTCATGCTTCGTGAGATATGTCTTAGGGTGCATCTTCAGAATGTGGTTCTTCAGGTGTTTAGGACTTCAGCTCCCAGAACCCATTGAACAAGCTAGCTAGGCCTCCTGGGAGTTGGAGGCCCAAACACCTGGAGGACCACAGGTTGAAGAGTCCTGAACACTGTAGGATTAATGCAGTTTGACACTACTTTAATTGCAGTAGATCAATGCTATGGACTCATGGGTGTTGTCACTTAGTGAGACACCAGAACTCTTTGGCAGAAGGGGCTAGAGACTTTGTATAATGACATATCCTAAGATTCCATAGCATGGAGCCCTGGCAGTTCAAGTAAGGTCAAACTGCATTAATTCTGCAATACGGATACAGCCTTAGAGATAATCCCCAAAAGCAAATAAAGGTGGTAATCTATGAGAAGGGATTGGATCTCTTGATGTCAATGGTGGCTTCCATGTCAATGGGACACCGATTCCACTTGCTTTTTCAGTATTTTTATATATATATATATATATATATATATATATATATATATATATATATATTAGGCATGATAACAAATCGAAAAATGGCGATTCTAAAATCAAATGGGGGGGGATTTTTTTTTTGATTAGTATATCAAAGACTTACAAAAAAATTCCCAAAATTTTCGGAAATGTAACTTAAGTACTAACGAAATCGTTAGAAATTCGTATGCCAGAGCATGCGCTTTCAGATGGTTTTGGCCTACAACTCCCAGAAATCCTAACAGCTGGTAAATTGGCTGGGATTTCTGGGAGTTGTAGGCCAAAACTTGAATAAACCACACTGAATTCTAGATGGGACTCTCCAAATAGGAAGGAGGGAGGGAAGGAGGAAGGGAGGGAGGGAGGGGGTTTTCTATTCTTGGAAGCAGCAAAAGAAAAGGAGGAGGAGCCCCCCCCCTCGCTCCTTGCTGCCTCTCTCTCACCCCGATCCTGAGGGAGCGAGGGCCCAAGTTTGCCCAGGCTGAGAGGAAAAGGAAGAGGCCTGAGGCTGTGAGGAATGGTGGGAGTTGAAGTCCAAAACACGTACCTGGAGGGCTGAAGCTGGTCCCTGCGATGGGGCAAGGCAGAGCAACGGGGAAGAGAAGCATCTGAGAGAGCGCCGGGAGAGAGAGAGAGGAGAAGCGCGTGTGTGTGTGTGAATCAGGCCCCTGCGATGGGGCATGCATGGCAGCAGAGCAACGGGGAAGAGAGAAGGAGGGGGAAGCCTGGAGCGAGAGGTGACGCGTGCGTGTGTGTGGGTGTGGGTGTGACTCAGGCCCCTGTGATGGGGCATGCATGGCAGCAGAGCAACGGGGAAGAGAAGGAGGGGGAGGGGAAGCCTGGAAGAGAGAGGAGGAGAAGCGTGCGCGTGTGTGTGTGTGTGTGAATCACTTTCCAGAATGCATTGCCTCTACCTAGCAGCAGCGTCACTTCCAGTTCCCCATAGAAATGCGGGAAAAAGAAGCTGAATGAAGGCGGGAAGGAAATGAGGGGGAGAAGACAGGGTGAGTAGTACAATAATTAATTAATTGATAATTAAGAATTTCTAACGATCCTAACGCAAATTGTTGGCCTCACGGACCGTAAAAGGAAGTCTACTTCCTGGTTCGGGGCAGCGATCCGTAAAACAACAAAAGTCCCATTAATTACGGATTTCTAACAAATCAATTAGATTTCCGTTTCAATTTTAGCATGCCTAATATATATATATAAAATCTCATACTATCTAAAATGGTGAAGTGTATCTCTCAAAACAGGTTCAGAAGACTGCATGTTTACTCCATTGGGCAGTGTTTCTCAACCTGGCGGTCGGGACCCCTGGGGGGCTATGAGGAGGTGTCAGAGGGGTCACCAAAGACCATCAGAAAATACAGTATTTTCTGTTTGTCATGAGCATTCTGTGTGGGAAGTTTGGCCCAATTCTATCATTGGTGGGAATCAGAATGCTCTTTGATTGTAGATGAACTATTCATCCCAGCAACTACAACTTCCAAATACCAAGGTCTATTTTCCCCAAACTCCACCAGTGTTCACATTTGGTCATATTGAGTATTTATGCCGTTTGGTCCAGATCTATCATTGTCCAGTGATTTCTGGATATAGGTGAACTATAACTCCAAAGCTCAAGCCCACCAAACCCTTCTAGTATTTTCTGTTGGTCATGGGAATTCTGTGTGTCAAGTTTGTTTCAATTCCATTACTGTTGGAGTTCAAAATGCTCTTTGATTGTAGGTGAACTATAAATCCCATAACTACAACTCCCAAATGTCAAGCTTATTTTCCCTAAACTCCACCAGTGGTCACATTTGGGCATATTGAGTATTTATGCCGTTTGGTCCAGCTCTATCATTGTCCAGTGATTTCTGGATATAGGCGAACTACAACTCCAAAACTCAAACTCAAAGCCCACCAAACCATTCCAGTATTTTGTTGGCCATGGGAGTTCTGTGTGCCAAGTTTGGTTCAATTCCATTGTTGGTGGAGTTCAGAATGCCCTTTGATTGTAGATTAACTATAAATCCTAGCAACTACTACTCCCAAATGACAAAATCAATCCCCCAAACCTACCAATATTGAGTTTTGGGCATATCGGATATATGTGCCAAATTTGGTCCAGTGAATAGGAATACATCCTGCATATCAGATATTTACATTATGATTTACATTAAAATAACCATAGCAAAATTACAGTTATGAAATAGCAATGAAAATAATTTTATGGTTGGGGGTCACCACAACATGAGGAACTGTATTAAGGGGTCGCGGCATTAGGAAGGTTGAGAACTCGTGCCCTAGGGAATGCTTTGAGCAACTCAAGACCTTCACACAGTAGGTATTATTAATCTTCCCACTTGCAGAATGAGCTTTAAAGGAGGTCTGCCAGGTGCTGAATCCTATTCTCCAAATAACTCTAGCACCTTGGATATCTCCTAATACTTTAATCACATTGACTGTTCTGTTGATATTGAAGGCCTTCCGGACTAGGCCCTTTGATTCCCAAGAAAGAACTTTAAAGTGAAGGAAAGAGACTCATCCGCTACAGATCCTTGTCCATAAAGACCCACAGGCAATGCATACAAGGTTTCTTGCACCCATCATCTGTCCTTGGAATTTCTTCATGGTCTTGGCTCAAGTAAGAACTTCAAGGACTAATATATTCTTTATTAAGTAAGAACTTCATATAATACAATCAAATAGCACACACAAAGAAAACCCAAACTCTACATGAAACACTACAAACTGCACAATGCATAAGTTGAACAGAAAGCCTTCTATGCCTTCCACTGTACTAATAAAGAGCTAATAAAAGAAAAAACGCAAAAAGGAGAGGAAGAAACTTTCCATTTATTTTTTCTGCAGTTATAATTTAGCCCTTCAATTCAAACCCTTTCTGTCTTAATGAATTGTACTTCACCTATGTCTTTAAGACATATTAATTGACAAATCATTATCCACCCTGCTATTTTCCAAAGAAACAATTAGAGATTTTCAATCTTTCATGAACATTGTTGAGGATGTTTTCTTTAAGTGGAATAGAAAGTTTATCAATTTATGTATTCATTTACTATATTTATCCTGCATTCATCACTGAGCCTGGAACCCCAGAGCTCAACTGTGGCCAGGGAAGCTTTTGTACAATTAGAACTTGTGCACCAGTTGTGCCTGTATCTTGAGAAGCCAGATTTGGCCATAGTGGTCCATGCTCTTATTACATCCCGAATAAACTAATGCAATGCACCCTACATGGGGTTGCCTTTGAAGACTGTTTGGAAGTTTCAAGTGGTCCAATGGGTGGCAGCCAGATTGTGCACCAGAGGAGTGTATAGGGAGCACACAACCCACCTGTTATGCCAGCTCCACTGGTTGTTAGTCTGCTACCGAGCACAATTCAAAGTGCTGGCTTTAGTCTATAAAGCTCAGTCAGTCAGTCAGTCAGTAGCCTTTATTTTGGTCAGCAAACCATCGGCTAACTTGGCTCCGGGATCGACTGGTCAATCGCGATCGAGCAGTCTTGAGCATAAAAAGACAATGCAGACCTTAGCGGAACGAATCTAGAAAGTTCTAAACCAGGGCTGCCCAGGAAGTCGATCACGATTGACCAGTCGATCCCGGGACCAAAGGAGGTTGATCCCAGCAAGATGGGGCTTCTCAGAGGGGGGCAGAGCCAGGTCGTGCCAAGCCCCGCCCCTCCCCCAGCTTCGGCACTCCCAGCAGCTTCTCCAGCCTTGAGGAGGGTAGGGCCAAGCCAGCCTTGTGCTAGCTATGCCACTACTGGCTTGGCATTGCCATCCTCAAGCCTGGAGAAGCTGATGGGAGTGCCGAAGCCAGAAGGGGGCAGAGCCAGGTCATGCCAAGCCCCTCCCCCTCCCCAAGCTTCGGCACTCCCAGCAGCTTCTCCAGCCTTGAGGAGGGTAGGGTCAAGCCAGCCTTGTGCTAGCTATGCCACCACTGGCTTGACATTGCCATCCTCAAGCCTGGAGAAGCTGATGGGAGTGCCAAAGCCAGAAGGGGCGGAGCCAGGCTGTGCCAAGCCCCGCCCCCCGCCCCTCCCCTCTCCAGCCTTGAGGAGGTAGGTAGATCTTTCTGACTTGGTTTTATTATAAGTAGCTCGCATGCTGAAAAAGTGTGGGCACCCCTGCTCTAAACTGTTCCGGCCCAGCTTACCTGTCCAAATATGTCTCCCTCTAGGGACCACCTTGGAGGTTAAGATGTTCTGGGGAGGCCCTGGTCTCAATGCCACCTCCTTTGCAGACATGACTGGTGGGTATGAGAGACAGGGCCTTCTCAATGGTGCCTCCCTTGGCTCTGAAACTCCCTCCCCAGCAAAATGAGATCAGCTCTCTCCCTCCTGACATTTAGGAAGAAATTAAAAATGTGGCTGTGGGACCAAGTAATCTTTCAGTGTGATAAGTGGATACGGAATAGTGCAATTACGACTGGAATGGTTCCTGGACTATGATTTTGGATTGTGTGGTTTTTAACAATTGGTTTTAAGATTGATGTGCTTTTAACTTTTTGGTTTTTAATGTATATGTTTATTTTCGTGTATGTTTGTGGCACTGAATTGTTGCCTACATGTAAGCCGTTTTTGTAGTTCAGCCTGTGATTGTGTCTGAAGTCAGTGGGGACGATGGTTTTCCTGCGACTGTGTCTGATGTCAATGGGAATGAAGGTTTTTCTGGGGTTGAGTCAAGCCCAGGCCTTGCTGAGAGGCCAAAGGAGTGTTTCTCCTGTAGATTCTCAAGATCAAATTCCTGGGAGAGGCCCTCAACAGTCTTTTTCTGAGAAATTGTCTTCTGATGATAATTTATCAGGTGCAGAATTTAATGAGCTTTAAGATAGAAAACAAGACTTTTGTAAATTAGGACAAAGTTCTAAATATTGGTGAAGGCCAGTCCATCTGCTAGAAAAGAGAGATAAGAAATCCTTATCTGTGTCACGATGCACGGGCTTGGCCGGCCCCTTAATCACACACACAGAGACAAAGTAAAGGCTAACTACTTTATTGAATAGCAAAACAGTTCCAAAGAATATAGTCCAGTAGAATATGGTAAAATCCAAAAGGCTTGAAGTATCAATGTCCAAGATAACGTAGCAAATAGGCAAGAAGCAAGGCAAGGCTCCGCAGCCGATGCGGATCAGGAAACAGGGTAACACTCCGCAAACCAATGCGAATCAGGAAACCAGGGCAAGGCTCCGCAACCGATGCGGATCAGGAAACAAGGCAAGGCAAGGCAAGGCTTGATGACCACAGCTAACTTAGCTGAAGTCCCACTCCGCTTCACACCTATTCAGATGAGACGTGGCCGGAGCACTGAGGATCCGTTCCCACGGATCCTATACTTAATCCTTCGGCCGAGGTCCCCGACGCTCTAGGCTTCTGCGTCTCCAATCGCTGCTCACGGACCTCGGCCGGTCTATGCTCTTTGACCATTCCCTTCTGCTAGACTCTATGTTCCGTCTCCTATCAAAGGTTCGGCCTTGTCTTTCCCCAGCTGTGTTGCTATCTCTCTGAGAGCTCTCCTCCCCAGCCGTTTCCCATTCGCCTTCTTCCATATCTTCCTCGGGAGGCTCCTGGGAAGATCTCCCTCCCAGATGTTCATAACTCCACGAGTCGCTATCTGGCTGCACCTGGTTATCTGAATCATCCCTAGGACCAAAACACATTTCTTCCCAAGCCAAGCTCTCTGTGGGCGAAAGAGGCCCTTGCGGGGAAAGCTGCCCTTCACCCCAGTCATCTAGCTCCTCCTCTGAATCCTGTTCTAGCACAGCTGGTTCTAATGCTAATGGGACCCCAGGTCCTGTCCCCTGCCCTCCAGGCACAAACGAGAACTGCTGTGCTACAATCTGGCTGTAAAGGTAAATGAAATGCTTTCCTTTTAGTTCATGGGACAGGAAAAGCTTTAAATTATACAAGGAAAGGATTTTAGCTCAGTCTTGTAAATGTTGTATTTTCATGTCAATCTTGTTTTCAAGTGGATTTCTAGTTTCATGTTTCAAGTTTTGCTAGGTTCCTGTTCTGGGCACCGGATCTCCATGCTGTCTTGTTCCTTTGGGTTTTGTGTCGTTGGGTTTTGTGTTTTTACCTCTGTACCCTAAAGTTCACGGACTATCTGTACTCTTTGGGAAATACTGTTTTGGACTCTACTGTTTCTATCATTTTTATTACTTTGCTTACATATATCCTTCAATAAACTGCTGATTTTACTATACTGGTGTGGTGTTCTTGCTCTCGGATACAACAGCCGCTCTGAGTCCCCTTCGGGGTGAGAAGGGTGGGATTTATATAGTAAATTATTATTATTATTTGTCACGTTTCTATACCGCCCCTCTCAGCCCGAAGGCGACTCGGGACGGTTTACACAGGCAGTCTCTGCCCTCAATACAACACAGCAACAAGTCAACCCCCCCCCGAAAAAAACCCATATAATAACAATTTAACAATTAAAAACATAAAATTGCAGCTTCAGCGTCATGTTGAAATCAGTTTCCATCGCATCGTCGTCATTCCATATATCTCATTAAGCCTTATATTTCATCAGCAAAGGCCTGCTCAAATAGCCAGGTCTTGACTTTCTTGCAAAATGTCAGGAGGGAGGGGGCTGATCTGATGTCTCTAGTGAGGGTGTTCCAAACATCTCGATGGTTCATAGGGAGAGATGCGTTCGGACAGGTAAGTTGGACCCGAACCGTTTAGGGCTTTAAAGGCTAAAGCCAGCACTTTGAATTGTGCCCGGTAGCAAACTGGCAGCCAGTGGAGCTGGCACAACAGAGGAGTTGTACGCTCTCTGAATGGCGCTCCTGTTATCAACCTGGCTGCTGTCTGTTGGACTAGTTGCAGCTTCCAAACAGTCTTCAAAGGCAACCCCACGTAGAGAGCATTGCAGTAATCTATACGGGATGTAACCAGAGCATGGACTACCGTGGCCAAGTCAGACTTCTCAAGGTACGGGCGCAGCTGGCGCACAAGTTTTAACTGTGCAAATGCTCCCCTGGTCACCGCCGAAACCTGGGGTTCCAGGCTCAGCGATGAGTCCAGGATCACACCCAAACTGCGAACCTGCGTCTTCAGGGGGAGTGTAACCCCGTCCAACACAGGCTAGTAAATAATAATATTTATTATTATTATTATTTGTCTCCCATCACTATCTCCCCAAAGGGACTTGGAGCAGCTCACAGAAAGCACTCAATAGTGCAACAAAATACAAATACAACCCAATTAAATAATACATACACACATACATACATCTTTGCCAAGTCATTACACTTGAGTCACCAGTCCTCTTTAGTTGGCATCAAACCCTTTTTCCATTTTTGCGCATAAAGTATTCTAGCAGCTGCTATTATACATGAATGTATTCCTCCAGAACTCCTTTCTTGTTGCTCTTCCATCAGTCCCAGGAGAAAACACTCAGGCTTTGACTGAATATTTCTCTTCAAATCTTTTGCATGGCAATATGCATTTGAATCCAGGATGTTTCTTTGCTGTAAAATGCTTCTTGCGTTGAAACCTTTCGTGGCATCTTCTGGTATAACCTAGGTGTGAATCCCATTTGTATTCTCCCAACTGCACGTCTCACATCGTGATAGTTAAAATCTGTCTCCACTTTTATTCCCAAGAAAGAACTTTAAAGTGAAGGGTAGAGACTCATCTGCTACAGCAATATCTCTGCTCAAGAGCTGCATTTCCTTGCAGGAATATATTAGAATCTTTATGCCTAAAGTGGGAAGGATGGCAACATGTGGTATTTTGTAACCAGTGATAAATGTGGGTATCCCCTTTTCTTTCCCCCTCCTTGCTATCCTTCTCTCTTTTGATACCTTCTCTCTTTCTCATAGTGGCAGCTGGCCATTTCTATACCAATTGCAGCAGCTTATCTGCTCTGGGTTTTAGTCTGAACTTTAAAAAGAGTCATCTAATGTGCTAAATCTATGTTGCTGCCCTGCACTCTTTCAAAGTTCACACTAAAACCTGGATCAAAATTCCCACCTCATAGACATTGGAACCATCTAATGCTCCCCCTTTCCTTGTTCATTGCATTGTTTCTTTCACTCTTTCTATCTTTCTCCAGATGACTGTATTGTTGAATCTACTTTGCGGCTGCAACAGCTTTTCATGCAGTCTGAAACTTGGAGCCTTTCCCCCCATCCTTCTCTCCAGTTGATCTATTTTTCTGATTGGCTGGCAAGCAACCTGTTGTTATTATCTGTCAGGGGACTTTTCAAACCACAGACAATCGGTTTTATGGGTTGGAAAGTGAGTTATGCATTCAGACACAAACCGAAAGAAAAGCAGTTCCAATTATTCCTCTCCATACATAACTTCCTGCCATCCACTTTATAAAATTCCTCCACTGTGCTTACTTTTGCAGCAACTCACTCTGCTTTTCTCTCTTTTCTTTATCTCTTCCCAACAACACTCTACTTCCAAATTGTGCCCTCGGTCTACCTTTCTCTCTGTAATGGGGAGAAAAAAATAAACAACCATTTGAAGGAACTCCATAGGACAGTCGTTCCCAACCTTTTTTTTTTTATCAGGGACCACTTTGACCAGGGAACACTCTCCAACATTAGTATCAAAAGGGTTATGAATCAGATTTTGGTCAACTTTAGATTCAGTTTGGGTATTAGTGGTGCTGATTCAGAAAATTGCTTTAGATAGACCACATTAGCTCTAGTTTCTGATACAGAACATATAACATCCAGTAGTGGCAATCTGCTCACCCACAGAAAAGCATATGTAATAAGTCTTGGCACTATAAGAGGGTTTTGTGAGACCAGTTGCTCTTCTTGTAACAGGCCATATTTTAGTTCTTGCAGACCACTGGTGGTCCACGGACCACATATTAGGAACCACTGCAATAGAAGAAAAGTCTAGTGATCATAGCTAGTCATCTATTGGTTCATCCAAAGTAGAAAAAGCCAGCTGAAACAATTGCTGTATAGTGAGTGAATCAACATATAGGTAAATATAATAATATAATAATTTGAATGACTTGAATTGTGACTAACAATAAGATGTAGAGTAGACCTTTGAAAAAGCAAGATTGGGGAACAAAGCAATGGCAAATAACAGTAGGCTTGGATACCTCTGTCAAGTATAAATCATCAGCAGAGCCAGGTTGGAACTATAAAAAGTCCTTTTATTAGTTAAGAAATCAAAGCATACTACCGGAGCATTCTCACAGCGTGGCTCTCAGAGCATAAATCAATGGTGACTGGGGAACATTCTTATCTACAATGTTTACATTCCAGAGGTCGAAGATCCGGGACCTTTACTTTCCTCACAGACATGAAATTTTTCTTCTCCAATTAACCCTGTAGTCACCTAACCACACACAGCTCAGTATTTTCATTTTGCACACTCAGAAAATAGACACATTCACAGAAAACATTTTAAACTCATCTCTATCATACATTTTTGCACTGACAACCTCTTGGGGCCACATAAATTCAGGACAAGAACCACACTTGACACATGAACTGAAGATTTCCTACCTAAATTCAACTCACTTCGTTTCTGTCCTTAGAAATCAGTGCTAAAAACTGAGATATTTCCTTAGTCCTGTGCTATCTCATCTACAACGAATGGCCAAAAAAAATGCTTCCCTGGGAATGCTTCAGATATTTTTGCTCAGATACAAACTCCAGAATTGATGTCTCTTATTTCTTGGGGTTCTAGTTATGGGATCTATGTGGAATAATTGCTTCTTTAAAGAAGAGAAGAGATATGTGCTTAACCCTGGGTAGCCTTTATACTAATCTAATACCATATTTTGAGTAAAACAAAGGATTTTGAGTTTATTTTGAGACTACTTATTGCATCTACTATTGTTTATCAAGTTATCTACTTGCTTTAGGTGGACATAAATGGATGGATACATTTATGCAAATGATTTCAGAACAAACCATATGCATTTTCTTTCACTACCATTTTTTTTCTTATCCTGGCTACATTACCAGGTGTGTGTGACTGCTCCCTGCCCTCACAATAGTACCTTTGTTATGCAAAACAGTAACAGGGGAGAAGCCACATAAATGCATGGAATGTGGAAAGAGCTTCAGTCGGATTAGTCGGAGGGACAGTCTGCGTATCCATCAAAGGACCCACACGGGAGAAGCCACATAAATGCATGGAATGTGGAAAGAGCTTTAGTCGGAGGGACAGTCTGCGTATCCATCAAAGGACCCACACGGGAGAAGCCACATAAATGCATGGAATGTGGAAAGAGCTTTAGTCGGAGGGACAGTCTGCGTATCCATCAAAGGACCCACACAGGGGAGAAGCCACATAAATGTGTGGAATGTGGAAATAGCTTCAGTCAGAGTGGAGATCTGCGTATCCATCAAAGGACCCAAACAGGGGAGAAGCCACATAAATGCGTGGAATGTGGAAAGAGCTTCAGTCAGAGTGGAAAGTTGCGTATCCATCAAAGGACCCACACAGGGGAGAAGCCACATAAATGCATAGAATGTGGAGAAAGCTTCAGTCAGAGTGGACATCTGCGTATCCATCAAAGGATCCACACAGGGAGAAAGCACATATCATATAAACTTGAGTATATACTTTAGTATAAGCTGACAGCTATATAATATAAGGCACCTAATTTTAGGACAAAAATTGGGAAAACTTACTGACTTGAGTATAGGCTGAGGGTGGGAAGTGAGGCAGCTATGAGGTGGAAAGGAGGTTTCTGGAGAAGAAAGACAGTGGGAAGGGGGAAACTGGAGAAGGGGGAAAGATTTAGATGGGAAAGGGGTGTGGAAAAGGTGCTTTTCTTTCTTTGCCTTTGAATAAATAGATTAGCAGAAACCTTTGGGGGAAAAACTGATACTTTTGATTTTTTTCTGATTATTTTTTATTATTATTTTTTCAAAATGCTTTTATACTGTTAAAATTTATTTTAGTTTTAAGTTAGTTGTACTAATAGTTACCTGAAGTTGTTGTTGATGTTGTTGTAAAAGATATAGCTGATTATTCACGCACAAGTTTGTTACTTGGTGTAATATGCAAATTAGGCTGTTTTACATTAATCAACATAAAACAAATTTTAAAAAGGAATGATAACATTTAATGCAACGGGTATTCAAAAAGAACTTTTCAGTGGCTCAAAATAACATCAAAAAACATCCGGGGAAATGGGCATTTGAAAGTACCATGACTTGGTTGACCTTTCACAAGTGCTTTGAAGCTGTATCGTCTATGGAAGATGTATGACAGATATCTTTGTCTGAGATAGGTGGATTGAAATACAGTTCATATCAAAAGGGGTTTTCCTTCAGGCAACAGAGATTCTGGTCAGTTGGCCAGAAATGATCCAAATATGAGGGCTTGAGAGTATGAAGAACACTCAAAATAGAACAGTGGCTCTCTTATGTCAGTGAAGTTATGAAGTCATTCCAAGAAACTGACAATCACCCCTTGCAAATTCCTGAAAACTTTGAACCAGAACCCAGAGGAAATCAATGCCCCGCTTGCATTGAAGCAACCAACTACAGATGTGGGTTTTTGTGTGCCATCAATTAATTTGGTTTACTTTAAATCTTGTTTCATATAGGCCATTTTAATGTGTGTGTATGTGTGTATGTCCTATTGATGGCAACCCTAAGTCAAAGCTATTATATGGTTTTCTGGGACCCAGAGTATATAATTCACCAAGGGCTAATGTTACCCAATGAGTGTCCACTGTCCATGCCTGAGCAGGGAACTGAACTTATAATTTCCAAACTCATAACTCAGGATTCAAACCACTATCTCACACACATGTCACCATCTGTGTTAGATGGCAGCATTTCCTATCTACTGGTGGAAGGAGAGAAAGAGAGAGAGAGAGGGGGGGGGCGTCCAATGCATATTAAGGGCAATTCTTTCCTTTTTCAAAAAGGTAGTCAGATAGCTGGGAATAGAATAGAATACTTGTCTCAAGTAGTGTTGTTCTGTCCATGAGAATGATCACCTTGAGCGCTTCTTACATTTGATTTTCTCTCTTTTATATCGTGGAGCAAAAATATATAATGATTTGTTGAATGCCCAGACTCTTGCATGAAGTAGGAAAGGAAGGGGAACAGAGGCTGAAGACACATTGTCTGCCAGCACAAAATTACTCTCCCTGGGACACATATTCTGATACACATTCCAATAAGTGTGCTCCCATTCAAATCCATATTCCCAGTCACGAACTCTGTATACTTTTCACCACACATGTGCCAACCTACAGTTAACAAACATATCTTATTCATCAGCCCTCACTGTCGCACTCCAGGCGACGTGGGTCCTCTAAATGCACTCACACAACACTAGCACTTGAAATATAGTCATTTATTAAAAGCAGGCAATACCCAATAAAATGCAGCAAAAGCATAAAAGATAAAGGAAAAATGCAAGCAATAATCCATACAGAAATGTTCCAGGAGCCAAAGATAAAGTAGATGATCTAAAATATCCAATAGAATCCAAGAGAGTCAATGTCCCAAAAAACCCAAGCTAGAATTTCCAAAGGTAAAGCAGAATCTTGAGTCCATGAACATGAATAGAAGGCTAGGCCAAGCTGCAAGAACCATCAGTTTACGAAGTTGCCAGAAGTCTGATTTTCCCCAAGCATGCTGAACTATATATCTAAAACTAGAGTTCTTTCATTTTCTCCTAATTGGCTTTCTCAGGCCACAGCAAGAAGCAAGGCCTTGAATCTGCCAATTAACATTCCTTCTATGCTAGGCTTCAACACACAGGTGTCTTATATCTCAACTGCTCTGACTTCAAACAGGCTAGGTCCCAGGAGAAACTGAACTCCCTTCAGCTACTTTCCCAAAACACTGCCTTTGCAAATTTCCATCCCCTTGCACTCCAGACCACACAATCCCTGAAGCCAAAGGACCAACACTCACAGAAATAGTTCCAAAAATTCAGAATATACAAAATGCTCTTCAGACATTAGCCCGTTTCAGTTATCAAGTCCTGTAGAGGAGCAGACTGATTCAGGGTGTATACTAGGGGTGTGCAAAGCTTTGGAGTTGCATTTTGTAATTCGGAGATTCGTATGATTTGGTAATCTCAGAATTACTAATCAGAAAGGATCCCTTTGAAGGATTACAAATCGAAACACAAGCCTCTGAAACTTTAGAAGAGATTCTTAAAGATTTGTTATTTCAGAGCTCCCCCCCTCCCCCAATGTAACATACTCCGTCACCCGTATTTGACTGGGTTGGGAGGGGGCAGGGGCTGCTGTGACTGATAAGGGCAACTGCATGCTGCCTCTTCTTAGGGTTGGCACTGACATCCACTGCTGTTCTAGCTTTGCAATGCACCTGATTCAGGAAAGGGGGGGGGGGGAACTCTATTGTTAAGATGGCTCTCATTCATGGACAGGTTCATTCGCTCTAGCCCTGAACTGCAGGGCATTCTATGGTCCCAAGGGCATGGGTGTCCCTGGTGGGGCCTAGGCCAGTGCTGCTGGTAGTGGCTCTCTCTTCCTGAAGCGAGTGGAGGACCTCGCCCCCCCTCCTCCTCCATCATTGGTGGTTTCTTCATGAGTTGAGGCTGAGGCACTTTTCTAAGATGAAAATGGTTGTGGTCAAAGCAACGAGTGCAAATGGATGGGGCACTTGTAGTTTTTCAAAATTATTTGTAAAAACTTTTAAAAATTCCTTAAAATCAGTGGATGATCGAAACATTCTGAACCTTGTTGAGCTTAAAGTCATAAATAATGCCTCCAAGTGTGCCAAGTTTCATCCTGATATCCATAAAAATGATGCAGAATTGAGCCTCTAAATATTCCCCATTGCTGCTAAGGAAACAAATCAATAATAATAATAATAATAATAATAATAAATTTATATACCACTCTATCTCCCCTGGGGGACTCAGGGTGGTTTCCAAATGGTAAAAACAAAAAACATACAGAGTAAGCAAAAAAACCCCATAAGCATAAAATAGTCAAACAACACATGTACAATAAAACCAATCGACCTTATTCTTTGTGCCAGGATTAACTATTAGGACTGGACTTTCAGAAAAGACCTAAGCAGTTTGGGATGGCCCAGCCAGAAGTAGAGCAAAGTAAGCCATAGGGGGCCAAGGAAATAGGTAAAGTGCAGTAATGACAAAGCTTTGGAGATTTGGATTGCTAATGGGAATAGGACCCATCCGAATCTTTACAAAATGGAGCATGGGCCATCTGAATCTCCTAAACCTTTTACTAATTGGATATCAGCAGTTTCTCACATCTCTAATGAATACTTCCATACCTCAACACCCATCCTTTCTTTGAAGATTGAGGGTTCTGCTAGGTTGGAGGCTTACAGCAAACATATTTGGACTCTTTAGAGAGATGTGGGCTATGGTCCACTGTACCAGTGGCCTATGCTAAAGAAGCAACCTGGGTGAATTTTCCCCCTTCATTTCCCCTGGAAAGCCATGTTAAAGAAGCAGCCTGGGTGAATGTCCCCCTTCCTTTCCCTTCCCATTCTTCCTGGGCCCTGGAAAGCCATGTTAAAGGAATACTGCTTTAAGGAAGCAGCCTGGGCGAATGTCCCCCTTCCTTTCCCTTCCCATTCTTCCTGGGTCTTGGCAGGGGCGGATTTACCATTAAGCAAAGTAAGCACCCGCTTAGGGCGCCAGGTAGTCAGGGGCACATCTGGCCGCCAGGTTCCACGCATGTGCCATTGCTGCAAAGGGACTCCAGCTGGACTGAGACGCCAATCGCCCAAAAACCTCTGGCTCCGTCCCGGCTGCAAAAAGTTCCTCCTTTTCGGCCTCACTTAGGGCAATTGGTATCTCGGTCCATCTGGAGTCCCTCCGCAGCAATGGCACACGCGCAGAACTACCTGGCCCAGCGCATGCGCGCCCGACATGCATGCACACACTCCACGAGGCCGGAGAGCGAGGGGGCGCCAAAATAATGTTCGCTTACCATTTTAAATTACCTTAGTCCGCCCCTGTGTCCTGGAAAGCTATGTTAAAGGAAAGCCATGTTAAAGAAGCAGCCTGGGCAAATGTCCCTTGCTTCCTTTCCCTTCTCATTCTTCCTGGGTCCTGGAAAGCCGCGTTAAAGGAAAGCAGCGTTAAAGAAGCAGCTTGGGCAAATGTCCCCCACTTCCTTTCCCCTGGAAAGCCATGTAAAAGAAGCAGCCTGGGCAAATGTCCCCCCTTCCTTTCTCTTTCTCTCTGTTCTCCTCTCCTTCTTCATACTGTTTTCCTCCTCTTCCTCCGCTTAAGGGGCTGAGGGGGGAAAGGAAAGGGCCTGAGGATGTTAGGTATGGTGGGGGTTGAAGTACAAAACACCTGTAAGGAATACCTGATCTTCTCTCAGGCCCCATATACATTGCCATGTAATGCATCTTCAAACTGCATTATGCATATACTTAGTGATGTAGATTTCTATCATGCAGATTAGCTGCTCTCTATAATACATAATGCAGTAGGTCCGCAGTTTGAATCCGATTTAGCAGTTTGAATCTGGTTTTGCAGTTTGAGGCGCCGGCAGGAAGGCAATGGCGCTCCATACAGTCATGCTGGTAGCATGACCTTGGAGATGCCTATGGACAACATGTCTCTTTGGCTTAGAAATAGAGATGAGCATCACTCCCCAGAATAAGACAGGACTAGACTGAATGTCAAGGGGAAACCTTTACCTCTACTTTGATCATTTGAATTACGTGACAGGAGGAGGAGGATCGCCTCCTCCTTGTCCTCCGCATTGACAGCCGAGGCAGGCCTGGAGTGTAAGAGCCCCTCAATCAGGAGTGGAAGAGCCCCTGAAGTTTCCCCACTGCCAGTGCTGGTTTTTTCCAACTGCGCATGCGTGTCTGCCATTAACGAAGCTGTTTCGGAAGTCTCTGAAGTTTCAAAAAGTTTTGAACATTTTTTTCTATGAAAATCGGAATTGATTTCCAAATCGAACCACCAGCATCCAAAACAAGTTTTGAACCTTTGTTATGAAGCAAGCCTAATAATTATGTATGTGTCACCTGGAGTTATTCACACATACTGTATACATCAAGATATCTACACAGTCCCTCATTTAGGAGCTATGGAGGAACAATGAAAGACCATCAATCCCCACCTATCACCGGGAATGTGGCGCAGCTGGCTGGGTGTCAGCTGCATAAATTCTCTACTGACCAGAAGGTCATGGGTTCAAGGCCTGCCCAGGTCGGGGTGAGCTCTTGGCCAATTTGTGTAGCTCGTTGTTGACCTTTGCAGCCCGAAAGACAGTTTCATCTCTCAAATAGGAAATTTAGATACCACTTTGTGGGGAGGCTAAATTTAACTGATTTACGAGACCATAAATCTGGCCAGAAGCTGGAATGTTAAATTGCCTCTATGTCTGTCTATATATGTTGTATGTCAATGGCACTGAATATTTGCCTGTATGTGTGCATTGTGATCTGCCCTGAGTCCCCTGCGAGGTGAGAAGGGCGGAATATAAATGATATAAATAAATAAATATCTATAAGCAGTGAATGTGAAAGATGGAGATTCGTTTTCTTGTCTAGGGGAAGCAACTGGCTTCCATTTTTACCTCCTTCAGGTGAACAATCTTCATTGTGAGGGAAAAATTCAAAAGGGGTACTATATTTCTCTATGTTGAATGGCAGATTTCTCATACAATGGGGTCTAAATGGCAGCCAGCTGAATCTGAATCAACAAAGGAATAGACCTGTGTCAATGGCAATGTCTGCTTTCTAGTAAGTGGGTAAGGGGAATTAGGTTGGGCCTCACTGTAGTGCACATGGATATGTAAATCTCATACAGGATTCCAACCATTAGTACATAGAGGACATTATTGTTTAAGCCAGTGTTTCCCAACCAGTGTGCCATGAGCGATCATCAGGTGTGCCGTGGGAATTTGGAACCTCCAATACCCTTTCTTCCCCCTCCTGCCGAACACTTTTTCTTCTCCACTCGGGCTCCCTTCTTCCCAGCCTCGCTCTGCTTGCTTTGCCTAGCTTTGCTCACGCTGCCGCTTCTGCAGGAGGGGGGACGGAGGAAGACGTGACCTGTGCGGGCACTACTGCGCAGACTCGCCTCACGTCTTCCTCCCTCCCCTCCACAGTGCTCTCTGGATATAGGTGAACTACAACTCCAAAACTCAAGGCCAATGCCCACCAAACTGTTATAGTATTTTCTCTTGGTTATGGGAGTTCTGTGTGGGAAGTTTGATTCCATTCCATCATTGGTGGAGTTCAGAATGCTCTTTGATTGCGGGTGAACTATAACTCCCAGCTGTTGAGCAAAACCTTTGTGTGTGTCTTTCTGCCATTCCTGCCAGGATATCTATGTTGTGTTCATCGAAACAGGCCCAGGTTTCACACTGAGTTTATAAATACATTTAAAAACATATTAACTATATGCATTACTGTGTTAGAGTGTCATTTTGTGTCATTTTGGTTGGTGGTGTGCCCCAGGATTTTGTAAATGTAAAAAATGTGCCATGGCTCAAAAAAGGTTGAAAAACACTGGTTTAAGCAGTTCAGTTCTTATCAGTGATAGCTTGATAGCTACAGTGGTGTCATTCAGCTGGCTCTCAATAGTTTTCCCAAACCGGTTGTTAATATTTCTAAAGTTTTGCTGAACTGCTTGTTGTAGGGACATAAAATGAAATGCACCCTCCTCCTCTTCATCCATTTGTCACACAATCTGATTTAATTCCTACTCCCTCTCTCCAGAAACAGCAGCAACAGCAAGCTGAAAGTTTTCCTGACCAGTTTGTTACAGTGAGACACTGTCATGGAAGACTAAAGAAAGAGAAGAAAATCACCTCCTCAAAGTCGACACACCATCTAAAAAGGAAAGGCAATCAGGACAGACAAAAGGAGTAAAAGCCTGACAAAAAGATAGAAAGACAGGGAGGCAGAAATTGAGAATCAGTTGTTAATTTCTTTGAATGACACAAATGGATATTTGCACAGAATAAAGTGGATAGCGTGAGAAAGAAAGCAGCAGAAGGCCTTCAATTGAACAACGTTCTCCCTGTTGAAGGATTCAAATGCTTTTTAAACAGCGCAGTAGCTGAATCTGGTTTCGTAGAGAAATGAACACGGCAGCCTTCCAAATGAATTCAGTATAAATATTTCACATGGTGCTACCATCAGTTTTGTACATTGGAGAAGCCTGGAAAATATGAAGGTTTGGCATTATTTTGTCACAATTGTTGACAATGTGGCTGCTGCAATTGATCACTTGCTATAGTGATGACTGCCAATGGACTACTATTAAGTTCATGGTTATCTAGTGTGGTATTAAAATATAGTTTGACTGCTCAACTGGGAAAATGCTAAAATATTTTTGTCATTGCTAGAAACAAGTCTCTTCCTGCAGCTATCAGCCAAGGGAGATGAAACTGCATGGCTGAGTGGGGACTTGAAACTGAATCAACCTCGGAATTCCTTTGGCAGGAGAAAAAGATGGAGGGTCTAATTTCAGTGCTTTCCTTTTTTGGAAACTGAGATTGGCTCAGTGAATCAGCTCAGTGCATCTCAACAGGGGAACCTGCAGACTTTTCAGAATTTGATTGGAGAATCTAAGTCAGATCATCAATTCATTCACAAGCAGATTCAAAAACTTCATCTTATTTCTGCCTCAGATCTTGGACAGAATTTGTCTGAGAGCATCTCTGACCATCATCTGGCCCCAAGATCATATTGTATACTCTTGAAATTAGAATGATTTGACTATATGAGAGAGATCCTTGATAAATTTCTATTGTGTTTCCTTCTGGACTCAGAAACTTTTGATAAAAGTGAACTCAGATATCTCCAGTACTTTGGAATTCAGCAATATGCTTAATGATAGGAAGCATGCAGGACAACAACAGAAGGAATTGACTGACTGGATAACCAGGCATCTTTCTAGTAGGTATATCTGTCTTCAGATCAACATCTTTTCCAAATTCTCTATTCATTGTATTGTCAAAGGCTTTCATGGTTAGAATCAATGGGTTGTTGTGAGTTTTTCAGGCTGTATGACCATGTTCCAGAAGCATTATCTCCTGACATTTCACCTATATCTATGGTAGTAGGCATCCTCTGAGGTTGTGAGGTCTGTTGGAAACTAGGAAAATGGGGTTTATACATATCTGTGAATTGTTCAAGGTGGGAGAAAGAACTCTTGTCTGCTTGAGGTAGGTGTGAATTTTCCAATTGGCCACATTGATTAGTATTTAATGGCTTAGCACAGGGGTGCTCATTAGGTAGATCGTGATCTACTGGTAGATCTCGAAGGGTGTCCTGGTAGATCTCGAAGGGCGTCCTGGTAGATAGCTGGCAGATCACAGGCACAGTGTGTATGGCTCCTATGCCATTTGTAAGGAATGCTCAGGGGCTAATTATACTCACATTTAGTTGAATTCAGTCTTAAAATGTATTATATGGCTCTCACTGAAATAAATGTCCTAATCTCTTGCTTTTATGGCCTTCTGAGTAGTGGGTAGGTAGATCTTTGGGACTTGGTTGTTTTATAAGTAGCTCGCATTCTGGAAAAGTGTGAGCACCCCTGGTAGCAGTTTAAAGATTTGACTTCTTACTGACTGGGAGAATCCTTTGTTGGGAGGTGATTAGCTGGCCCTGGTTGTTTCTTGTCTGGATTTCCCCTGTTTTTTGGGATGTTGTTCTTTATTGATTGTTGTGATTTTAGAGCTTTTTAATACTGGTAGCCAGATTTTGTTCATTGTCATGGTTTCCTCCTTTCTGTTCAAATTGTTCACATGCTTGTGGATTTCAATGGCTTCTCGGTGTAGTCTGATATGGTGGTTGTTCGAGTAGTCCAGCATTTCTGTGTTCTCAAATAATATGCTGCGTCCAGGTTGATTCATCAGGTGCTCTGCAATGGCAGACTTCTCTGGTTGAAGTAGTCTGCAATGCCTTTCCTTGATTCATGTTTGGGCAATGCTGCGTTTGGGGGTCCATATGTAGACTTGTCCACAACTTCATGGTATATGGTAGACTCCTGCAAAGGTGAGGGGATCCTTCTTGTCCTTTGCTGAACGTAACATTTGTTGGATTTTCTTAGTGGGTCTGTAGATAGTTTGTAGGTTGTTTTTCCTAATCAGCTTCCCTATGTGGTCAGTGGTTCCCTTGATGTGTGGTAAGAACACTTTTCCTCTGAGTGGATCTTTGTCTTTACTCTCGTGGCTTGTTCTTGGTTTGCAGCTCTTCTGATGTCTGTGGTGGAGTCTCCATTGGCTTGTAAAACCCAGTTTAGGTTTTACAAGCCAATGGAGATTCAGAAAAGCCCTTTCTTTTTCCCATTCATCTGTAATTATACACTGTGTATATTGGTATATAAGGGACTTAAGCAACCACATTTGTTGGCATACACAATGGGTCCAGGAACAATCTCCCTTTTGATATAGGGAGCTGGCTGTATTTACTTACAAATATACCAAAAGCAATATGACAGTTTCTGCTTTCTGTGCACGTGTGGGAGGGTGGGAGGCAAAGTTCAAAATTCTTTTCATTTTCAAAATGAAGTTATGATTTCAGAGACTATATTCCAGAGCCCCTAAATAGATTAAGTTTAGGGGGTTTTTTTCAATTAATTTGCACAATTCCCTTTAATAGCACCAGAACAAAGAAAAAAGAAGAGTTTTGGAATCAGACAATGAGTTAGTCAACTCTCTAGTGAGTCAAAACAAAGCCTCCCATCCTTTGAGTTTATTTTTAAAAACCATCTTTACTGCAAAGATAAAAAACAAATATAAAGCAGTTTATATTGTTCCCTAGTTTCATGGCAGCTTCTGGGCTCTGTGTTAATGACCATATACCTCTGTGTTACAATATATACCTGTATACTAGGCATGAGAAAAAAGTTATGAAAATGAAAAGAAATTGGAAGGGATTCGTATGTATGGGACTTTCAAGTTTATACACATCGCAGGGCCAATCCCGGAAGTGGACTTTCTTTTCCGCACCCCCTGGGCCCAAATTTTCGTTAGATTAGACAGGAAAATTTCCCCCTCCAAAATAGCTTTGCAGACATAACTCACAGTCAAATCGGGGCCTTTCCATGCTTGGAGCCTAATTAGAGTGAAAGGCCTCCTCCAGGAAGTGAAAAAGGAGCCGGAAATGATAGAGAGATCCAGATCGGGACTCCTAGAGGGGCTGGAGGACTGACGAAAAAAGAGATTTAAACACCCAGGAAGGGGGTTTAGATAGAAGGACAGAGTAGAAGGACATAAGAACTGCTGAGAGAAGGGCAGCAGGAGTGAAAAGAGCACGGAGAGGAGAAGGAAGAGTTCAGAATCAAGAAAAGCCATAGAGTTCAAACAGAGGTCCTAGACTGCTATGGTAAAACTGAATGGGAAAAAGCTGGAGTGAGGAGAACTCTACAGATTAGCAAGGCCTGCACCAGAGGTGGGCATTGGCAACTATTTTATTTAATAATATTAATAATAATATATTAATGCATTATATGTCCCTGCAAAGAAACCCTGTCATTTTATAATATTAATAATAATAATATATTAATGCATTATATGTCCCTGCAAAGAAACCCTGTCCTTTAATAATATTAATAATAATATTAATAATATATTAATGCATTATATCTTCCTGCAAGGAAACCAAGGGAAATGTTGCCCCTTGATTTGCCTGTGCTTAAAACAGTGTCAGTCCTGTTTCCCTGCTTTGCCTACTTTAGAACTACTAATGAATTTCATTAGTAATTACGTTACATTTTAGAAATTTTTGGAATTTTTTTGGTAAGTGTTTCTATTACTAATAACCCCCCCCCCCCAATTAGATTTTTGATTCCCTATTTTTGGGTTCTAAACCATGCCTGCTGTATACACAAGCAGGGAGTCCTATTCCTCCATATTCATTGGAATGGGTACCTGCAAAACTGAAAAAATATGCACAGAAATGGAACACAATAACCAGCCATTCATCACATTCTTGAAAGGTGCATCCAGATGTTAGTTATGTGGGCCAATACATCCTTATGTTTATCACATTGTCCATATGTACATTCTTTTCAGTTTTCACGACCACTTTTATTAGGTTTTCCTTGACTTTCTCTCTTTCTCATTTTTATTCTCATTCGCTCGCTTCCACTTGCATTTAAGTCTGTGGACTGGACTACATTTGACCATTGTGCGTCATTAACAAGCTGTATATGTTTCCGCTCTTTAACCACTCTGTATTATCTTTCTTTGTTATATAATAATTTTATTGTGTATTTTATATACAATGTGATAAAGGAAAAAGAATGGGAATTCAGAGGTAGAATGAAGGGCGGGGGGGGGCTAACACAAAAAGAATAAAAAATAAAATATTAAAAGGACAAGCTATTTACACATGTATAAGTATATATATCCTGATTTTACTAAGGAAGCTAGGGATTAGGGATGGGGTACAAGGTAGAAAGTTTGAACTTCCAGTCTTTTCCATTGTGGTTTTGTTCTTCAGCTTCTTTTTGCTTTCTCTTCCGTCCCGTTTTCTTCTTTTAACTATCATCTATATAATCTTCTCCTTCTCATTTTGGCTTTATTATTAGCTCCATATATTCTCTTTCCATGTAGTTACAAAATAGTGGCCCGTCCGTATTTTTTGTTCTTCCTTGACCCTTGGAGTATTTAGATATTATTTGTGTCAGTTTGTCTATATGCATAATGGCCACTAGTTTAGACATCCATTCTTCTATAGCAGGGATTTCTTTTGAGCTCCATTTTCTCACATAGACTATTCTAGCTGCTGTTGTCAGGTAATAGAATAGGTCATCCCTATTTGGACTTTAGTTTTAAATCCAATATATTCTGTATTTCTTCTCCTATTTCACTCCAATATTTTGGGTGCATTTACAATTCCACCACATGTAATGGGATGTACCAGGTTATTCTCCATATCTCCAGCTTCACTCTTACATCTTTGGACACATTTTGATATTTTCTGCAGTGTGATGTACCATTGGTACATCATTTTACACAATTTTCCTTTAGATGTACAGCAAGTATATATTTTAATTTGTGATTCCAGATCTTCTCCCATTTTTTTGCCTAATTCAATGACCTATATTATTTGCCCATTTTATCATGCATTCCTTGATTTGTTCAGTTTCAATTGTCCGTTCCAATAATCTCCTATATATCTATTAGGCATGGTTTAGAACCCAAAAATAGTGAATCGAAAATCTAATGGGGGATTTTTTGATTAGTAATAGAAAGACTTACAAAAAAATTTCCAAAAAATTCTGAAATGTAACGTAATTACTAACGAAATTCGTTAGTAGTTCGTATGCCAGCGCATGTGCATTCCAGATGGTTTTGGCCTGCAACTCCCAGAAATCCAAACAGCTGGTAAACTGAAGGAGGGAGGGAAGGAGGGAGGGAAGGAGGGAGGGGGGTATTCTATTCTTGGAAGCAGCAAAAAAAGGAGGAGCCCCCTCGCTCCTCGCTGCCTCTCTCTCGCCCGATTCTGAAGGAGTGAGGGCCCAAGTTTGCCCAGGCTGAGGGAAAAGGAAGAGGCCTGAGGCTGTGAGGAATGGTGAGAGTTGAAGTCCAAAACACCTGGAGGGCTGAAGTTGGCCTGTCATGAAGCCTCTTCAAGCCTTGATGCGTTTTAGATCCTGGCAGGGAGTAAGGGCAGGGAGGGCCCCGTCTGCTCCTCCTCCTCTGCCAGGATCTAAAGCGCATCAAGCCTTGATGCGCTTTAGATCCTGGCAACGGAGGAGGAGCAGACGGGGCCCTCCTTGCCCTTACTCCCTGCCAGGATCTAAAGCGCATTCACTTCCCCCTCCTTTCCTTGCCAATAAATCGGAGTATTGGCAAGGAAAGGAGGGGAAGGTGGAGGCGATTCGCTTCCCCCCCCCCTCCTTTCCTTGTCAATACTCCGGTGTATTAGCAAGGAAAGGAGAGGGGGCTCCCCCCTCCTTTCCCTGCCAATAAATCGGAGTATTGGCAAGGAAAGGAGGGGAAGGAGGAGGCATTTTCCCCCCTTTCCGGGCCAATACTCCGGTTTATTGGCAAGGAAAGGAGGGGGCATTCAGTTCCCCTCCTTTCCCTGCCAATAAATCGGAGTATTGTCAAGGAAAGGAGGGGAAGGAGGAGGCGATTCACTTCTCCCCCCTCCTTTCCTTGCCAATACTCCGGTTTATTGGCAGGGAAAGGAGGGAGGGCGGCGAGAGAGGAGGAAGATGCCCCCCGCGCCCCTCGCTGTCTCTCTCTAGCTTTGATCCATGGAGAGGCAGCAGATGGGGCCTCCTCCTCTCGCCGCCCTGCCATAGGCGGGAGAGGAGGAGGAGGCCCTCACTCGCTGATTGGCTAAAGGAAAGAAGGTGGTTTTATGGTACCACCTGGTCTCCATTAGCCAATCAGAAACCACGTCGGGTAAGGGCAAAGAAGCAAAGAAGGTGGTTTTACAAAAATGGTAAAAGTGTCGTAAAGAAAGGGTACTTCTGGGATCGCTGCGGCGATGCGTATAAACTAGAAAGTCCCATTACATACGAATCCCTTCCGATTTCATTTAGTTTTCATAACTTTTTTCTCATGCCTAATATCTATAAACGCTCTGCTCATTTTGAGTGTCATCATAATGCAAAATCCACTGGTTGAATTGCCACCAAATTTGGCCACAAGCCACCTACCAATCCAAGGAGTGACCATCACTCCAAAAAATTGATTTTGTCATTTGCTGGGATTTATAGTTAACCCACTATCAAATAGTTAACCCACTATCAATTCCACCAATGATGGAATTGAACCAAACTTGGCACACAGGACTCCCATGACCAACAGAAAAAACTAGAAGATTTTGGTGGGCATTGACTTTGAGTTTTGGAGTTGTAGTTCACCTACATCCAGAGAGCACTGTGGACTCAAACAATGAAGGATCTAGTAGGCCTGGTTGATTAAAAAAAACCGGTTCAAACCCCGTTTCGGTTGTAGGGGGTGCTGGTGCTTCGAATCTCATTGACTTCCAAATTTTTCTGAAAGAATTTCAAAATTGATTCGGAAATATTCTGATATTTTGGAATTGATTCGTTAATTGCATCTGCGATTGCGCAATGCTCAGAAACTTGCAAAAGGGATAGGCAAAACTTAGAGGATTCTCTTTCTCTTACTTTTAGACCACTACCCACTTGTACAAAACATTTAAATCATTTAAAACATTATACATAAAGACCCTCTTTATGGTTATTGGCTTTGAATGCAGGGATAAAGTCTGATCGACCAGTTGCAACACCTCGAGAGGGGAAGAATCCCCCCGAGGAATTACGGTTGCCTGACCTTGCGGTCCTCCCTGACCACCTCCACGAACACCTCAAGGGGGGACAAATCCCCCGATGAATGTCCCCTTTCACTGCTCCCAAATCCCTGTCCCTATCCTCATTGGCTTTGGCGGCATCAACTTGGTTCTTCAGAGGGGCTGTGTGAGAAATACTGGCTGGCCTGGTCTTTTCCGACCACGTCCACCTCCCAATTCCCTGTCCCAATCCTCAGGTGGTGCCGTCCTCCACCTGTCTCAAGGAGAAGTCCAGCCCTGCAGCAGCCTGAGAGAAGGCGGAGGTGATTTCAAGGGGCTCCACGGGGAGACTGAAGGCCGTGGGCTGGGTCTTCTGGCTCTGAATGCATGTCCGCTCTCAACCACCAGCCCTTCTGTATGGATTGTTGTGATCTGAGGGAAAAGTTGTTGTTTCGGTAGCATTTTCAGTGTTTTGGGCCACCCACACCATGATAACATCATCATCTCTTGGGGCATGGGCAGAAGTTTCAGGTTTCTCAGTGCTTGCAGAAGCACTGGTCTCTGTATCCCTAGTGGTGGCCCGCTCCTGCAGAGTGATGTGCAGACCCCTTCCTCTCCTGCAAGCTCAGGAACCACGCTGCAAAGAGACAGGGGCCTTACGTTTCATATCAGAAAGGGGTTTTCAAAGCATTTGGTGTTGTATTATAGGAGTTATGGTATGTCAAATACAACTTCCACCCCAAGAAAAAGAGGAAAGAGGGTTTTTCAACGTGTTTTCTTGGATTATAGGAGTTATAGTATGCCAAATGCAACTTGCACCCCAAAAAAGAGAGGAAAGGGGGTATTCAAAGCGTTTGGTGTTGGATTATAGGAGTTATAGTATCCCAAATACAACTTGCACCCCAAAAGAGAGAGGAAAGGGTATTCAAAGTGTTTTGTTTGATTATCTGATTTAGTTCCCTTGTCCTTCACCCAAAACGCTGCCTGGGTGCTGGCAGTGGCTTTCCTTCTAGTCCACCTCGGCCAAAGCTGCTTCCTTTTGCTCCTTTCCCCAATCCAGGCAGGCAGGCTTCCCTTGTCCCTCGCCCAAAACGCTGCCTGGGTGCTGGCAGTGGCTTTCCTTCCTGTCCACCTTCCAAGCCCTAGAACTAGTCGCTCTCGCCCAATGCTGCTGGCTTTTGCAGCACCTTTCCCCACCCGGACACAGCCTTCCCAGTTGTCCCTCTCCCTTCGCGTCCAAGCCCAGAATGAGGCCACAAGGCAGGGCTTTTTAAAGCACAATGGCTGCATGCAACCACCTGCTTTCCTCCAGCCAATAAGGAGAAAAGACCTCGCTAGGGGCAGATATCTGATCCGAGCCCTTTCCGAAAATGGTGGCGGCGTCAAATTGGCAAATTCACTTCCGGGTTGCTTTAATCGCTTCAAAAACACTTCGAACGTGATTTAATACCGAATTCATTCCAATTTTCATAGCATTCCAGAAAACCTAACCAGGCCTAGGACCTAGTCTAAACTTGGCACAAATTTTCCATATGCCCAAATATGAACACAGATGGGGTTTGGGAAAAATAGACCTTGACATTTGGGAGCTCTTGTTACTGGGATTTATAGTTCACCTACAATCAAAGAGCATTCTGAACCTCACCAACAATAGAATTGGGCCAAACTTTCCACACAGAATCCTCATAACCAACAGAAAATACTGTGTTTTCCAGTGGTCTTTGGCGATCCTCTGACACTCCCTCGCAACCCCCCCCCCCAGGTGTTCTGACCCCCAGGTTGAGAAATGCTGCTTTAAGACCAGCCAGTTCAACTCCCTTCACCAGGGCAGAAAAAAATCAAATCCCTCCTGACAAGGAGCCATCCAACCATATAGATAGATATTAGACAGGGTTAGGTTCGGTTAGAATCTTCGTAATTTGGAATAAATTCAGAAAGATTTGCTTTTTGAAGCTATTTCGAAGTTTTTAAGGAAACTAGAAGTCCCTTTGCCCTTCCAAAGCTTTTTCTGCCATTTCTGTTCCAAAGCAGTAAGTGAGTCATAAATGATTCAGCATTTCAGGGGGGTGCCAATGTCCAAGTGAGTCGGAAATGATTCAGTGTTTCAGGGGGGTGCCAATGTTACCAATTGGCAAGTGTGCAGGGAACAGGCCCTGGGAGTGCGCATCCAGGGGCCATGCTTCACCGCCCTCTGGGCATGCACTCTCAGCCCTCTTTCCCCTGTGCGCTTGCCAACACTGGGGCACCTCTCTCTCCCAGCATTGGGAAGTGAGCACAGGAAGAGGCCCTGGGAGCACGCATCCAGGAGCCGTATTTCACCGGCCCCTGGGCATGCACTCTCAGCCCTCTTTCCCCCGTGAGCCCACATCCAAGGACCATGCTCCAGCAACTGACCACTGGGTCTCCTCAGCCAGTTGACCTCACTTATGGCAAAGCCACCTCTGGCTGAGTGAAGCAGTTGGTGAGTGTGCCCGCTGTTGTTTCCTGCCTCCTTCCTCAGTGGGCGCAGCGGAGGAGGACTCACAGCAACTTGCCTGCCTTCCTGTCTGCCTAACTTCCTGGGCCAGGAGGTGAAAACTGTTATTATTAAGGCTGGGTGGCCATATGTCAGGGGTGCTTTGATTGTGCTATTAAGGAAGAAGGGATTATTATTATTATTATTATTGTGGCTGGGTGACCATCTGGAGCCTGGGCAAGCATTTTAAAACAGAGTGGTGAATTTCCTCGCTTTGCTGTCCCTCCCGCTTCAGTCTTACGCCAGAGAAGCCATTTTAAACCAGCATGGATTAATTTCCTCTCTTTGCTCCCTCCTTTTCTGGAGTAAAACATCTACTTTCAAAGTAAAGATCATTCAATGAAACAGGAAATAACACTGTTAAACCATTATTCAGAATTCGGAAGTTTTGGAAAGTTTTGAACATTTTTTTCTATGAAAATCAGAATTGACTTCCGAACCGAACCACCAGCGCCCTCTACATCCGAAACGAGTTTTGAACCAATTTTTTATGAGTCAACCAAGCCTAATAGATATATATGATTCACACACACAGAGAGATGTATATGACAGATATAGTCTCATAGATTTGAAAGGGACTCCTAAAGAAGGACAATTATATGTTGCATGTTCCAGTGTAGGCAAAGGCAATCTCTACATCAACACTGACAAAGAAACAACAAGAAATACTGTTTACCCACAAGCAGAAAGAAATTACATATATTAGAAACCAACACTTTTTTGTTACTTTATTTTCCAGATCACCAGACTGGGCCACAGCAACGCGTGGCAGGGGTCGGGTAGATTTGTATATATTTTAGTTATCAGTTTCTCCTCGTATTCATCATCTTATCCCAAAATGTTTATTGCTCTGTAAATCCCAGTATTTTATGAAATTGCTCTTGTATTTGCCTATACTGAAATCAGGATAGATTTGTGTCTATTTGGTTAATTTCTTCTTGTGTTTTAAGTCTAAGTTTTCCATCCTGTTTTTTTCCAATATCTCTCTGTAGGTTAACTATTTCTTCTGTCCTATTTCTCTTCTGTGCCCTGCCTGCAGGGGGGAAATCCATAATGGTATCTTGCTGTATAATCTATTTTTGTACTTCTCCCAGGTCTTAATTAACAGAGATCTTACAAATTTATTTCCGAAGATTTTCTCTACCTTTCTCTTCTCATTATCTTTCTTTAGACCAGTGGTTCTCAACCTGTGGGTCCCCAGATGTTTTGGCTTTCAACTCCCAGAAATTCTAACAGCTGGTAAACTGGCTAGGATTTCTGGAAGTTGTAGGCCAAAACACCTGGGGACCCACAGGTTGGGAGCCACTGCTTTAGGATATCGCAGTTGTATACCCAAGTTTAAATCTTGAGTCACATTATCATATACAGAATATATGTCTGCTTCACACAAATTAGTCTGGAATCTGGGGTAATGGAAGAGGTCAATTTGGGTCACCCATATGGCTATGTAGCATGGGTTATGTATGATTACTTCTCGTTGTTGAATCAGGACGCCTATATATATATATATATATATATGTATGTATGTATGTATGTATGTATGTATATATATATATATATATATATATATATATGCACGCCTTGATAAAACCGCTTGCCGGTGAAACGGATTACCGCTGGCTTCTGATTCCACATTGGCAGACCGTCGGCTTTGTGAAGAGCCTGATTACTAGAGGAATAGATGGTTTTCCTCTAGCGTCCTGCAACTGAATATTGGATTGTAGAAACCGCCCCAGCGCACCATTGATTTTGATTTCCTCCCCGTCAGGGAGTTTGGAACTTTACAATACTTTGATTTATTCCATTCGGGGGTTTTGGAACTTTACAAATACTTGCATTGGCAAGTCAAATCTTCTCCATATTGTTGAATACTACAAGTTTGATGAACAGTAAGATACCGGAGTGGTTTCTACACCTTTGTCTTTTATTACATATTGTGCTTTGAACACGATGATATATATTTTTGAATAGAACTCATTTGATGAATACTATGATATTGTGTTGTTATTTACCCCTTGTGTAACTATAAATGAAAACCTTCCCTGATCTTCAGTCATCAGCAGTTAAGTTAAGTTTGATTTCTGGTGATTCTATAAATGAAGGACTTCCATGATCCTCAGTCATCAACAGTTGTCCTTAAGTCAACTTTCACTTATGATGACTTTATAAATGAAATACTTCAATGATCTTTGGTTCTCGGCAGTTGCCCTTAAATCAATATTGACAAACGGTTACTCTATGAATGAAAGACTTCCATGGCATGATTTACACTGCCATATAATATAATTTGAAACGGCATCCTATGGGTAAGTGTAGACCAGTGGTCCTCAACCTGTGGGTCCCCAGATGTTTTGGTCTTTGACTCCCAGGAATCCTAACAGCTGGTAACTGGCTGGGACTTAAATATTAAAACCATATTTGTGTCTTCTGTCAATGCTTTTTTAAGTGTGGAAAATACTACTTCTGTTTTATTGTTTGTGAGATTTTATTCACCACATACTTCTGTACACACTGATACAGGCTGTCAGCAGATCTCCTTCACAGCCTGGGTTGTGTCCACAAGACTTCTTTGAATTGAGCCTTTCATTCTCGGCGAAGGCCATACTTTCAACTCACACAGACCTTGTATGTCTCTGGAAAAAAATGGAGCCAGAGCACTGCCACCATTCAGTGACAAAAATAGCCTGGGACTATGGTAGGACTGTTAATCACTTGCGTATGCTTCAAACGTAGATAGGAAACTTGTGACTATGACCTTCAGCTTGGCTATTGTTTGTTCAGAGATCTTCCCCTCGGTCCTGATTTTGGCGAGGAGGGCCTGGTTTTGGCTCAGAATATGAGCATGGAAAGCATTCTCAAACCTGTTGTGTGTGTGTGTGTGTGTGTGTGTGTGTGGGTGTTAAGAGCAACATGAGAAACTGCTAGTCTCTTCTGGTGTGAGAGGATTGGCCATCTGTAAGGATGTTGCCCAGGGGACGCCCAAATGTTTTGATGTGGGAGGCTTTTCTCTAACGCCAACCTGTGATTGGAGACAGGCTTTCTGAAAGTGGAGGTGAGAGTATGGACAGCTGTTCCCAACATCTGGCTATGCCTGTCCTTCTTCCCATGTGGTCTTGCCCCTCTAACCATGATGGACGACTTCCAGTCCACATGGACTTTTTTTCATATATGGAGCGACTTGAGAAACTGCAAGTCAATTCTGGTGTGAGAGAATTGGCCGTCTGCAAGGGCATTGCCCAGGGGACGCCTGGATGTTTTGATGTTTTACCATCCTTGTGGGAGGCTTCTCTCATGGCCCTGCATGGGGAGCTGGAGCTGATAGAGTGAGCTCATCCATGCTCTCCCCAGATTCAAACCTCCGACCTGCCAGTCTTCAGTCTTGCTGGCACAAAGGTTTAACCCATTGCGCCAACAGGGGCTCCTCTCAAATCTGGTGATCTTGATGGGTTCCAACTTGTCTAGGTGGCCTTTGTCTCCAACACAGATGACAGCCACTTGCTCCTTCTTTAAGCAGCTCAGTCAAATGAACAATTGCTGAGTAGCAGGATCCAGATCTGACCCAAACTGGGCAAAAGCAGCGATTTCACGGTATTGATCCAATTCCAGCTTCATGGTGCCAGCCACCTGCCTCACGGCCCTCATCATGAACCAACATGGGATACAGACAGACCAACTCCTTATGTGTATAGAAAACTGTTTTGCACAGAAATTTTATCTTCGAACCAGAAGATACTCATTCTGCACAGACCACCTATTCACAGAAGGAAAAAAGACAGAATGTGTATCTAGGATTCTCATCAGTTTCCTGACATTCAAAATAACCCAGACGATCTATTCATAGGAAAAAAAATCTAGAATTTGTATTTAGGATTCTCATCGGTTTCCTGACATTCAAAATAACCCATATTTTTGTAATTTCTCAAATATTTTCAAACATTGGGTTGCTGTAAGTTTTTTTGGACTGTATGCATATGTTCCAGAAGCATTCTCCCCTGACCTACATTTATGGCAGGCATCCTCAGAGGTTGTGAGGTCTGTTGGAAACTAGGAAAATGGGGTTTATATATCGGTGGAATGTCCAAGGTAGGGAAAAAGACTCTTGTCTGTTGAAGGTAGGTGTGAATGTTTCAATTGACCACCTTGATTAGCATTTAATGGCCTAGCAGTTTTCAAGGTCTTACTGCTTGGGGAAATCCTTTGTAGAGATTTGATTATCCGTCCCTTATTGTTTCTTGTCTGGAGTTCCCCTGTTTTTTAATGTTCTTTATTTACTGTTAAATAGGAAAATCTGTGCTTAAGTCCGTTCAGCAGTTCACCTACCTGGGAAGCATCATCTCTTCAGATGCCAAGATTGACAAAGAGATAGATCACAGATTAGCAAAGGCATATAGTGCATTTGGAAGGCTTCACAAAAGCGTTTGGAGCAACAAGCACCTGAGGCAAAGCACAAAAATCAGTGTGTACAGAGCTATCGTACTGTCTATTCTCCTCTATGGGTCTGAAACATGGGTCACCTATCGCCAACACCTGCGACTCCTCGAACGCTTACATCAGCGCTGTCTTCGCACAATCCTAAATATACACTGGACCGACTATGTGACTAATGTTGCTGTCCTTGAGCAAGCAGGGATCACCAGCATTGAGGCCATGCTATTGAGAACACAGCTGCGCTGGGCAGGGCACGTCTCTAGGATGGAGGACCATCGCCTCCCAAAGATACTACTCTATGGTGAACTCGCCACGGGTCAGCGCAAGAGAGGTGCCCCCCTTTTTAGTCATCAATGCACTTGTAAAAAGCGTGGGATGAGTCCTTCCTAAGAATCTTCGTTCGCAAAGTAATGCTGAGAGATTTACTGTTAGGATTTTAGAGTTCTTTTTAAAATACAGGTAGCCAGATTTTGTTCATTTTCATGGTTTCCTCCTTTCCGTTCAAATTGTACACATGCTTGTGGATTTCAATGGCTTCCCTGTGTAGTCTGACATGGTAGTTGTTCAACTGGTCCAGCATTTCTGTGTCCTCAAATAATATGCTGTGTTCAGGTTGGTTCATCAGGTGCTCTGCTATGGCTAACTTCTCTGGTTGAATTAGTCTGCAGTGCCTTTCCTTGATTCATATTTGGACAATGCTGCATTTGGTGGTCCTTATGTAGACTTATCCACAACTACATGGTATATGGTAGACTCCTGCAAAGGTGAGATGATCCCTCTTGTCCTTTGCTGAACATATCATATGTTGGATTTTCTTAATGGATCTGTAGATTGTTTGTAGGTTGTGTTTCCTCATCAGCTTCCCTATGTGGTCAGTGGTTCCCTTGATGTGTGGTAAGAACACTTTTCCTCTGAGTGGATCTTTGGCTTTACTCTCGTGGCTTGTTCTTGGTCTTGCAGCTCTAATGATGTCTATGGTGCAGTCTCCATTGGCCTGTAAATCCCAGTTTAGGTGGTTCAATTAGTCTTGGAGGAGGTGGGGTTCACATATTCTTTTTGCACTACCTGCCAGGGCTTTAATTGTGCTTCTTTTATGATTTGGGTGATGGTTGGAGTTTTTATGTATGCATCTATCCCTATGTGTAGGTTACAATGTTAGCGAACAGGATTTTGAGGGTCTTGCCACGAAGGCAGACCAGTTAGATCCACCAAAGAGGGTCTAAATGCCCTGGTGAGAAAGGAAGCAAACCAATCCCCCTTTCCCTAAATTTCCCAATAAAGATCTCACCAGGTTGAAGAAAATGCCACTGAGTTTTATTCATCCAGCTGGAATGAGGTACTAACCGCGATCCTTCGGCCATGCTAGTACCCAGCATACATGTGATACATACATTTTTATAGACAAACAGAACTGCCCATGTTCAAACTTCCCACCCCTTGCCTCAGCCAATGAAGGAGAAGAAGGAGGAATAATGAGGACAGGGGTGGGCCTGAGCGTGCCAAAGTTATGCAAGTTAGTCTGGACCTTATGACTGGCCCAGAACTTCCCAAACTAGTTTTCCAAACTATTTTTCTTTTGTCTCAGGTGCAAAATGAAGTCTTTTAATCCTAAATCCAGGCTTTCCTGTCACATAGGTGATAAAGAGATTTCCAGTTTTGCCAACTGCCCCCTGATTCCTAGGGTTAGTTCAAGCCTCATGTGTTTGACCAAAGAGGCCAGCGATCTCCCTAAGGGGCTTCAAGCTGGCCTGGTATTTGTCTTTGTGTGAATCAATAAACATCTTAGTCTGGCCTGGTGGCCAAACTCCCGGCTAGTCCTTTGTCTGAGATATGAGTCATTGGTGATGGTGTCCTGAGTTTCGGCCCAAAGGGGATAAGATGAATGGCGGAGGCAGTTGAAATAAGTAAGCTTTCTGAAGGCTTGATATTTCTTCTATGATGAATAGGAAATCTCAATGGGGCAATCTTTCCAGGTGGTCAAAACCTCTGATACCTTCAGGAGATTGCCCAGGGGACACAAATCCCTTGCAAATGGCCTGCTCTGAAGTTTGAAGGAAATGTGTTCACCCTATTGTTCATGCAGATGTCTTTGATTGAACCCAGAGATAAGGAACTTCCTGGCCCAAGGGTGTGAGTTTCTCTTGAGCCAGGGTGTGTGTGCTGGTTCATGAAAAGATGACACTTCATATTTCATTTCATAGGGGGACACAGGGAAATAAAACATATAGGAAATAGGGGAATAGGAACCATATGTCATATCAACCCATCCCACCCCCCATCCCACAGTCCATATAGTTGCAGAAAAAAGTTCAATATTCTGTTGCGTCAGGAGAGTCCTTGGTCCTTGGAAACTGCAAATCCCTGCCATGGTGGGTTTTGGCAATCTGGTCTGCTTGCATCATGAAACCCCTGGGGAGTCCACATAGCGAGCTCATGGAACACAGACTTTCTCGGGGGCCCAGAATCCAAAGATGGGATGTTGGAACTGTGGAACTCCCTGCTGCAGGCCAGCCCAACTTGGAAGCAGGGGGTCCTCTGGGGGGGGGACTTCAACAACAACCCAGTGATTCCATACATGAAAGCCTTTGACAATACATTTTCAAACATGCTTTCCAAGCTTCCATCCCCTACTCCTAACACATTGCAAACATGCAACGTGCGAAAGATCAAAGTGGTGTCTCCTGTCATTTCTTCTGCCTCTCTCCAAAGCATTTCAGCAGATCATTTCTTCCCCTTCTGTTCAAAGCTCAGCCAAGGCCTTTTCATTCCTTATTACATTTCCTCTCTGAGTTAATAATTCCTAGGAAAGAATCTTTCCAGATTGCATACCAGCTGCCAGCATGTGAATTTCCCTGGGTTTCCTATGGTGCCAATAGACCACCTACTTCTAAGTGTACAAATCATTCTTTTAATGGGTTCTCACCACAAATTTCTTTCTGACACCCCAAATTATACCACCGGGTATAGGATACTGCTGTCCTTGTAAAACCCTTTCAATTTCAAACTTAATTTGGGAATGCAGGGAGATTAGCCATAATGTACTTGGGGAGAGAGCTATAGCTCACCCTCTGGGTGGGTGCTAGTTTGTTCATCTGAATTTTACTATCTTAATTTAGCTTGCATTGCTACAACAGATCTTGCATACATTAGTGTTGCCTTGTTTTATTTTATTTTATTTATTTATTTTTCTTTTGTTGTCTTCTGCTGTAATAAAGACTCTCCCCGGAGTCTAACAACAGGGGTATACTGTTGGAAGTACTAAAAACAATGTTACTCTGCGATGATCACTGCAGCACCATAAATGGGATTTATTGATGGCAAATTGGTTTACAGGAGATAAAGGAAAAGATGGAGAGGAAGATTTATCACAGGTTTTGACAACATCTTTTTTTGGCCTCCCACAGAAAAGCTGCAATTGCTGGGCCCGGGGCAATTCAGTTCAACCCCCGGATCTACAGGGGATACGTTCCTGAACTTCCCACGGAAACAAGGAACCATGGATAACAGTGATCCTATTGAAATGAACAACTGCTGCTGGAAGTTTAGGTACACTGAATCATTATAGTTTTCATAAGTTAGAAACAATTTTTTCGTGTCATGAAGGACTTGAGAAACTGTGTGAGAGAATTGGCTGTCTGCAAGGACGTTGCCCAAGGGACACCCAGATGTTTTTTATATTTTACCGTACTTGTGGGAGGCTTCTCTCATGTCCCCGCATGTGGAGCTGGAGCTGACAGAGAGAGCTCAACCTGCTCTCCCTGGATTTGAACCGCTCAACAGTCCTGCCAGCGCAAGAGTTTAACCCATTGCACCACCAAGGGAATACAAATCGTATACAAATTTAATACAAATTGTAGGAAAAGCAACAAAAATTTGAATCCCTTAAACCAGTGTTTCCCAACCGCTGTGACGTGGCACAGTAGTGTGCTGTGACGGACCTCCTGCTGTGCCGGGAGAAAAGCTCTCTGCCCCCCTTCCTTCCCCCCTCCTCCTACCAAACTCCTGCTGCTTGGGGGAGGAGGAGGAAGGGCCAGGTGGTGGCGAAGAAAAAGAAGAAGATGCCAGGCTGCCGCCTCCTTCGGCCGTTTCCCCAGCCAGCCTCCAATCTGCCATGACTTCCGCCCCTCACTCTCTGAAGCCGCGTGAAGGAGCAGCCCTGCCCACTGAAGCCCGTCCACCGCTCATGCTCCTCCTCCTCCAAGTGGCTTCAGGGAGAGCTGAAGCCAGGGGAGGGGGCAGCCTTGAGGGGACAGTGCCAAGCTCTCTCACAGCAGCATTGAGCAGTGCCAAGGCAGCATTGGTGGCGTGGAGCGGGCGGAGCCAGGCCACGCCATGCCCCGCCATGCCCCGCACTCGGCTGATCGCCCTGGTGACCCGGAAGACTTGAACGTCTTCTGGGTTGTCAGGTTGAATAAGCCGCCTCAGATCGCCGACTGTTCCCCCTGCAGGCCTGGGGATGGCAGGCACTCCATAGCAGGGCGATCAGCTGGGGAACGGCTGGGGGCGAGAGCGGGCAGAGGCCTGCAGCCTCCGATCACCTGCTGCTCTGCTCTCCTCTGCTGCGGCGGCAGCTGGGTCTGCTTTGCCATCCTCTGGGCTGGGTCCATTGGGCCATTCCATCTTGGTTCGCACCTTGTCTTCTTGAATTTAATATAATTTTATTTTAGTGGTTTTTATTATTATTTTATAATAATTTTAGAATAATATAATAATATAATAAATGATATAATATCTATAATAATATAATATATTATATTTTCAATATATTATAATGTCTATATATACTATAATATAATAATGATATTAATACTAATAATATATGAATATTTCTTGATATATTAATATGTTATATAGTAAATATAGTAAATAAATAAATAAATTATGTAGATTAGAATGTAGTTCCATCTTTAGGTGCGGCCCTCCATAATATTTTTTGGCTCTCGTGTGGCCCCTTGGAAAAAAATAATTGCCCACCCCTGCTCCAAGATCTCTTTCACATGGACTGTTGTCCAACATCAACAGGATTCTACTTTGGGACCCAATGAGATATATTGGTTAGAATAGATTTGGACAGATTATTAAGTCTCAGCTGACCCATGGACTAAATTAAGTACAAAAAGTGATATTTCTGCACAGAAATATTTCCTGTGAGAAAGGAAATGTTTCTCGTACACAAAAGTGAATAGGCTTTGCAAGAAATCACTCATGGCAAACAACGTCACTCCTTTGAGAAGAAGGTAAGGGTGCATCTACACAATAGATTAAGACAATTATCACCTGTCATAGCTCAATGTTATGGAATCATGGGAGTTATAATTTAAAATCTTTTTAAACGATGACTCTCAGGATTTGATAGCATTGAACCATGGCAGTTGAAGTAAGATTAAATTGCATTAATACAGTAAAGAATCACATCTCTGCTCTATGGAGGAAAAGATGGCTATAAATGCACCTAATCAGCATGTCATAAGGACATGTCAGGCTGGCAAATGTCTGTGGCATCTCTTTTCATGAAGTCCCCTGTACATGCAGTTTAGGAATTCCAGGAACCATTGAGAGAAACGTTGCTCACAATTAGCTGGACAGCCATTGCCGTAAGAGACTTTCTGATTTTGTAATTGCACAGAGATTAATCTTGCCAACTCATTTTGTCCCCTTCTCTTATGCACTGGCTGAAAAGAGAGCATAAATGAGTAATTACATTGCCTTCTCTGTGGTATTTACTAAAGCATTAAGCAATCGATAGTTATCTTGCATCAGAAGCTTTCCTATTATACCTATACATCAAGATTCAATGAGGCATCTTGCATCGCAAGTATCAAAGGTTGCACCTTTCCATTTAAACATGTTCTCGGCTCTCTGCTGAAGAAAAGCCTTAGGAATTTTTCTTGGCATCCTGAAAACATGCAATTTCTTGCAAAATTCCCTATAATTGTACATGTTTTGATGATTGTGAGATGAAAGATTGAGTGCAAATTGGAAAAGAGGACAGAATTAGGATTGATTCATCTCAGTGTGGCTCTTTCAGCCCAATGAATTGCCTGCCCATGGGATATAAAGTAAAATATCCCCATACCAAAAAAAGGGAAATGCTAAAGAATGCTTTCACACAGTGACACTTATTTCACATGCTAGTAAGGTAATGCTCAAGATCCTGCAAGCTAGATTCCAGCAATACATGGAGCGAGAGTTGCCAGATGTACAAGCTGGGTTAAGAATGAGAGATCAAATTGCTAATATCTGCTGGATAATGGAGGAAGGTGGGGAGTTTCAGAAAGACATCTATTTCTCTTTTATTGACTACTAGCTTGGGGACCCGGCAGTGCCCGGGTTATTTGAGAAAGGCATTGTGTGCCAAGGTTGGTTTTTGGTACTTCAAGTCCCATCATCCACGTTCCACCCTCCTCCAAACTGCAGTAGGATGTAGATTGGGTAATGGGGGCACTGTGTGCCAAGTGTAGTCTTTATGGGTCTTTGTTCAGGGCCGCAATGGTCTGTGGGGAATGAAGGATTTGAAAGTACTACAAATCCCATAATCCGTGGACGTACTTAAACTCCCATGATCGATGGTCCTCGCTCCTCCAAACTGCAGTAGAAAGTAGCATGGGACATAGGGGCTCAGTGTGCCATGGTTGGTTACTGTTAATTCAGGCCATACACAATGTCCCATTCACTGAGGCCTAGTCAGGAAAATCAAGTTAAGTAAGTCTTACAGTGAATTCAGGCTAAGGCCTAGCCAGGAGAATCAAGTTGAGGAAGCCTTACTGTCAATTGAGGCTGAGGCCTAGGAAGCCTTACTGTCAATTGAGGCTGAGGCCTAGTTTGTAATATCAGCTAAAGGAAGCCTTTTTGTGAAGTACTCTCTCTGTCACCTTTGAGATTTGGGATGTAGGAATGCTGGCCAATCAGAGCTGGTTTTGCACATTCTCCCTCATTGTCAGCCAATCATGTTGTTTGAATGTAGAGTCTTGGATTTTTGGATGCTGGCCAATCAGAGTCCTTTATGCAAATAATCCCTCAGTGGCAACCAATCCCCTCTGTCTGTTGCCTTAGAATGTTGGAGTTCCCAGGCTGACCAATCAGAGTCCTTTATACAAATAATCCCACAGTGGCAACCAATCGAAACGCTGCCACATATTCCTCCGCACCTCCCGCCGCAAACACTGACTTTTTATTATATACATAGATAGATTGTAAAGTCTTTGATTGTGTGGATTATAATAAGCTGTGACAAGTTCTTAGTGGTACGGGGAGACCAAGCAACCTTGTCTGTCTCCAGAGGAATCTGTACAACAACCAAGTAGCAAGAGTAAGAACAGACCATGGAAGAACAGACTGGTTTAAGATTCAGAAAGGAGTATGGCATGGCTATATACTCTCACCTGACCTATTCAACTCATATGCAGAATACATCATGCAATGTACGGGGCTTGACGAATCCAAGGCTGGAGTTAAAATTGCTGGAAGAAACATTAACAACCTTAGATATGCAGATGACACCATTTCGATGGCTGAAAGCAAGGAGGTGCTGACTGATTGATAACTGGCAAATAGAGGGAGAAAATGTGGAGGCAGTGACAGACTTTGTATTTCTAGGCACGAAGATTACTGCAGATGCAGACTGCAGCCAGGAAATCAGAAGACGTTTACTTCTTAGGAGGAGAGCAATGACCAATCTCAATCAAATAATTAAGTGTAGAGACATCACACTGGCAACAAAGATCCACATAGTTAAAGCAATGGTATTCTCCATAGTAACCCATGGATGTGAGAGCTGGACCATAAGGAAGGCTGAGTGAGGGAAGATAGATGCTTTTGAACTGTGGTGTTGGAGCAAAATTCCGAGAGTGCCTTGGACCACAAGAAGATCAAACCAGTCCATCCTCCAGGAAATAAAGCCTTATTTCTCACTGGAGAGAAGGATATTAGAGGCAAAGATGAAGTACTTTGGCCACATAATGAGAAGATAGGAAAGCTTGGAGAAGATAATGATGCTAGAAAAAATGGAAGGGAAAGGGAAAAGGGGCTGACCAAGGGCAAGATGGATGGATGGTATCCTTGAAGTGATTGGCTTGACCTTGAAGGAGCTGCGGGTGGTCATGAGCAACAGAGAGCTCTGGCGTGGGCTGCTCCATGACGTCACGAAGAGTCGGAAGCGACTGAACGAATAAACAATAACAAAACAGGACTGAAATATGGAAAAATAGGAATATCAAAGGAAAGCTGTGCTTTGCTTTTCTCTAGAGCAAGGAAAAAATTAGTAACCTCCCTGGAAGTGCAGGATTGAAATCAAGATTTCCATTTTTCTGCACCTGGGGAAATAATGATCTCTATAGGAACTTGCAATGGTTCTTTGGTATACTTTGATTGCTTTCCCTACAAGTTACCATAAATTTGTGTTAAGTCTAGCAAATTCCTAGGAATTTCTATATCCTAGAACAGTGTTTCCCAACCAGTGTGCCATGGCACCCTAGTGTGCCGTGAGCGATCATCAGGTGTGCCGTGGGAAATTGGAACCTCCAATACCCTTTCTTCCCCCTCCTGCCAAACACTTTTTCTTTTCCACTCGGGCTCCCTTCTTCCCAGCCTCGCTCTGCTTGCTTTGCTCACGCTGCCGCTTCTGCTGGGGGAAGGGGGGGAGACGTGACCCGTGTGGGCGCTACTGCGCAGACTCGCCCCACGTCTTCCTCCCTCCCCTCCACAGTGCTCTCTGGATATAGGTGAACTACAACTCCAAAACTCAAGGTCAATGCCCACCAAACTCTTATAGTATTTTTTCTTGGTTATGGTAGTTCTGTGTGGGATGTTTGATTCCATTCCATCATTGGTGGAGTTCAGAATGCTCTTTGATTGCGGGTGAACTATAACTCCCAGCTATTGAGCAAGACCTTCGTGTGTGTCTTTCTGCCATTTGTGCCAGGATATCTATGTTGTGTTCATTGAAACAGGCCCAGATTTCACACTGAGTGTATAAATACATTTAAAAACATATTAACTATATGTATTACTGTGTTAGAGTGTCATTTTGTGTCAGTTTGTTTGGTGGTGTGCCCCAGGATTTTGTAAATGTAAAAAGTGTGCCATAGCTCAAAAAAGGTTGGGAAACACTGTCTTAGAATATAACTCTATATGTCTTGCATCAGCTAAAAAAGCCAATGGGATTTTGGCCTGCATAAATAGGAGTATAGTGTCTAGATCCAGGGAAGTCATGCTTCCCCTCTATTCTGCATTGGTCAGACCACACCTGAAATCACACCATGTCCAATTCTAGGCAATTGAAAGGAGATGTTGACAAGATGGAATGTGTCCAGAGAAGGATGACTAAAATGATCAAGGGTCTGGAGAACAAGCTCATGAGGAGTGGCTTAAAGAGCTGCACATCTTTAGCATGCAAAAGAGAAGGCTGAGAGGAACATGATGACAGCCATGTATAACTATGTGAGAGGAAGTCATAGGGAGGAGGGAGAACGCTTGTTTTCTGTTGCCCTGGAGACTAGGAAACAACGGAACAATAGCTTTAAACTACAGGAAAGGAGATTCCACCTCAACATTAGGAAGAATTTTGTCACAGTGAGAGCCTCTAGAACATGGCCATATAGCCCGAAAAAACCTACAACAACACAGAGGCTTGAGGGTGCTTTGAATGCAATTTTCCTGCTTCTTTCCAGAATTGGGTTGGATTGGATGACCCACAATGTCTCTTCCAACTCTATGATTCTATGATTCGATGGCATGTGGGAATGAAGCACCTGGTAATTTCATTGTATCCATCATTTGAAGTAACAGTATTCAGGCCAGGAACATAATTCATGAATATCAGAGATCATATTGTATCATTTTATTATTATTATTTTTGCCTGTGTAAGCAAAGAGGAAATAGGTTAAGATTTACAAACTCTAGACTTGAGAAGATACATGTGTCCAGCTGACAGGCTGTTGGAGAATCTGGTGCCTTTAGAGGTTAATCTTTCACCTGTGTTTTCTTGCCATCCTCATCTGATCACCCATGATCCAAGTTTAAAACCTTGGTTCATTGTCCTGTGAAATAGTAGCTTGTCACATCTCTTTCCACCCTGATAAAGGACCATCCCTGTTATAGCCCTCCCTTATATCCAAGAAAGCCAATACAGTCCAAAAGGCCTTTGGCTACAAGTGACAACAGTTGGTAGCATATTAAATTGATGAGGAACTTCAAAAACTTGGGCCTTCTTCTCAACTAGAATTGGGAGGAACTGAGACGAAACCCCTATCCTTTGCAGTGTGTTGATGGGAATAAGAGCAGCATTGGAAGAGTTCACATCTGGAGCTGAAATGAGAGGCAATGACAAATTATTCATCTGATGTTTCAAGGTTACATGGCTATAAACCTACTTCCAGTCAGTAGTTTCTGGAAGCTGTTAATGTTCATAACTGTTTGATCTATCAGGCTTTCAACACTCTTCGAATTCATGGATTTATATTTGGATTCTTCACCCCTGGATTGGTTTCATTTTTGTCTTTCCTTTTTGGAAGGAAGACCATTGCCTTCTCAAGATGGCCAAGACCTTACTTTTGCACCTCCTTTCAACTTTAGCAAACATTATGTGTATGATCTAGACTGACTTTAGTATTAAATGGTGGCCCAAAACATATCATCTTTCAAGTGCCAGGAGTTTTTTTGTCATCCTGTAAGATATGATTGTCTGGGAAAGCATTGAAGCAGATAGGGGTTATCTGTGAATTAAGATAATGGTGGCTATCATACAAGGATTTTCTTGACTTGGAAGTACTTGAAGAGTTTATTAACCTTCTCAATAACAACATGGGCTCTCTTGTTGGCATTTCCAGCCCAGCAGAAGTTATAACAGGTGTCAGGCAGTGAAATAATGCTCAGTTTTGATTGATGCCGTCCCATCTCCCATTGTCCGCCAGAGCAATGGGCTGACACACAGCTGAAGGATAATGTTTGATGTGCCAAAGGCATCATAAATGACACAGAGTTTATAGAGAGATAGGCAGCAGGAGGACATATTGGCATTAAGGTCCAAAATGAGGCAATTACTGTGCATTAAAAAAGAGAGAAAAAAGGTATACACTGAAGTTAGAAACCCGTTCTAAATAGACAGTGCATATATCTCAATTCAGGATTTTCAAAAAAGTGGTTTGATTATTCTGTGCTCTTTAAAACTTTTGGCCTCCATATTGTTTTAGATGTTCCGTGTTAAGTTATATTGAAAGTTGCTTTGAGTCCTGTTTGGGTGGGAAAATGGGATATTGAATGGTATCGAAAGCTGCTGAGAGGTCTAGGAGAACCGACACGGACACACTCCCCAGGCTAGCTCTCTGCCTAGGTCATCCACCAAGGTGACCAAAGCTGTCTCTATTCCATAACCAGGCCTGAAAATAGATTGAAATGAATCTAGATATTCCATTTCTTTCATAAAACCCTGGCGTTTGAAGACCACCACATGCTCCAAAAACTTGGGGAGGTTGGAGACTGGCCGATAGTTGTCCATTATGGAGGGTGTCACGACTTGACACTGCAGATTATATTATTAACACTCCCGGTAATTACTGCCACCAACCTAATCTGTGATCAGGATTTAATTTATTAACTAAGATGTTTAATTAGGCTCCCTTTACACCAAATCACCCACTGTGAGGCAAACTGAAAAGATAGAAAGATGGAGGCTTGTGAAAGTTAATAAGAAAAGAATTTATTAACTATCAAACATGCTAACAAGTAGGCACAGATCGTATTGGTTCTTCAGTGAGGCAACAAGAGCGTACGGCTACAGAAACGAAGATTTTAAACCTATTAGCGTGATGGTTGACTGGATCTATATAATGTGCTGGTGCGTAATGGTTTCTATATAAAAAGGCTATTGCTTCTTCTTTAGATCTTAAATTCAGTTCCACAGACAGTACTAAGACTTGTCTCCCCAACTCCCCAACTAATAATTAACTTAGAGGGTAGCTGATATAACTAACTGGAACTTCTATACCATCAACAGTTCTCTGAGTCTTGTTAACAGTAGCTAATAACTAGATTAGCACCACAGTCTCAGAGCCCCACATGCCTCCCTATCACAAGAGATGACAAGGTGATCTAACTGACTATTCCCAGTCAGTCCTTCTGGCTCTAAACTAAAGCGTCACCACTGGAACCTCTCCTGGCCCTAAGAGCTGTCAGTGCTAGGTCTTGACCCCCTTAGTCCAGCCTATTCCCTTGTGGTGGTTAGCTATAGATTAGACTGTCAGTCTCTATTGCAGAGGCTCTGATGATACTCCCCCAGAAACCTCGCTCATGTCTCATCAGGCTCAGATCTTTCTTATCTGCAGCCTGGCACAAGACAGAGAAGGCTCAGATGTGTCTTATCTGAAGCCTCCTACAAGACTCAAATCTTTCTGACAGGAATCATTCTCTTAGTCAGCTCAACTCCTCCCCTCTGGCACCCAGCCAATCACAGGGAAGAAACTGTATCTGAGCAGAGTGACTCTAAGGCCACACTCCCTCCCTCTGGCTCTGACCTTCTCCTGATGACTGCTAGCTGAAACTCCCTTACTAAAATGGAGGCCAGCAATTTCCAAACAGGGATCCAGACTTCCAAGCAGGATTCGGCCTGCTTAGGACAGGTGAGTCCTTACAGAGGGGTTCAGGAATAGCTTTTTAAATATAGGTCTCACAACTGCCTCCCTGTCAATAAAAGCCTGGTGGTGGTTACTTAAATACTGGTTCAAGATCAGAGTTTTTAGTTTAGGATTTGGTTTCATTCATTACTTAGCTCAGGATGAGTACGAAAGCAGTTGGTTTAAGATCAATTCTAAGAAAGCCTCCTGCATTAGTCTTTCCACATCCCTCCTAACTCATCTGGGTTTTGACATGGCTCTCAAATCAATCATTGCCTTTTGTGAGCTGCACTCTCGCTCTTATGTATCTTGCTCCCCTATTGCCCTGTCCATAAAGTATGTTGGGCCTTTCCATGCAGCAAACTATATAAAGAACTTGACTGTGGCCAAATACCACTGCCTGTTTTCCAAAGCAAGTGCAAGGTGCTTTTGTCTGAATTGTTGTGTGGGAGATTTGCAGGTACCCCATATAATGAAAGACTGCCCATGTAACAAACAGAAAGTAGAATGCATCTACCACATTCTATTGTCATGCAGTTTCTATGAACAGGCTGTGGTTGCCAGCTAGAATTCCCAATTTTAGACACAGGCTGAAACACTCTGGCACTTCTTGTAGTCTTTTACCAATGTTTTTAGCCAACATGTATTTTAAGCAGTTTTTAACATTTGCAAATTTTATCCATTGCAAATTTGTGTGTTCAATCAACTGGGTGTTCTTAATCTCATTACTTGCATACCTTGTACGCCTACGGTACAATGAGGGTCTTGGACCATAATAAAATGTTGTGTGTGTGTGTGTGTGTAACTGCCTCCTTTAGGCAAGTTGGAATATTGCCTTGTTCCAAGGAAGAATTGACTATACCCCCTTCACCCACTCTGCCAGCCCCCCCCCCTCGCCCTCTGGCCCATTTGATCAGCCAGGAAGGGCAAGGATCTAAAATCCATGTGGTAGCTCTAGCCTTTCCAAGGATCCTGTCCACATCCTCAGGCTGCACAAATTGAAAAGTATCCATCAACACTGTACAAGCAGAAGCCAGAAATACATCCATTGGAACTGTATCAGTAACAGCATCCAAGTTGGAACAGATCTGAATGACTTGATCTGCAAAGTGCCCTGCAAATCTTTTCACAGCAGGCTGCTGAATAGTCAGGGATTTCTCCTAGAGGGCCAGTATGTAATAGCCCTCTGACCACTCAAAACAGCTCAGCTGGATAGTTCCTTACAGATGCAATGGTGGCAGCAATAAATGATTTCTCTGTTTCCTCCATTCCTGTAGAGTAGACTTCCAAATATGCTTTAGTCCATGTTCGGCCAGATTCGCTTGAAGTTCTCCAACAACATCGCTCTAGCCTCTGTCTCACTTGATTCATCACCACCAACTCTTTGGAAAACCAAGGGGCTAGTTTGGCTGTGCTCCATGAGAGGGGACATTCAGGCATGATTGTATCCACTGCCCTGGCCATTTCCCTACTCCAGAGGTTAGCCAGAACTGTGACAAGTTCCTCCACACCACAATCACCACCATTCCATCCTGCACAGAAAACAAGGTCCAAAGTGTGCCGTGCAGCATGGGTAGAGCAAGGCACCACCTGGGACATGCCCATGGTTGTTATGGAGGCCATGAAGTCTTGTCCGATAGGGCAATGTCAACATGGACATTGAAGTCTCCCAGCACTATTAGCAACTGAGACTCAAACGCCATCTCTGAGACCACCTTCGCTAGCATTAAGCCATAGCAGTTAAAGTGGTGTCAAACTGCAGTAATTATGTAGTATATAGATGAAGGCAGTTTGGATGCGGCTTTCTGAACCCTTTTTGAAAATGGCAGACGCAGCTTCGAATTGGCAAATTACTTCCTGGTTTCTTACAACGCTTCAAAATCATGTCGAAATTAATTTAGAAATGAATTTAAAATGAATTTAGTAGCTTTATGAAAAAGCTAGACAGGCCTAATGCCCTATACTAGGCATGGTTTCGAACCCAAAAATCGTGATTCTAAAATCAAATGGGGGGGGGGGGTGATTAGTAATTGAAAGACTTACAAAAAATTCTCCCAAAATTTCTAAAATGTAACTTAATTACTAGCGAAATTCGTTAGTAGTTCGTATGCCAGCGCATGCGCATTCCAGATGGTTTTGGCCTACAACTCCCAGAAATCCTAACAGCTGGTAAATTGGCTGGGATTTCTGGGAGTTGTAGGCCAAAACTTGAATAAATCACACTGAATTCTAGATGGGACTCTCCAAATAGGAAGGAGGGAGGGAGGGGGTATTCTATTCTTGGAAGCAGCAAAAAAAAGGAGGAGGAGCCCCCCCTCGCTCCTCGCTGCCTCTCTCTCACCCTGATCCAACTTGCCCAGGCTGAGAGGAAAAGGAAAAGGCCTGAGGCTGTGAGGAATGGTGGGAGTTGAAGTCCAAAACACCTGGAGGGCTGAAGTTGGCCCCTCATGAAGCCTCTTCAAGGCTTTAGATCCTGGCAGGCAGAAGGGGCAGGGAGAGCCATCCACTCCTCCTGCCCTGCCAGGATCTAAAGCATCAAAGAGTATTGGGGTGAGAAACCAACCTAATGTATAATAGAATGAATGCTACTGTAAGTGCCTAATATTATAAGTAATCCAACTGGTCATATACCTACATTCCATGCACATGCAATAATACAGCAGTAATAACAATGGGAATAAGAAGAGGTAAAATTCAAAACCAAAGTATTCTGACTGTGGTCCCTCCTCAAACTGCAAAAGGCTCTTTCTCTATGAGCCTGGGAAAAGCCAAAACCCCGGGCACAGCGTTTGCTGCCTGGGTGCACACACATACATATTCTTTGGGGGGATTTGCTGCAGAATCCGGGCTCATAGAGAAGATTCTGCAGCAAATCCCCCCAAAGAATATGTATGTGTGTGCACCCAGGCAGCAAATGCTGTGCCCGGGTTTTGGCTTTTCCCGGCTCATAGAGAAGAGCCTTTTGCAGTTTGAGGAAGGACCACAGTCAGAAGACGTCGGTGTGAATTTTACCTCTTCTTATTCCCATTGTTATTACTGCTGTATTATTGCATGTGCATGGAATGTAGGTATATGACCAGTTGGATTACTTATAATATTAGGCACTTACAGTAGCATTCATTCTATTATACATTAGGTTGGTTTCTCACCCCAATACTCTTTGATGCTTTAGATCCTGGCAGGCAGGAGAGGGGAAGCCTGGAAAAATGAAAACAGAGAGGTTTACTCAGAAGTAAATCCACAAAGGAGGGCACTTCATCCAAAGTGCCCTCCTTTGCAGATTTACTTCTGAGTAAACCTCTCTGTTTACATTTTTCCAGGCTTCCAGCCGAAAGAAGGAGCGAGTTTAGGGCTTGCCTTGCCATAATACTTATTGGCAAGGGAGGCAGGAGGGTGGTGAGAGAGAAGGACCCCCCCCCCTTACGACCTAATAACGACACTTAAGAAAATCCTGGCCCCCGAAGTTCTATAAAGAAAGTCCACTTCCTGGTTGGCGTTCCAGATGCGGAAATACTCAAAAGTAGCATTTCTTACGAATTTCTTCTGAATCATTTCATTTTCATAACTTTTTTCTCATGCCTACCCTATACCATATGCCCATAGAAAACCAGGATAACCATTTCTAATAAACAAGAGCTGATCCAGTCTATTCAATGCAATTTTCTGAATCAGCATCCCAAAGAAATCCCAGAAACAGACTAAAAACCAAGACACCAAGAAATAATTGAGGGGTGTGAAAGCAATTCATATGAAAAGTAGTGCAAAAAGACAGTTTTACTGATTCCAAAGGTCCATTTACACTGTCAGATCAATATAGTTTGGCAATACGTGAACTTAACTACCATGACTCAATATTATGGGATCCTAGGATTTGCAGTTTGGTGAGGCACCAGCACACTATCAAAGATAGAGAAGGATAAAGGCTTTTTAAAATTACAAGTCCCATGATTCCATAGCATCAAAGCACGGAAGTCAAAGTGGTCCCAAACTGCATTAATCCAACAGTGCAGATACACCCTAAGACACAAAACACCCAGATTCTCTGTGTAGCATCCATGAGTCCCAGAGAGCAGGGAGGTTGGTTTGTTGTGGTCTATTGTAATTCCGTCTTCCTAATAAAGTGCTTTAACTGTCAGTCTTCCAGGGGTGAATGAACATATCTGAAATAAGAGAAACACTACATAATAATCTAGCTGTTTTTGAGAGAAATGCAGCCTCCGTGACCATCGTTCTCAGCTAGGCATGACCAGCGACGGAGGAGCTGCCGGATCTCCTCGAGACGCCATCTTGAAAACTACCCTTCTGAAATTACTTCCAATTAATTGCATGATTTATATTCCGAGGACGTCAGAAGTGAGATTGAGTTACTACGGTAACTAAATGAGTAGGTGAATGAGATGGTGGAACGAACACCTTTCCTCGCCCTCCATCGCGTTTCACTTGTGTGTACCATTACATTCAGGATTATTTTTTATTAAAAAAAAGCATTTGAAGAATGTATTTCCTTTTTCAAAAAGGAAGACTTCAAGGAGGAAACAGGAGGAGCACTAGTCAGAACCATGATGTGACCAGGAATGAAAAACTGAAGAGAGATGAGCAAATGTTGTCTTTCTCCCTACCTACCTTTCCTCTGACAACCCACATCTACCTTGTTAGCAAATAATAATTGTAATTTCATATATACTGTATATATATATAGAGAGGGGGGGGGGGCAAAGGAGTGCCTCAAGGTAAAGAGAAGAAAAGCATGCCATACCAGAGAGAGAGAGAGAGAGAGAGAGAGAGAGAGAGAGAGAGAGAGAGAGCAGAGAGAGAGAGAGAGAGAGAGAGAGAGAGAGAGATTGCTGTCTGACATTGGGTGCAGCAAAGCTTAGAAGCCTACGCGTGCTTCTTATTAAAGAGCTTGCTCTCAATTCTCCTCGGCTGAATTTTCATCAATAGAGCCCTAACAATAACAAATGGCAACATGGCATCGGCGTGGGACTTTTGCAGCTACAGACGTGTCATGGAGCTGGCTGCGAACTCTATCAATTTTCCACTTTCCCACTTCCATGGGCCTGCTTGTAAGGATGGAAAAGACCTTCCTCTGTCTTCTCACCATATAAAAAACACATCTTTTGGGAATATTTCCTGGACAGCAGAGGTGCCTTTTTCCATAAAGGCTGGATTATTTTTTTAATTTTTCTCCCATAAGTATCATCCATAGCGGTTACACCAGGGCTGCCCAGGAAGTCGATCATGATCGACCAGTCCATCCCGGGACCGAAGGAGGTCGATCCCAGCTAGGTAGGGCACTTCTCAGAGAGGGTGGAGCCAGACCGTGCCAAGCCCCGCCCCTCCCCGGCTTCGTCACTCCCAGCAGCTTCTCCAGGCTTGAGTATGGTAATGCCAAGCCAGTGGTGACATAGCTAGGATAAGGCTGGCTTGACATTGCCATCCTCAAGCCTGGAGAAGCTGCTGGTAGAGCGGAAGCCAGAGGGGGGCGGGGCCAGGCTGCACCAAGCCTCTCCCCTCCCCTCTCCAGCCTTGAGGAGGTATAGATCTTTCTGGCTTGGTTTTATTATAAGTAGCTCGCATGCTGAAAAAGTGTTACCCCATTAATGCCAGGGTGTCTCTGTATTTGGTTTCTGCAGCTGGCTCTAAGCAGGTTGCTTAACCCATACTTTATCTATCTGTCTAGAGCAGTGGTTCTCAACCTGTGGGTCTTCTGATGTTTTGGCCTTCAATTCCCAGAACTCCTAACAGCTGGTAAACTTGCTGAGATTTCTAGGAGTTGTAGGCCAAAACACCTGGGGACCCACAGATTGAGAACCACTGGTCTATAAGCTGAGTATGATTGTCTTTTAAGGGTTGAGTCTTGGTGGTGGGTCTATAAGTGACTTTGAGATCTATTCTGGATCCACACATGGTCTTTCACATTGAGGACATAGAGTGCCAGATTGAAGGTGGTCACAACAACAGTTTGTTGGCATTTATTTATTTATTCATTCATTCATTCATTCGACTTGTACACCGCCACTCCCAAAGGCTCGGGGCAGTTGACAAAGCTGAATAAAACAGTAAAACAATAAAACAAAACATATTAAAAGCATAACATTAGGATTCAAAGGTTTGCTTGAACAAAAAAGTTTTGCAAGCTTTGCGAAAGGTCATTAGGTTTCGCATAGCTTGGGTCTCGGATGGTAGAGAACTGGGGCAATGATAGGAAAGGCCCTCCGTTGGGTTGCTGTTAGATGATAAGATTTCATGCTAGGAATGACCAAAAGATTCTGGTCTTAGGACTGTAGTGATCTCAAGGGACTATATGGGAACAGGCGATCGTTCAAGTACACTGGCCCAAGACCATGTAAGGCCTTGAAAGTTAAGACTAACAATTTGAATGTAATCCAGTACTCAATTGGTAGCCAGTGCAGTCCCTGCAGAACCGGGGTGATGTGGCAACTCACAGGCTCCCCCGTGAGCAGCTGGGCTAGTGCATTCTGCACTAGCTTGAGTTTCCGGATCACAGTCAAAGGCAGGCCAAAGTAGAGAGCGTTACAGTAGTCAAGTCTTGAGATGACCGTAGCCTGGATCACCATGGCCAGGTCGTTCTGGGACAAATAGGGGGCCAGCCGCCTAGCCTGTCACAGATGGAAAAATGCTGTTCTGCTGACCATGGAGATTTGAGCCTCTATAGTCAGCAGAGGGTCCAAAAGGACTCCCAGGCTTTTTACTGGTGATGACGGGCATAATGCCGCGCCATCCAGGGTTGGTAGCTTGACATCCCTATCGCCCGGACAGCCTAGCCAGAGGATTTCCGTCTTCTCTGGATTCACCTTCAACCTACTGGCTCGCAGCCATCCAGTAACGGCTTCAAGGCACAGATGGAAATTATTGGGTACGAAGTCCGGCCGGCCCTCCATCTTCAGAATGGGCTGAGTGTCATCAGTGTACTGATGGCACTCGAGCCCAAAGCTACACACCAGCTGAGCAAGTGGTCGCATTTAGATGTAAAATAACAGCGGGGAGAGTATGGCCCCCTGAGGCACCCCACAAACCAGGGGGGAACCCCTAGAGGTCAACTCTCCCCACCTCACTCGCTGGATCTGATTGTGGAGGAAGGAGAACAGCCAATTTAGGGCTGTCCCCCTCACTCCAACCACGGCAAGGCGGTGAGTCAAAAGATCGTAATCAACAGTATCAAACGCTGCTGTGAGGTCCAATAACAGAAGCAGTGCCAATCTGCCTTCTTTTTTTCTTCTCACCCTTTATTAATATCTCTTCAAAATCCATAGCACTATTGGTGCTATTTACTTAGGCAATCTGTCATAGTCCGAGGATGATGGTTCTCCATGTGTAGTGTCTTGGCGGTGGGTTTGTAGGTGGCTGTGGAGCCCTATTCTTGATTCGCTGCATAATAACAACAACAACAACAATAACAACTTTATTTTTATACCCCACCTCCATCTCCTCGAAGGGAGTCGGGGCGGCTTACATGGGGCCAAGCCCAGTGACACAGAGTTAAAACATAGCATATAAAATATAACAGTAATATAAAACAACATAAAAACAACATTATACCAATAATAAAACCCAAAAAAACCCATCATAAGCAACAACCAAAGACATACTTCAAGTCTCATTGTGGGAGGCAGGTCTGGAGTGCAAACAGGCATGTTCTCCAGCAGTGAGGACATGTGTTTCTAAGTGGAAGGCATTCCTGCTCAAGGTTGGTTTGATGCACCCTCCTCTTGCTTTCATCATCCATTCATGCCTCTTCAAATTCTGCAGCACTGATAGTCACAGTTGACCTCCAGTTAGAGTGCTCAAGGGCCAGGGCTTCCCGGTTCTTGGTGTCTATGCCACAGTTTTTAAGGTTGGCTTTAATCTCATCTTTAAATCTCTTTTCCTGTCCACCAACATTATGTTTCCTTTTCTTGAGTTGGGAGTATAGTAACTGCTTTGGGAAATGGTGATTGGGCTTTCGGACGTAGGAGCATTGCTTCAATGCTTGTGGTATTTGCTTCTTCTAGCATGCTGACATTAGTCTGCAGGATTTTGTTCCAGGAGATGAGTGTGACATTGGTAGACAGTCCACATTTCACAGGCATATAACAGGGTTGGGAGGACTATAGCTTTATAAACAAGCACCTTGGTGTCCCTACGGATGTCCCAGTCTTCAAACACTCTCTATTAGTGCTAACTGTTAGAACATTCGAAGGCCAGGACTTCTCAGTTCTCACTGTTTATTTGACATTTTAAGGTTAATTTTAAGACTATCTTTAAATCTCTTCTGTTATCCTCTGACATTCCATTTTCTGTTCGTAAGTTGAGAATAGAGAAACTGCTTTGGGAGATGGTGAATGGTTATTCAGACAACATGGCCAGTCCAGAAAGTTGATGACAGTATCATCACTTTAATGCTGGTGGTTTTTACTTCTTCCAGAACATTGTTGTTTATCTGCCTATCCCCTTCCCAAAGGATTTGCATGATTTTTTGAAGACAATGTAGATAGAATTTTTGCAGAAATTGAGTGTGACATTTGTGTCCATGTTTCATAGGCATACAATAGAGTAGGAAGGACAATAGCTTTATAAACAAGCATCTTAGTATCCCTACGAATGTCCCAATCGTCAAACACAATATGCTTCAGTAAAAAAAAAATGCTGTAGTCACAAAACTCAGAAGTTGTTGTATTTTGGTATACTTTCATTCAGGGGTGGATAAAACAAGCTTTTTTTCCATCTACAGGCACATCTACACTATAGAACTAATACAGTTTGACACCACTTTAAATGCCATGACTCTATGCTATGGAAAAATGGGAACTGTAGTTTTACAAGGTCTTCGGCCTTGCCAAAGAGTGCTGGTGCATCACTCTTTGGCATCTCTTTGGCAGAGAGGGTGTTCAAGACTTTGTAAAACTACAACTCTCATAATTCCATTGCATTCAGCCATGGTGATTCATGTGGTGTCAAACTGAATTCATTCCACAATTTAGATGAACTCTAAGATCTCGTCTTATTTTTATTTTTTTTGACTGAATTTTGATTAAGATATGGAACACTTTGAACTTTTTCCATGTCTTCATCTTTAATTTTAAACTTGTCTGAATAATCTATAGTCATTATTTCTGTTTTCTTAATGTTTGACTATAAACCCACCTTCTTTGACTTTTTCAAAAATATTGATATTCAGTAACATGAAGATTATACTAGATATATAGATGTCTGTGCCATACAAATGCTGTACAGGGCACAGCGACAGCCCACTGAACTCCTTGTCATTCTTTGGCAAAGTTAATCCTTCTGTTCGGAAATGGCTCTTTCTTCCATGACCCCTTGCCATCCACACAATGGAGCCATTAGTTGGCCAGTGGTGAAAAGATCATTGTCCCCAAGCAGTTTTTGTGAGTGTGACAACTATAGTGCTCTTGTGCTTCACCAAATTACAAATCCCAGGATTCCATAAGATTCCAAAATAAAATGGAAAATAGAAGGCAAACAATTAGAACAAGTTAGATCCTTCACTTACCTAGGATTAGACTTTGCAGAAAATGGTCTATGGCACAATCATTTCCACAGGTGTTCAACTAAAGCCAAGGGCAGAATGTGCTTACTTTTAAAGCTGCTAAATCAACGGCAACCGGGCTCCCTCGCTCCCCTTCTGAAAGTTTACAATCATAAAATCTCCCCGCTGCTTCTTTATGGTTCTGAAATCTGGGGTGCAAATGGTACTCCTCTCTTGGATAAGGCCCAAGCTCAACATCTGAAGTGGTTCCTAGGGGTTGATAGAAGCTCCCCAGCAGCGGCAGTTAGGGCGGAGTTGGGAATATTTTCCATTAGCACACAATCTAAGATCAGAGCCTTTAACTACTGGCTCAAGGTCATGGAGATGGAGGCGTCTCGCCTCCCAAAATTATGTTTGCTGGAACAATCTAGCAGTTTTTATAAAATTATGTTTGTTTGAACAATCAGAAGGTGTGGCATTCAGGTAATATTGGTCCACCTATCTGGTCAAGAGCTAAGTATGCACTTCAAAGAAGTGCGCCAACGAATTAATGACATTGCAGCCCAAACCGATATAGACTCCTTGGGTTCTACTGTTTCCCTGAGATGGTTGAGTGGTTTTAGGAAATCCTTCCAATTAACCACCTACTTACAGCAAGGAAGGCAACACCACCTAAGGAAAATTTTCACTAGAGCCAGGTTTGAGCAGTTAGATTCAATGGTGAGATATGGGAGGTTCAAGAAAATTCCCTATGAAGAGCGTATCTGTATTTGTGGTGCCCCTGAGATCGAAGATCTAACTCATCTTCTGCTCTATTGCAAAATCTATCAAAAAGAGAGAAAACAACTGCTAGAGATATTTCTCGTGGGGAAAAAAAACATTGGGACCCTCTAGCAAAAGTCTCACTTCTGTTGGCCGGCTCCAACAAGCTGATAACAGATGCTACTGCTCGTTTTCTCTGTAAAGCCATGAAACTAAGATCTGATTACATAGATGCAATTGGAATAAATTGTGTTGGAGATGAGGACCTGTGAACTGTTATCACCTCCCTTAGAATCCCTCCTGCTGGGCAAAAAGGGGGTCTAAATGATGTAATGGTCTAGAATTCTCCTCAGATTGTTTTTAGAATTATTGCGATGTGACTGTATTCTGTGTGTGTATTTGATATGGCTTTTGGCTAATCAATAAATTGTGTTGTTGTTGTGACATAAGATGCAGCATAACAGTTCAACTGAAATCATAGTACTACACAAGGCAACCTACATATCCATGAAACCTATATACGCACTTACCTGAATCTGACAAAATATGCCATTTTTAGACATTTCCTAGGTCCTCCAGAATGACTCTATGGTATGATCAGGGCAGAAACAGTAGGATTCACTATTACCAACATATCTTTGAATATATCCCTTACCTATACTGTGATTTTACTCTGTTTGCACCATGTGAAGCTGCCTTAATTTGAGAGTATTTTTTCAGCTTATTAGTTAACACCTAACCAGTAACTGCATCAACTCTTCCCTACAAAGCTTCCCATCTCTTTTTTTAAGGGTTCACGAATGCTGTTTATTTTCTGATCAGGTACAAAAGACATGGCTGTTACAATTCCATATATTAAATCATGTAAATATTCAGTTTAAACAGACACACACACATCTCTTTCCTCTCAATTTTTCTTTCCCAATCAAAGGTGGACAAAGTGTGATTTGCCATCTATGTATCAAACTTGAGGATCTGTTTTGCTGCTCCTAGAGCTTCCATGGATATTTCCAAACCCAGGCTTATGACAGCTAAATGAGGGATTTTGATTCAATAACAATTCTGCTCCCATATCAAACTTTCCTCCAGCCCCTAAATTTCTAGCATTGCAACAGCTTAATGGAACATTTTTGAAATTTTGGGCATCCAAAGAAAAGGGCAATCACTTTCCCAGGGCAATGTGAACAATACATATATAAAGCCTCTAGTTGTGGATTAACAATGCATAATGTTAGGAATGTATAGTAAGAAATACAAGTTCATTTTGACCATGGACAATTTGTATTTGGAAGTTCAGTTCCCCCAGTCTCATTTCTTTATAGCAGTGGTTCCCAACTGTTTTTTGACCAGGCAACACTTTTGACCAGGGACCACTTTTGACCAGGGACCACTCTCAAACATTAGTACCAAAAGGGTTACAAATCAGGTTTTGGTCAACTTTAGATTTGGCTCGGTTATTTGGAGGGTACTGATTCAGAAAAAAATCATTGGATAGACCATACTAGCTCTAGTTTCTGATACAGAGCACCGGGAATGTGACGCAGCTGACTAAGTGTCAGCTGCATAAGATATCTCTGACCAATAGGTCATGAGTTCGAGGCCTGCTCGGGTCGAGGTGGGTGCTCAACCTTTAAGTGTAGCCTGCTGCCGACCTTTGCAGCCCGAAAGACAGTTGCAGCTGTTAAGTAGGAGATAAAGGTACCACATTAAGTGGGGAGGCAAATTTTGACTGAATTATGAGGCTATTAAAGAACTCCAGGAACGCTGAGGAATGCGGAAGGAACAACAAGGGACACTGAGAACACTGAGAGATGAGGAGTGTGTCAGCTCCCCCTGGTGGCCAGAGTTTGCCTCTGTTTGTCTATGTGTGTGTATTGTGGAAAATGGCAGGGATTGTCTGCTAAGTATGTGTACCTGTAATCCGCTCTGAGTCCCCTTCGGGGTGAGAAGAACGGAATATAAATAAAGTGTATTATTATTATTATTATTATATGCCATCCAGTAGTCGCCATCTACTCGCCCACAGAAAACCATATTTAATGATCTATAGCTGATGTGGTCTATTCAAGGGGACGGGGCTGAGTGGCAGGCGGTGCAAAAGAAGCAGAAATAAGATAAAGAAAGTAAAATAAAAAAATAGGAAGAATGCTTGCAGAACAGACTTTTGCCCTTGCAGTCCACTGTTGACCCACAGCTTAAGAACCACTGCTTTATAGGTACAATCCTTTCAAGCCTCCCAGACCTTCCAATTCATAAAATTCTAGAATTGGAAGAGACCCCAAGGAGTATTCAGTCCTGTCCCCTTCTATAATATGAGAACACACCATCTAAGAACTTGACATGACCATCCAGCATCTGTTGAAAAAAGGGAGATGCCATCACACCCTAAGGCAACAGCATATTTCATGGTCAAACAACTCTTACTGCCAGGACATTCTTCCTAATATTTGTATTGAATCTCTTTTCCCTGTAGGTTGAATCCATTGCTCCATGTTCTGGTCTCTAGTGCAGCAGAAAACAACCCTACTCAATCTTCAACATAACTTTCAAATATTTAAACATGTCTCTCTTGTCTCATTCTCTTAGCCTTCTCTTCTCCAACCTAAACATACTTGGCTTCCCAAGCTGCTCTTTATATGAATTCATGCTTTGCAAGCCTTTTGATCATTTTGGTCACCCTGCTTTGGACATGTTGTTGTTTATTCGTTCAGTTGCTTCCAACTCTTCATGACCTTATGGACCAGCCCACACCAGAGCTCCCGGTTGGCCGTCACCTCCCCCAACATCTTCAGGGTCAAGCTAGTCAGATCGAGGATACTATCCATCCATCTTGCCCTTGGTCAGCCCCTCTTCCTTTTTCCTTCTATTTTCCCCAGCATAATTGTCTTCTCTAAGCTTTCCTGTCTTTCCATTATGTGGCCAAAGTAGCTTTGGACATGTTTAAACACAAAAGCTGGACTAGAGAAAAACAGGTTACAAATTGAAATTACCAAAAGTATCACAATTTGATTCATGTTGTATACTATCTTCTATCCCACACTCAAGAAGAAACCATGGAAATAGGCTGTAATAGTCAATTCCTAGAACCAGATGTAATGTTGCATTAGAAGTGCCCCACAGCCCACCAAGATATTGATTAGCCACTTCTCCCTCTACCATTGCCCACCCCTGTCATAGATTAATACAGTTTCACAGTTCCACCATTGCATGCCTGCCCCACCCAACATTATGTTTCAGCCTCTGATAAATATGGGTCTCTGCTGAGATCCTAATAAATCATTGTACAAATTATTAGCTGTATGTTGTCTTGTGCACTGATTATACTAATAAATAATGCCTCCTAAATGAAACAAAAAGAATTTGGGAGGTGGTGTAGAGAAAAAATACCCATCTTCCCAGTGGAGCCATTACAATTAAGCTATTTTGACAGCACAATTAGGGTTAATTGGTCTCTGGGATTTAAAAAAAATATCCCCATTGTTCATCTGTTCCAAAATTATACATATGCACTCCAAGTAAACACTATCATCACCATCCAGGCATACAGTTCCTTGAGAATTAAAATGCTTGCCACGTCAACACTGTATACAGTTCTCAAGATGTAAATGCAGGGATGTGAAACTCCACTTCAAGTGGATGTTCTGTGGTCTTCTCATGAACAAGGGAGTTTGAAGAGGGAATTCAAATTGCCTCTTGAAAAGCACGCTCCTCAAGCAACTTTCCTATGTGGGGAGAAGATGTCCTTATTTCCTACTTGAGGTGGTAATATGTTGTTGTTGCTGTTCTGTACTTCTGGTTGACTTGGACTAGTGAAGAGCCTACTCTATGGCCGTCTTGACAAGATTTACTTAGAGTCTTCCTCTGAGGATGAGATGCTGTAACTTGCTTGATGTTACCCAGTGGGCGTCTATGACCCATCCACCCATCTTGCCATTGTTCGGCCCCTCTTCCTTTTTCCTTCCATTTTTACCAGCGTCATTATCTTCTCCAATCTTTCATATCTCTTTATTATGTGGCCAAAGTACTTCACCTTTGCCTCTAATATCCTTCCTTTCAGTGAGTAGCTGAGCATTATTTCCTGGAGTATGGACTGGCTTGGTCTTCTTGCGGTCCAAGGTACTCTCAGAATTTTCTTTCAACACCACAGTTCAAAAGCTTCTATCTTTTTTTGCTCAGCCTTCTTATACAATTGCTTTAACTATGCAGATTAGGTCTGGTTGATCCCCCCCAAAAATGGTCCAAAACATGTTTCGGATGTAGGGGGTGCTGGTGCTTCAAATTTTAAATGATTTCTGAAATTTTCTGGGAAAATGGCTCAAAATTGCCAAAATTTCAGAAATTTCGGAAATGCTTCGTTAATGGCCGCCTGGGAGGGAAAGAAAGCAGTGTCCAAACCAGACAGGAGGGGAAAGGAGGCCGGGTCCAAACCGGGTGTTTTATTCAATCCGAATTTATTCCGAATTCAGAAGCATTCCAATGAACCTAACCAGGCCTAATGCAGATCTTTGTTGCTAGTGTGACGTCTCTACTCTTCATTATTTTATCGAGATTGGTCATTGCTCTCCTCCCAAGAAGGAAATGCCATCTGATTTCCTGGCCGCAGTCTGCATCTGCTGCCATCTTTGTGCCTATAAATACAAAGTCTGCCACTGCCTCCATGTTTTCTGCCTCTGTTTGCTAGTGATCAATCTATCTGGTTTCCAAAATCTTAGTTTTGGCTCTGAAGCTGTTCAATAATGCATGGAAGGGATTTGGGTTGTCACAGTTAACAAAAGTCATGGGTTGTTCTGAATTCTTCCAGGTGACAAGCAATGGGCACTAGCCATGTCACATCCACTGTGGTGACAAAAATAGGAGAAGGTAAACAAAGGCAACAGAGGCTATATCGAATAGTGAGAAAGGCAGACAAAAAGCGCAAGGCTAAATAGAAAATATATATATAATTCAATAATCAGTACATACGTGCACCTAGGTAGTGGACCATGCAGGGTAGACAAATCCCGGGCACTCAGGAAGAGGGGAATTCCCCAGAACCAATACAAATAAAGGCAATATGCCTCACAATGAGTGAGTCCCGAAGTTCAAAGCCCGTAGGCAATAGAGTTCCTGTAGTGCGAAGAAGTCCGTTCTCCCAGGTAGACACCAATTGTAAATCCATTGATGGGAGAATAGGAAAGATAGTTCAAGGGATCGGGATGATGGAAGGCATTAAGGGAAAAATTCCAGGACACTGGAGACCGTTGATGGGGGCCTCCTCTGAAGTAATGTGGATGAAGAATCGCCGACGGCAAGCATTCGCTGTGTTTTCGGCCGCTGAGAAACCGTTTCGCCGCTTGGCTTTTTCAAGGCGTTTATATGGCATAATAGCGTCCCATATTTACAATAAAGAGGTTCGACCGACCTAACCCTGCTTCCAAAGAAGTAGGGTGACCCGTGGGTGCAGGGTTAGGTCGGTCGAACAGACAAATCCATCCCAGAACCAATCTGGAATTCTACACTTGGAACAACTCCAACATAAGGTATCAATGTAGAACCTCACTTGGAAGGATAATCTGCAAATCAGATTTATTTATTTATTTATTTATTTACGGCATTTTACCCCGCTCTTCTCAACCCCCGAAGGGGGACTCAGAGTGGCTTCCAAAAGGCACAATTTAATGCCTACATCACAATCGCAGTATAAAAACACAGTATAAAACCCTCCAGCATTCGACACTAAAATACATTAAAATACAATTATATTCACACATCCTATGATTTCACCTATGTTAAAAACAGTGTTCCGTCCATAAAAACATTGAGCCCTACTCACCAACTTCCATTAAAACTACTAAAGTGCCGTCCTGTGCACTTTAGGCTTTCACTTTTTTCCTAAATGCCAGGAGGGATGGAATTGATCGTATGTCACTAGGGAGTGCATTCCACAGACAGGGAGCCACCACCGAGAAGGCCCTCTCCCTCGGCCCCACCAGCTGCACCTGGGAAGCCGGCGGGAGCGAGAGCAGGGCCTCCCCAGATGATCTTAAAGTACGAGGTGGGACGTAGCGGCAGATGCGTTCGGACAAGTAAGCTGGGCCAGAACCGTATAGAGCTTTAAAGGTCAAAACCAGCACTTTGAATTGAGCCCGGAATTGGACCGGCAGCCAGTGGAGCCGACACAACAGGGGGGTGGTATTCTCAATAGGAAAAGTATACTGTTCTTAGATAGTGTTCAAGATTTTTTTTCATAAACTCTTAGAGTTAAGAACAGCCAGTTCATCCGAACTAGACCAAAATAAGCCTCAACCAGAGAACAAATATTTTGCTCTTTGAAGCATTTCTTCACTAAGCATTCTTCAAGGCATTGACCAGGCTTAATGAATTAAAACAACAATTAAGAAAAAAATAAATATGCAATAATCAGCAGTAAGTTAAAGGTTCTAGCTAAGTATTAATTTTTTAAAAAAGTTTCAAGAGGTGCCAAAATACCAAAAGGATAGACTCCTCACATATTCTGTTGGTGTAGGATGGAAATAGTCCTTGAAAGCATTAGCCGCCAGTGCTGCATGACATTAACACAAGCCTGTGCACTATGACAAAGAAACTCAGACTAAGAATTTAAGCTTGCACACCTTCTTGCTGTAGTCCTGTTGGTGACATATGCATTTATAACTCATGGCTTTCATCCTTGCCTAAATAGTTTGTTTTGGACAGAATGCAAGGGGATGTTCACTAGTACCTTGTGTACTGTTGAAAAACTCCCCATAGCCATAATAAAGTGAGAGACTATCATTTCAAGAGATTATTAAGTAGGAGACATAGATCTAATGAGACAATGGCTAGGAAATTTATAGGCAGCTGACACCAGTATCAGGTGACAGCTGCCTATACATTTCCCAGCCATTGCTTGGTGGCTTTGCTGTTTTCAGCCCTCCTCCTTGTTAACTAGCAGTACTTTTGGAACCTACAGTGTTTGTCTGTTTATGATTTATGACTCTGTTTTACTTCTTGCAACCATTATTTGTTTATTTTGACTACTGATTTGTTGAGCAACCTCTGAACCAGCTGATGACCACTCAGTTGCTTCTCCCTTCATCCCATTGGGTACTCTGTGACTGATGTGGACTGAATTAACTCCTTAATAGCTCTTACAGATGTATTTTATTGTGTTTATTGCTTTTATTGTGTTTAATTTTTTATGTTGTTGATATTTTGTGATGTGTTGTTCGGGCACGGCCCCATGTATGCTGCTCTGACTCCCCTCTGGGGAGATGGATGCGGGTTACAAATAAAGTTTTAATATTATTATTATTACATCCCAAATACCTGATTTCTGGGCCCCTGAGATATAAGATATGAAGTAAATTAGAAGATACAGCCTAACAGCAAGCCATGACCAACAGATAAACAATGAGATGGAGGTCAGAGAGGTTGAGCGCTGTCTTTTATTTTTGCTTTTGGCTTTGCAAGTTTTGATGTGTGTTTTTCTACCTGGGACTCATCTGTTTCAGCAAAAAAAACATCAAGACCTTCAAAGCCAAACTTTGCAGTTAGGAAACCTCAACTTCATTGGCAAGGAGAAACAAGAAACTAATCTTCTGATGGATAGGAGTCAGGGGAGAGAAAAGATTTAGAAATCAAGAGGAGCAAGAGGCAAAATTTAAGAGAGCACATCAACCAGAGAAGGGAGGAAAGTAGGCCAAAGGCTCCTGGAGGAAAGTAAGATTGAGAGGCACTAGAATAGGGAAAGTGATTGAAGGCACTGGACCAAGAACAATAAGGGATTGCTGAAATAGGGGACCTGGATACCAGGCACAGCAGCTAACTGGGCTAGCTTGAGGCATTGTTCTTGGTTGTTTCTTCTTCCTGTCACTCATATGTGATATGCTTGAGTGCGTATACACATATGTATAGGGTAAATAGTTATTGTAGGCACCGTGGCACCCCCGCCGTGGTTTGGGAGAGAGCATCATCAGGATGGCCTTCCAACTATGATTGACTGACAGGTACAGCCAAAGAATTTTGGTTGGCCTTTGAGATCCTTGGTGCACGCATGTCCTTGGAGGTGGTCAGAGGGAGTGACACCTGGCCCAGGGACAAGGCTCACAAGGTGGCCATTAACCCACGAGTTACATTGTATGTGTTTACGGATTTTCTCTTTACAGGTTATTATGAGTTATTTCAATAAATAGGTCAGAAAATAGCTCTTTAGATCTATTTTCTTGTGTCTGGTCTCTTTATTTCATGAACAAAGGTTGATTTTGTTCCTTGCATTTTTCTTGGAGATGTCATGCAGTAAATATCATATCTACTGTCCCTCTGGTGGGGCAGAAGCCATTCTGGGATTCAGGGAGGATATCTTCTGAAATAGGAAGAAGTCGGTTTGCAAGGATTCTTGAATTTTCTCAGAGGAGGTTAAAAGAGAGATACCTTGTTAGTTTCCATAGCCTGTTCTTTCCCCTTTTTTGAAAAGGGTAGTGATAGTAATGTCCTTAGAAGGTGGGCAGGGCATATAGCATGAACAAAAGACAACCAATGGACATGTTGACTAATGAACTGGATACCAAGAGACCAAAAGTGGCCTTTGGGCAGACCTTGTATTTTATAGGACAAACCAATGGTTAAGCTATTTATCCAGAAATAAAAAAGGAAAGCATAGGATCGTATATTTTGGCAAATGGTAGGTTTGTTTGAAACCCAAAGAAGTGGATCAATGACAAATCAGATGGGATAGGATAGTGGTGTCTGCTGAGATCTTCTTGGCCACCCACACTTTTTCAATGAGCTGGTGAAGTTGTTTCAGTTGCGTCTACTAGGCTTGGGTAAGTTCGGTCGGAATGCTCGTAAATGCTCGTAAATTGGAATGAATTCAGATTAAACCCACTTTTGAAGCAGTTTCAAAGCGATTTAAGCAACCCGGAACCATTTTTTTCCAATCCAGGGAGTGGATTGGAAAGGAATCAGCCTTAGATTCCCGCCCCTCCCGAGGTGGTTTCCCCTCATTGGCTGGAGGCAAGCAGCTGTAGAGATTGCAAAAGGTCCTGCAGTTTAACAGCAGTTAAAAACTCACGGTTTCCCTTCCCTGGCGAGTGGCGATGCAAAGAGGGGTGAGGTGGGTGTGGCTAATAACAGCTATTTTTGAAGGTCACGCCCCCAGAAGGCCATCATAGAGATTGCACAAGGTCCTGCTGTTAAACTAAATATAAATATAAAATAAACTGAATTTACAAAGTTGTCTAAAGAGAAGGCAGCAAATCCTTTCCCTGCAATAAGGATAGCATGTGTCCACCACAAAAGGGGAGCCTCCATTACTCTCCAGTCCTTCCTTTTCAGCAAAACATGTGTCTTGGCTGCCCATGCCCTGCCTCTTGCTGTTTGCCACTATTTGCCACATTTTTTTCTTTTTGCCATTTTCCCCTGGCAGGGATCGAACTCACTGACTTCTGTTTATTAGGCCGGCACGTTCTCCCTGAGCCTGTAGTAAAAATCAAGTCAGAACTTATACTTCAGTAAGAAGCCAGTTCTTCTTTTTCCTGTAGTGGGGTCAGTCTAGCCCCAATTCTTCCAAAACTTGAAGACATTCCTTCTTTCATCCATCCCTTTAGAGTCCCATAGGATTGCTGCACTGGGGAGTTTGGAAACTACATCTCTCGTGTATATAAAATTGCCTCAAAAGCATCACATGTCTTCTGTTGTCACATTGTCTTGTGCTCCTGAGACCCCATTCCCTTCCCTTTGGTGAGAAACCATGTTCTTGCTCCCAAAGAAGGGGGTCAGTCTAGATGTCCCTTGATGGGGTCTCCTCTGTATATGATTTCTGCCCCCCCCCCCAAAGACCACACAAAGAAACAGGAAAACACTTTCAAAATGCAAACCAGGAATTATTTTTTAAAATACTTTTTAAAAAATTGAAAACATTTCCTTGGCATGGGAGGGGTTCGAACTCATGGACTTCTGTTTATTAGGCCGGCGCTCTCTCCCTGAGCCACGCTAACCCTGTAGTAAAACCAAGTCAGAACGTGTATTTAAGATGGGTCACTCTATAAAAACTTTTTATAAAAACTTTGAAAATTTGCCAGAAATCCATGGATAAGTCAAAAGTTATGAAATTTGGTGAGCTAGCAGTGATCTATGTGTTCTATCACTGTAGCAAGTTTCATCATGATTGGTCTAAAATGCACATGCATGTCTGCCAATAACGAAGCAATTCTGAAATTTCTGAAATTTCGAACTTTTTCCCCCAGAAATTTTTGGAAATCATTTCAAAATTGAATCGCCAGCGCCCCCTACATCCAAAATGAGTTTTGAACCTTTTTAAAAATCAAACAGGCCCAGCGTCTACCTTTAGTAGATACCGCTAAAGAAAGGACAGAAATAGTTGTAACAAGAAGTCCACTGAAAGGGAAGAGGCATTCTCTCAGGTTTATTCATGGGTTTTCCACTTTCATGGAGTCCTGAACCCCTAACCCCCATGAAAATGGAGGACCTACTGCTCTGCTAAAATTGGATGAAGAGTGCTAAAGGCTTATACCAGTACAGGGTCCTTGTATTGTATTCAGCCTAGTAACCTTATGTGAGAATCCCTCATGGGTTTGGACTACAACTCCCAATTTTTTAAATATGATTACACTGTCTGGGACTACTAGGAGGTGCATTACAACCAAATTTAGAGAGTCACACAATCCCTACATTTGTTATAAACAGATATCATTCCAAAGTTGCACATTCATCAACGTGATGTCAAGTTGTCATCCCACAAGAATGGCAATAAGGAAAAGGACGTGGCTAGACTAAAGAGCTCAGTGTTTGGAGCAACTCGGTGATGTCACTACCTTTTCCCTCTGCTCACTTCAAAACCATTCCACTTTCTTTATTCTTCTCCCTTTCCGAGCAATAGACATTAGATTTTAGAATGAAGAAGTGTAACGTGTGTGAGAGAAAAACACACAGAAAAAATCATGTCCACTATGAATAGACGTCTTCAATTCAAGTGGGAAACACACATCATGAATGTCAATATTTAGTGCCAATTGAATTTTCAGAATTTTTGTCAGAGTCTGACAACTATCAGCAGAGAACCAAATAAACTCAGCTAGAAACTAAGTGGGGAGGGGGAGAGAATGTACTTGAAAAGGTCCCTCTCTCTCCAAATCACTTTGGGACTATGATTCAGAGGTTTACTTTTGATGATCTGGCATTACCAGATCAAACGTCAGAACCATCTGAAAACATCAGGATCAGTGGAAGAAGAAAGTCCTCTTGTTCAACGGTGTAAAAGAAGGGAATCTCTATCTACTGACTGAGCTGTGTATTTCCTGCCCCCAATCCCTTGTTCTCCAAACTCTTCTTCCTCTCCACACCTTCTCCTTTAAAGATGGACTTTTCATCCAGCTTGGGTTTGTTCAAGCAAGGACAACATCTGAAGTATCCACGCACACACTCACTCCACTATCTTTAAGAGATGAAGCACTATGCAATGAGGAGTTTTTTTACTCATGCTATGGAGTCACAAATCTTTAGCTTTCTCTGTCAAGGACTGCTGGTGTCTCACCAAACTACAATATCCAGGATTCCAGAGCATTGAACCATAGCAGTTCAGGTGATGTAAAACTGCTTTAATGCTATGGTGTACACATTGAGACCTTTATACATAGGCCTTCAACAACTGACTGCTTGTTTTGAGTCAAAAGTTTGTAAAGTCCACTTGCTATGTGACTTTGTATGCAAAGAGGTTGAATATCATAGAGTTGCTCTGGAGGACCAAGGAAGGCGTAAAGAAGAGTTCTCTCTTGGCTTTCAGCTTGATTTTATGGTCAAGTTCCACCAGAAGTTGGTCATAGAATCACACTTCTTAGGCATTGTTTGCATCTGCCAAAGTCAGTGGTTCTCAACCTGTGAGTCACCAGGTGTTTTGGCCTACATCTCCCAGAAACCCTAGCTAGTTTACCAGTTGTTAGGATTTCAGGGGGTTGAAGGCCAACACATCTGGGGCCCCATAGGTTGAGAACCTCAGGCCAAAATGATTCTATAGTGTTCCTTTTTAAACAGACAAGAAATTGTTCATTTCAGATAGGAAAAACAGGTTTCCATAGTTCATTAAAACTGGTTTATACGAAGGGTCCTGAAACCAGCCTGTTATATTTTACAGTATATCTGTTGTCACTTGTCAGTGGGACAAATCTAAATTCCATTCCAAACTTTCAAGAAGCTTCCCATGTTTCTGAAAGCTAATATTGATTATGAAGTTATAGCTGTATTCTAAAAAAAATGTCTAATTCTCAACAACAGAGAGTATTTTGACATATCAAGACATCTTGCTGAGAGAATACCAGTTACCACAAGAGTTCCCATTTCCAGCATATAAGGAAGACAAGGTCTCTGTGAAATGTGCAAGACTTCTGCATTTCCCTCTTTGAATAGGAAATCACCCATATAGCAAACTCAGAAAAGGTGTCTGGGTGATAAAAGAAATGTCAGCATCCATTTATGCTTCTTTGTTGATTGGGGGGAAAGGGTAGAATTGGAATATATCCACAAACTCTACTCCTTCAACAGCGGATTGAATAGAGGCAATGGTTTCTTGGCATACTACACTTATTATAGCAGCATTTACTATCCCGGCCTCATGAAGACCCCCATCTATTTTCTGGTTCCCAAACACCATCACACTACATTCCGATAATTCACTCATCTATGTATTCATCTTGGTTTTGGACAACATCTTCTTTTGGACCCATTTACACTGCCATATCATGCAGTTTGCAACTGCATGATATGGTCAGTGCACACTCATATAATCCAGTTCAATGCAGTTAAACTGCCTTATATGAGTCTACAGTGACCATATAATGCAGTTTTAACTGTGTTATATGGCAGTGTAGGTGGGGCCATGTTAAAATTGAATTCATCGCCATATCACCATATCCACATGTTTTGTTTTGTACAAGAAAGCCTTTGAAAACTGCAAACTGAGGGCCCGTCCAGACAGTACCTTTATCCTAGGAGCTTCTACAACAAACCAGACAGTGGCCAGGCACCATTCCCTGCAAACACGGAAGCAATCGCAACAAAAGGGGGGGGGGGAATCACAAGATTTCCAGGTGTGGAAACATTGCAGTTTTGAGATGAATATCTACATCTTCGTCTGTATATCCCTACAATCAGAAGCTACTGGATTTTTAATATAGGTTTGTTCCCAGTTTTTAGATGTTTGTTCCTGATTGGTTGGATCCTAAAAAGAAGGTGACATTTGAGTAGAAGACAAAAACTTTGTGTGCCAAAAACGTCATGAAATGTGTGGAGGGCACAGTTTCTCTGGCCAAGACAAAGAATGGAACCTTTGCTGTGATTCACCCCAATGATTTTCCGCATATCCACACATTTGCATCTTGTTTTTAGTTTTGTTTTTGTTTTTTGCCCCTGTTTAAAACCTGTGATTTAATGCTGTCTGGAAGTGCCCTGAGACTTATTTTATGTAAAATTCACACAGGCTTGTATAACATTCTGTGCAAAAAAAATTTGTATTTGAAGTATTAATTCTGAATGTTATTATTTTCTGGATGAAACAACCATGTGTGAATCTTGTCCTGTACTATGAAGAATCTCATCAGTTCAGGATTCTTCTTGTGTCGGTTTCTAGACAAAGAAAGACATTCTTTTTAATCCTGCTTTGTTTGATTTTTTTTTGAAAAGTTATTTCCATCTCAAGAATGCTTTAGCTTTATTCCAAAATGTTTTCTAAGGCTCAAAAAGATGCAGACACTTGAGGCAAAGTGTGAGTGTTTCCTGTGAGCGTTGAAAGCTTTTTCAAAAATACTATTTTTGCTGTGTTACTGAATCACCAAAAAAGTCTTTTCCATCCTGACATTATCAGCAGTAGGAGACTAGATAGACATGGCCTGAAATTTTCAAAACTCCAATGGGAATTCCACAAACCAATGCACAGTTCAACTCATGGAGATTGGGGGGGAGGGGGGTAAATTTGGAATAACCACCAATCAAAAGCCACACTGAATACTGTTTCTTCTGTCCAAGAAAGAGTAACTTTCCCCTTGGGGGCACTTGGAAATCTGTCCGCAATATTTGCACAGCATTTGGGGAGTTGGGATCATAAGACACTGCTGAAAATGTCAGCTGCTATTACAGTTTCTTGCTGAGGGCATCGATTTTTCCATCGCCTTTAGCACATGGCTCAAGTGATTCGATGTCCCTGAAAGAAGGGAGCGGTTTCTCAAGGGGAATTTCCTGGAGAGGCTAAAGATTTTCTACAGTGTGTTCCTTTCAAAATATATGCATACTTATATGTCAGAGTAGGCTTAGCTATGTTTTCTGAATAGATATAGATTCTTCAGATGTAGGCTTTTCTTTCAACTGCTTATAAGAACTTTTGCTCCTAAACCAACGAAATAACGAGTCAACATAATAGTGTGGGTTAAACTATGGGCAAATTTTATTAAATGTTACAGATCAATTTCTATGTGAAATACCAACCAATGAAAACCATCTCCTACATGGCTACCAGTTGCCTCTCAGTAGACTCAAATCAAGGAAAAGCTTTATGAGAACTACCACTCCTCTTGGCATCCCCCCAGCAACAGCAAGGGTATCCCTCTGGGCAGCTGAACCAGGAAATCCCAACTGGATGCCTCCCTGCGAGGGTCTTCCTCCAGAGGCAAACCAAGAAAGGGTGACTTGGAAGTCCCTGAATAGACTCAGAAGATCGAAAGACAACCTGGCAAAATGGCACTACATAAAGGATCCCATACCTTGTGTGACTGTGGAGCAGAACAGACAACTCTGCATCTGTATGCTTGTCCACTGTACCCTGCCTCATATACAGAGGACGAATTGTTGGAGGCTACAGACAATGCTGTTGCTGTTGCCGTTTTTGGTCAAAAGATATTTAACTGCCTGCGCGCCTTCTATTTTTATCAGTTTTATACTAATTTATACAATGCTTTTGATACGAAATAAATAAATAACCAACCAATTTGAAGGCATGAACTTGGTATGTAAATAAACCAAAGCAGTGGCCATCCAAGACCTACTCCTCATCTATCAAGGGCAAGACACCATGTTCTCTGGCTATGACAAATTGTTTATTCCAGGGCAACCACTCAGGGAAACAGATGAATAATTCGTCCCAGTTCCAGAGGATATTGAAACCAGAACTCTCCCCACTCAGGGCCATTACTGTTCACCCTCACCTTTGATTTTTTTAACTGCAGATTACGGTTCCCGTTCATTGCCTACATCACAAAGGGGTGTCTTAGGTTCACACTGGGATGCAAACCTATCGCTGTTTTTTCACATGATAGCCTATATAAAGTCCACTCACCCAATTAGCCCTGGACTGAAGAGTGCAGACAAACCCGTCCCCACAACATGGGGGGGGGGATTGCTGCCCAGCCCTATTGGCGACCCTTAAAGTACACTGTTAAAGGGAGGGAAGCTCAAGCTGGAATGGAGAGCAGGGCAGGGAAATGTAGCTACGCTGGCCCCGCCCCTTTCAAGTCCTGGCCGAGACTACTTTACAAGCTCTTCCTTCAGTGGAAGGGAGCAAAGTGCCTTCCTCCCCCTCATTTTGATAGGGGGAAAGCAATTCTACAGTCCCGTCTCTCTGCTGATTTTGTTTCTTCTAAGTCATTGAATACCCCAACTGATCTTCAATGTTGTTTGGATTTCATGGCCTACTTATATACAGATTTCCCGACTACCCACACTTCTTTTTTTTCTTGACAAATCCAGCTGTCTTTAAAATGTTTCTACCTAACTGCCCTTCTTCTTGTTTTGACTTAAAGGACAAAATGTTGACTTTGGATCAAGTTTGGTACCATTATTATGTGACATACACAGGTCCTTTCCCAAAGAGTGGAAGGGGTTTGTTTGCTCCCCCATACTATGTTCCTCCACGATATAGCTTTCATTAGAAGTTATTTTTGTAATTATTCAGCATGGCATAGTGGTTTGTGTGTTGAACTGAAAGAGTTTGAAATCTGGCCCTGAAAACCAACTAGGTGACTTTGGGCAAGTCACAATCTCATGAGTTCAGAGAAAGGCAAAGGCAAAAAGGTCACTTACAGTGATCATAAGATGGAAATTACTTGTAGACACAGAACAACAACAACATTGGAAGGTAAATGGAGGCATAATTTGCTCTTTTGAATGACCAAGCTCTTTTTGTGTGAGACACAATGAATTGATTGTAGTGAAAATATGTTTACATAGCTTCTTATTATAACACTGAATCTTCACATTCATCCCTAAATCAAGTCATTTTTTTTTAAAAAATGGGATGATTAGTGGACTTTGGGGAAAACTAATGGGTGGCTCCAGAAGCCACAAATATGGTGTCCTGTTGCCACATAGGCTACATCTTTTTTGTCGTTGCATTAAAACACACTGGCATACAAGTATCTGCATTTCTCCATGCACATTTTCAAAATGTATGCATACATAGAATGATAGAGACATAGCTGCAAGGGGACTCATAGGGAAATGAATCCAACATCCCATTCCATACAGGAACTCCAGCTACAGCATCCCCAGCAGATAGCTGTCCATCCCCTTCAGGAAGATATTTAATGAAGAAGAATTCACCACTTCTGTGTGTAACTGACTTCATTTTCTAACTGTTCTTACATCTAATAAGTGTCTTCTCAAAATCTACTATCCTATAGCTTAAAAACCATTAGACTTGGTCCCATCCTCTGGGATAGCAGTGAAGAAGGTTGTCCCCCTTTCTCTGGGTCTTCAGTTATTAAAGAAGGCAATTATGTCTCCCCTCCATCTTCTTTTCACCAAGCTGAATGTGCCCATCTCCCCCAACCTTGCCCCATATGTTTTGTTCTCCTTGCTTTTCGTCATCCTTGTTGACCTTCTCTCGATCCACTCCAACTTCTCTCATTCATTCTTCAATGGAGGCACCTAGAGCTGAACACAATATTCCAGGCGAGCACAGAATATAGAGGGACTATGAATTCCTTTCACTTCTTTGACTACATTTTAAGTGGTTCACATTGTGTTTGATTGCCCTTCTCTGTGGCATTTCTGCCACCTCTTGTAACCTGGAATATGTCACTTTTTCCAGACGTAAATTGGCAGTGAAGCCTTCAAGCTAGTGAAAGGTATTTTTTTGTAAATTCATGGAAATGCTAGCATGGATAGGTAAGGTAAAAACAAGCTGCCATAAATGAGCTCTCTGGAGATTTTCCTATCTAGAGTCCCTGAATGCTAAGGAAAATGATTACCAGAAAACCATCAGCAAATGTTGGAAAATGTATAGGGAAAGTCAATAACTTACTATTGCTACTTTCTTGGCTCTTCCATATCTAAGGAGATTTCATGTTTGTCCCAACCATATTTTGATCCAACTGCGTTTTCCATTGGTAAGACATATGTACGTATCTACCTCACCCAAAGAAACAGTAGGTCGAAATATCCCCCTCAAAAATTGCATTTTTGATAACTTTGATCAGAATGTAGCAATGAAAGGCCTTCACGTAATTCTGAATTACCTAATATAGTTGACAGTGAAGGAGAATGAAAGATGTCGTCCACCAGCTTCAATGTTACCCACCATTTATCTAGATGGAATTTTGGGCCAATGCTATCCACCATTTATCTAGATTACGTTGTCCAGAAAAATGTAACTATATTCTAAAGTCAGTGGATTCACCAATGTCACTACCTTTTTATGGCAATGGGATTTCATTCTGCTGCAAAGCAAGAAGCTATGTTGATGTCAGCATTGTTTCTGGTAGGGTCTCCCATTTTAACAACAACAGCTGTGGCACTATGTGTCACAAAATAAAGCACATTAAATCCCCTTTGAATGCCTGAACAGTGAAAACTTTATGACAAGACACTGCAAAATTGCACAAGAAATAGAATCAGAAGATGGAACTCTCACTTCAGATGCATTCAATAGCTACTAGGGTACAACAGAGAACTATTATGAGTAGTGCTATTGCAAAAGATGCAACTGAACTTAAGCTAAAAGGACACATAGCTTCTGACATGCTCAAAGTTGAAAGAAAAGCCCAAAGTTGTATTGAAAATATCCTTTGAGAGCTTTTTCTACATACCTCCTTACTATTAATGCCACCCCATTTCTTCTTGTTTTTTCATGTCTTGGGCATAAAAAAAGGTCCCATAGCTATTTGCTTTAGCTCACTCACACCAAGTTCTACAATTACTGTGTATCCTTTTTCCTCTTTTCTTCTTCTTTTACTATGCACATATTGCCCTATTTTAAACTTTTGCATTCCGTGTTCCGATAATGCTTGTCCAAAGTGTCTGGGGGTATTTTTGAGCCGGGGAAAGTGCTCAAAGCATTTTTGCCCAACATTCTATTAGATGTTCAGGTGGAAGGGCAAAACTTACAGATTAACTATTTGGGCATGTTTGGTTAATGTCTCTTGTGCATAAAACAGATACAGATGGGCCATACCTCCCCTACTAGCCACATTGGCTAAAAGACTCTGAGAGCTATACCCCAAAGTTATTTTTTTCCAAGCTCTAGGTTTCACTCATATGTTTCATAAAAAAAGACAGACAAAGCCTTGGTTGTTCAAAAATGATGTACAGTGAACATGAAATAGATTTCAAACCATTCTTGAAACAGAACTTGGAGAGAAGGAGATTGCCATTGGTATTCATACCTATAGCATGGCATTGGGAGAAGGTGATTGTCATTGGTATCCATACCTATAGCACCAACTCATCTTTGGTACGAAAGTTCATCAGACTTGTAACCAGAGCTTTAAAAAGTATTTGTTCTGGATTGGTGACAGGCATAGAATTACCTCTGTATGTGAATGCCAAAGCTGTGTCAGTACAACCTTTGCATAATGAGAAAATCGAAATAATTGAATTTTGAAATGTTGTTATCATGGTCTGTTTTTCAAGATGCATAAGTGATAGATAAATATGGTAAGATGTTTCTAGATATTTACATGAGAATAACTTAGAGCAACCATTCATGGAAAGATAAATAGCAGTTACATTGAGCCATATATCCAAGTGTTTGCAATTTCAGTTGACAAAAGGATTGGCAAAGTAAATTCATTTATTGATGATTGACTCATGGAAAATGGTAATGTATCTGTTTCACAGACCTTGAGTTTTAGGAATAAAATCTGCCTTAAAACATGAAAATGTGTTGAGCATTGCATCCTATCATTCCCATTGCTGTTCCACCCTTTCCACCCTGACACCCTCCTCATAACTTCCATCATCTCTGACCACAGGCCATTCTTGGACATGTTTATTTGGATTGGGGGGGGGGGCTGGGTTATCTAAAATTCTCATTGGTTGACCCTTTGTAAAGCGGAGGACAGCGGGGAAAATTGTGTGGCAGCATAGGGAACCAGTCTGGCAGTGTTCCCTTACTATTGGGGTCTGTCTTCTGTCTTTCCATGACATTTCCCCTCTGTCCCACACTTCCTCTTTGGCCTCTCTGTCTTTGTTGGATGAGAAGTTGGGGCTGCCACAATGCTGCCAGCACAGAGCCCCACCAGAAGTAGCACTGTGGGGGACTCCATGCCAGTAGTGCAGAGAAGTAAGGAGAAGACATGTCTCTGCCTTCATCTGATGTGATAGTCTAGATCAGGGCTTCCCAGGAAGTCGATCGTGAACGACCAGTCGATCCCGGGACCGAAGGAGGTCGATCCCAGCCGGATGGGGAGCTTCTCAGAGGGGGAGGAGCCAGTCTGTGCCAAGCCCCGCCCCCGGCTTCAGCACTCCCAGCAGCTGCTCCAGGTTCGAGGAGGGCAGTGCCAAGCCAGCCTTGTGCTAGCTATGTCACCACTGGCTTGGCATTGCCATCCTCAAGCCTGGAGAAGCTGCTGGGAGCTCCAAAGCCAGAGGGGAGGGGCTTGGTGTGTCCTGGCTCCGCCCCTCTGAGCAAGCCCCTCCCTCCCCTCTCCAGCCTTGAGGAGGTAGGTAGATCTTTCTGACTTTGTTTTAATATAGGTAGCTCCCATGCTGAAAAAGTGTGGGCACCCCTGTTCTAGATTTATGACAACCATGTGAATATGAATGGAAAACAAGTTGAGTATTGTCTATCCAGAATACCAAATTCCAAAATTGTCCACAAGGGTGGCTGAGATAGTGGCAGCTTTGATTTCTCATGGTTCAGTGTACAAAACTTTGCTTTGCACATACAATTGTTAAAAATATTACATAAAATTACTTTTAGACTTGCTGATAACATCATATTTCTGGTGAAGTCACACCAGGTCTCTGAATCATATGACTAGAAATATAATCTTAACAATAACTCTGGGAGGGAGCTGTTTGCTGGCATGAACACAGTTGTGGATATCTTGGCAATGTGAACAGACCAATCCAGCTTTCTAGACCTTCAAAACCACAGGATCACAAATTACTATGGAGACACTCCCAGGCTGTATTGGAGCAACTTTGGAGCCTTTAACCCAGAATCATCTGGTAGGTGTAGTCATGTTCAAGATATGTTCTTCTAGATATGGTGAGACTCTTGAGCAATCTTCTCACTGAGGCTGGGCCTACACTGACCATACAATGCAGTTCTAAATTGCATTACATCACACTGTAGATACAGCCAAAATAAATATTCTATCAATCAGCCAATAGGGTTGCCATATGAATAAGGGACAGGTACCTAAAAATAGGGAATTTTTCACAAAAATAAGGGACACTTCATAAAAACTTGAAAATCATCAATTGATTTTCAAGTTCTTATGAAGTGTCCCCTATTTTTGTGAAAAATTCCCTATTTTTAGGTACCTGTCCCTTATTCATATGGCAACCCTATCAGCCAATGAGATGCCAGATCATTCCATGTTTGGGCTAGATGTGACAGCAGTTCTGAACATGGATGAAAATGAGTTGGCAAAGGCATGAACAATCCATGAAGAGGATTGAGAACTCAATAGCAGGTGAAGTTACTGAAGAAGAAAGGTTGTTTAAAAAGAAGTGTTTTCTTTAGTAAGCTTTTAATTTTAACTCTCGATTGGAAGGCATGCCTAGCTTACAGATAACCAAACTGGCCCCAGAAGATTTCTGTCCTACTTGCCTTGTGCATCAAAACAGCTCAGCCATTTTGGAGGGCTGGATGATGAGAACGCAGCTCGCACAGTGCGATTTCCCTACCCCTTCCTGCCTCTGTTCCCTCCCTGCCTGCCTATATACATCTATCCATATGAAATCAATTCCCTTATTCAATGGACCATAATACCACTATCACCCGTAAAACAGAATGTATACAACTTTATATACACATTTCTTGCCCCATTAAACCATTCTCTCAATGACAAGAGGCTATGAATATGTTATAAGGTGGTTAAAGCAACGGCTGTTTGAGGACATAGTTCCTTGTAATGTAATAAAACTCAAGGAATATAGAACATATTTTGAACACCCTGCATCCCTCTAATCATGGGGCTCAATAAAAATATATGCAAACCAATTACCACTTATGGATTAGGAGTGGAAAACGCACAGAAAGCCAGTCACAACAGGCTAGTAAGATGGGTAGAACGGGAAGGTTTGCAGGGAAGGAGAACGCAAAGCCTTATAAAAGATTCGTTCCAGCTTCCAAGTATTCAGCAGGGACTCACTTATGTGGCGAGGATGAATAAACCAGAATACTTGAACAGAAATGAAAACACAGCTCTTATATCCAACAAATGTGAAACATGTGAGATCAATAAGCTCTTAATCGATGAAAAAGATTATGGAAGAAAGTAGGATTGAGTGAGATATTTGGTTTACATTTCTGTACAAGCTTAGCCCATTATGCTGCTTTCACTGAAACACAACAAAGACTTGGATTCTGCATTTTGCTGTTGGAAATATATTCATGTATGAGTTAGAGGTAAAATATATGCATGTATGAGTTAGGGGTATAATCTGTTCAATAACATCAATAAATCCATACATCTCTCTCTCTCTCTCTCTCTCTCTCTCTCTCTATATATATATATATATATATATATATATATATAGTCTTTCTACAAATGGCAGAATCCGTACTCAAATACATAATTTAAAACAAAAAGCACTCAAAAGGTTCAAATTATGAAAAATGTGTAAACGTTTTTATGCAGGGGGACAAAGCTATGCAATTCAATATGGATCAGGAATTGGAATGAGCTTTGAAGTGGAAATCAGAGAACATCAAAGAGGTTCAGTTTGGCTGATTTAACCCTTCCTAAACCCTTTCGCGAGGCTCTACAGCAGCAGTGTCAAACTCGTTTTCATGGACGGCCACATCAGCCTTATAGTTGCCTTCAAAGGGCCGTTGAATCTAAGGCAGGATAATTTGTGGAGTCAGAGAGCCAACTATATATGCATTTTACATAGTGGTCAGTGCTTTTAGTTCTTACCTACTTTGGGTCCCCAGATGTTATTGAATGACAACTCCCATTCCTTTAGATTATCTGCCATGTGGATTAGGGATGTGGGGAATTGCAAGTCAACAGCATTTGTGGCTCCGAGGTTGGGGAATTGTGAAAGGATATTTTAAAGTCAGACCATATTCACACACCTTATCTCTCAATCCAAACCCCACTCTCCTGACTAAACACCATTCCAAATGTTACTGTATCACAACTTCCATCCCCTCTAGTCATGATGTCTAATAATGAAGAATACAGGAATTGTACTCCAGCATGTGACCCACTTTGGGCCATTTTCCATAAGGGCAACCCATCTTGGAAGCTAAATATTGTCAACTCAGATTACTATTTGGATGAGAGACCATCAATGAATACCAGGTGCTGTAGGCTATATTTAAGAGGAAGGAATTAACAAAACCATCTCTCAGTATTCCTTGCCAAAGAAACCCTATACAATTCATGGGGTCACCATAAGTCAACAAGATTCATGAAGAATCCAGACACACATATGTGACTTGGTAGTCAAGTTAGGTTCACTTCCATTTTATGTTCTTTGTCTGGTAAACATATTTTACATAGAGAAATGTCCACTGAAGTGCAAAGGGTGATCGGGAACTGTGTTGAAAGTTTTGCCATTGGTGGAATCTTTAGGAGTACTTCATTTTTAGCTTCATGTGAAACAAAAGTACAGATCTCTAATATTTAAACCTCAGGGAAAAGGATGTGAGTCTTTTGCTCTCATGTGGAAGAACTGTGCAACAAAATCCTATATCACCCATTCCTTAATGTAAAATCTCATAATGGTTGACTAGGTTATTGACAGGTTATTAACATTTCTTCATATACAGTTGGTCGTCCATTTTTGCAGATTTGGCTTTGGTGAATTTGATTCTTAATTGATTTGATTGAAACATTATCACTATAAAGTTTAGGTCTTCCAGTGTGAATCTATGGCCAATTTCCTGAAGATGTCTGTCATAGAGACATGCAAAAGATCTAGAGATTCCTAGAGAGATATTCTAGGAATTCCTACAGAGAAAACCTCTCCGAGAATGTCTAGGTCAGTGGTTCTCAACCTGTGGGTCCCCAGGTGTTTTGGCCTACAACTCCCAGAAATCCCAGCCAGTTTACCAGCTGTTAAGATTTCTGGGAGTTAAAAGCCAAAACATCTGAGGATCCACACGTTGGGAACCACTGGTCTAAGTCCTCCAGTGCAATTCTGTGGACAACTTCTGGCAGATGTTGACCATAGGGTCATGCTGGAGGACCTAGAGTTGCATATAAGTAAGCAATATTTTTATTTGTTGTTCTTCATTTTTGCAAGTGTCCTCTGCTCAAAACCCCAGTGAATGTGGGTGGCTATCTGTGCTTCACATCCCTATTCAAGAATGAGGAAAAGCAGAAGACCAAGTGAAGTCCAGGTAGCCTAATGTATCAGATTGATCAAAAATAAATAGGAACATATTTGGCACCAGGTTGCATTTAAATTCCCACTACTCCAGTTCCTCCCTTCTCTACATTGTGCATGACAAGGGATAATTTAAAGCACAAAATGCCAATTTGTTTGAATTAATGAAGCACAAATACTTCATTGCCTATAATAATAACAGAAGACAAGATGCTGATGAGACTCAAAAGAGAAACAAATACCTTTACATCCTGGCTTACCCAGTACGTAATTATCTCATCATTTCTTCAGAGAAATAGAAAATGTTTCCCATCCCTCCCCTTTTCTTCGTTGTGCCTTATAAGTGACACATGGAGGCTGTCATGTTCAGCAAGGGCCTCCATAACAGACAGTGACAGCTTTCTTTCCTCAACCTTTGAAGGAAAGGCACAGACGTTTCAAAGAAACTAGGGCTAAATCTACATTGTCAAACTAATGGAGTTTGACACCACTTTAATTACCATGGCTCAATGCTGTGGAATCCTGGGAATTGTAGTCTGCTGAGGCACCAGCACTCTTTGGCAGAGAAGGCTAAAGACCTTGTCAAACTACAATTCCTAAGATTCCATAATCTTTCCTATGGTAGTTAAGTGGTGTAAAACTACATTTATTCTATAATGAAGATGCAGCTTAGTATCAAAAAAAGATCATTTTCAAGCAATTATACTGGTTTCTAATCCCACAAAGAGCTAAATCTGTTCGTTTTGGTGTCAACATGGTCTGCTTTACAGAGACTAATCTTTTTATAGGTTTGTGCAGTCCAAGTACAGTTTCAAAATAAAAACAACATTCACCACTCTTTTAGACCTTTATTTTAATAATCACCAGTAGAAGTATTCTGGGAATGATAGTTCCTGATCCCCAAAAAGGCAACAGCAGTGCCTTCTGTCTGTTGGAACATGTAGGATTTCTTAGTGAAGGGAGAGGTTGAAAATCACCTAGATTCATTTATTGCGCCTGGGAACGGCTACGGCTCTGTTTTAATCAGACCTCACCTGGAATAATACTGTTTCCAATTCTAGGCACCACAATTTAAAAATGATATTGACATGCTGGAACATATCTAGAGAAGGGTGACCAAAATAGTCAAAGAACTGGAAGCCATGAATTTTGGTGCATGTTTTGCTAGGAGAAGAGAAGGTTAAGAGGTTTAGATAGAGAGAAGTCATAGTCCCACTCTGTTCTGCCTTGATCAGACCTCACCTGGAATATTGTATCCAGTTCTGGGTACCACAAGTCAAGAATGAGATGACGAAACTAGAACATGTCCAGAGAAGGGCAATCAAAATAATAAAATGTCTGGAAGCCATGAAACCCTATGAGAAGTGGTTTTGGAATCTGGAGATGTTTAGCTTGGGTAACAGAAGGTTGAGAGGGGACATGACAGCCATGTTGAAATATCTGAAAGGATGCCATACTGAAGATGATGCAATCTTGTTTTCAGTCGCTCCAGAGATTAGGACACAGAGCAATAGATTCATACTAGGTGAAGAGAGATTCCACTTAAACATGACGAATAACTTTCTGATGGTAAGAGCTGCTCTCAGAATGTGATGGAGTCTCCTTGGAAGGTTTTCAGCAGAGGCTGAATGGCCATCTGTTGTGGGTACATTGATGGTATATTCCTGTAAGCCAGCATGGTCTTAGAATAATAGAATCAAAGAATCATAGAGTTGGAAAAGACCTTGTGGGCCATCCAGTCCAACCCCATTCTGCCAAGAAGTAAGAAAATTGCATTCGGAGTACCCTCGATAGACTGGTTTGGACCAGATGGTCCTTGTGATCTCTTCCAGTGTCCTGATTCTATTAGACTATGTAACATGATTTTTGTTCCTGGGTTATAAATGTCATTTCCTAATTGGTTGTATCAAAAATATGGAAAAAGTTTATTAAACTGCAAACACTTTTTTGGCAGGAGGGACATCCTACAGCACATTTTGCTATATTTTTTCAATTAATAATCTCATCAAGTGTCAAGTTTGTCAACCAATTCAACATAGTTTGTGGCAGCTGCAAAAATGAATTTTCTGGAGTATATCAATTACTTTCAAAATGAGTACCACACAATCAAACAGGGATAACATTTTCAAGCTAGGAACAAAAACATTTTCAAATTTTGTTATATAGTGTTATTCTACGAGTATCTGTCATGGCTCACTCATATTTTCTCTCCATTATTAAAGTATACCTAAAAAGAGCTGGGGTGAAGGGAACAGAGACCTACAGAGATGAGTAGATTGGTTCCAGAGAGATACCAGGATGTCTGTCTGTCTCGTTCTTACTCTGTCATTGACTTCTGTGCTCTTGTTGGACTTTGAAAGTTAATTGGTACATCGTTTGTTTCCACAAATCCCCAAGAGACGGATGTGATAAAGAACAACTTAATAAAGCTTCACATTTTGGTTCGGTATTTATTTATTTAGTTGTAATTGATTTTTGTAGTCTTTCTCAATTTTGCTCAGGGCAACATGCTAGAAAAGAAAGATGGAGAGAAAGGGGAGGGGAGAGAGAACGGGGGATAAAAAAGGAAAGAAGACATATGTCAGTAGAATATTCTGAATAAAATTATTATTTTACACCCGTGAGAACACACTAAGTACTAGAATAGAGTATCAGCTTGAATGGAAATTAATTTTAAATTGAAAATCAAAATGAAAATGTTCTTATTAATTAGAAACAGTAGAGAAAGACAGAGGAAGACTGAGATCTCTGGAGACACAGTTTTTACCCGTCTACAAACACAGATTGCATGCTCCTAGAAAAAGTGATTTGTGTGCTTGTATGCAGAAAACAACAACAAAAGTATCCCTGCACAAAATAATTTTCCGAAATGCTTGGGTACACCTAGTAAAAGCAACACAAAGCTCTTACTTTGTGTTTTTGACTGGGTTTCCGAAATGTAAGCATACATACAATTATGTCCTTGAGCCTATCTCTCCATAAGTAAATAAAGCCTCATTTCTCTGGCTTTCACTCCTCATTCAGTCTGCAAATCCAATAGATCCTTTAAATTAATTCAATTACCATTTCTCACTCATTCTGTGGGTTTTTTCAGTGCTGCCAAATTATTTCTCAATCATTTTTTCCCATTCAGTTTTTATCTTAAGTGCATTTGTTTAAACAAAAATACGTTACATGGGCAAATTTACTGATGTCTTGCCAATAGAAGTCTTTTTGCAGATCTTAGCAGTGGAAGTTACTTATATTCATCAGTTAGGAAGTTCTTTTATGAGTGCATCTATCAAATTGATGCAGTGAGACCACTTTACCACCATGATTCAATGCTATGGAATACTGGGATTTGTAGTTTGGTGAAGCTTTCTCTTTTGAAGAGAAGGCTAAAAACCTTGTAAAATGATAAATCCTAGAATTCCATAGAACTGAGCCATTACAGTTAAAGTGGTCACTAGCTGCATTCATTCTACGGTATAGTTGCAACCTAACTTACTTTTCTTCATGCAAAACTCTGAAAAACTGAATGGTGATATTTATTGCAATTTAGATGACCAGATCCATCAGGTTTCCCTTGAAGCCCCCCCCCCCCTTTTTTTCCAGTTCTGGCAACTGTAGAACAACACAAATCCAGAAATGGTGTCTTTCCCTCCAGTGTGCTTGCTTAAAAGACAGATGACACGCACGAGGACAGCAGACATCTGCTATTCCAGTCTTAGATTTTTACCTACTGCATATGAAGAGTGACCAAAGATAAGGGGACATTAGAACATTGTGGCCTGAATCCAATGGTTAGTTCCAACAGGAATGATCACAGCTGGTGAAGAATAGAAGGGAGAGACTAGGGGTGGTTGATCCATAAAATTTTTGATTCTAAACTCGTGGAGGGGGATTTCCGTTGCTGGGTCGTTATAGAAATTATTCTAAAAAATTTAAAGTAAATTTCGTAATTGAAACGTAATTAATAACGATTTTTGTTATTATTTGTTACGCCAGCTGGAAGGGAAGAATGGAGGGCAAGCCCTGCACTCTTTCCTCCCTCTCCCCCCAGCTCAGAAGCATCTTGGATTAAATTTAATCCGCGATGGCTCTCAGCTGGCAGGAAAGGGAGGGAGGAATGGAGAGCAAGCCCTCCCCTCTTCCCTCCCTCCCCCCCAGCTCAGAGGCATCCCACATTATATTTAACCCGGGATGCCTCTGAGGTAGCGGGGAAAGGAAGGGAGGTGTGGATGCAAGCCACACACACACCCCTTCCTTCCCCCGCCACCTCAGAGGCATCCCGCGTTATATTTAACCCGGGATGCCTCTGAGGGGGCGGGGAAAGGAAAGGAGGTGTGGATGCAAGCCATCCCGCCACCTCAGAAGCAAAGGCAGAAATAACAACCCAAAAACGTCCCCTTTATGGAAATGACGATCACGGGCATCGATTTTGAAATGTCACTTCCGGGTTGGACACCGAGGGTTGATATAGGTTCAAAATAATTTCAAATATGAAAAATTAACGGATATCAAAGTATTACGGCCAGAGATATCTACCCCTAGGAGAGGCTATGAAAAATCACCTAACTGTTCCTCTTGTTGAGGCCTTCATGCCCTTTCCCATGGCAAGACTCATGTTGAGAACCTCTGTAGCTGAGTGCTGGAGTTTGGAAGTCCAGAAAGCACAGGTTCCTTTCACATTGTCTTGTCTTCTTCCACATAATTAAAGTTATAATAGCATAGGTCTGCAAAATTTGTGGTCCTCCAGCTGTTTGGACCTCCAGTTCTCATAAGCCCTAGTTGGCATGTCCAATGGGAGCTAAGGTCCAAACCACCCGAAGGACCTGTAAAAGCCCATCCTCCATCCAACCTACCAACTTTCCTGGACTTCCAGCCAGTTCCAGCTCAGAACACAATTTCTGGCTATGATTCCACTCCTACATTTCTACCTGCTTAATTTAATCCCTGGCAAACTCCATGTTCAGTATTCTATGAGATTTGTCTTGGTGTAAACAGGCTATTTCCTTTTGCATATTTCTCTCTGCAACCTCCATCCCACCTGTGTGAGTATGAATAACCCAAATACTATTGAGACCGTAGCTTAGTTGCCGATATGGTAATTGGGGCCTTTTATTGCTGTGACTCAAGAGAGAGAGGGGGGGAGAGGGAGAGAGAGGGAGGCAGGCAGGCAGGAATGTAGCAATTACTGTCAGGTCTTTCTTCCATGCTCACCATTCGAGGTGCACCCGAATGAGACAAAGGTGTGTTCTAACCTGCTGGGGAAATGGAAACAGTCAGCACGGAAAGCTACAACAAAACCTGACCCCCTCAGGAGACGCAAGCGAAGCAGCATATTGTGTGACATGTGAGAGAATGGGTGGAAAAACAGACGGTCGCCAGGTTCTCACAACCTAATTAAATTCCAATCAGTCTTAAAACTGGGGGAAGAAATAGTCTATCCTTTCTCTCCTCAGCAGTAGAAACATTGGGAGTAAAGTGACGAAGTTGTTCAGATGTTCATGGCTGCTGAAGACCGGCAGCACAGAGGTGTAGAGGAAAGACCGCAAATGTGTTGCCATGGAAATTGTGCCCATAGTAAAACCTGAAGCAATTGGAGAACTTCTCACTGGTGAAAAAATCAGAGAGTAGTGAGGGAAATCTGAAAAAGCAAGGATAAATGGAGAAGGAAAGTCAACAGTTTGAATAAGATGAAAAATTTCTCAAGTTGGTTTCACACCATACTCATAATGGCCCAACATTTGGAGAATAAAGATGTGTACTTCCACATTACTCAACATGGAAATGTGGAGAGGGAAGAATTCCTCTCATCTTCATATTCAGGGTGAGATTCATTTTGAAATAAAAAATTATCAGCCCATCATAGGTTGTCACCACCATTTTCTCAGGGACTTGGAGTACTATCCTACTATAGGCAATCACTCCTGGCCAAATATGATTATCTTCCATTGGTAAAGTCTTGGTGGTGGATCCATAAGTGACCATAGAGACCTATTCTGGATATACATGGTCTTTCACAATGAGGGCATAGTTTTCCAGGTTGAAGGCAGTCACAACAAAGGGTTTGTTTGATGCACCTTCCTCTCGGCACAATTCTCCTTTTTACCTTTTATTCAGGCCTTCTCAAAGTTGATAGCACTATTAGTAACAGCTGACCTCATAGAATCATAAAATGAGAGAGTTGGAAGAGACCTCGTGGGCCATCCAGGCCAACCCCCCTATCAAGAAAATCACATTCAAAGACTTTTAGTTAGAATGCTCCCAGTTCTTGTTTATTCCACATCATTTAAGGTTAGCTTTAGGCCCATCTTCAAATCTCTTCTGATTTCCATTCTTGAGCTGAGGGTAAATAACTGTTTTGGGAGATGGTGCTCAGGCATTCATACATTGTGGCCAGTTCAGTGAAGGTCATGGCGGAGAATCATAGCTTCTTTGCTGGTAGTTTTTGCTTCTTCTGGAGCACTGGTGTTTGTCCGCCTATCTCCTTCCCCAGAAATTTGCAAGATATTTCGAAGTCAACACTGATGGAATCTTTCCAGAAGTTGAGAGTGATGTTAGTGTCCATGTTTCATCGGCTTACAATAGAATTGGAGGGACGATTGCTTTATAAACAAGCATCTTGGTATCACTACAAATGTCCCAATCCTCAATCATTCTCTGCTTCATTTTTTAAAAAATGTTGCATTCTCAGAGTTTTGGTGTTGATGTTGACTTTTGCAGAAAGGTCTTGGAGTAACTGGAACTTCGTGGCAATATATCTACAAAGTGCATATACTTGGGGAATTGCAATGTAGAGAAGTGTACCCGCTAACACATATATTTTTGTTGCCCTAGAGTTTATCTCCTATTTGTTTTCTCAGTAGTTATTTAGTAATTGAACTGGCACACACCATCCATGACATTCTGGGCTGATGAATCTTCAGCCCATTTGTCTCCAGTTTACAGAGCATCTTTCTTTCAGGTGGAAGATAAGATGCATATAAAGTGAAAATACTGCATCAAAGAGACATAATAGAGCTATAGATTTAACCAAGCTTGTATGATCGACAGTTGGATATGGTATATGGACAGGGAGGACTACTATCAACTGTTCCCGGGCCCCAAAATGATATTTCCCCCTAATATCACATCAATTACTTCCCTTTCTAGCTGAACAGGTTTGAATTAGATAGTTTGCTGCAACATGCTGGCAATGGAAACTGAAGTAATTGTTGGGATGAGGAGGGATTGATTCAGTTACTTTTACTGACACATTGCATTGTGGGTGTTTAAGGAAAAGCTATCCTGAAACAGATGAAAAGGGAACATTTGTCTTAAGCAAGACATGCTGTGGGATGCATTTTGTCACATTTATATGATCATAACATGTCACAAGCAGAAAACTCCAAACACCTCAATCAATTATGACTTAAGATTGGCTGCAATACAGTTCAAAAGCTGGGTTCGAGCTGATGATTAAGAAAAAAAGAAGTAACAACCATAGAGCATTCACATAGCTTGAAAATGGATGATGAAAATCTCAAACTAGTTAATGGTTTTCTATAGCCTGACTCAATCACAAATCAAAATGGAGCATGCAGTTAAGAAATTAAAAGAAGAATAAATCAGGCATCTAGGATTACCGCAGTTTGACAGCACTTTGCCATAGCTCAATGTTATGAAATCCTGGAAGATGTAGTTTTACAAGGAATTTAGTTTCCTCTACCCAAGAGTAATAAAGCCCGACTGTTCGCTGGAGGGAAGGATATTAGAGGCAAAGATGAAGTATTTTGGCCACATAATGAGAAGACAGGAAAGCTTAAAGAAGACAATTATTTAGAAAATAATCAATAAACATTATAATAAAAAAGAAAACAATTATGCTGGGGGAAATGGAAGGAAAAAGGAAGAGGGGCTGACTAAGGGCAAGGTGGATGGATGGTATCCTTGAAGTGAGTGACTTGACCTTGAAGGAGCTGGGGATGGCCACGGCCGACAGGGAGCTTTGGCGTGGGCTGGTCCATGAGGTCATGAAGAGTCGGAAGCGACTGAATGAATGAACAACAACAACAACCCAAGAGTGCTGGTGTTTCACTAAACTACAGTTCCCAGGACTCCATAACATTGAGTTAAAGTGATGTCAAACTGAAGTAATTATAAAGTCCACTCCTCTGCCCAACTTAACGAGCAAAGACATTCCAGTGTGGGTGCCCTCCAACCCGCCATAGCGCCAAGGGGCTTCTACTTCCCAGAAGGCCCCTTGGCAGCGGGAAAAGTTCCCACCGGTCAGGACAGCTGGCTAACCAGTGTGCCCAGGCAGCCTCCTTAAAGCTGCTCAGGGCTGCTCTAAGCAGTGGGCCTTTCGGGTGTCCCATCCCACCCATTCTTCATAAATGTTTATTTTATTTATGTATTTATTTAGTTAGTTATCACATTTGTATGCCACCCTTCTCTACACTTGCATATCGTGGATTCCACTTTGTAGCCCCATTTCTTAAGGTTGGCTCTGTGCAGACTCTTCAGCGCCTTCCAAGTCTCCCAGTTTTCTGTGTGCCCAGGAGGGAGTCTCTCATTTGGTATCAGCCATTAATTGAGGTTCTGGGTTTTAGCCTGCCACTTTTGGACTCTTGCTTGCTGAGGTGTTCCAGCGAGTGTCTCTGTAGATCTTAGAAACTATTTCTTGATTTAAGTCGTTGGCATGCTGGCTGATACCCAAACAGGGATGGGCCGGAGATGTCACTACCTTGGTCCTGACCTGGTCAAGTGGTATCGGTCAGCAGCAAGCTGCCTGATCTCAGATCCAGGACCCATACAGGGCAGCCAATCCCAAGTCTCTTCTGTAATCATTAAACAAGTCGTGGCCTTTTGTCATTCCAACACCATGTGTGTGTGGTAATTGGGTTTGCAGGTAGGAGGCCGTAGTCGCACATGCCCACACAAAATTCTTAATGTGATTTTATTGTGTTTTACTGTATTTTATTGTGCTTACTGTGTTTTATCCTGTTTATCCTATTTTTTATTATGTTTTAACCTCTGTGAGTCGCCCCGAGCTGCACGGAAGGGGCGACCAACAAGTCGAAATAATAAATTTTTAAAAATGCATTTAAGGTGCGTATGGACAGCTATGATGAAAACAGTTAAGTTCTTAAGTTTAAACATATATTATTGAATACCAAAGCCACAGATATTATCCAATTGCAGTATATCCTGTTTCTGCATATGGTTTCTAGAAAAAAGCTCTTATTTAAGGAGAAAATGTTTTTGTTGTCCTTTTTAAAAACAAAAATATTCTTAAATTATAGCAATTCTCATGGAGGTTGGCCACTTTCACGTGGGATACCTCAGTGTGTGTTGCTTAAGAGAAGAAAAAAAACCCGGGTCTTTTTTATAGCCTTACATCAAATAATTCAAACTGCTTCTTCAGTATTCTACCCTATATCTTTCAGCACATTTATTTTAACAGCAGCTTTGGAAGTGGTCTTGGACTACTCTGGACCCATTAAAAATGAGCAACAGAAATAGAGAGTGGTAGTGATAAATAATTTCTACAGAAGAGAACAGGACGTCTATGGATAGAGTAGATTATTCATCCCAGCTCCTTTAAGTGCCTATTCTATGCTTCTGACTCTCAATAGTGCTTCATTCCTTCGGGGTCCCTCAAAGCAACTGGAAGAATGGGAGAACATGCATGCTGTTGGGGAATATGCATGCAGATGGTACAGCAAGGTCAAACCACATTTTAACCTACTGGACTTTTTCTTTTGGAGTAAGTGGTACTGAAGAGCTGCCTTTGCACATTGACATTTGACACAGTGTCAAACTAGACTTTATTTATTTGTTTATTTATTTACTTCATTTATATTCCGCTCTTCTCACCCCGCAGGGTACTCAGGGCAGATTACAATGTACACATTACATTTAGACACACAAAAATACAAGACAGACAGAGGCAATTTAACATCTGGCCACCAGTGGGAGCTGTCGCACTCCTTCATTCCTCAATGTGTTTCCTGGAGATCTTTTTTTAAGGTCTCGTAAATCAGTTAAATTTAGCCTCCCCACACATAGGTGGTACCTTAATTTCCTACTTGACAGATGCAACTGTCTTTCGGGCTACACAATAGGTCGAGAGCCCATCTCGACCCGGGCAGACCTCGAACTCATGACCTTCTGGTCAGTAGAGAACTTAGGCAGATGACACCCAGCCAGCTGCGCCACATTCTCGGTGCTGTTTTAGCATGTCTTAAGATAAAAGGATCTGAGGTGGCAGCCCCTCCCACTGGCTATATAAAATTGGTCAAATAGAAAAGCAGATTAAAAACATGTTATAAAAAGAAAACAGATTTTAAAAACAAGTTAAATTACAGTTTAAAGAGCAGGTATGTGTCTAAAGGAAGGGATTAAATATGTCCCCCCCCCCACCACCACCACATCACCTTTTTAAAATATGACAAATGGTACATTACAGTGGGCTACTGTAAAGTCTGCACATTTCACATCATATTTGTGTAACACAAGCTAACAAGCATTTTTATCAGATATAATTTTAGATTATTCTTATAGGTTTTTTTGTACTGAATTTTGCTATAAGGCTGCTTGAATAATTAATCCATTTTACACACTGGTATCAATTAGATTTTATTGATATCAGTGCATGAATGCATTAATTATTCAATTAGCATTGCAAAAACTACACATGATAGAGAAAAATAAACACAAAACTAAAATCAGCACCAAAAAACTATATAAGAATGACCTATAATTATATCTGATGAAAAAGACTTGTTGGCTTGTGTAATCAGAGCAATCCACAACATTTGTTAATGCTGTTCAAGGCTGTATTGACTCAAATCAACTCCATGCATCATTCAGCTGCCACCATCATAGGCAATCACTTGTGACTGAGTATGGTGGTCTTCCAAAGGTAGAGTCTTGGCGACGAATCTGTAAGTGACTGTGAAGGCCTATTCTGTATCCACATGGTCTTTCACATTGAGGATATATGTTAACAGTCGGAAGGCAGTCATGGCAAGGGTTTGCTTGATGCGCCTTCGTCTTGATACATTTCTTTATTTTGCCCTCTATTCACGCCTCTTCAAAATCAACAGCATTGTTACTAACAATCGAGGCCAGGACATCTCTTCTGTGCATCCATCAGTTATAGATCAGCTCAGTGAGCCAAGGACAATGGTCCAATCAAAAGGAGAGCTTATTTGTAGAACAACGAGAGTCAGAGTTTTAAATCAAAGTCAAAAACTTTCCAAAGCTTTCTATAATGTGCCCTCTCAAATTAAAGCTTTCAGGCCCTAAATGATTGTATTTGCACACGGGTAATGGTTTCAAATTGTTTTAAACTGTTTTTAAATTGGCTCTCAATTGCCTTGTTTTAAGCGTTAAATGGTTTAATGGCTTTTTGCCTTTCAAAATTATTCTTATTGTTTTAAACTGCTTCAATTGATTTTACTGTACACGGAGACATCTCGGACACAGGATGGGTTTGAGCACTGGGTTGCAGCTCTGGAAACCAGGGCTCAATTTCTCACTCAGCCATGAAACCCACTGGTGATTTTTGGACAAGTCACACACTCTCCGCTCAAGAAAAAAAACCCTTGTCTTTTTGGCAAAGGAAAAATGTCACTTTTTCCTCTATCTGGCGCATTGAGAACCACTTTCCCCCCAGAAATCAAATAGGGACGAAGCCGTGATGTTTGTCTGAAGTTAACTTAAGCGTATAAGCTGCAGAGCAGCCCAAAGTGAGTAATAAATCAATGTGAAAAGAGTGTTCACTAGATCCAATCAAACTCGGTATCCAACTTGAGCTGACACCCACATGGTTTAAATCCCATGTCATTCTTGAAATGCTGCTTGTAGATTCTAAGTAGCTTATAATCTCTAAAGCCCTGTGATTGAAGGCTTTTTGTAATCCTAATATCTACCCTGCTTTGTACTTTTTCAGTGATTCAGATAGAAGGTTCTTCGATCTCTCTGTCTTCACAAAGATTCTACTCATTGGCCCTTTAATATTCCAGTTTGCTTGCAAGCAAAGAGAATCCAAACTAGACTAGATATTTGCCATATGACTATCTAGCCAGGGTTTGAGATTTTTTGTGTGTATTTTTAAAAAAATTTATTTGTTGCTTGATAAAAGGAAAATACTACTCCTACTATAGGAATCTTGGAGGCTTTCAAGGAAGAACGGAAAATGTATAAAATAATGTTAAGAGCATACAAGATATGTTGTGACCTGTTCTATTTTCATTTTAACTCTTTTCACTGCTTTCCTCTATCCCCCTCTTACACAACCTAATCCTTCAGCCCCCCCCCCCTTGGTTCCCCTTCTTCATACTCTCATGCTGGATTTCAGCGCATAATTTGTTTTATATTTAATGGTAGAGTAATGTCTCTACAAATTCTATGTATACAGACAACTATTCTTTTTATGGAAAATTAATAAAGACTAATTTTTTAAAAAAAGATAAAAGGAAAATACATAGAATTTGGGTTATTTAGTAGAGGTGGATATCTCCGGCCGTAATACTTTGATATCCGTTAATTTTTCCTATTTAAAATTATTTTGACCCTATATCGACCCTCAGCGTCCAACCCAGAAGTGACATTTCAAAATCGAATGCCCTCATTGTCATTTCCATAAAGGGCACGTTTTTAAGTCATTATTTCCGCTCTTATTTATTTCCATCATTTCTACCCCGCTTCTTCTCAACCCCCGAGGGGGGACTCAGAGTGGCCTAACAACGGCAACGATTTGATGCCACATAGTATCCATATAATAAAAGCAAACAGTTAAGAATAAAATACATTAAAATACAGCTAGAATTAAAATACATTAAAATACAATTAACATTAAAATGTATTGTGTACATTCACAACAGTTAAAACAGTATTCCATCCATAAGCATTAGGTCTTGTCCACCAGATTGCCATCTCAATCCAATCAAAGTGCCGTATCGTGCTAAAGTGCAAACGCTAGGTCCCATACCCAGGATTTCACTTTTTTTTCTGAATGCCAGGAGGGATGAAGCTGATCGAATATCAATAGGGAGAGCATTCCTAAGAAGGAGCGCCACCACCGAGAAGGCCCTATCCCTCGTCCCCACCAACCGCATTTGAGATGTAGGCAGGAGCGAGAGCAGGGCCTCCCCGGATGATCTTAAGGTACAGGATGGGACGTTGCTTCTGAGCTGGTGGGGGAAGGAATGGAGGAGTGGATGGCAACCAGCCATCCACTCCTCCGTTCCTCCCCCCGCATGCTCAGAGGCATCCCGGGTTATACTTAATCCGGGATGCCTCTGAGCTTACTGGGGAAGGAACGGAGGAGTGCATGGCAACCAGCCATCCACTCCTTCGTTCCTCCCCCTCAGGCTCAGAGGTATCCTGGGTTATATTTAATCCGGGATGCCTCTGAGCTTGCTGGGGGAAGAACGGAGGAGTGGATGGCAACAAGCCATCCACTCCTCCATTCCTCCTCCCTCAAGCTCAAAGGCATCCCGGGTTATATTTAACCCGGGATGCTTCTGAGCTGGGGAGGGAGGGAGGGAAGAGGGGAGGGCTTGCTCTCCATTCCACCCTCCCTGAGCTGCCAGCTGAGAGGCATTGCGGATTAAATTTAATCTGCGCTGCTTCTGAGCTCAGGGGGGGGGGGGGAGGAAGGCTTGCCCTCCATTATTTCCTCCCAGCTGGCGTAAGGAATAATAACAAAAAAAATGTTATTAATTACATTTCAGTCACAAAATTTATTTAAAATTTTTCGAATTAATTTCTATAACGACCCAGCAATGGAAATTCCCCCCCCCCCCCGAGTTTAAAATCAATTTTTTTATAGATCAACCACCCCTAGTATTTAGCAAGACTCGGGGTGATCTTTCAGGGAGATTGAGGGTGCATCTACATGGCAGAATTAATGCAGTTTGACACCACTTTAACTGCTATGTCTCAATGCTATGTAATCATGGACACTGTAGACTTACAAGTTGTTTGCCCTCCTCTGCCAAAGGATGTTGGTGCCTACAATGTCAGGATTTCCAGGTACAAACTACAAGTCCTAGACAAAAAATGATTTTTAAAAAATTGAATTCTTCCTTTACACAAAGCCAATAATCATTCACATATACAAGGGTTGAATGAAAAGTAATGCCTCCACCGTAGTAACTCCTCAACAGATGGCAGTATTGGTACGTGGCAGGTACTGGCTTGTTCAGTAGACTCTCCTCTACAGTTCCATTTTGGCTGGAAGCCTTAGCATTGAATGGTTCAGGACAATGTCATATCAGTCAGAGAAAAAATTCAAGCACAATCAGCATTTCGCAAGAACGTGTGCGTCACATTATTGCTTTGCTTGGCTATCGGAAGATCTGTGCATGATGGGTACCCAAAACAGAGTGTCGACTTCTTCCGTGAATGCTTCAGAAAACTTGTTCATTGTTGGCAGAAATGTATCAAATTGTCTGGTGATTATGTGGAAAAGTGAATAGTGGTAGTTAGAGAGCAACTTCTAAGTATTATTTCTGCCTTTGATTTATTCAAATATTCACATCCAAACCCTCGTATTTAATAATAATAATAATAATAATAATTTTATTTTTGTACCCCACCTCCATCTTCCTGGAGGGACTTGGGGTGGCTTACATGGGGATGAACCCAATCAACATAGTTAAAATGTAACACACTAAAATACGTAAACAGCAGCATAAAACAGAATAAAACAGCAACATTATAACAGAATTATAAGAGCAACCAGCGAACCAACAATCAATGAACCTAAAATAATAATATTTCTGGGCACGGGTGGACTGTTGCAATTCAATTTTGAGGCTAAGGCTGATGGATAAAGTGCATAAGTCAAATGGCAAAATTGGGGATGGAGGACAATGTAAAATGGAGCTTTATATCTTTGGGTAGAGAACAGTAGTAAATAACAAGTACAAGATGTTGTGTCCTAGCTGGGGTCAAGTTATCTGGGGAATTGTCTAGTCAATAGCACAGTGGAACATCCACATTTTTAGATCTTTACAGAAAATGGACAGGGTGGGTTCTAGCTTAATCTCCCTGAGGAGGGAGTTCCAGAGCTGGGGGCCACCACCGAGAATGTCCTCTCGCTCGTCCCCACCAAATGTGCCTGTGACAGGGGTGGGAACGAGAGAAGAGCTTCCCCAGAAGATCTTTGAGATTATACAGGTTCATAAGGGAATATGCAGTTGCGAATATAGGCAGGACCCGATCTGTTTAGGGTTTTATAGGTAATAACCTGCACCTCGAATTGGGACCGGAAACTTACTAGCAGCCAATGGGGCTGTTTGAACAGGGGGGTTGACTGCTCCCTGTAATTTGCTCCAGTTAACAACCTGGCCACCAACATTTGGACTAATTGCAGTTTATTACTGCTATTGTTTCTTCTTATTTTCTCTTTACTGTCTTGGGATATTAGAAGCAATACTATGAGTATTACAATTATTTAGCATTATTAGGTAAAGGTAAAGTTTCCCCTGACATTACATCTAATTGTGTCCGACTCTGGGGGTGGTGCTCATCTCCATTTCTAAGCCAAGGAGTCGGCATTGCCCGTAGACACCAAGTCATGTGGCCAGCATGACTGCATGGAGTGCTGTTACCTTCACGCCAAAGCAATACCTATTGATCTACTCACATTTGCATGTTTTCGAACTGCTAGGTTGGCAGAAGCTGGAGCTAACACTGGGAGCTCACCCCACTCCCAGGATTCGAATCACTGACCTTTTAGTCAGCAAGTTCAGCAGCTCAGCGGTTTAACCTGCTGCACCATCAGGGCACCCCTTGGTCATATTAAAAAGTGTATATATCCAGTGTACAGTGTAGATGGTTAATTGGAATGTGTGTGTGTGAGTGTGTGTGTGTGTGTGTGTGTTGAAAATAACATCATCAAACAACCTAATTTAGGAAAATTCCTTGTACCAGACAAAACTAAGTACAAAAATTAGAAGAAATGCACAAATAGGGGCTAGAGTCCATGTTGGCAGTTACGAATTAATAATCTAGATTTGTGCATCACTAACTGATTCATACCTATAAACCCTATGTATTCATGTTCATGGAAATAGTGTAGTGAATATGTAGGGATCATAAAAGTCCCCCAATCCCATCTTACCAGTTCAAGGAAATACGCATCATCTGTGGATATGGGGCTTTTAATCTACATTTAGCTAAATTTCTGATCTGGACTCTTGGCCAAGATAATTTTCACCCCCCAAATTCAGGCAAACGGAACCAAAGACTGGGGAAAAATAGCTACTAGGAATGGAAATTGATGAATTTGGCCAGCCCTTATAAGTTGCAAACTCTTGATTTTCTTGCTACATATTGCCAGGTAATATTTGTGTATGAAATCGAACCCAAAGGTGGAGCAGGCATGTTCCCCTTTGCCTTACATAAAAGTTCCTCGATCAGATGACAGCCCTGATTACCAGCCATGTTTCTATCCTCCCATCCTTTGCTCTCCAGACAGAAGAAATGAGCGTGTTCACAGGAAAAAGTGAAGAAATAAACAAATCAATAGACGTGTGTGTGCGTATTTAAAATGCTATGCACAGCAGATGTATACTGTCAGCTCCACTTGGCATCTCCAATCTTCCCTATTCTCCCTGTCCTCCCCAGAGCCTTAATGGAAGCTGACAAGTAAAGATGCTTTGGGCCTGACATGCAGTAGTTTGAGAGAGAGCGAGAAAAGATAAGGGCCATCAAATAGCCTTACAGTTTCCAAAAGACAGGGGGGAAGGGGTGAAAACATCAGCCGAGGAACTTTAGGAAGGGTGTCCACATGTCATTTCCATTTCCCCTGCAAGGAAAGGCTTTGAGCCGCAATTGCATGTGACAGGTAGAGTTGCCAGTGAGGCAACTTGAGATGACCTTCCAAGGCCTCCAAATCATCCACAGTCATCAGCTTGCTCAGGACCTCACCTCACACATTCTGTCTTGAACAGCATCTTAAAATCTGGATATTTCCGCCAAGGTAGAGCACAAGGAAATGCATTTACACTGTATAATGAATGTAGTTTGTAGCCTTTCCTCCTAAGGACTGCTGGCATTTAACCAAATTTATTTATTTATTTATTTATTTATTATTTCGGCTTGATAGACCGCTCTATCTGAAGCTCAGAGCGGTTTACAGCACATAAAACATACCAAGTTAAAAGACATAAAAACGACATCATAAAACCAATTTAAAACCCCTACCCCCTACAATAAAACTACAGTAGGTCAACACGTAGTGCAGTGGCAACGACGCGGCAGGGTGGCAAGTTATGGTAGGCACCGGTCAAGCACCAAATGCCTGTCTAAACAGCCAGGTCTTACAGGACCTGCGGAATGTCATTAAGTCCTGTAGAGCTCGCGTCTCCGCTGGCAGCGAGTTCCATAAGATCGGCGCGGCCACTGAAAACGCCCTCTGCCACGTACTGGATAGCTTACAAGTCTTCATGCCAGGAACCTCCAACATGTTGAGCCCCTCTGAACGCAGTGATCTTCTGGGCACATATGGGGTAAGCCGCTCTCTCAAGTACACCGGCCCCAAACCATATAAGGCCTTGAAAGTTAAAACTAACACCTTGAAGGAGACCCGGAATTCAATTGGCAGCCAGTGCAGTTCGCGTAAGAGTGGTGTTACATGAGCCGTTCTTGTGGCTCCTAAGAGCAGGCGGGCTGCTGCGTTCTGCACCAGCTTGAGTTTCTGGATCGGCGACAAAGGTAGGCCGATGTACAGAGCATTACAGTAATCGAGCCTCGAGATGACCGTGGCTTGGATCACTGTGGCCAGGTCGCAGCGGGAGAGATAGGGAGCCAGACGTTTTGCCTGCCGCAGGTGGTAGAAAGCTGTCTTGCAGGCGCACGCAATCTGCGCCTCCATAGACAGCTGAGGGTCCAGCCGGACCCCTAAGCTCTTTACTAAAGGCTGCGGGCATAGTGCCATGCTGTCAAACATCGGAAACTGGATCTCCCCCCCCCCCCCGGGCCGGCCCAGCCACAAGATCTCTGTCTTCGCCGGGTTCACCTTCAACTTACTGGCTCGCAGCCATCCAGTTACGGCTTCTAGGCAGAGTTGGAAATTATCGGGTACAGATTCCACCCTGGCATCCATCCTCAGAATGAGCTGGGTGTCATCAACGTACTGGTGACACTCCAGCCCAAAACTTCACACCAATTGGGCGAGTGGTCGCATATAGATGTTAAATAACAGTGGGGAGAGAATGGCCCCCTCGGGGACTCCGCACCATAATGGAGAGCCCCTGGAGACCATCCCTCCCACTTCAGGCGGTTTTGGAGGAAGGAGGACAGCCAGTTTAGGGCTGTCCCCCTCACCCCCGCCACCACCAGGCGGTATGTCAAAAGTTGGTAATCGACAGTATCAAACGCTGCCGTGAGGTCCAATAACACGAGCAGCGCCGATCCGCCTCGGTCCAAATGGCAACAGAGTAGGTCTGTGATGGAGACCAGGACGCTCTCTGTCCCATGCCCAGAACGGAAGCCGGACTGGAAGGGGTCTAGCCAAATGAATGATGACATCAAGGATTCCATAGCAATGAGCCAAATCAGTCAAAGGGCCCTTCTACACATGGCTAAAAACACAGAAGTAACCAGAATAAAAGGGAATGTGTGTGGCTACATGACTTTTTAACAAACAGTGGGCAGAATCAGGTTAACAGCGGAAAAGCACGTGCTAAAAAGGTGTGCTTAAACCCTAATTCCTCCTCCAAAATGTGGACCTTCACATGTCATGTAAAACACATGCTTCCTTCCCTTCCCCCCTGTGTAGACAGCTCCAGCATACGTACACTTTTTAAAAGCCTGAACCAGCTGCTCAGCTGATTAGACTGTCAAAATATTGAGCCGCAGATAAACAAATGGCTAAAGGGAAGCAAAATGGGAAAGTAATTAGAGCTCTCTGCAAGCATTCCTTTCTTTTGAGTTTTATCATACTAAACGTAAAGCTAACAGTTTCCTCTGACATTACGTCAAGTCGTGTCCGACTCTGGGAGGTGGTGCTCATTTCCATTTCTAAGCCGAAGAGACGGCGTTTTCTGTAGATGCCTCCAAAGTCATGTTGCCAGCGGTTTTTGGATGACACAGCCGGTCTGGGCCCTTTCCAGTCTGGTTTTTGCCCTGGCCATGGGACAGAGACCGTCCTGGTCACCATTACAGATGAACCCCGCTGCCAGCTTGACAGAGGGGGGTCGGCGCTGCTGGTACTCCTTGATCTTACCGCGGACACTGTCAACTATGACATACTGATCCATCGACTTGCCATAACTGGAGTTCATGGCCAGGCCCTAAGTTGGTTTGACTCATTCCTCCAAGGTTGGGGTCAGCGTGTGGAGTTTATGGCTGGTGTTTCCGAAAGATCCCCTTTCTCTTGTGGGGTGCCTCAGGGTGCAATTCTCTCCACCCTTCTTTTTAACATCTATGTCAAACCAGTCTAGTGTGGAGTTTCGGGCTGGAGTGTTACCAATATGCGGACGACACCCAACTCCTCCTAGGCTTGGTGCCTGGAGCAGCCTCAGTACCGAACAGTTTCATCTTGTGTATCGAAGCCGTGTCAAATTGGTTGCATGCCAGCAGATTGCAGGTGAATCTGGCCAAGGCTGAGATCTTATGGCCTGACCGCCCGGTAGGTGTGCTGCACCATCTGCCCACCTTTGATGGTGCCCCCTATCTCCATTCACTACTGTTAAGTGTTTGGGTGTGGTCTTAGACACACAGCTAACCATGGAGTCCCAAATCGCTGCTGTTAGCAAGCAGGCCAAATTCTCCTTAAAGCCGAAACAAAATGGATCCTTCTACTATCCAGCGAGGCCCAAGGAGGTCTCAATGATGCTCTGTCTGTTCAAGGCCTAATGATCTAATTAGCCCCTCCTGTGAAATCCAGTATTTAGGCAATCCAGCCAGTACTTCCTTTTGCTGCATCTAGCCTTAGAGGTTACCTTTTGTGGCATTCTTGACTACTCCTAATTTGGTATGTAAAATATGGATATTGTATCATATATTGCTATGTTCCTCTCATTCCAAGGTCTATATGCTTACTGTCGGATATGTGTTTAATACAGATGGTCCTCTAGTACTGAAAAGGAATCTATTACTTGTGATGGCAGTGTGGAGCGTCCCGAAGACCTGGTAATGCCCCAAGGAAGTGTCTGACCGACGCGAAAAGGCCATACAGTGGCGTCCTTGAACTCCAAGCCATTGGCGTGCATCCAGCTCATCCCATACGGTCACAAGTGGCTATTTTGCTCCTCACCCGTGTAAAGTAAGACTATTCTAACCAAGAGTAAACCGGGCGCTTTTGTGAACTGCTTCACTGCTGTTGCTTGATATAGCAGCGTACCTACCTGCTTCAATACCACATCAGACTGCTTTTTTAATTGTGTAGAACTCTGAATTGTGTAGACCTCATATATGTGTATGGAATTCTCGATATTTTTGTGAAGAACGATATATTGTGTTGAACTATATATTCTCTCATTCAGACTTATATTGTGTTTAGGAAACCTGGTGTGTTAGCTATTGCTCGTTGAATATTTCCTGGTCCATTGCGACCTTATATATGCACTCCTTAACAAATATAATTTTATACGAGTTACTATATTTTGCTGTGCATTATTGAGAAAATATTATTATATACCATAAGCATTTCCTACACCAACCAGCATACCCGCGCTAGTTTATTTTGGTTTTCCAGTAAGCTATCTTCTTCCGTTTGTTTTGTATGCTTTTTCTATCTTCGCCAGGCAAGGCAGTTGGCTCCTTACCTTTCAAGTGAGGCCTTGGCAACAGTCATGCAAGCCACGGTTACATCTAGGCTGGACTATTGCAATGCCTTGTACGTTGGTCTCCCTTGGTCAACGCCCCAAAAATTCGGATCATCCAGAATGCAGCAGCCAGGCTACTCGCTAAATCACCGATGAAATGCCATATAACTCCTATGCTGCAACATCTCCATTGGCTCCCAACGGAATATTGGGCCATGTACAAGATGCTGGTCCTAACTTTTAAAGCCTTGTATGGCCAGGGGCTAGCATACCTCAGAGACCGCTTCATTTCTCTCCACCATCAACGGTCACCTCACCCCACTCAATGAAATCTTTTGTATGTACCAGGTCCCAGAGAAGTACGTCTATATAGTATGAGATGCAGGGCCTTTTCTATTACGGCTCCTGTTTTATGGAACTCTCTGCCCCCTTATCTGAGAGCCATGCGCGATCTGCGATCTTTGCTCAGGCACTTAAGTCCTGGCTTTTTAATAGAGCTTTTGTTTTATAATTCTGATTTTAATACTTGTCTGTTTTAATGCTGTATCTTTATACATCTGGAATAGAGGGCGATTAACAAATATTATATTGAATGAACGAACGAATGAATGAATAACTGCATGGAGCACCATTACCTTCCCACAGAAGTGGTACCTATTGATCTACTCACATTTGCATGTTTTCAAACCGCTTTGAGTCCCTCCAGGGGTGAGAAAGGCAGTATATAAATACTGTGAATAAAATAAATAAATAAGTTGACAGAAGCTGGAGCTAACAACGGGCATTCAAACCACTTACCTTTCGGTCAGCATGTCCAGTAGCTCAGCGGTTTAACCCACTGCACCACCAGGGGGCCCATCATATTAAACAGGGGTCGAATTAACAATTGGATTAAGAGAGAGATAAGAGATCTGCTTGTGTATACATTAAGATATTTGCATGTGAGCATATGAGGTCCAGTGCATGACAGAGATTTTTATTTAAAAGAGCTTCTGCTAGATGTCCACCATCTTCTTTTTATGTTGATCCTCTTCAAAGGAAGATATGAGGATGGCGAGGGAGCATTTCCCAGAACTGAGATGTCTGCGTCTGGACCCGCTGTGAAGTCCCAGAATTTTTTGCCTCAGTTTTAAAATACACATTTTGGCACTGTCTGGAAGCACCCAAAGTGATGTCAAACTATATTTGTTCTATAGTGTAGATGCACCCCAAATTGCACCTAGAAGGTTTATCTTATCACTTCTGACTGACATAAAGGCACCACAAGGCAAGAGTCAGCGATTTACAGTATTTCTTCAATGTGGGTTTTCCCAGTACCCAGTGTGATTTTCAAAAAATGAAAGCTGAATTCAGAAATTCCTCTTCAACATGTGCACTTTGAAATATATAAAATGGGCAGAGAAGGCTAAAGAACTTGTGATTCCATAGCATTGACCCATGGCAGTTCAAGCCACATTCATTCTACAGTATAAATGCTCTTGTAGCAGGGGCGGTCCGAGCTCTCCGGGGGGAGTAAGCGAACATTATTTTGGCGCCCCCCCCCGGCGGCTCCCGGCTGCGCCCGCGCATGCACACTGACACGGAATGGGGGGACTCACGGGGCGGGCTCCGGGACCCGTGGTGGAGCAGGTGGTGGGGGGGAGGCCACGAGGGCGGCCCCCACGGAGAAGCAGCGGCAGCCTCGCCGGCCGCGCGCTGCAAGGACGGCCGGAAGGAGAGACGCCGGAGGGAGGGAGCCCTGCGGAGGCGCGGCGGCCTCTTCCTCCTTCCCTCCCTCCCTCCGGCGTCTCTCCTTCCGGGTGTCCTTGCAGCGCTCGGCCGGCAAGGCCTTCCTCCCCTTCCTCCTCGGCAGAGGCGGCGACGAGGAAGTGACGTCAGGAAGATGCGCCACTGGCTCCGGGCCCTTCCGGGGGTGCTGCTGCTGCTGCCGCTGCATCTCCGTGGGGGCCGCCCTCGTGGCCTCCCCCCTCCTCCTGCTCCTCCTTGGGTCTGGGAGCCCACCCCATGAGTCCCCTCTCCCCCCCCATTCCTCCGCGCTACCGGCTGGCTGCGGCGACACGGCGGCGGGGCGGGGCAGCGCCACTCCCAGGTGGCCACGCCCCTCTCCGGGAACGTCGCCCTACGCAACCGCGTAGGTCGCTTAATGGGGAAGGCCGGCCCTGTCTTGTAGTCAATTCAAGTTAGAAAGATGTGCAATGAATTTCAGACATCCTATGGTCCATGAGATGAAGCTAACTCTTTTCATAAGAATAGAAACTTTCTGTTAATTCCCAGCTTCTTAATACTCTCTCAAACTATTTCAACAGTGTAGATGCACGAAGTTATTATTATTATTATTTATCTGCCTCTCCTTGTGGCTCAAGATGGAAGTATTTTATCGTATCAGAAGTGAACCGATGGTACAGTTGAAATGTATTTAAAAACACAAAGTTTTTCTTTTTTAAAAAACTTGACATGATACTAAATGTCCTTTGACCAGCAGCTGGCCACTTGGAGTGCCTCTGGTGCTCTTATAAGAAGGTCCTCCATTGTGCATGTGGCAGGGCTCAGACTGCATTGTAATAGATGGTGTATGGTTTGCTCTTCTCCACACTCGCATGTTGCTGACTCTACTTTGTGGCTCCACTTCTTAAGGTTAGCTCTGCATCTTGTGGTGCCAGAGCGCAGTCTGTTCAGCACCTTCCAAGTCACCCAGTCTTCTGTGTGCCCAGGAGGGAGTCTCTCATTCGGTATCAGCCATGGGTTGAGGTTCTGGGTTTTGGCCTGCCATTTTTGGACTCTTGCTTGCTGAGATGTTCCCGTGAGTATCTCTGTAGATCTTAGAAAACTATTTCTCAATTTAAGGCATTGGCATGCTAGCTGATATCCGAACAGAGGATAGGGAACCAAGTTTGGCCGTCTCGCATCTTCCGCTGGGCTGGGCGAAGTCGCGAACTGGGAGAAAGGCTCCCCGTAAGGAACAGGCCCTGCCTGGGAGCAGGGTTTGGCCGGCTCGCGTCTCTCGCCGGGCTCGGCAGAAGATGCGAGATGGCCAAACTCGGCTCCCAGACAGGGGCTGGGCCCTGCAGGCAGCCGTTCTCCCAGTTTGTGGCTCCGCCGGGCTTGGCGGAGCCGCGAACTGGGAGAAAGGCTCCCCGCAAGGAAAAGGCCCTGCTTGGGAGCCGGGTTTGGCCGGCTCGCGTCTCCCACCGGGCTCGGCAGAAGATGCAAGATGGCCAAACTCAGCTCCCAGGCAGGGCCTGGGCCCTGCGGGGAGCCGTTCTCCCAATTTGCAGATGCGCCAGGCTTGGCGGAGCCACGAACCGGGATAAAGGCTCCCCGCAAGGAACAGGCCCTGTCAGGGAGCCGGGTTTGGCCGGCTCACATCTCCTGCCGAGCTCGGCGGAGCCGCAAACCGGGAATAAGGCTCCCAGGGAGGGCCTGGGCACCCCAGGGCGCCCTTCTCCCGGTTCGTGGCTCCGCCCAGCCCAGCGGAAGACATGAGACGGCCAAATTCGGCTCCCAGGCAGGGTCTGGGCCCTGCGGGGAGCCTTTCTTCCGAGTCTCCTCGAGGTGCCCAGGCCCTCCCTGGCAGCCGGGATGGGCTGGCTGGCACGCGGAGGGGAAGGCAGCGCCCCAGCCCCTTCTTCTTTGGCGCCGCCCGGCCCTTCCTTCCTCCCCCCTCCCAAGCAGCAGCAGCAGGCAGGAGAGAGAAGAAAGGGGGGAAGAGAGGATTTTTCCGCAGCACAACAGGTGATCGCTCACAGAACACTAGTGTGCTGCAAAACACCGGTTGGGAAACACTGGTGTAAGGTGTAGACATCCTGTAATAATATGATGCATCTCATTAAGAGCCACACCCACTGTTTTAGCATGGTGAGATGTGTTCCACACTGGGCATGCATACTCAGCAGCAGAGTAGCAAATCACAAGGGCAGGTGTCTTCTCTTTATCAGCTTTCATACGATATTGTTTCTAGCACTGATAAAATGCATTTAACAAATACACACAGATAATGAATATGATCTTGAAGAAATCTAGTCATAACAATATCTGTGGCATCTCTGGATATGGCTGGAACCTTGTGTGTCTTTTCCTAAGTAACACTTTGCTTTTCCCATTGTGGGAGTTCTCACTTACAAAGCAGCAAAGAGGAGTTGGGATACAAACACACACACATAAGACCTTCACTTCACTTCCAGGGCAGCCCATCATGGCAAAGCAGCTGTAGAGCATTTGCTCTGCAAAATTGCTTTTTGATTTTGCTGCCCATTCAGCTATTGGAGATATAATCAAATATCACTCAAGTACAACAGGAGCAGCAAATTGTTTTGTGTGCAACTTTGGTAACCTTATTTAAAAGAGGGTTGCAGCCCCTTGGGTAATGTATTTATTTACTCCTCAATTGGATCGTTGGGAGGGAAAAAACCCAAAACAAACAAAGCGAAAAACCCTGAGAACAATTGCTCTTGATAAAGACCTTGCTACTCAATATAAGATGGCTTAATGGCTTGGAAGGCTTATAAAGGACACAGACAGCAACTTTGCTGAGACATTACTAGGAGTGGATCTACATTGTTGAATGAATACAGTTGGAAACCTCCTTAACTGCCAAGGCACAATGCTAGGGGAATCTGGGAGTAATTTTATAAGGTCTATAGCCTTTTTTCCCCAAAAAGTGCTAATGCTTTACTGCTTATTTATTTATTTATAACTTTTGTATCCCAATCTTCTCACCTCCGTAGAGGGACTCAGACCAGCTTACAGCAAGAATTCAGTGCTACAAAACACATTAAAAACATCTGACAACAATGCAAGATTAAAATACATATATAGAAAAATACATAAATGCCAAATTGCCGACTAAAAACAAGTTCAACTCAGTCTATAAATGTGGTCCTTCACTTTGGTCTATAACCAGATTCCGCCTTCTTCTGGAAATGCTTCGTTCCATAGCCAGGTTTTCACTAGCCTCCTGAAGGATTAGATGGAGGGGGCAGATCTAACCTCACTTGGGAGAGAGTGCCATAGCCGAGGAGCCATCACGGAGAAAGCCCTGTCTCTCATCCTCACTAGACGCGCTTGCAAAGGCGGTGGGACTGAGAGCAGGACCTTACTGGAGGATCTTAACAACTTTGATGGTTCATAGAGGAGAATCTGTTCGGACAGGTAAACTGGGCAAGAACCGTATAGGGTTTTGTAGGTTAAAACCAGCACTTTGAATTGTGCTCGGAAACTAATTGGCAGCCAGTGGATCTGGTACAACAAGGGAGTTGTGCAGTCCCTGTCCCCGCTCCCATTAGTAACCTGGCTGCTGAGCATTGGATTATTGCAGCTTCCAAACAGTCTTCAGAGGCAACCCCACGTAGAGAGCGTTGCAGTAGTCTATACAGGATGTGGCCAGAGTGTGGACTACTGTGGCCAGAGTGTGGACTACCGTGGCCAAGTCAGACTTCCCAAGGTCTCCCAGGATCTCATACAGCTCCCAGGATCTCATAGTGTTGAGCTATGTCACTTGAAGTGGTGTCAAACTGCATTCATTCATCAGTATAGATGCACCTTAAGACATTGTTTTGGGATAGGCGTATTGAAGAGTCAGATCCTACCTACAAAACATGGTTTCTATCATGAACAGCTCAACAAAATGGAGATGCTATTGCCTATCTCTCATATTCAGTGCAATGATTCACATGACATCAGCTAAAAGAAATAGGCTAAAACATGTTGACCGAGGCTGCATCTACACTGTAGAATTAATGCACTTTGACACCACTTCAGCTGCCAAGGCTCAATACTACTGAATTCTATGTCTTGTAGTTTTACAACACCTTTAGCCTTCTCTGACAAAGAGTCCTAGTAGAGTTGTGCGTGGAATTTGTTTCTCCTGTTTCTCCTGTTCTTTCGTTCCTTTCATTCCCTTCGGGAGCATGTAACAGGAAGCCCCCTCCCGGTACAAAAATCGGCTCAACACGAAAGCAAGCAGGAGCCGATAACTGGCTCCCCCTCTGCTTTCATGACCATGTGGTCCTCCTAGCTGGACTGAGCTCCAGGTCATTGGCTCTTCTTTCCCTGGGCTTCATTAAAATGCCTCTTGGAAGCTGTGTGGCTTCTGCTGCTATTGAGAGAAAGCAGGCACACCTACCTCTCCTCTAGAGTACAAACAACTTTAAGAAGCATTAAACCCGGTCTCCTCTACAAACAAAAGGTAAAGAATCCAGAAATAGGGCTATTCTAACACTGATGCTTTTAATCTGATTCTTAATGAAGGATAAGGACAAAGAATCCTAGAAAGAAGGATTCATTTAACCCTCCCAGGTCCGGCCACCTCCTCCTCCACCACAAACATGGAAAACTTTAGCAGCAGCAACAGCCAGGCTTCCAGCTCACATAGACAGAAGGAGAAGGACCAGGCTAAGTGCGCACAGCCAAGGGTGAAGGACCTTTCCCCCCCCTCCCTCACAGACCCGGATTAACACTTTTTTGCACCCTAGGCCACACTTTGAAATTACGTCCCCTTTAAGCCAACCTCCCGCCACCTCCAAGGTCCCCATTTCCACTGGCTGGAAAGCTCCGCTGTGCTCTGAAGGTCTCCTCGGGAGTCGGGAGGTTTGGGGAGAGTGCAGCAGGTGCAAAACTTGCTCCAAAGGCACGCACAAGAGAGAGAAAGAGAGCGCACGCGCGCAAGAGAGAGAGTTAGAGTGAGTGAGAGAGAGAGAAGCAAGAAAGACTGAGCACGAGAGAGAGAGCACGCCTGCGAGAGAGAGAGAGCAAGTGAGAGAGAGAGTGCGTGTGCGTGAGAGAGAGAGCAAACGAGAGAGAGAGAGAGAGAGAGAGACGGAGGGGACGGAGCAGAGACTTTGCCGGGAGAAGGAGCAAGGAGGGGCATGAGAAAGGCTAAGGACACCCTCCAGACTTAGCCTGAGTTACTGGAACTATTTTAATTAATTTTCCTATTCTTTTAGCTTTTAACTATTGAACTCTTTTTATGTGTTTTATGTGTAAGTCGCCCGGAGCACTGACGTGGAGGGCGACTCATAAATAATAAAATCAATCAATCAATCAATCAATCAAAGGGGGAAAGAGGGGCGCAGACCAGGTTTTTTTTGGTCCGTGATCTACACACACCCCCCCCCTCGGCTTGCGCCCCTATGCCATGGCCTCGGCCTTATGGGTAATCCGGGCATGCTCCCTCAGCCTCTCTCTTGGGGAGACATACCCGGTGCCACAGGAGCCTCAAATCCAATCCATGTCCTGCCTCTCCTCTAGAGCAGAACAGCTTTACGAAGCATTAAACCCGGTCTCCTCCTCTACATAGAGAAATGATCCAGAAAGAGTGATAGCTTTCTTAAAATCCAGGTCATAATGAAGGCTATGGAAGGGTAGCCTGTTGGAAGTCCCCCCCCCCAAATAAATGGTTGCTTTCTTAACCCAGTTGCTGCCAGTGGGCTGAAAAGAACTTTGTTTTCCCGGATGCTGAACGAAAACCCCATTCGGCAGCACACCCATTTTTGGGAGGCACTGGAAAATGCATATAGCAGGGGGGCTTCCGGTTCAAACAGGCAGAAACAAATAGCGATTCTACAGGAATGCATAACCCTAAGTGCTAGTGCCTCACCAAGGTACATATCTCAGGATTTGATAACATTGAACCATATAATTTCAAGTGGTTTGTGTGTGTGTGTGTGTGTGTGTGTGTGTATGTGTGTGTGTGTGTCAGGAGCGACTCCAGAAATTGCAAGTCACTTCTGATGTGAGAGAATTGGCCATCTACAGGGACATTGCCCAGGGGACATCCAGATGTTTTGATGTTTTACCATCCTCGTGGGAGCCTTATCTCATGTCCCCTCATCAGGAGCTGCTGCTGACAGAGGGAGCTCATCCATGCTCTCCCCGGATTCGAATCTCTGACCTGTCGGGCTTCAGTTCTGCTAGCACAAGGGTTTAACCCAGGGGTGGGCAACCTACGGCCCGCGGGCCGGATCCAGCCGGCAGCCGATTCTGTCCGGCCCGGGAAAAGGATGTCGGGGGCGGGGGGTCTTCTGGGTCGCCACGGCGATCAGCCCCCGCAGGTCGCTGAGTGCTCCCCCTGCAAGCCAGGATCGCCTCCAGGCATGGCACGCACTCCAAAGCCGTCGCTCCTCCGGCCTGTCTGCCGACACAGGCCCCACAGAGCCCGTGATGGGATGGTGGCAGCGGCACCCCTTCCTCTTGGTCTCACAGGGCGATCAGCTGGGGAACGGCTGGGGGCGAGAGCGGGCGGAGGCCTTCAGCCTCCGATCGTCTGCTGCTCTGCTCTCCTCCTCTGCTGCGGCGGCGGCTGGGTCCACTTTGCCATCCTCTGGGCTGGGGCTATTGGGCCAATCCATCTTGGGATCCTTCCTCTCTTGAGGATGTCAGCCTTCATCTTGGTTCGCATCTTATCTTCTTGAATATAATTTTATTTAATTTTAGTGGTTTTATTATTATTTTAATAAAAACTTTAAATAATATTATTATAATATAATGTTATATAATATAATGTTATATTATAATTTCTATATATTATAATGTCTATATACTGTATATACTATAGTATAATAATTATGATATTAATACTAATAATGAATATTTCTTGATATATTAATATGTTAATATTAATGATGTGTAATATATAGTAAATATAGTAAATAAATAAATAAATAATGTAGATTAGAATGTAGTTCCGCCGCTAGTTGCGGCCCTCCATAATATTTTTTTGGCTCTCGTGTGGCCCCTCGGAAAAAATAATTGCCCACCCCTGGTTTAACCTATTGTGCCACTGAGGGCTCCTAATTTAAAGTGGTGCCAAGATGCATTTACTCTACATTGCAGACGCACCCAAAGACATGCAGGGTCCCACAGTTTGAGGTCAAGGGGGCAAAAACAATCCATGTAAACAGTGTTCTCCCTCTCCCCCATCTCCCCCTCCTCTCCCTCTCTCCCCCTCTCTCCCTCTCTCCCTCTCTCCCTCCCTCCCTCCCTCTCTCTCTCTCTCTCTCTCTCTCTATATATATATATATATATATGCTGCGTTTCTAGATTACTCACAAAATCTTAAACTAGAGCCCTTTAAGCATTTCGACTATCGTTTCTGTCATTTTTCACACCTTTGGACTGTTTTGATGATATGCCCTTTTTCCCCCTGACAAAGCAGCACAGAGGGCTGTCAGCCGCGTACATCAAATAGGCTGCCCTCAAATTATTCTGAAATCAAGGGGCCACTCCAAAAATAACAATACAGGAAAAGGCTAGTTGGAGATGCTTTTTCTCTTCCTGTCCCGTCCCCCCCCCTTAAATTTAGTGATAATGGGGACCAATTAGTTTAGGGAAGTGCTGTGAAAGCTTCCTTTAAATTCAGCTGTGGCTCATTTTGTCCATTTCTCTCTTGCTTACAAAAAGAAAATTGGAGAGAGGGAAAATGGTCAGTCCCTTTTGTGTTCTTATTTCTTTTAAGCAAGTCAAGCTTATTCTGCCTTAGTCAACCCGGCATTTGCAAAATGTATGTAAAGACAAGAGAAGGAGGATGACAAAAGAGTTGCCGTTATGACGCTTCGCATCTTTCTGCCCCTATCAATCTCAAATTGTTTTTCCAACAGTCCTGTCTATTTTCCACAACCTGGGTGAAAATGTTGCATAGTTTTGTGGCTGAAATGGAGCTTTGAGTGCATCTACATTGTAGAATTAATGCAATTTGACACCACTATAATGGCCATGACCCATTCTAATCCGAATGGAAAGAGTGGATTTCAACTGATAATACAATCATCTTTGCCATATCTTAGCACATTGCATTTGCATATTCCAGATTAATACGTGGCATTTTATTTGCAGCTGGGCATTGTGTGTTGCAGCTGTACATTTTGCATGGCAATTGTGCATCCTAAATTGTGCACTGCATCTTGCTTAGCAAATTTAGTCATTGACAAATGTGTTCAATGTATTTGTCTTCCAACCCCCCGAAATAACGAGACAGACACAAATATATATGGTTTCAAATTTGGGCAACTTTTATTAAATAGTTACCTATTTAACTTGTAACTCAACTAACTTTTTGGTGTCAGTTTAACTTGGTGTGTGTAAGCCGAGGTAGCGTCTTCTAAAGTCTACCCCTCAGCTCTTCAGGCGTACTACTTGGGTCCCCTGTAGATTTCAACCCGGGCAACCCGTAAGGGAATCATCAGGAGAAATCTCTCTCAACTTTTGAGACTAGACTCTCCCCGTTCCTGGGACATTCACCATCACCTCACCCCTAAAATTAACCTCTAGGTGAGTGTTTTTCGAATGCCCCACACCCTTAAGGGGTGCCTTAAGTGTATACAAACCTTTGGAAAACTAATCTATTTACGCTTAGCTAGTTTACTAGCCGACCATTCCACCTAAGCCCCTAATAGACAGTATAGGATAGGCAAAACCCTCGCGGGCGAATTCCTATCCAACCCCCAAATGTTAAACCATTTGAGCGATCATTATTATACTATCCATGGGCGGGAGTGGTGGGCGATGTCCTGATGCAGACTGAGGGAGAAGGGGCTGGCACCACACTATGTCAGCCCCTCCCCCCATCTAGAAAATTCTGTGAAATCAACCAATCTCTTCTCCGAGGGGAGGAGACAAAATTGCTCCACCCTCCAACTTGTTAGAGGGTGAAGTGTAATTCTGCATGAGGGCTGCGGTATGCTTATGCAACATATACCCTCATGCGAATATTTACATTATATGAATGTACACTGACCATATAATGCAATTCCAAACTACATTATGTGGCAGTGTACAAGGTCCCCCATGACCTCCTGGGAAACAAACTAGGCCAATGTGGGCTAGGCAAAACTAAGGTTAGCTGAATCTATAGTTAGTTAAGCGAATGAACCCAAAGGGTGCTCCCCAATGCCTCCTCTTCATCCTGGAAAGAAGTGACGAGTGGAGTGCCATCAGCAGGTTTCCATCTTGGGCCCGGTCCTGTTCAGTATCTTTATGAATGATTTAGATAAAGAGTTAGAAGACATAATAATCAAGTTTGCAGGAGACACCAAACTGGGAGGGATCGCTAATACCCCAGAAGACAGGAGCAGAATTCAAAATGATCTGAACAGATTAGATCAGGGGTGCTCACACTTTTTCAGCATGCGAGCTACTTATAAAACAACCAAGTCAAAATGATCTACCTACCCACTACTCAGAGAGCCATAAAAGCAAAATATTTGGAAATTTATTTCAGTGAGAGCCATATAATATATTTTAAGACTGAATTCAACTCAATGTGAGTATAATAAGCCCCTGAATTTATTCATAATAATAATAATGATAATATTCATTCAGCCTCTGCTAATAATAATAATAGTAACAACAACAACAGGTTCCTAGAGTAGAAGGAGACCTCCAAGGGCCATCCAGTCCAACCTCCTTCTGCCATAAGGGGAAAAACGCAATCAAAGCATTCCTCGCAGATGGCCATTCAGCCTCTGATAATAATAATAACAATGGGTTTCTAGAATAGGAGGAGACCTCCAAGGGCCATCCAGTCCAAACTCCTTGTGCACCTGGGCAGTGTCGGGAGCCTGCGGGGCGGGACTGTGCCTTCCTCCCGTTCTGCCTGCGATCTACCAGGACGCCCTACGTCAGGGGTGCTCAGAATGGTGATCTCGATCACCAGGGTGATCTTCGGGCCTCATCCTGGTGATCTTCAGACCCCTGACCAGGTTTTTTTGCTGTTGGTCCTCTTCACGCGCCCCTGCACACTGCAAAGAAGTCCTCCATCGTTGCTCCAGAGTCCAAGAGGCAGAATGGGCCCCCTCTTTTGGATTCCTCCTCCTCCCTCCGTCCTTCTCCAGCCACTCAGAGTCGTAGGAGACCAAAGGGGGCGGGCCTGGATGACGTGATGCATGGCTGGCCCCACGCGCATGCGCAGAAGCGCCCATTCTGCCCCCTCGGACTTCTTGTGAGCTTTTGGAGGCGGCACGCATGCTGGCGGTGTGGAAATAGGAGCAACGATGGAAGAGAAGTAGGACGCTTTGGGGTCATTTCCTTACCGCATCTCAAAGGTCGGTCTTTTTACTTTGGGGTGGGTGCTTGATTGTTCTGTGGCATGTCTCTTTGTTTATTTTTAATGTTTAAATGGCATTTTAGCTCCAAAGCCTCTCTGCTTGCTTTGTTCCTTGAGAAATATAAGTTGGGGAATATGGAAATGTGGGAGAAATGGGGTGGTTGGATGTATTTTTGCATGCTCCCTTGTTTTCCTTGCTGAGTATTAAATGGCCTTGCAGTTCAAAAGCCTCTCTTCTTACTTTCTGGCTTTCTGTGGCAGTGTGGGAGAAATGGGGTGGTTGGATGTATTTTTATGCTCTGTTTTATCTTGTTGTTATTAAATTGAAATGTTGATGTTTTATAACTTCATTTTATGTAAACTGCCCCGAGCCTGCTGGAAGGAGCGGTACATAGAAATGAATAATAAATATAAATAAATAAATAAGAAAATAGTTATATGTTTTATATGGTTTATATGGGCAGGTGATCTTTGGGACTTGGTTTTTTAATCAGTAGCTCCCATGCCGAAAAAGTGTGAGCATCCCTGCCCTACGCGATCTACCTAATGAGCACCCCTGGATTAGAGAGATGATTGGCCAAAACTAACAAAATAAAGTTCAACAGGGACAAATGCAAGATACTCCACTTAGGCAGAAAAAAAATGAAACGCAGAGATACAGAATGGGAGATGATGCTTGGCTCGACCAAAGTATGTGTGAAAAAGATCTTGGAGTCCTTGTGGACAACAAATTAAACATGAGCCGACAATGTCATGTGGTGGCAAAAAAGCCAATCAAATCACACTGTCCCATTCTGGGCACAGCAATCGAAGGGAATGTGTCCAGAGGAGGGCGACTAAAATGATCAAGGACCTGGAGAACAAGCCCTATGAGGAGCGGCTTAAAGAGTGGTGCATATTTAGCATGCAGAAGAGAAGGTTGAGAGGAGACATGAGGGCCATGTATAAATATGTGAGGGGAAGTCATAGGGAGGAGAGAGCAGGTTTGTTTCTTGCTGCTCTGGAGACTAGGACGTAGAGCAAAGCTTCAAACGACAGGAAAGGAGATTCCACCTGAACATGAGGAAGAACTTCCTAACTGTAAGAGCTGTTCAGCAGTGGAACTCTCTGCCCCAGAGTGTGGTGGAGGCTCCATCTTTGGAGGCTTTTAAACAGAGACTGCGTGGTCATCTGTCGGGGGTGCTTTGAATGTGATTTTCCTGCTTCTTGGCAAGGGGTTGGACTGGATGGCCCATGAGGTCTCTTCCAAGTCTATGATTCTGTTTCTACCCTTGGCAGTGTAGGGGAGACGAGGACAGTTGATGGCATATATTGGTTTGGACTACCAGTATACACATTGGTTTTTGATTCAAGCTGACCAAGAGGGTACCCTAGCAAACCTTTTGTATATATGTATTTTATTTTAAGAGCACTAGATGTATGTTTTTGATAAGGTTAACTAGCTAATCAATAAAATTGTTGTTGATTCTCTTTCTACATTGTAGAGTTAATGCAGTGCAATGGAATCTTGGAAGTTGCAATTCAGGCCTCATTTACACTGTCACATATACAAATTAACTATGTTATAGGCCAGTACACACGAAGCCTTAATAAGGTAGCAGAATTATCTGGCAGTGAAACCTGAAAGACTTGCAAGATTACAAGTATCACAATTCCATAGTACAGAGTAGGCCTGGTTAGGTTTGTCGGAATGCTCCAAAAGTGAGAATGAATTTGGACTGAACTCACTTTTGAACCGCTTTCGAAGAGATTTAAGCAACCTGGAAGTGAATTTGTAGATTTGAAGCTTTTCCGCCATTTCTCGTAAGTGAGTCGGATAAGATTCAGAAGTCCACGTCAAAACCACCCACTTTGGACACGGCTTTCCTTCCCCCCGCAGTCGGATGCCGTGTGAGAACTGGGTCTTTAACCTAGTTTGGAAGCACATTTCTGTGGGTTTCCCCCCAGTTTTCACACGGTCAGAATTGCGCTTCTAAACTGGGTCATTAATGCAGTTTGGAAGCGCAGTTCTGTCTGCTGTGTGAGAACTGGGGGGAAACCCGCATTTCCCGCCAGTTCTCACATGGAGGACAGAAATGCACTTCAAACTGGGTTAAAGAACCCAGGGAAAGCCGAACTGGGGTGAAAGAAATGGGGGTTAAAGAACTGGGGGGAAAGCCAGACCTTGGCAAAGCGTGCCTTCTCTGATGGCCAAGGGGGCGCTGCAAGGAGGGGGCGCTGAAAGGAGGCACTGCCCCCCCTCCCATGGAAAACCCAGCCCAGATGCCATGGAGGAGCACCTTGGGCACCTGAATGGCATTCCCCAAGTCCCCCGAGCCTTCTGCCAATGCCATGACTCTGCTGGAGATGGGGCGCTGTGTTCGGCTTCAACAGCCACTTGCTCTGTAGGAAAAGCAAGGTGAGAACTGGGAAGAGGCGGTGGGCTCGGGGAAAGACAGTTGGGGCTGCTGTGGGAAGCTCTGGAGTTTCTCCCACGTTGACTTGGGAGATAGAAAGAAGGGGAAAGAAGGTGGATATAGGTCCCTTAAGGCGCTCAAGTTCTCATGCAGAGGGAAGGTATCCATGTCCAAACTGGGTTAAAAAATATGTGTCCACCATTAACGAAGCCATTCCAAAATTTTGGAATTTTTCTGAATAAATTCAAAAAAATTCGGAAGCCAATCAGATTCAAAGCGCCAGCGCCCCCTACAAACGAAACAAGTTTTGAATCATTTTTTTAATGGATCATCCAGGTCTCGTACAGAGCCATGGTAGTTGAAGAGGTGCCAAAAAGCATTAATCTAACAGTACAGATGCATCCTCTGCCATTTAGGGCACTTTTCAATGTACTGAGTTCATTTTTAGAGGCCTTTCCATAGGAGCTCCCACCATTATCCTTATGAAAGGTGTCAGCTGAAGAAAAAAATACATTTTTTAGGAGCAACACTACTGTTAAGGATTTGTTTCCCCAGGGGGGTTTCTTATGTTGCATTTTCAGAATGGGCTTTAATTTCTGTTATTTTTTCCTACCAGTTATCTGACACGATCCTGCTGTTGATGTATTGCAAAAACTCAGTGTTATGATTGTTTGTGCTTGATATCTTATTATAAATCATCCTGAGAAAAAGGTGTTGTGTTAATTTGTTTCTCCGAAGGATCAGGTAGACGTTATTAAAAGCAAAATATGCACAATCTGTCTCACAGTCCCAAAGGTACCGCGTGGGTTCTGTACAGGAGGGGAAATTGTCTTCTACCATAAATTCCAACCTAACTGATTTAGATGCATTCTAAAACATGCTGTTTAATTCAACTAGTTCCAGATAACAAATCAAGACAGCCAAAATTGAAATGTCAGGAATGGGAGCAGCCCAAAGCAAGATGGTGACTGAATGATACTATCTAACTCTCTAGAATGGCCCACTTGTCCATCACCAATGACATACTGAGAGCCGGAGGGCATCTTAATTTGCATGTTTTAATTGCATGTAATTGCTGTAATTGGACTGCCATTCTCATTGACTTGATCACCCCATCAAAGCTTCAAAATGTGGCCTTTTTGGACTACAACTCCCAGAACTCCCCACTGGCCAAGGTGCCTGGGGGTTATGGGAATTGTAGTGGTGAAGCCTACCAACTGTCTTGCTTCTGGTTCCAGTTGGAAGGACCATCAAAAGCTTTCTGTAACTCATGAGGCTTATGGACCCTCTATACTATAATTAGAATTGACATAGACTTCCAGGTCCTTATTTACGGAAGCCCTAAGAAAAAGCTTCTTGATTAAGGGCATCAGCCAATTAAGTACATCTTAATTAGCAAACCATCAGCCAATTAATGAATGCATGGACAGGGTCTAAATAATTTTGTATGTTACCAAAACATTACTGCAATATTTCTTTTAAAGGTAGCTCACAATATAAACAGCAAATGCTATCAATCACAGTTAGAAGGTTTAATTGTAGGTTTGGCACATAAATATAGCAACAAAACAGTTTCGTACAACGTGCAGATGTGTCTGAAACTTCTAGACTCACCCATTGTGGTGAATTTTTATGCATTTAATTGAAAAATAAGGCATTCGGTTTGTCTTCTGTTCTATGAAAAGAGCTCATGACAGCTCAAGGAACCAAAAGTCAAGAGTTGAGTTTCCAGGTAAGAAGGGTCAAGGTTCATGGTCCAGAGAGCAGCATGAGAATCTCAAGACAATACATTATAAAAGCTCATCGTAAATATCACTGTAACGACATCTCTGGTTTTAACCTGAGATGGTGTTATGCTCTATCTGTATGTCTAAGGGCCCATCCTGACAGACCCAAAAAACAGTACCTGTTTTAGTTTTACTGGAAGTGTTCAAATGTTGCCTCCGGTAAAACTGAATTAATTCAGAACAAACCTGGGCTGGAGAGATAGCACAGCGGTAACAACAGCTGTGCTGGCAATCTGAAGATCTGTCACACCACAGAGGCTTCAGGCCGCCCTTTTGCCTGGGTCAGCACCAAGCCATCAGGACTATAAAGCAATCAAACAGTCAGTTTGAGCTTCTCCAGGCCCTTCCAGGGCCTCTCTGCATTCTCGTGTGAAACTGGCACGGAATGCCTAGATAACTGTTCAAGGTTACCAAAACTAGACTCCCCTTTCTCTAAGGCGCTTCGGGGGAACCATAAAATCCCCCCGAAGACATCTGGGCCTGGTAATTGGCGGGCACATTCCGATGGACCTTAGGTAATAACAAACATATAGTTTCTCATCAATCATTGGGCTTGATGTTCAACGCACTTGGAACTGGTCAGCAAATCCTATATCTGTGGTTGCCGCACAACAGATCCCATTCCGGATCAACTTTGCGTAAGGAAGATGCTTCTCTGAAAGCCCGGCCGTTGCCGGCCTGTCCTTAAGCTACCTCCGCCCTCTGCAACGGGCTGCCTTGGTTTGCTGAACTCTGCCTGCGTCTTGCTCAAGCCTTGTTCCTGAAAAGACTCTGTTACTTTACTCCCTGCTTTCCAAGTTGCTCCGTTTGCGGATTAGGCGAGGATCTTACCAAGAGACTCTGTATTTGCATCCGGCTTGGATTCCCTGCTGCAGGACCATATCCACCTGCTGTTCCTGATTACTGCAACTTTAAGGCTTTGTATAGCCTTCACGCTTTCCTTATTTCTTGCACAATAAAACGGTGTTGTACCTCAAAGCTGTGTGGCTTGTTCAGGGAGCTAAAGTATGGCCAGGCCCTGGAAGGCGACAAGATCTGAAGATTGCAAGTTCGAATCCCGGGCTGGGTTGGACACCAGCTGTGAGCCCTGTCCACTGTTTACCCAACAGTTCGAAAACAGCTGAGCTGTGATTTGATAAACTGGGAACCACCAAGCGGGGAAGGACTTTTTTGGCTGGAATTTGGAAAAGCAGAGGCTATCCATCATGAGGATGAAGCAACAGCACCACCTTGTGACGTAAGACGCAATCACAACCTGTGAAGCACCGTGATGCAGCTCTGTGACACAACTGTGATGCAGCCAAAGAAAAAAACCTTCTAAAAATTGTACTGTTATATGTTGTATGTAATTGTATGTGGAACCGGCAGGGACTGTCTGCCGTATGTGTAATGTAATCTGCTCTGAGTCCCCTTCGGGGTGAGAAGAGCGGAATATAAATAAAGTGTATTATTATTATTCTCTGGTTTGTTCCAAATTAATTAGATACCCCATTAGATCTGGTCCTTCCTGAAAGGACTGGGTCTAATGGAGTATTGGGTCTGTGGGAACTCACTTCCTGGTAGTCCTGAGACTACCTTGGGGGGGGGGGGGGGTGTCTCCATTTGCCATACCAAATGGTGCCCCCCCCAGTCCCTTATTTTGCCATAAAAATAAAAGAAAACTTACCTGGTCACCATAATGCACCAGGATATGGGAGGGGGCACAAGAATGGGTTCCCACCCCCACTCCCACCCCCAGTGCATCAGTTCCTTGTACCAGGAGGGCACAAGTAGGAATGTTATGGTGGCCAGGTCAGCTTTATTTTATTTTTAGGGGGAAACTTGGGTTTTTTGGGGGGGGGTGGCTGCCTGATCAACCCCATCCCTCCTGGCATTCAGGAAAAAGTGAAACCGTGGCTCTGGGACCAGGCTTTTGCACAGTAGCACAATACAGCACTTTGGATTGGAATTGTAATGGGTAAGTTGATGGTTATGGCTCAATGCTTTTGTGGTGGACGGAATTTTGTTTTTAACTTAAGTGTATGTGATAATGTTAATTGTATTTTAATCTTGAATATTTATGGTTTTATATTGTATTGATTGTGTTCGGCATCGAATTGTTGCCTTTTGTTAGGCCGCTCTGAGTCCCCCCCCTCGGGGGTTGAGAAGAGCAGGGTAAAAATGATGTAAATAAATAAATAAATATCCCATTTTTTTGTGGAAGTAAGGACAGAAAGAATGTAAAAAGTGGGTTTTTAAAACTTGCTTTGGCATGGATTTTGGTGCAGCCTTAAAGAGCCCTAAGTCTACCTCTCCCAAAAAACCCCTCTCCTGTTAATATACAGTGGGCCCTTGGTATCTGATGGGGTCTGGTTCCAGGACTAACATTTGGAGAGTCTGGGGATGGAAGGGAACAGATCGAACTCTCTTTCAGGTCTTGCTCTGAGAGGAGGAGGGAGAAGACCGGACTCTGGGGGGACTGGGGGAGGGGGAGGGAGATGTTCAAACATGGATATGAAACTACAGGATAACTGTAAACAATATCTTGTTATGGGGGAAATTGTAATCATGTCACATAACTGTAATGGTTCAAGTCTCATTATATACAATGTCATAGTAAAATAGAGCCCCTTATATAAAATGACAAATATCAAATTTGGGATTACTTTTTTGGAGGGGAGGGGATATTTCCTAGCCAGGGACGGTTGAATCTTTTAATACAACTATTGATGCAGGGGGTTACAGTATCATTCTAGATAAGCAACCATGCATTTCTTTAAAGTCAAAGTTGGCTAGTTGGAAGTTTTTTGTAGGAAATATTTTCAAGCTGATCGAACTGATAAGGCCTTGACTTTCAAGGCCTTGTATGGTCTGGGGCTAGTGTACCTGAGGGACAGCCTAACCCCATATTGTCCCATGAGAACACTTAGATCTGAAGAGGGGAACCTTCTAACACTCCCAGTGTCAAGCTCACCTCAACACGGAAAAGGGCATTTTCTATCATTGCCCCCAATCCTCTCGAACGCGTTGCCTCCAGAGATTAGGGCCTTGCGCAATTTGTTGGCATTCCGGAAGGCCTGCAAGGCACTCCTATTTCGGCAGGCCTTTGAGCTGTGATACGCCATCTTTAAGATTGTGTTTCCTTCTGGAATTTTTTTTCTTGTTTTAATGCTGTTGTTTGCGATTTTATTGGAATGTTTGTTGTAAGCCGCCCCAAGCCACTATTAAGAAATCTAATAAATAAATACATAAATACATAAATGCAAAATCGATGGATACGGAGGTCTGACTGTAGTCAACAGTGGGCGAGTCTAGAAATGTTGTTGAACTGCCTCCAAATGTTGTTGAACTGGGTCTCCTAGAATTCTCCATCCTCCAGGCTACGTTTACTGGAAACTGCAGCCCAACAAAACATTTCTGATTCTTATGTAAAGCAGTCTTCTAGTCCCCAAGAACCCCAACATTCTGTTAGTGAGTTTTCCATCTGCGTATGTCCCTTTTGTAATGGGGAACAAGTGACTATTTCATAGGCCTTTGTGTCCCATCCAAAATCTCTTCCTTCCCACGATTGCTGCTGCTTATCGGTTGAAGAGGTGATGTTGAGGCAATTCATATGATAATGTTGATCTGGGCTTGGAGGGGAAGAGAAAGAAGGGTGAACATCTGTGAATACATCTTCATTTCTTTCCATGTTCTGAACTTAAACTAGTCATTGTCTCTTTCCACTCCACACCAGTAAGCAGTAATAGCAATGGCACCTTCGGGAATTTAACAGCTGTGAATGCGGAAAAACAAATGTAATTACATGAGTCCAATGTTGTGCTCTACTTGCCTGCTTGAGGATCTCATCCACAGACTATGATTCTAAAGGAGATCTGGAATTCTCAGAGTAAACAATGTGACTTTGGTAGCCTTTACACCAGACCTGGGCAATTGCCGGCCCTCCTGGTGTTTTGGACTTCAACTCCCAGAAATCCTAACAGCTGGTAAACTGGCTAGGATTTCTGGGAGTTGAAGTCCAAAACACCAGGAGGGCCGGCAATTGCCCAGGTCTGCTTTACACTGTAGAATTAGAATAATTTGACACCACCTAGACAAGGAATACTCTGAGGTGGCTCAGTCAGTTCCTTCCTCTTCTACACAGACCACAAATGTATTTATTTATTTATTTGTCACGTTTTCCAAACTATGATGGCCCCATCATGGGGTTCTCTTGGCATGATGTATTCAGAGAACTTGCACTTATTTATTTGTCACATTTCTATACTGCCCCTCTCAGCCCGAATGGGACTCGTGACGGTTTACACAAGGCAGTCTCTGCCCTCAATACAACACAAGCAACCAAACCAAAAAAAAATAACAATATAACAACAAATTGACAATTAAAAACATACAATTGCAGTCTCAGCGTCATGTTGAAATCAGTTTCCGTCACATCGTCGTCATTCCATATATCTAATTAAACCTTTCTATTTCATCAGCAAATGCCTGCTCAAACAGCCACGTCTTGACTTTCTTGTGAAATGTCAGGAGGGAGGGCGCCGATCTGATGTCCCCAAGGAAGGCATTCCAAAGCTGAGGAGCCACTACTGAAAAGGCCCTGTCTCTCGTCCCTGAAGTTGCGCCTGCGAAGAAGGCGGGACCGAGAGCAGGGCCTCTCCAGATGATCTTAAACATCTCGATGGTTCATAGGGAGAGATGCGCTTGGACAGGTAAGTTGGACCCGAACCATTTAGGGCTTTAAAGGCTAAAGCCAGCACTTTGAATTGTGCCCGGTAGCAAACTGGCAGCCAGTGGAGCTGGCACAACAGGGGAGTTGTACGCTCTCTGAATGCCACTCCTGTTATCAATCTGGCTGCTCTCCGTTGGACTAGTTGCAGCTTCCGAACAGTCTTCAAAGGCAACCCCATGTAGAGAGTGTTGCAGTAATCTATACGGGATGTAACCAGAGCGTGGACCACCGTGGCCAAGTCAGACTTCCCAAGGTACGGGCGCAGCTGGCACACAAGTTTTAACTGTGCAAATGCTCCACTGGTCACTGCCGAGACCTGTTCCAGGCTCAGCGATGAGTCCAGGATCACACCCAGACTGCGAACCTGCGTCTTCAGGGGCAGTGTAACTCCGTCTAACATAGGCTGTAACCCTATGCCCTGTACGGCCTTTCGACTGACCAGGAGTACCTCTGTCTTGTCTGGATTCAATTTCAATTTGTTTGCCCTCATCCAGTCTGACCCAGCGGCCAAGCACCGGTTCAGGACCTGAATAGCCTCCTTAGTAGCAAGTGGGAAGGAGTGACAAAGTTGGACATCATCTGCATACAGATGACACCGCACTCCGAAACTCCGGATGATCTCCCCCAGTGGCTTCATGTAGATGTTAAACAACATGGGAGATAGTATTGAACCCTGAGGAACCCCACAAGACAATGGTTGTGGGGTTGACCCGGTGTCTCCCAATAACACCTTCTGAGATCCAGAAAGGCAAGACAGTACCTCCAAGCCCCATCTCTGAGAGGCGTCCCAGAAGGATACCGTGGTCAACGGTAACAAACCCTGGCATTCATTGTTGGTCTCCAATTCAAGTACTAACCTTTGCTGAGCTTTTCTAGTTTCCAAAATCAGACAAAATCTGATCGAGACATTCTGTAAGAGAGGTTAAAAAAAGTAAAAGAAGTGCCCTTGGTCCGAGCTGACAGAACTGGGACCAAATATCTTCTGGATTCTAGATCTGTTCATGATTGATAGTGTAGGAGCTCTGTACCTGGCTCAATCAACCCAGCAACCCAACTAAGTTCTGTATTTTGCAGTATTTTGGACCACTTCTTTATTCCTCTTTACAAATCTTAGCCACAGATGTGTGACTGAACACCCCTTCCATCTGTCCTCCTTTACCGTAAAGGCCAGATGGAAAGAGCCTTCCCCCTTAGCTATGACAAACACATCTCCTGCGTGTGTCTGATTGGTAATTATGAGTCATGCCAGTCATTTTCCCAACTCTGAATTGACTCACTCCCACACTGAGTTTCACTGTTTACAGCTAGGAGTTAGTTTAGCAGGAGGCTGGGGTTGGCTCTTGTCAAGACACTAGGAGTGCATTCATCCTCCTATCCTCTATTACCATACCTACTTCATTTGGGTGAGGTGTCACTCATGTCTGCATCTCAGGAAGCTGAAAATGATGGCAACGGTTAGGCACGCTGGGGTTGTGATTGGAAGTCCTAGGCAGCCATTCCAGCTACTGTTGTCCGATTCTTTTTCACTTAAATTGATCACCACCAAACAACTATAGAACTGTTATAGATGGATTTTTAAAAAATTAATTGGATAGCTGATGTTTTAATGCTGATGTTTTAATCCTGTTGTATTCGTGTTTTTATATTGTGTATTGTTGCCGGCATCTAATTGTGGGTGTTTGAGAAGGGTGGGGTAGAAATATAGTAAATATTTACAAGTCAAAATAATAAATAAATAAATAATAGAACTTTGATTCCACTTTAATTGTCATGGCTGCACCCTACTGAATCTTGGGATTTGTGGTGTAGTGAGGGACTTGTGTTATCTGGCTGAGAATTCTAAATTCTCTTCCCTCAATGGAAAACTGCAGAGAACAGGGTAGTTCAGCAGTGAATGCTGGACTACAGCTCTGGAGTTTGAATCCTTGCACATCCACACAAACCAACTGGATGGAAGCAAGCCACACTCTTTTAGCCTCAGAGAAAGGCAAGGTCAAACTTAGCTGCAAAGAAAGGCAAGGTCAAACAAATCTGGCCAAAAATCCTTTATGTTGGAAACAACTGCAAAATGCCTCCTACCCTTAGAAAGTTCTTCCTAATATTTAGGTGTAATATTTTTTTTCTGCAATTTGAATCCATTGCTCCGTTGTGTTCTGGTTTCCAGAACAGCAGAAAACAAGCTTGCCCCTTTTTCAATGTGTTGTTTTTGTTTATTCGTTCAGTTGCTTCTGACTCTTTATGGCCACACCAGAGCTCCCTGTCAGCCATCACCACCCCCAGCTCCTTTAGAGTCAAGCCAGTCACTTCAAGGATACCATACTATCCATCCATCTTGCCCTTGGTCGACCCCTCTTCTTTTTTCCTTCCTTTCTCCCCAATGTTATTGTCTTCTGTAAGCTCAATGTGAGATCCTTTCAAATATTAAAACATGACTCTCAAGTTTCTTTTACTCAACCTTTTCTTCTCTAGGCTAAATAGCCTTTAAAGCCCCTAACGGTTCTGGTCCAACTTGCATGTCCGAACGCATCTCTTCCTATGAACCTTCAAGATGCTTAAGATCATCCGGAGAGGCCCTGCTCTCAGTCCCGCCTGCTTTGCAGGCACGATTGCTGGGGACGAGAGACAGGGCCCTTTCAGTGGTGGCTCCTCGGCTTTGGAACGCCCTTCCTAATGACATCAGATCAGCCCCCTCCCTCTTGACATTTCGCAGGAAGGTCAAGACTTGGCTATTTGACCGAGCATTCGCAGATGTAGTATGAGTAATAAATAGAGAACAAAGGAACAACGACGATGCAACTGGAAATCGACTTAATAATGAGACACTGATATTGTGTTTTTAACATTAAATGTTAATTTGTATAGGTTGAAATTGTATTGATAATTGTTGATTTGTTTGTCTTGAGCAGTTCCTGCTATTTCTACACCACCTCGAGTTGCCTTCGGGCTGAGAGAGGCGGTCTAGAAGCAAAGTAAACAAATAAAATAAATAAATAAATAAATAGTCCCAGCTCAGAGGGATTCATGGCTTCCAGACCTTTTGTCATTTTGGTCACTTTTCTCTGAACATGTTCCGGCTTATCAATATTGAGTAGTGAGCTGCTGTTATGTCACTCTACAACAGAACAAACTGATGTTCAATGGGATTGATGCACAATGGGACCAATGGATAACTAAATGCACATTGCATCAATCCCGGTGTTCATCGGACACTTTTGCCAAGAACCAGTCATGTATCTTCTCAATTCAGTAAAGCGTTTTCTTTGCTTCTCTGCTATGTAGGTAAAGTATATGATATATAACAAAACAGATCATATGCGATTCCAGCCTTATTTTATTCTCCCTTGGTAAATGAGCCAACCGAAAAATGCTTCTCCTTGTAATGAGAAAGCATGAATACATTGGCCTTATTTTTGGGGGGAAATTTGACTACTTTCACCAATGTTTTTCTGCATATTTCTCTAAGTGGGAAAATGTAATAAATCGCTGTTTGATGTCTTTCTGGTGACAAGTGATTACTTTTAGGAATTGACTGCAGCAGAATTTTAATGTTATGCTTCCTTATTTTTATCTGTCTTTTAATGACTTTGTAAATATTTTAAATGTATAGATGTTTTTATTGTGTTTTCAAATAACTTTACAATAAGCTTGATATGAAGGGCCATATCTTCCTTTATGAACCAAGAAGAGTTCTAAGATCATCTACAGAAGAACTTTTTTATTATCCCATTATGTTCTCAATCCAACTAGTGGTAACAAGGGAGACGAGGGACCCTCATACACTGTCAAATAAAATCCAGATTATCTATGACTCATATAATTCAGTTCAAAGCAGATAATGTGGATTATCTGCTTTGATAATCTGGATTATATGGCAGTGAAGAAGGAGCCAAAATCTTCTTGGTAATTGTTCCCAGACTTTGGAAGTCCCTTCTTTAAGAATACTAGTGGTGCACCTACACTGTAAAATTAGTATGATTTCACAGCACTCATGGCTCAAAACTATGGATTCCTAGGGATTGTAGTGAAGCATCAACAAAAATAAAGATAACAATAATGATAATGATAATCTTTATTTATACCCTGCCATCATCTCCCCAAAGGGGACACAGGGCGACTCACATGCAGCCAAGCCTGAAAATAGAATACAACAAGTAAATACAAGGCAACAAACAATTCCAGCACAATAAAATACATAAAGTGACAAAATAAAATAAACAATGCAAATTAACATAATGGAAAATCAAACACAATGGGCGGACCAAATGCACAAGATAAAATGATAAAAACCCTGGGTGAGATAGGAGAAGAAAAAGTGTATTTGTGAGGGAGAAGCTGGAGGGGCACAGTGGAGAAGGTTCTCTCCCTCATTTCCTCAAGTCATACCAGAGATAGAGGAAGGGGCGAAAGGAGGGCCTCCCCAGAGGATCGAAGGGATCATGCAGGTTGGTGGTAGGAGATGCGGTCATGAAGGTAGGCAGGTCCCAAACTGTTTAGGGCTTTATAGGTGATAACCTACACTTTAAATTGGGACCAGAAAATGAATGGCAGCCAATGGAGCTCCTTAAACAGAGGGGTTGACCACTCCTTGTAATTCGCCCCAGTTAGTAAACTGGCTGCCGAACGTTGGACCAGTTGGAGTTTCCAGGCCATCTTCAAGGAAAGCCCCACATAGAGTGCATTGCAATAGTCCAGTCTAGAGGTAACTAAGGCGTGGACCACCGTGGAGTACGAGTTTTAATTGACACCTGTGCATCAAGCATCAGCACTGAATCCAGGAGGACCCCCAAGCTGTGGACCTGTGTCTTCAGGCGGAGTTCAACCCTGTCAAGCACAGGTTGCCACCCTATACCCCAGTCAGACGTACGACTGACCTGGAGGACCTCTGTCTTGTCGGGATTAATATTCAGCTTGTTCACCCTCATCCAGATCATCACAGCAGCCAGGCACTGGTTCAGCATCCGAGGGGCTTCCTTGGAATAGAGGAGGAGGAGGAGGGAAAGAAGAAGGAGAAGCGACAAAGTGGCTGTAGCACAGCAGTTCTCGTTTGTGCCTGGAGGGCAGGGGACAGGGCCTGGGGTCCCATTAGCATTAGAACCGGCTGTGCTAGAACTGGATTCTGAGGATGAGTTAGATGACTGGGGCGAAGGGCAGCTTTCCCCGCAAGAGCCTCTTTCACCTACAGAGAGCTTGGCCTGGGAAGAAATGTGTTTTGGTCCAAGGGATGATTCAGATCACCAGGTGCAGTCTGATAGCGAGGCAGGGAGTTATGAACACCCGGGAGGGAGATCTTCCCAGGAGCCCCTGGAGGAAGATATGGAACAAAGCGCATGGGAAATGGCTAGGAGGAAAGCTCTCAGAGAGATAGCCACACAGCTGCCGAAAGACAAGGTCGAACCTTTGATAGGAGACGGAGCATTGAGGCTAGTAGGAGGGATTGGTCCCGAGCCCTAGATCGGCCGAGGTCCGTCAGCAGAGATTGGAGACGAAGAAGCCTAGAGCGTCGAGGACCTCGGCCGAAGGATTAAGTATAGGATCTGTGGGAACGAATCCTCAGTTCTCCAGCCACGTCTTTCCTGAATAGGCGTGAAGCGGAGTGGGACCACAAGCCAGCCGTGGTCGTCAAGCCTTGCCTTGCGTTTGCCTTGCCTTGTTCCTTGAGCCGCATTGGATTGCGGAGCCTTGCCAAGCTTTTAGTCTATTTGCTACGTTACTTTGGACAATCTTGCTTTCTACCTTTTGGACATTTACTTATTATTGGACTATATATTCTTTGGAACTGTTTTTATACTCAATAAAGTAGTTAGCCTTCAGTATGTCTCTGTGTGTGTGATTAAGGGGCCCGCCAAGTCCTTGCATTGCGACAGTGGCAGAGCACAAGGAGGAGATGCTTTCTCTGCTATTTGCTGAGACCACGCCACTATAAATAAAAATGTAACTTAAGACCTGCAGTTCATTTGCTCCAGCTTGCTTTCCCCACAGCTGCATAGTGCCTCAAATGGCCAGATGGTAAACAATTTCCAAGCTGTTGTCCAAGCAAACAGTTGATTCTTTGCATGACCACCCATGATGTATTGGGCCCCAGAGCTCTAGCTGTCTACATCCTGTTGCCTATTGATTGCTTCATCATATGTAAACATATACACACAAGTGCAAATACATTGGAAATGTGCAGTTGTAGCCCGTGGATAAGAGGAGAAAAAAACCCTATCAAACAGTTGTTGCTAGCTAAATAACCAAACACAGAGCTATAACTATTATAATACAGCACACACAGAACAGACAATTCCACAATATAGTTTTGCAATCTGTGATAGGTTTCCACAGTGCAGTTCATGTTACAAAAGTCTTCTTCAGAAGAAACACCGCTTCATAACTGATTCCGACGAATACCTCTGAGAATTCACATGCCCTAGATAGAATAATCATGAGCTGATGACATTCCTGGGATGTAGTGTTATCTCATCTCCAATGGAAAGCCGTATTAACCTTCTCAGGAGAAAGGAATGACTGAAAGCTAAATGACTTGCGCTCTCCTGAGACATCCCATAATATTGGCAGGTTCTATTTAGTGGTTGACAATTGTATACTATTTATTTCCTACCCCTTTCTTGCATTTCATGCATACAATTTGCAATTGTTTTGCAATTGTATGCTTTCCCCAGTGATTTATACAACCATTGCTCTCTGAGGACTTTATCACACCAACCTGCTGTCTCATAGCAATCATATTATTGAAGCTTGCTATTTTGCCTGTCTACAGTTGAGCTATTGTGCACCCCCCGCACCATCTTAGCTTCTCATCTCCTTTCCTAGTCACTCTTTTCCTGTTAATGTCCCTCCATTCATCCCAACTTCCACTGTCTTGGTTGCAGTAGTAGAGAAGAGCAAGCGTGTTCTGGTTCTAATCACTCCCCACGTCTTAATTAGATCGTAAACTTGAAGATAAGGAACTGTATTTATTTCTGTCGGGCGTGTAGAGCAGATCGCTGTCATTTCCCTGCAGCCAACAAGGTTCTAGGTCCAATTCAAAGTGCAGGTGATTACCTATAAAGCCCTATACACTTCGGGCCCAACCTATCTTCAAGACTGCATCTCCTTCTATGAATCAGCAAGGGCATTGAGATCTGCTGGGGAGACCCTTCTCTTGGTCCCACTACCGTCTCAAATATGGTTGGTGGGGATGAGAGAGGGAGCCTTCTCGGTGGTGGCAACCTGGCTTTGGAATGCCCTCCCTAGAGAGATCAGGCTAGCCCCTCGCTTCAAGCTTTCCGTTCTAGTTTAAAAGCATGGCTTTTTAAACAAACCTTTGATTTTACATAGGTTTTTAAGGATTAGTCGAAGGACTTACTGTCGGCATCACGTCGGCACTGGGCTGTGTCAATTGGAAACAATTTGTTTTTATCTGCAGCTATGACTGCATTTTATGAATTTTAATGTTTTGCATTGTAATTATTAGGGGTGGTTGATAAAAAAATTGGTTCTAAACTACTAATGGGGGGGGATTTTTTTTATTAGTAATTGAAATACTTACCCAAAAAATCCCAAAAATTTCTTGATTAAACGTTATTAATAACAAATATTCATTATTATTCGTGACCTCAGCTGAGAGGGAAGAATGGAGGGCAAGCCTGGATCAGTCCTAAACATCACTAATTAATAACATCCTAGAAGCAAGCTATATCAACAAATAATCAATTAATGCAAATGAAATGCACAGATAAAGTATGAGCTTCTTCTAACAGGAATATTTATCTCCTCCAAAATTGCTTTTCAGGGTCACTTACAGACATCAGAGTCCTGTTCCTGCCTTCTGCCTTCTCCCAGGAAAGAGGGAAAGTGCGCGAATGCTTTGCCCAAAACCGCAGACCCGAGCAATGGATTGCCAGAGCAATGGATCCGATCCATTCTCTCTGGCAATCGATTGCTCTGGTCTGCGGTTTTCGGCAAAGCTGGCGAGAAGAGAAGGGGAAAATACGATCTATTACAAAAATTAAAGAAAAATTGCCATCCCAGGTTCGGTAAAGAAATTATACTTCCTGGTTGGGCCTCCAGGGTCAAAAAACATTGAAATTTTTAAAAAATGAAAAATAGCGGATTTCAAAGTATTTAAATTGAAGATATCCACCCCTAGTAATTATGTATTGTAACTCTATGGTTTTATAATTCTAGATTTATGTATTGTCTATATGCGGCACTTCACTGTATTTTGTTAGCCACCTTGAGTTCCTCTGGGGAGATGGTGGCATGGTAGAAATAAAAGTTGTTGTTGTTATTATTATTATTATTCTGTGTAGTCCTCCATTTCCACCTCCCCGTTTTCAGCTGGCATTCGACCTGAGGCTCAATCTGTCTCTGTTGCTGTTGATGTTTTTACTTTGGCCACCTTGGGAGGAGTCGGAGACACCTGGGGAATGGGGAGATAAAATTGCAACAGTTTGGCCAATTATACAAGTTACTCTGGCATCTGCCAAAACAGATTACAAAAAGTTTGCAGACAAAAAGAGGGCCATCCAACTTGACTATGGGGTGGGAGATTTGGTATACCTGTCAACAAAATATTTGAAATCCACACAGCCCTCCTGGAAGTTAGCCCCTTTTTTTGTTGGTCCATTTCCTATCTCTGGAATTATAGACCCGGTGGCTGTTCACTTGGATTTACCACATACTTGAAAAAACTCCATCTTATGTTTCATGTTAGCCTGATCAAACAGGCCTGCATGGATTCCCGCTGGTGTAAAGCTGAATCTGAACCTCTCCCCATTATGGTGGGGGCTCATACCCATTTGAAATTAAGACCATTTTAGACTCTAAATGTTCTAGGGGACATTTAGTCACAGATTTTATATTCTGAACGGCTGGCTACTAGGCAGGAGAAAAATGAAACGGAAATTAAAAGAAATCGTAAGTGATTCGTATGTAATGGGCCTTTCAAGTTTATACGGATCGCAAGGCCAATCCCGGAAGTGGACTTTCTTTTACGCACCCCCTGGGCCCAAAATTTCGTTAGATTATTAAATATTTCGTTAGATTATTAAACAGGAAAATTTCCCCCTCCAAAATAGCTTTGCAGACATAACTCACAGTGAAATCGGGGCCTTTCCATGCTTGAAGCCTAATTAGAGTGGAAGGCCTCCTCCAGGAAGTGAAAAGGGAGCAATTGAATGGGGAAAAAAAGATGGAGTGAGGAGAACTCTACAGATTAGCAAGGCCTCCACCAGAGGTAGGCCTAGGCATTTATTTAATAATAATAATATATTAATGCATTATATGTGTCCCTGCAAAGGAACCCTGTCCTTTAATAATATTAATAATAATAATATATTAATGCTTTATATCTCCCTGCAAGGAAACCAAGGGAAATGTTGCCCCTTGATTTGCCTGTGTTTAAAACAGTATCAGTCCTGTTTCCCTGCTTTGCCTACTTTAGAACTACTAACGAATTTCGTAAGTAATTAAGTTACATTTCCGAAATTTTTGGGAAATTTTTTTTCTTGCACTTCCTTATTTCCCCAGGGGACCCATCTCGTTGGAGGGGAGTGATGTCAGGATCACCATATCAATCTGGGACTGGCTGCTTTGGTTCTCTGTGTATTAAAACAATACAATATAATCCATGGCCCTACAGGATATGTATATCCTCCTATACAGTGACAGTATAACAATCAAGTCGAAGCGTCAATATAAACAAACAGGAAATCCGCAAAAGTCTTCAAAGATACCACATGTGGAACCACACAATGTAAACAGTCAAAAAAAATCCGTCTCAATATTCCAAATCACCAATGCATATAGACTTACAGAGTCCCGTATATTATATCAACAGTACTCAGTTCCTCATACAGTGGTTTTAAGTTCAATTGCACTTCATCAGTTCAGAGAAATACAATTGAACTTACAACCACTGTATGAGGAACTGAGTACTGTTGATATAATATATGGGACTCTGTAGGTCTATATGCATTGGTGATATGGAATATTGAGACGGATGTTTTGACTGTTTACATTGTGTGTCTCCACACGCGGTATCCTTGAGGACTTTTGCGGATTCCCTGTTTGTTTATATTGACGCTCCAACTTGATATACTGTCACTGTATAGGAGGCTATACATATCCTGTAGGACCATGGATTATATTGTATTGTTTTAATACACAAGGAATTAATAGCGGATATGGATTAAGAATCAAACATTTGGTCAGCATATCTTTATTGTTGTTGCTAGTTTTGAGCAAGCCCCCCTGTGCTTTGTGCTTTGGTTCTCTGCCACAAAGAAGGAGGTGGGGAGGGAGGCTGGATATAGTTGGAAAAGGTAGTGTAGATAAGACATTTGTTTTGTGAGGGAAAACTGAAACTGCAGTTAACAAACTATGGGCACAGTGTTTGGCCACTAGGAGGCAGATGGGATTTGGGGCTGATATATACAGGAGATTTCAGAGGGAAAACTTTAGAACTGTCTTTTTAAGATTGTGGAAAGAAGGAATAAACCGCGTGTCTCCAGCATTTTATTGTTGTGAGCTTGATTTTAATTCCAAGATCTTCCAGAGTCTGACACGTTGTTTTTTCACTTGTAAAGTGCCATGTACAACAATGACACCACATAAAAATGAATGAACAAATAATGCATCGTGACATAGAAACAACAATAGTGACACTTATGTCTTGTAAGTAATGCATAAAAGAAAACACTGGTAAACTTCTCAAATGCAGTTGGTGGGGATGAGAGAGAGGGCCTTCTCAGTGGTGGCTCCCTGTCTGTGGAACGTGCTTCAACCCCATCCCTCCTAGCATTCAGGAAAAAAGTGAAATATTGGCTGTGGGACTAGGCGTTTGCACATTAGCACAACACAGCACTTTGGACTGGATTTGTAATGGCAAGTTGATGGATATGGCTCAATGCTCCTCTTATGAACGAAATACTGTCTTAACTTAAGAGAATGTGTATGATGTATTGATGTTAATTGTATTTTAATGTATTTTAATGCTGTATGTTTTTGGTTTTATATTGTATTTTATTATGTTGGCATCGAATTGTGCCTTTTGTTAGGCCGCTCTGAGTCCCCCCTCGGGGGTAGAGAAGAGCAGGGTGGAAATGTTGGAAATAAATAAATAAATAAATAAAATAAACTACTTTCAAATACCCTCCACTTTGGAAAATCTATGAAGAAACAAACCAAAATGATCACTTTGAGTTTTCTCATTGATATGGTCATTATAAATCTTCTGATGGCACAAAAGATCAAAAATAGTTAGTGCTTCCCCCTATGAAAAACTACTCTCAACCTATTTTTTTGGCTCCTATCAAAATCCACACTTGTCCAACAAATCTGCCCTCTACTTATACATAAATTCAGCTTATACTAAAGCATATGTGATCGGTTGCTGGATTTGGACTGGGCAGACTAAATTTCAAATAGTTGCTCAGACATGGTGTTCATCAGATTATCTTGAAGTGGTAACTTTTTTCACCCTCTCCTACTTTACAATATTGCTGAGATGATCTAAAACAAAGTAGTAGACAATGCACACCTCCCACAGTTTCTGGAAGAAGCTAGTTCTATTGTAATCAAGACATTAAATGTTATTCCCTAAACGTTTCTATGTTTCTTTTTTCCACTCCTTTCCCAAAGTCTTTGATCTGCCCAACCTGCCCAACCAACACTGCGATCATCCAGAGCTCAGAAGAGTTATGTTTTTGAATTACACATTTCAGAATCCCCAGAGTGTTGGCTTCCAGGATCTGGAAACATTTATGCTTGTAGTTACCGGGGAAGGAAGAGAACTGTTACTGCCCTGATGAATAATCCATGTGTCTCAGTTGGTGGACCAATTCATGGGCCAGAAAGTACCTTGAGCAGGAGCCAGAAAGCCAGATGGTAGGCACACAAGCCAAAGGCTGCGAGCCAAAGTCAGGCAGGCTCAAGTCCAATGATATGTTGGTGCAAATGGAGGAGATGTTGGCTTTCTTTAGCTGGAAGCTGCACACATGAAAGAGAGACAGCAGATGGATCCTTGCATCAGACAAGAGTGCCAGCAGATTGGCCTTTTTGGTGTCACCTCTTTTCCCCAAGCCAAGCGGATTATGGGTTGTGGTGATATTTTTCCAGTTGCAATTGCCCACCATGATTTCAGAGCATCAGCCATAAGCAGGCAGACAAGGAAGAGAGCAATTGAGTAAGCTATAAAGATTTCAGTTCAAGCCCACTGGTGCCTGGTCCAAACTCATGCTTCTTCTGTATAGAATAGTGTGTATTTGGAAGAGCCAAACCATAACAGATTTGTGTGGGCTGGAATTTGAATTTGGCACCATAATAGATATTAGATAAGATTTGAGAGACACAGTAATTAGGGAAGGAAATTAACTGGGCTAATTAGATGGCAAGTAGGGAGGGGGAGAGAGATCGTGAAAATGAATGTGTTCATTGGAATCTGGAACCCAGAAACAAGGATGGAATAAGTCATTGTAAGGTACAAAAGTAATGCAGATGGAAGCCAAATTTCAGCCCACCAGTAATATCCAGTGGCTCCCATGACCATATAATAAAGATAGATTGACTCATTCAAATAATCCAGAGCTCTGAATTATCAAGACCAGAGCAGCTCTTGATGATTTTATTTCTTGGAGGACTTTCAGTCACAGGATCATTTCAAGATGAAGGCAAAATGAGAGTAAATCACAAAAACAACCATCAAGAATCATTGCGAAAGTATAAGAAGTTTCTGCCCCCTATTCCCTTCTCTTTTCCCCACCATTGCGATTGTGGTCAACACTTTATCATACCTCATTTGAAACTTAATAGGGCCACCAATCACTAGATCTGGCTCATTGGGTGGCAGTTGACCATTCTATAAATCAGTGCACTTCTCATGAAGCTATGCGCCTATACTCGTACAATTGAAATGCAGGATTGGCAATGCAGCAGGATAAAGTCTTCTGCTCCAGGCAACAACATGGGGGAGGTAGATGAAGGTATAGCATACATAAAATATATAGGCCTAGATACAGATAGGAACATATTTTATTTATACACCCATAATATGGAATCCAAAAACAGAATTAAAGAATATGGAAACTTACAAATAGAATTCTAACCCACGGGTCTTCCATTAAAGAAAGCAGGTATTATGAGGTGAACATTATTAAAATATTGATCACCTCAGAAGATTACAAAAAGTCTATGTCATTTGATAAATTTGTTCTCAGCCAGAAGGTGATCTCTTCTCATACATAATACTTTATCTTCCTGTAAATATCTTGGGTTATTAAAAAAAAGATTTTATATTTTTACTATGAAACATTAGAGATTGTATAAGCAATTAAGAAATTAATAACTGATTTTTAATTTGCCTCATATGCACAAACCCTAAGTGGGCCCACTGGTATTTCATAGCCTGCAATCTGTTCAGTACAAAACACAGCCAAATCCCTATATGATCTTTCTATGGTTCCAGAATTCATGAACATAACCTGTTCCTTCACAGCCACAAAACCAACACTTGTCTTACAGTGATTTGTGGAGCTAAATGGCATCAACTAAACATTTGAAATAAAATTTCAACAAAAACCACAAAACTGTGATGCCCTTATTGGGCATCAAATCCTTCATGAAAGGTTTTGGAACTCCATTGGTTTCATCATAATGGTGCCGAGGTGGACAGAAGCTAATTAAGATCCTGCCGCAGGCAGTTCCGGAGTTCCCTGATGTCCTTTTTGTCTCTTTGTTTGGCCCAGTCACATGGTAGAGATATTGTTGTTTTTAGTATTTTTCAGTTCCTTATACCAGCTGAACGCCACATTCCACCTTGGATTCTGTGGCTCTGGAAGGTCCCCTCATCGGCAGGCCGGCTATGTGAATTAAAATCACACAGGAGAAGAAAAGTGATCATGATAGAATCATAAGCCTACATTTTATGTCAAAATGTAGTTTCTATTGTAGGCTTAGAAGTTATTTCAGAGGAAGTAAAAGCCATTCCCCATCTTGGCCATTTGGAGGCTAGGGACAAAGGACAGGTAATGAAAATGCCATCTTCTTTAGGAACCCCAAAAGAAGCTGATAAAACTTGGTGGAGTTTCAAAAGCTTGCATAATGGAACATACCAATGAAAAGTATCACACTTTTCTGGCTTTGGTTTTGTTTTGAGAAGTTAACGATGGGCAGACTATCTACTTAAAATATCTGCTTTCAAAAGGGATCAAGAATGTCTGTATTTCTATCAACATTAATATATGAGTTGGTTTCAATAATCAGCGACCAATCTGTCTTCTGTATCTTATTTTCCTGGTCAAGTGCTTGGGTCAAGCAGTCCATTTTAAGTATCTCATGTATTTTCTTTTTCCAGTCCTCGATGATTATTGATTCTTTAAAGGACTGTAAGATAGAGTGGCTTACTAATTAATATCAATCTGGGTGGTGCCTTTCGTTATTTGGGTTTCTTTCTTTTCTGTAACAGCCACAGAGGGTGTAGAGTTTGGCAAGAATTGATGAACATCCCCTTTGAAGGGATGAGGTGAAGTCGAACCTCAGGGTGGGAAGTACTCTTGTCTCTGTTTGTCGTAGGGGTCTTAGATTAGATGCCTTGTTTTATGTTGATGCCTTGTACGTCTTTTTTGTGTGTTGTGTACGTCTGTTGATGTATTGATGTTCTGTTTTGCATTTGAAATTTTAAACTCAAATAAAATGTATTTTATTAAAAAATATGAGTTGGTTTAACAGCTAATAATTTTTTTCCGTAAGGGAGTTACATGTTCCTCATAACTAGAGGTGTGCAAGTGACTTGTAAAAATTAGGCAATCGGAAGAAATCGGAAGTTTTGTAAGTCAAAAGTCTTCTTTGAAGTGTCAGCAGGGCCCATACCCAAAACTTAATAATCAAAGCTGACCCCCGTACTTTTTTTGTTTCTGTTTTGTAAAGCTCAGAAGATTCATAAGTTTCACAAAGTTCTGAAGTTTTCACCACCCAAAATTCAGAAAGACTTTAGAAACAAAGCACCAACCCCTCCTCCCATATTTGGAAGGAGTTTAAAACCATTTTTAATGGATCGCACATGCCTACCTGTAACCAACTCAGCCTGACATTTTAACTCCTTTAAGTTTCCAGTTTCCAAAGACATCCCCAGGAAGATGAAGACCCAGCTAAGCTGGTGTGCAGTCAGATTGAGCACAGGTAATAAATGACACGCTATTTGCAAGGCAACTCAGCTCCATCCTGTGACAATTGTGTATATCTGCTTTTAGATGTGGCACATTTTCTTGGGTTGAGCTTACTACACCCCTTCACAGGGTCCCATTAATGGACTGTTAAATATCTGTCATTCTTGTAGCAAGTGGTTTGATCTCCCCCTTTCTCCCATTCCCGTTCCAGGCATGCTTTTCCTGAGTAGATTACTAGCTTTTTAGTATGCATACATCACCGCACCCTCTCCAAACAATGACCCCAAGCATTAATATGCAAAGTAAACAGCAAAACGCTCCACACAGAGCATCTGGGATGCTCAATAACCAAGAACGTCCACTGTCAATATTTGCCATTGGTACAAGCTGCCAGTGAGGCTGCCAATCGTTTTAGATGAAATTAGCGGACAGGTGATGCAGCTGTTTATGACATGCATATTGATAAAAATGGCTTTGACTAGATCTGGAGGCAGTTCTCTTTTAGGTTTGTTTTCATTCCTCCTCTCCCATCCTCAGTCCTTCATCCAAGAACCTAAGGAAGAGCATGCCTCCATCTTTCTTTTAAATTAGTGGGACACAGAGGATTATCCCTCTATCAACTCTCAACACACGGGGATATATTTGTTAGTTATTTCATGGCATTCAAATAAGGCACAGTAGTCAAGCTTCCGAACTCTAATGTGAGAAAATAGATTCTCTTTCATGGTCTAGTTTTGGCAGCTTCTCTATTTTGCTTTTATTTAAAGCCACGCACTTAGCACTTGTAGAAAACTAAGTGGGGAAAAAAGGTTATCCAAATATATCAGCTAATTTTATAAAGTATCAGTGCATTTGTGTATTCAGAAATGTGTCAGGATAAATGCGTGCGTGATTCTCTTACCGTTTTGCAAAATGTACTGATAATTTTCTTAGTCATCCTGTGACAGAAGAATATATTCCTACTCTCATTTTCCTTTCAGTAGAACAGCACCTGGCCTATAGTCTATCTCATGCAGGGGATGAATCAATCAAAATGATGGTACAGGAAACCTATTCATAGTATTCAATTCATGGTTGTGTAAGTGAATGAGTAAATGAAATGTATTTCCTCCAAAAGGAACCTTTATTCTTACGAGACTAATAGGAGCTGCTTCCAAGCATTACACTCCTGTTGATCAAACCTCACCTGGAATACTCTGTCCAGTTTTGAGCACTAGAATTTGAGAAGGAATTTGAGAAGCTGGGCTGTGTCTAAAATAGGGCCACTAAGGTGATGAAATATCTGCAAACCAAGTATTTTGAGTAAAAACTTGGGGAGTTGGGTAAATTTAGCCTGGAGGAGAGAAGTCTGAGAGATACATGATAAATATCTGAAGGGATACCTTGAAAAAATTGAGTAAGCTTGTTTTCTGATGGTGGAACAAGAACCAATGGATTCAAATTCTAAGAAAAGAGATCCCATAAAAACTTGAGAACTTATTTGGTGTAAGAAATGTTCAATGGTGGAATAGACTGCGTAAAAATACTTTGGGGGTATTTTAATTCTGTATTTCTGCATTGTGGTGGTCAGACTAGGAGGCTGTTATATTAATTATTTACAACATTTATATGCCACCCTTCTCGCCCCAAAGGGGACTCAGAGTGGCTTACAAGTTATATGTAAATACAATATATTATATTATTAGCATAGCACAATATTAGTAACATGCATTCCCATATTGTACTACACCAGTATACTGTAATATTGTTAGTAATATTACACTTAATATGAAATATATAATTATTATATTGTATTATTATTTGTATTATATTGTATTACATAATAATATTATTATTATCAATATTATATGTGTATGCAATATATTATATTATTGCCACAGAGGTAATAATTCTAATTCTAATGTTCCACAATTATATGATTCTGGTGCTATTAATCAAAAGAAATTAGTCAAAGGCATGTTGCTGTTACACACAGATATGTGAGTTCCTTTCCACCGATAGTTTCTTTTGAAATAGACATGCTAAATTCTTATTGGTGTAAGTGTTGCATATCAGCCTATGATTGTGCTTGATGTTCATGTTGATATTCAAGATGGGAATGGAGATGTTGATCCGGTTCCTTGGCCAGGGTCTGGGGATGAGGGGTCATTTGGGCCTGAATGGAGTTTAAAAGAGAGGCCTGAGTTGCTGCAAGAGGAGCCTCAAGGTCCCAGGCTTGGGAAAGGCCTTTCGCCACAGTTTCCTGGTCAATTATCTGAGAATGAAGTTGATTTGAGGTACCAGGTGCAGAAGTTAATGATGGGAAGGAGACCTTGAACAGGAAAAGAAGTTTTAGCAAGCAGAGACAGTCCGTCTAGCAATTAAAATGCTCAGCTAGGCTTCAACAGAAGATAGATAGTAAACCAAAACTAAAAAGAATCAGTTCCTAGCAGTTTTGGAGTCAGGGAAGAATCTATAAATGATTAGTGAGGGACGATTGTTTCAGTTGAGGCAATGTTGGAATAACACCAAGTTTCAAGCACAAGGTATGCCTAGTTCAGGGATGCTCACACTTTTTCAGCATGCGAGCTACTCTTAAAGCAACCAAATCCAAAAGATGTACCTGCCCCCGCCACCGCGCGCTCCCGTGTGCTCCCGCCACCACGCGCGCTCCTGCTGCAGTTTTCTGCCCACGCAGCGCTTCTTCTGCCTGCGGGGCATTGCAGGAAGAAGAAGGCATGAGGCGGGGCATCCAGAGGGAGCGCTCCACCCTGCCTGTCTCGCCGGCAGCGGAGGCTGCACAGCTGCTTCTGGACGAGAGAGAGGCAGGGCGCTCCCTCCAGAGGCCCTGCCTCGTGTTTCCTTCTTCCTGCAATGCCCCGCAGGCAAAAGAAGCACCGCGAGAGCGGAAGTCAGCAGCAGGGTGTGCGTGGGCATGGCAGGAGCGCCCCATCCGGCTGGTGAGGCCCGAAGATCACCTGGAAGAGGGCCGAAGATCTACTAGTAGCTCGCTAGCTACCTAATGAGCACCCGTGGCCTAGTTCATTTTTTTGCCTATGGAATATGTTGCTGTATTGTTCGTGGATTCAAGTGCCTAGTTTCATTGGTTTCTTTGGACTTTTTGTTCCTGTTTGCCTTTGTAACAATTGGATTACTTTTTACTGTGGAATACGTTTTACTTCTTTGGCTACCTATATTCCTAAATAAACTGCTTGCTGATTTTATCCAGATGGTATGATGTTTAAAGTAAGAGCGGATTCTGCTCTGGAGTATGACAGCAAATTTCAAAATGTAACCTTTTCACATGATTGCCTGTCCTATGGATAGTCCTGATTTGAAAAAAGCCATCAAATTCATTGAACTGTTCACATATTGACTATATACAGCCATTGATTGAATGGCCCTACTTGAGTTGACTCAGGATTCCAGGCATGCAATTGCACATTCTTGGATGGTGCTTAACTAATCATTGGTGTCTTCGTGGTATCATATTATTCACTGGGATTTGATAAACAGCCATTGATGTATACCCTGTTACATAAGATAATAATGAGTAGACACAAAAACAGACCCACCATCACTAGCACAACAATGTTGAGGATTTAAATCCCGGAAATATGTAGGATCTTGGCCTCTGCCACTCTAACATTTTCCTCCTTTGAGGAGATTTTCCATAGTTATAGTTGAGACAGGAAGAAAAGAGGTATAAAATACAGGTAGGTTACAAATTGAAGATGATGATGTCTGAACTTCCTGCAAAATTCTGTGAACAAGGCAAGATGATTGCACATGAAAAGCCTTCTCCAAAAGCACCCTGACAGTGTTGAAATCATCCTCAAATCAAACAGACAAGGACAAGGACAGGCATACTCACAGCTGACAGAAAGTGTCACAGCGTTGCTTCTTCCAAAACTGACAGCTACTTTGAATAAGTAAGTTGTTCTTTCCAGTGTAATATAACTCCACAAATTCAGTATATAGAATTATTGAAAAGCTGAAAGGATGGGGATAAAAAAGGACCTATGTAGAGGGTCAGTGATCTGACTGCCCTGGCCAAAGTTCATGTATAAAGACATTTCTCCCCAACACTGAACAAACAGAAGAGGTGTAAGTACAGTTTGACCCAATGGCATTGTGTGTTTGAGGGTACTCAACCTTCCAGACTTTCTGCTCTATCCTCTTCCTGGCCAAAATGAAAAAAGTGAATAGCTTTTCCTGGAAGTCTCTTAGAACAGTATTTATTTCAAATAGGTTTTAAGCTCTTAATCCCAAAGTCTTTAAATATATATATATATATATATATATATATATATATATATATATAAGACTATAAATATATATAGTTGAGGTCCTATATCATAGATGCACAATGTAAATTCACACCACATATTTCAATAGTAGTTGTGTTGTACCAGTCTTCTGATGAATATCCCCATAATGGAATCAACGAGGTATCTGCAAATGGGCTTCTGTTTCCCCTGTCCCAGTGAATCAAGTGGTAGGTGGAAAGCAGTGAAGAACACACATGTCGTCTAAAAAAGTACATCTGGATGATTTACAGCCACTTTTGCAAAGCCTTGCTGAGTCAAATGCAGACTGAATCTGGATGTTGTTGTTTATTCATTCAGTCACTTCCAACTCTTCGTGACCTCATAGACCAGCCCATGCCAGAGCTCCCTGTTGGCCATGGCCTCCCTCAGCTCCTTCAAGATCGAGCCAGTCACTTCAAGGATACCATACATCCATCTTGTCCTTGGTTGGCCCCTCTTCTTTTTTCCTTCCATTTTCCCCAGCATCATTATCTTCTCCAAGCTTTCCTGTCATCTCATGACGTGGCCAAAGTACTTCCTCTTTGCCTCTAATATCCTTCCCTCCAGTGAGCAGTCGGGCTTTATTTCCTGGAGTATGGGCTGGTTTGAGCTTCTTGTGGTCCAGGGCACTCTCAGAATTTTCCTCCAACACCACAGTTCAAAAGCATCTATCATCCTTCACTCAACTTTCCTCATGGCCCAGCTCTCATATCCATAGGTCACTATGGGGAATACCATTGCTTTAACTATGCAGATCTCTATTGCCAGTGTGATGTCTCTACTCTTCACTATTTTATGGAGCTTGGTCATTGCTCTCCTCTCAAGAACTAAATGTCTTCTAATTTTCTGGCTGCAGTCTGTGTCTGCAGTAATCTTTGCACTTAGAAATTCAAAGTCTCTCTGTGTGGGGTTGCCTATGAAGACTGCCCAGAAGCTGCAATTAGTCCAATGTTTGGCAGCCAGATTACTAACAGGAGCGGGATACAGGGAGCATACAACCCCCCTGCTGCGCCAGCTCCATAGGCTGCCAATTAGCTTCCAAGCACAATTCAAAGTGCTGGTTTTAACCTACAAAACCCTATATGGTCCTGGCCCAGTTTACCTGTTTGAACGTATTCTCCCCTATGAACCCTCAAGAGTGTTCAGATCGTCTGGAGAGGCCCTGCTCTCGGTCCCACCTCCTTCGCAGACGCGGCTGGTGGGGACGAGGGACAGGGCCTTTTCTGTGGTGCCCCTGGTTGTGAAATTCCCTCCCTCCTTACTTTTAGGAAACTGGTGAAAGCATGGCTGTGCAATGAGGACTTCACACAATGAGGGTGGAGATCACAAATTGACTAAAGTAACTGACCACCAGACATGGACTGTATACAAGGACTGAGTTGGACATGATTTTACTGTGCCGAATAGTTTTTATGTATTTATTGTATTAGTAATTGTTAATTTTATTGTGAATTTTAGATGTTTTTAGATTTTAAATGTTAGCATTGAATTTTTGCTGTTTGCCGGTCTGAGTCCCTCTATTGAGGTGAGAAGATCGGGGTACAAAAGTTTTAAATAAATAAATAAATAAATAATGATCTCAAAGAAAATCAAGTAAAATATTTCATAGATGGTACCTTACACCTGTAAAAATTGCGAAATATAGTAAAAACTATTCTCAAAAAAGTTGGAAATGTTAAGAGGAAGGTAACTTTTTCCATATGTGGTGGAATTGTTGCAGAGTTAAAAAAAATACTGGGAATCCATACATGGAGAAATACAGAAAACACTGAACATGAAATTCAAATTTAAGCCTGATTATCCCCTACTAGGTCTCATAGGATTGAAATAGATAAAAATATGGAGAGACTGTTTATTTATTGTATCACAGCGGCCAGAATGAATCTGGCCAAACGGTGGAAAAATGAAGAAATATCGAAAATGGAAGATTGGAGAACGAAACTCCAAGAAATAATTAAAATGGACTGTTGGACATATGCTCTTACTCAGGACAATACATCAAAGAAGAAAGATTGGTCTCCAATTATAGAATACTTAAAAATGTAATATAGACTGTTTAATCAATCTAGATATATAGTTATTGGGGGGTAGATATTGATATCTTGGGAGGGATAAGAAATTATAGGTGAGACAATGAACTTCTCACCAATTCAAGAGGGGTCGAAAACAGGGCGGGAAGTACTCGTGTTAGTTTTTGTTGTTAGTCGTAGGTATGTGTTATGTATTAGCCAGGTAGTTTGTAGTGTTTTATTGTTTTTAATGTGGTGTGTATATTTGTTTGAAACTTAATAAAAACTATTTTTTTAAAAAAAGATCAAAGGCATAAGACAACAGGACAAGGAGTTTTTTTTAATAAAAAAAACAGCTGGAAATATTTGCTAGTCCAATGATCTCAAAGATAGAAAAACTGTATAATATAGTCTTGCACTAAGCTACAGGATTTTTATGTTAATTTTTTTTCCTTACAGAAAAGTTACTTAGAATTCTCTTGGACCTTCTCTAATGTAGAAACATTTTGAGCAACTGCTTTGAACTGTCCTTGAGCTTGCCGGTCCAATAGAAGCAATCTTTGGGCCAGGAGAATGATGTCTTCTTTGAACATTCTGACACCTGTGCATATGGAGCTGGACTTGTTATACCAACGGATGTCATTATGGGCAGAAAGAGAACACCACAGGCCTTGTACACTTACCACCAGATGGCTAACAAATCAACCTTATGCTGACCTATGTCGTTGACTTTGGGTCTCCTTTGCCAGATCCTGAAAGCTCTATCAGTCAGCCGGCAAGAACTTTGCTTTCTGCATTATGTTCCATTTGTTCAGCTAATGGTTTGTTTGTTTGTTTTTGATATGGCTGCTGTGCTTTGTCTGCACACATACACACAAAAATGGACAACTTTGACTATTCCATTGGCCCCCAGTTTCTATTATTTAGATACTACATCCAACTCTCTTGCTAAAATAAGGCTGTAATGTTTGTTAATGTCATTCTTGAAGAAGCAATTAGTAATGCCAACAATTTCCCCCCTGCTGTGAGAATGTCTTTGAAAATGGCTCCTGGGCTCCAAGATCTCACCCATCTCTGTTGTAGCCTAGTTTCATAAATATGCTCAGCATCCTGCTAGTAAGAAACACAAGCATAACTTGCATTGTGCATGTGGCTTGTTTTACTGGACTTTGCACCATTGCCTTATCCAACCGATAGGAACAGAAGGGGAGGTCCACATGTAGTACATATGCTGCATTGCAGTTGTGCAATAGAATCTCAATGTTGTGTGCTTATCAATAATCCACCAATAAACTGTAATCATCTGATCACTTGTGACCAAATTTGATTGCCTTCCAGAAGTAGAGTCTTGCTGGAGGGTCCATAAATAACTGTGGACACTGGTTCTGGATACGCATGGTCTATCACAGTGTTTCCCAACCTTTTTTGAACCACGGCACACTTTTAACATAAAAAAAATCCGGGGGCACACCACCAACCAAAATGACACAAAATGACACTCCAACACAGTAAAGAATGTCTGGGGGATGGTGGCCTGTTGGGAGCAGCTGCTGGGAGTGCCGAAGCCGGGGAGGGGGCGAAGCCATGCCATGCCCTGCCCCTCCCCCGGCTTCAGCTCTCCCACAGCTTCTCCAGCCTTGAAGGGGCAATGCCAAGCCAGCGGTGGCAGAGCCAGCACAATGCTGGCTTGGCACTGCCCCCTAAAGGCTGGAGCAGCTGCTGGGAGTGCCGAAGCTGGGGGAGGGGTGGAGCCAGGATGCACACAGGAGGAGGAGCATGAGCGGTGGACGGGCTTCAGTGGGCGGGGCTCCTCCGCTGCGCAGCATCAGCGAGCGAGGGGCGAGAGTCATGGCGGGAGTATTGGCGGATTGGAGGCTGGCTGGGGAAACGGCCGAAGGAGGCGGTGCCCCAGCCCCTTCTTTTTCTTCGTCGCCGCCCGGAACTTCCTTCTCCTCCTCCCCCAAGCAGCAGGAGTTTGGCAGGAGGAAGGGGGAAGGAAGGGGGGCAGAGAGCTTTTCTCGTGGCACAGCAGGAGGTCTTTCACAGCACACTAGTGTGCTGCGTCACAGCAGTTGAGAAACACTGGTCTATCACAATGTGGACATACATTTCAAGATACAAGGCATCCTGACAAGGGTTTCCTTGGTGTACCTTCCTCTTGGCATGTTTCTTCCTTTCGCCCTCTGTTCGTACATCTTAAAAATCCAAAGCACCGTTTCTAACAGCTGATTTCCAGTTCCAATGTTCAAGTGCCAGGGATCTCGGTGTTTTTTAAAGTTAGCTTTAAGTCCATTTTTAAATCTCTTTTGTTGTCCATCAACATTCTGGTTTCCATTCTTAAATTGAGAATAAAGTAATGACTTTGGAAGACAGATATTTAGACAATGTGACCAGTTCAGTACATTGCAGTACAGTGATATCATCAGGTACATCTGCAAGGTAAACATAACGTAACCCCACTAGTCGTCATTGATGCTCCCTGCGGTGATGCAGAATCTCAACCACTGTGTTTCACAAGTAAAGTGCCAAATACCATTTACTCAAATTTGTTTGACTAAATGACCTTGTAAAAATTGGGCTACTTATTAGATTTGCGTCATAGAATAATCTTCGTGCTGAGCCAAAGCAAAAGGGGAAGATGCTTCAGGAGCTGCACCTGAAACTCCTCTTTGAGGAACATCACCTTTAATTAAATGGCCAGGGTTCAATGCAATAAGATCCTGGGATTTGTAGTTTGGTGAGGCACCAGAATTCTTTGGCAGAGAAGACTCAAGACCTTGTAAAACTATAGTCCCCAGGATTCCCCCATCACAAGTGTGATGGGGGCACAAGAAAGAGGGCTTTCTCAGTGATTATTACCCTTCAGCTATGGAACTCCCTCCCTATTGAGATTAGATAAGCCCCCTCCCTTCTGTCCTTCAGAAAGATGGTAAAAACTTGGCTGTGAGTCCAAGCCTTTGGGACAGTAATAAGGTCTATTTGCAATAAGGCAAAAATAGGAAACATTTCCTTGTCAACTGGATTCGATATGGATGATTTGAAATGTTTATAAACAGTCAGGGGCGAACTAAGTTAATTTTAAATGGTAATTATTATTTTGCCCCCAACATTATTTTGATGCCCCCTCCGCGCATGCATTATTTTGCGCCTGTAAACACAGCATTTTGGCATGCCCCCCTCCACGCATGCCCAGAAGCTCCTGTTCGCAGGCGCAGAAGCCTGTAAACATGGCACACCCTATTCGGCACGCAGGGAGGTTTGCTACGGCGCAGCGTCGGAGCGCACAAGGCCCAAAAGCGGAACATCGACTGGACGCTGTCTGGCGGGCGGGAGAATGCGCCTTATACCCAGATGGCGCCCCACGCAGCGGCGTCCTTTGCCTACCGGTAGGACCGCCCTGTAAACAGTTGATTTTAATGTGCCGATAATTGACTTAAGTGTTTATGTATGCTTATAGTTTATTTCATATTCCAGCATTGAATGTTTGCCTCATATATGTTGTGTAGGCATGAGAAAAAAGTTATGAAAATGAAATGATTTGGAAGAAATTCATAAGAAATGCTACTTTTGAGTATTTCCGCATCTGGAATGCCAACCAGGAAGTGGACTTTCTTTATAGAACTTCGGGGGCCAGGATTTTCTTAAGTGTCGTTATTAGGTCGTAAGGGGGGCACCTCCTTCTCTCTCACCACCCTCCCGCCTCCCTTGCCAATAAGTATTATGGCAAGGCAAGCCCTAAACTCGCTCCTTCTTTCGGCTGGAAGCCTGGAAAAATGTAAACAGAGAGGTTTACTCAGGAGCAAATCGGCAAAGGAGGGCACTTTGGATGAAGTGCCCTCCTTTGTGGATTTACTTCTGAGTTAACCTCTCTGTTTACATTTTTTCCAGGCTTCCCTGCCTCTCCTGCCTGCCAGGATCTAAAGCATCAAAGAGTATTGGGGTGAGAAACCAACCTAATGTATAATAGAATGAATGCTACTGTAAGTGCCTAATATTATAAGTAATCCAACTGGTCATATACCTACATTCCATGCACATGCAATAATACAGCAGTAATAACAATGGGTATAAGAAGAGGAAAATTCAAACCAGTTTGTATTCTGACTGTGGTCCCTCCTCAAACTGCAAAAGGCTCTTCTCTATGAGCCCGGAAAAGCCAAAACCCCGGGCACAGCGTTTGCTGCCTCAGGATCGGGGTGAGAGAGAGGCAGCGAGGAGCGAGGGGGGCCTCCTTTTTGCTGCTTCCAAGAATAGAATACCCCTCCCTCCCTCCCTCCTTCCTATTTGGAGAGTCCCATCTAGAATTCAGTGTGATTTATTCAAGTTTTGGCCTACAACTCCCAGAAATCCCAGCCAATTTACCAGCTGTTAGGATTTCTGGGAGTTGTAGGCCAAAACCATCTGGAATGCGCATGCGCTGGCATATGAACTACTAACAAATTTCGTTAGTAATTAAGTTACATTTTAGAAATTTTTGGAAATTTTTTTGTAAGTCTTTCTATTACTAATCAACCCCCCAATTTGATTTTAGAATCACGATTTTTGGTTCGAAACCATGCCTAATGTTGTGATCCGCCCTGAGTCCCCTTCGCAGTGAGAAGGGCGGAATAGAAATGCTTAAAATAAATAAATAATAAAATAAAATAGATATTTGTTTGTTAGACCTGATCGGGCCAGTTCTTTGTCTATATTGTTATTTTGTTTCTGCTGAAAGCAATTTTTCTAGACAAGTTACAGCAAAGTGAGAATAATTATTTCTTCTGAATTGTCCTGTGGTTTTTTTTTCCACCCAGGTTAGGTCAGACAAGTAGTTAGTATTTCAAAGGGAACTATAAACACAAACACTGATTAGAAAATAACTGTTTTGCAGGAGTTGGCATTTGTGACCTGCCTTCCCACTCAGTACTTAATAATTAAAATAATTGCAATGATGTCACTGGAGATCAATGCTGCCATTATGACTAGCAAAATGCCTGCCTTTGTGAGACATAAGGAGGATATGCAGAGCACAGAGTAACAAGGGGACAAAAATAGAGTAGAACATAAATGTAACTTCTGAGGATTTTTTAAAATGGAAAGATGCCAAAGGCCACAAGTTTATGAGGGCACAGGATAACATCACTCTATCCTTGGTTGTGGGAAGCTGTATACTTTCAGAAGTTTCTAATCTACAAATATGTCCCTGCGGCCCTCTAGTACAATGTTTCTCAACCTTTCCAATGTCATGACCCCGTAACATAGTTCCTTATGTTGTGGTGACCTCCAACCATAACATTATTTTCGTTGCTACTTCATAACTGTAATGTTGCTACTGTTATGAATAGTAATGTAAATATCTGATATGCAGAGTGTATTTTAATTCACTGGACCAACATTGGCACATGTATCCGATACGAGTATTGGTGGGGTTGAGGGGGGGATTGATTTTGTCATTTGGGAGTTGTAGTTGCTGGGGTTTATAGTTAACCTACAATCAAAGAGCATTCTGAATTCCACCAACAATGGAATTGAACCAAACACGGAACACAGAAATACTGGAAGGGTTTGGTGGGCATCGACCTTGAGTTTTGGAGTTGTAGTTCACCTAACATCCAGAGAGCATTGTGGACTTAAACAATGATGGATCTGGATCAAAATTGGTAAGAATACTCAATCTCTCCAAATGTGAACAGTGGTGGAGCTTGGGGAAAATAGACCTTGACATTTGGGAGTTGTCGTTGCTGGGATTTATAGTTCACCTACAATCAAAGAGCATTCTGAACCCCACCAATGATAGAATTGGGCCCAACTTCCCACATGACCAACAGAAAATACTGTGTTTTCTGATTGTCTTTGGTCACCCCTCTGATGCCCCCTCATAACCCTCCCAGGGGTCCCGACCCCCAGGTTGAGAAATGCTGTTCTGGTGACTGCTTGGGGTAACAGCTGGCTCTTTCTCATTCATTTCTAAGTTTCCCATTTTGTTGATCTGTTGCCTCAGAAGCTCACAGCAATTGTGCTGTGTTTGCTTTTGGAATGACTTGTCCTGTGGGCATTTTAACTTATTCCATAGCCGCTTGAAATTGTATCTGAAAATTCAATCTGTACTTAAAATTGTGCTTGAAAGGCATGTCCCAAGTTTGATCTAGATCCATCATTAGTTGGATCCACACAGCTGCCCAGATTTGGGTGGACTACAACTCCCATCATTCTTAATCAACCTCTCCCCCCTAACCTTACCAATATTTAAAGTTGGTCATGATGTGTCTGTGTGCCAAGTTTGGTCCGGTTCTGCTGTCTCTGGATTGACATGGCTCTCCAGATGTGGGTGGACTACAACTCCCATCATCCTCTGTCAACCCACCCCCAAAATCCTGCCTGTCTTGGTGATGACGGGGATGTTGCCAAGGTCTATCATCAAGGGGATGGAATCCTTATTTAGGGAGGCAAAAATCTAATTTTGTCTGCCCAGAACTACATCCTTGCCCCTTGAATGGTTTGGACTTCATGGACTACATTGGTGTGACTTCTCATCCCACATGCACCCAATGCATTCCACATTTCCTCTTCCTATAATTTCAGACATTCGGCAAGACTAATGATTTCAGCCATGGAGAATTAGCTCAGTCCATTTTGGACTAGAGCAATGTCTTTGTACTGTTGCTCGTTTCCCTCCTTCCCAGCTCCGAGGAATAAAATTGCTCTGTTGATGGAGTTATCACTTCCTACAAAACCAATTAATAATAAGCACCATAAAATGGTACTTTCGTCTAGAAATGCTGACGAGGCCTCGCAGAGGGCAAAAGGGAACGTGAAAGTTCAGGCTTAATTAATTTAGTTTTGGAATGCCAGGCATTCTTGCACTTTGTAAGGTTTCCTATAAATGCATCAGGATCATAGTGGGTGTCATTGCCGAGTGTTGTGTATTCTACTTAGGGATCAACGGAGGAGCAAAGTCAGTTCCAAGAGGGCCTCTTTAAAGAAGCAAGAGGGAGATGGATTGATGTAACCCATGTGGCTGTGAGTCCACAGGGCTGGCTAAAAATTCAGAAGGGACTAAGTGTTCTGCTACCTCAGGGAGTCCCAATGCAGATCATGTGGTCACACAGTACAGAAAAACTGAAAGACTGCTTAAATAAGAGAAAGATTGCATTTCATTTTACTTGTATTTGATTCAAAGGCATAGCTCTACAAGTCTGGAATATCACAATGCAAAGGGATCTTGTACCTTATATCAGCGTTTCTCAACCTGGAGGTCGGGACACCTGGGGTGCGGTCACGAGGGTGTGTCGGAGGGGTTGCCAAAGACCATCCAAAAACAAAGAATTTTCTGTTAGTCATGGGGGTGCTATGTAGGAAGTTTGGCTCAATTTTATCATTGGTGGGGCTCAGAGTGCTTTTAGATTGTAGATGAACTATAAATCCCAGCAGCTACAACTCCTAAATGTCAAGGGCACATTTGGGCATATTGAGTATTCATGCCAAGTTTGGCCCAGATCCATCATTGTTTGATTCCACAGTGCTCTCTAGATGTAGGTGAACTACAACTCCCAAGCTCAAGGTCAATGCCCACCAAACCCTTCCAGTATCTTCTGTTGGTCATGGGAGCTCTGTGTGCCAAGTTTGGTTCAGTTCTATCATTGGTGGAGTTCAGCTATGCTCGTTGATTGTAAGTGAACTATAAATCCCAGCAACTACAACTCCCAAATGGCAAAATCAATCCCCCCACAAACCCCACCAGTATTTAAGTTGGGGTATATCGGGTATTTGTGCCAAATTTGGTCCAGTGAATGAAAATACAGCCTGCATATCAGATATTTACTAGGGGTGGTTGATCCATAAAAAATTTGATTCTAAACTCGTGTATGTGTGTGTGTGTGGGGGGGGGGGGAGAATTTCCGTTGCTTGGCCGTTATAGAAATCCAAAAAAATTTCAATAAATTTTGTAATTGAAACGTAATTAATAATGAAAATTCGTTATTATTTCCCGTTAGTTCTCAGCAGGGAAGGAGGTGCCTGAACGTCTTTCCCTGCCAAGAACTAGTGTACATCAAGCCTTGAGTTGCATTAGTAATTGGCAGAGGAGGAGGTGCCCGCAAGTCTTTCCCTGCCAAGAACTAATGTGAATCAAGCCTTGAGTCTGCTCCTCCTCCCCTGCCAAGATCTAAACCGCACCAAGGCTTAGCGCAGTTTAGATCCTGGCAGGGGAGGAGGAGCAGGGAGGGCCCGGGAGGAGCAGGGAGGGCCCCGTCCGCTCCTCCTCCCCTGCCAGGATCTAAATCGCGCTGTCCCGCTTTATTCCCAAGCGGGGGAGGAGGCGGGGACTCACCCCCACCCTTCCTTTTCTGCTTGGGAATAAAGCGCCCTCCTCAGCTGTCAGCTGGCGAGAGGAGAAAGGAGTGTGCTGCTGCCCTCCAGTCTCCTCTTGCAAGTTGAGAACTGAGAGGGGGGGGAAACAAACTAATAATGTGACCTTTACAAAAAATGGTGATCTCGGGTTCGGTTTTGAAACTTCACTTCCAGGTTGGATGCCAAGGGTCGATATAGGGTCAAAATAATTTCAAATATGAATTATTAATGGATTCAAAGTATTTTAATTGGAGATATCCACCCCTAATATTTACATTGCAATTCATAACATTAGCAAAATTATAGTTATGAAATAGCAACGAAAAAAATGTTATGATTGGGGTCGCCACAACATAAGGAACTGTATTAAGAGGTCGCGGCATTAGGAAGGGTTTTTATTTTTGTTAGTGAAAGCAATGTAAAGATATGCACATCTTGCATCATGTTACAGGACCTTCGGCAGTTTCTTTCTCCTTCTCCAACAGGAATGGTATGGCCATGGGGAGTTTCAGTGATTCTTTACTAGGTACTGAGTAGAGCTTTCATGATTTCAGGATGCGGAAAAATATATCCACCTTTGCAGCAATAATACATAGACCCATGTAGATGTAAAATTACATTATGTTTATATTTGTCACTCATAGGACCACAAGCTCAATATGTAACCACAGCTGGAGGTGAAATCTATGCAGCTCTGAGGCAGGATCTTGATCACCATTTATACATGCTTTAAATGTACATACTTGAATGGGTACATGGGTAGCATTTAAAACACACACACACACACACACACAAGTATTCTTTGATAATTGAGGAAATACATGAAAAAAACCCAAAAAATCCGCATAGTTTCCAACCTTGATAAACTATAAGATGATGCTACATCAGGGACCGCCTTACCCCGTATTTTCCCCGAGATCACTGCGCTCAGATGAACAGAATCTGTTGTTAGTGCCATCAATCCGCTCCTGCCATCTATCGACGATTAGACAGAGAACTTTCTCCGTAGCAGCACCAGTGCTATGGAACGCCCTCCCGGACAGTATACAGTTGCGAGGGAATTGTGGATGGGACACACACAACAAAATTGAAACTGAAAGGTTTGGCACATCTCAACCCAGCTTTTTTGCTTTTCTTGAGAAGTTGAAGCTTCTTGACTCCAACGTGGATGTCGGATCATAACTCTGGTCTATCTTTTCATTTTCAATGGCCTTTCGATTGTATCCTCCATGGCTTCCTCCTTTGCGCATTCTTATTTCTTATTTCCGATGTGCAGAGGTGAGGGTTGTGGCTGCTGCTGTTTCCATTCCGAGGGATAAAAGATCTAGTCACCCTCCTACAGCGCAGCGTCCTGTTTATTACATGGCTGGGACTCGGCAGGCAGCTGTCCCCCTGCTGTCTGCTTTGAAGGAACTCAACCCGGAGGACTGCATACTTTGCCAAGGGCTCACGTGGCCTGCTGAGACACGTCGTATGGACATGGCTGAAGCTTGCTGATTTGTATTCTTCCTTTCTTTGTCGCCACATGGCCATTTGGTAGGGCCTCGGAGGCACTCTGCTTTCCCCATTCAAATCAGAGAAGCTGCACAAACTGAGAAAAATGAAACAGACACAGACAAACCCTTTTGCTGGAGAAATTACCGAGGATGGGATGTACTGCCCTTGCAGTGCCCAGACCGCCTATCGTTTTGAACTAGATTTGCTCAGGTGGAGGATGTTTCCATGTAACATTGGCAGAGTGTAAAGTTACGCAAGTATAGAGGTTCTGGGTGAGGCAAACACAGGTCCTATTATCCTACGTTATATTCATAGAGAACAATGCTTTTCCTATGAAGTCTTACAACATAGTTCTAAGGGTTGACAAAAGTCACCAGGAGGCACCCAGAAGACCTTTGCAATTAGGGGAAGAGAGCTGAGGTCACCTTTCCTGATCTTGATCATCTTATTGACGATCCATAATGACATCTTTCTTCTCCCAGATAGTAAATGGCCATCACAGGGATATGAAGACATTGCACAAGAAGGTATAGAAGATATCCTTCCATAACATTGAAAAATGAGCATACATTATACTTATTTCTGTCATCAACAAGATTTCATCTATTGCGTCCAGGAGGAAGGAGGAAATGAACTATGCAGTCCTCAAGATTTGTTCTACCCTAAATGGTGTTTTCTTTCCCATACAAAATAGTACTTTCTGTACAGAAAATAGGGTGTGCTCTCCCCCCTCCCAATTTCCCTCAATGCTCTAGGACAGTGTTTTTCAAACTTTTTTGAGCTGCGGCACATTTTTTACATTTACAAAATCCTGGGGAACACCACCAAACAAAATGACACAAAATGACACTCTAACACAGTAATACATATAATTAATATGTTTTTAAATGCATTTATACACTCAGCGTGAAACCTGGGCCTGTTTCGATGAACACAACATAATATATGACTTCCGCTCATATACTTATACATGGCTATCATGTTTTCCCTCAGCCTTCTCTTCTTCAGGCTAAACATGCCCAGCTCTTCAAGCCGCTCTTCATAGGGCTTGTTCTCCAGACTCTTGTAAAATTTCACCCTGAGTGAAACTTGCTTCCAGATAACTATGGATGTCATGAAGCTGTTATAAACCGTTCCTTGGGGGGGGAGGCAACTCTCAAAAAATCCAGTAAAATAGTAAAAAAAATAAACATTTCCAAGCGGAGATGAAAATTTGTTTCTTGGAAACCTGTGAATGCTTCAGCCTCGCAATGCTCCCAGGTTCACTCACTGCCCAATTCACCGACGTGGACCTTCCGGCATTCGGCAGAGCTCTTCCTTTGCCTCAGGGAGGATCCTTGGGGAGGGAAAGAGGGAGAAAGAGCTGCTAGGAGGGGGAAGAGTGCCAATTTCCCATGGCACACCTGCTGATCGTTCACGGCACACTGGTTGGGAAACACTGCTCTAGGACATGGGGACATCAATAATAATAATAATAATAATAATAATGTATATACCATTTTGTCTTCCCAAGAGGACTCAGGACAGTTTCCAACATAGAGCAAAACATTCAGTTGCCAAATGAAAAGAAAACGTAAAACAAAATTATAAATTATAAAACAAAAACATAAATCCTAATAAAACATTCACACAAAAATTAAAAGCCAGTTTCAATTTTACTCCATCATTCAAAATACCAATGGCCAGAATTACGAAGTGGACATGGTCAGCTATGAAAGGGCTAGTGTAACAAAGTATCATAGGGCTGAGGAAGTGGCCTAGGGCTAATCATTTTCCAAGGCTTGCTGAAACCACCAGGTTTTCAGGTCCCTGCAGAAAGAGGAGAATGCAAGGGCTTGCCTAATCTCCCCCAGGAAGGTGTTCCAAAGTTGGGGGACCACCACCAAGAAGGCCCTTTCCCTTGTTTCCACCGACTGTGCTTGTGATAGTGGTGGACAGAAGAGGAGGACTTCCCTGGCAGATCTTAGTGCCCACACCAGTTCATAGGGGGAGATGCAATCACGGATATAGGCAGGGCCCAAACTGTTTAGGGCTTTGTAGGTCATAACCTGCACCTTGAATTTGGACCAGCAACCTATCAGCCACCACACTTTTGCTCTGAGGTAAATTTAGTCTCGGGAGAGATCCTTTTTTGAACATAACGTGACCTCCAACCCAACTTCTGTGCTTAAAGTGGCCCAATGGGGCAGCTAAAATATGTCAAAAATGCCAACATTTCGCAGCCTTCTCTGCAGGCTAAACATTCCCAACTATTTAATATGCTCCTCATAGGGCTTGTTCTCCAGATCCTTGATCATTTTAGTCGCCCTCCTTTGGACACATTCCAGCTTAGCGTCAACATCTCCCTTCAATTACAGTGCCCTGAATTAGACTTTAGGTCTGGGTAGGTTTGTTCGGAATCATCTTAATTCAGAATAAATTCAGATCAAATTCCTTTTTGAAGTGATTTCGAAGCAATTTGGGAACCTGGAAGTATCCTTGCCATTTCAAAGCTTTTTCCACCATTTTTCTTATGAATCAGTAAATGAGTCGGAAATTATTCAGTTTTTCAAACCAGTGTGGATTGATTCCCTTCATTTCCTTTCCCTCCCATGTCAGACCTTGGGCAAGAGCTGTGTTTAACCCAGTTTGGATGCGGATGTCCTTCTCTCCCGCATCATACCTGGGTCGAGAGCCATGTTTAACCCAGTTTGGATGTGGATGTTCTTCTCTCCTGCATCAGACCTGGGTCGAGATCCATATTTAACCCAGTTTGATGTGGATGTCCTTTTCTCTCTCGTCAGATCTGGGGTGAGAGCCATGTTTAACCCAGTTTGGATGCAGATGTCCTTCCTTCCCGCATCAGACCTGGGACGAGAGCCATGTTTAACCCAGTTTGGATGCAGATGTATGTCTCTCCTCCATCAAACCTGGGACGAGAGCCATGTTTAACCCAGTTTGGATGCGGATGTCCTTCTCTACTGTGTCAGACCCACTTTGGATGCGGATTTCCTTCCCTCTCACGTCAGACCTGGGGCGAGAGCCATGTTTAACCCAGTTTGGATGCGGATGTCCTTCTCTTCTGTGTCAGACCTGGGTTGAGAGCCATGTTTAATCCAGTTTAGATACGGATGTCCTTCCCTCCCATGTCAGACATGGGGTGAGAGCCGTGTTTAACCCAGTTGGATGCAGATGTCCTTCCTTCCCGCATCAGACCTGGGACGAGAGCCATGTTTAACCCAGTTTGGATGCGGATGTCCTCCTCTCCCGCGTCAGACCTGGGGCCAGTTTGAATGCGGATTTCTTCCCTTTGCTTCCCCTGCCCCTTTCTGGAATAAAACAACTACTTTCAAAGTAAAGACCACCCAATGAAACAGGAAATAACACTTTGAAACCATTAACAAAGGATTTGGAAGTCTCTGAAGTTTTGAACAGTTTTGAACTTTTTTTTCTGTGAAAATCGGAATTGACTTTAGATCCGAACCACCAGTGCCCCCTACATCCGAAACGAGTTTTGAACCTTTTAAAAAATCAAACAGGCCTATTTGACACAGTGTGATTCCAGGCGTGATCTGACCAAGGCAGAATAGAGGGGTAGCATGACTTTCCTGGATCTAGACACTAGACTCCTATTTATGCAGTCCAAAATTCAATTGGCTTCTCTTTTTTGCCGCCACATTACATTGTTGGTTCCTGTTTAACTTTTTGTGCACGAGGACTCCAAGATCTTTCATTTCACAATTGCAACTTTGATCTCCAGGAAACATTGCATTGCCATCCCAAGGAAATAGCATTTTAATCCATAAAGTTGCTTACTGGTATCTTGAAATATATATAAAAATGCCCAAATGCTTCCAATTAAGCTCTTTATATGGATGCATGCCTCATTCTCTCTGTCTCTCATATTTAAAAGTACTTCTTCTGTCTACTTTTCCAGTGACAATAAAAGGGATTGTGTTACTTCTCCTGATCCTGTGGAGCTGTTTAGATTAGTCTTCCTTTTTTCCTCCTAAAGGAATAACAAAGCTATCACTTCCATGGGCTTTGAAGGCTTTTGTGAGGGAGCGAATGAAACCAATTCCTTACCTAATGGCAATGTGGACTCTGAAGAAAGAATTGCTTTTGTGAACATCTTTGTCTGAATATTATTTTTAGGCTTCTACAGTACTGAGAACAATTTGAAAACAACTGTCAATGTTTCTGCCTTGTGCGTACATTCCTGAATGATTTTCGACGTGGTTGGGACAGCTCCCTGCTAAGGTTTTCCAGAAAAAGAAAAGGTTTTATGTTCACAAGGTGTTCCAGATAGAGCGGTGAAATTATGATCGCTGTGACAAGAAAGAGATGGCAAACTCTTTGAGTGGCAAGCAATGAGGCTGACAAAGCTGAAGTAGAGGTTTTTTATTATTATTATTATTATTATTATTGATTTTTTTGTACATAACAACACAGCACACATGCATATTAGGTCCAAGTGTCTGGGATTCATCTCCGAATATCAGGCTCTTCCCAAGTGCCTTGGATATTAGAGGCTTTTCCAGTGCCTTTCAAAGTTTGTTCAAGCACACCAACATTATGAGTCCCCTCAGGGAGATAGGACAGGCTATAAATAAATTGTTGTTGTTGTTATTGTTGTTATTATTATTATTATTGTTATTAGAAACACAAGATAAGTCCACAGCAAACAAGATCACTCTGTTGTCTGTTGAATTGGGTCACACGTCGGACACTTTGCAAGTGTCTAGGACTGTGTGATGTATCGGCGAATTATGTGTACAGATCCCAGTAAGGTGGCCTTTTGCAGCTGGCAGATGGTAATTTTGTCAGTACCGATTGTGTTTAAGTGCAGGATAAGGTCTTTAGGCACTGCACCCAGTGTGCCGATCACCACTGGGACCACCTTTACTAGCTTGTGCCAGAGTCTTATTAATAATTATTTACAATTATTAAATAATTATAATTAATAATTTATTATTATTATCTGTATTTATATCCCCTTCTCATGGGGACTCAAGGCAGCTAACATCTATCCACACTAAACAGTTTAAAAAGAGCAATACAAACATTAAAGACAATTAAATAATAATAGTGTGGTAAAAACAGAATTAAAACACATGAAATCCCCTTATCACTAATGCTTAGGGCCAGAAGTATTCTCTATTTTGGATTTTTTGGGGCTTTTGGAATACTTGTATGTGCATCATGACTTATCTTGGAGATAAGACCCAAATCTAAATAAGACATTTACTGATGTTTCATATATATCTTATATACAGGTAATTTTATACACACTATTTCAATACTTTTGAGCTTGAAGCAAACTTTGTGTGCATTGAACCATTCAAAAGCAAAAGTGCACATGAACAATTTTGGATTTTAAGTACTTTGAATTTCAGGATTCCAGCCTACTGTATATATTATGTGTAAGTCTAAAAACTCTATTAAAAAATAAATCAACCCCAAACATCTGGATCGATTTACCATATGTAAGTACTATACTTTAACTCTTTATCAAAAAAAGAAGCTACCTCTAAGAGGAGTGGTTTTATTTCATGTCAAAAGCATTGCATAAATAAATAAGTATAACACCGATAAAATAAAGAGAGCACAAGCAGCTAAATAATTTTACACCAAAAATGGGTACAGCGTCCGCAGTGTCTGTAGCGTTAAACAGGCATACATATGCAGAGTTGTTTGTTCTGCTCCACAGTCACACAAGGTGAAGGATTCTTCTAGGTGGTGCCATTTTGCCAGATTGTCTGTTGATCTGCTAACTCCACTTGCCTTTCACCACCATGGAGTGGTGAAAGGCGAGACCTTAATCTATCCTGGGAGACCCTAAAAGAAGCAAAAATACCCTCTACTCTCTCCAACATAGCACTGTTTGGGACCTTTTTCAATATCTGGATGGGAAAATGAGGTTGCTGAAGTCCAGGGGTTCCTGGCCCCCAAAGCAGCCCCAGCACTTTCCATTTTCTGTAGAATGACCCTTGACTTATCTATGGGCTGTATTACAATCCAACTTGATGTAAAGCCCAAGGATACTCCAGAGTTTCCTGATTTTGTTTAAAGCCGAGCAAAGTCAGGTTAATGGCAAAAGAACTCAGGATATTTACCAGACAACTCTGCACTGTGAAGTCTGTCAGCATGAGATCGGGGGCTATTATTTTAACAGTGTAAACAACCCCCCAGAAAGCCAACTTACAAATAAAGTTGATTTACAAAAGCAGTAACTTGGTGCCTTTCACAATGATAGCACCACAATCACGCTTGAGTGCTTTTGTTCACCCTATGGACTTGTGACTCAGGGAGGGCTACTCAGAACTCTCATGCAGGATTTGTTGTAGGGCCTTGCCCAGTAGGCATGAGAAAAAAGTTATGAAAACTAAAAGAAATCGTAAGTGATTCGTATGTAATGGGACTTTCAAGTTTTTACGGATCGCAAGGCCAATCCCAAGTGGACTTTCTTTTTGCACCCCTGGGCCCAAAATTTCGTTAGAATTCTAAATATTTCGGAAGGCTCCCTATTATCCCCTCCAAAATCCAAAATCCCAGACATTACTCACAGTCAGATGGGGCCTTTCCATGCTCGAGGCCTACTTTAACTGAAAGGCCTTCCTCCAGGAATTGAAAAACCAGCTGGAACCATAGAGAGATCCAGACCGGAAGTCCTAGAGCGGCTGGAGGACTCAGGAAAAAAGTGCTTTAAACTGCAGGGAAAGGAGCCTAGATAGGAGGGCAGGCGAGAAGGACATGAGGAAGGCTGAAACAATGGCAGAAGGGGTTGAAAACAGCCCGGAGAGGAGCAGGAAAAGTGCAGATTCAAGGAAAAGCCATAGAGTTCAAACCTCCTAGAGAGCTATGGGAAAATGAATGGGGAGAAAGCTGCAGTGAAAAGAGCTCTGGAGAAGGTAGGCAACTATTTTATAATTAATAATAATAATAAATATATTAATAATATTTACCCCTTCTAATTTCCTGGAAGAAGGGCCCTGGGCATTATTTAATTCTAATAATAATAATAATAAATATATTAATAATATTTACCCCTTCTAATTTCCTGGAAGAAGGGCCCTGGGCATTATTTAATTCTAATAATAAATATATTAATAATATTTACCCCTTCTAATTTCCTGGAAGAAGGGCCCTGGGCATTATTTAATTCTAATAATAAATATATTAATAATATTTACCCCTTCTAATTTCCTGGAAGAAGGGCCCTGGGCATTATTTAATTCTAATAATAATAATAAATATATTAATAATATTTACCCCTTCTAATTTCCTGGAAGAAGGGCCCTGGGCATTATTTAATTCTAATAATAAATATATTAATAATATTTACCCCTTCTAATTTCCTGGAAGGGCCCTACTTGTTATTGATGGCACTGGGATCAATGTAAATGTGAGTAGATTAATAGGTACTGCTCTGGTGGGAAATAACAGCAATCCATGCAGTCATGCCAAGCCATATGACTTTAAGGTGTCTAAGAGCAACAACAGCTCTCAAAATCAATGGGAGACACAGCGAAGTAATAATAATACTAAAATAATTATAGAAACAACTTGGGCCTGACATAATTATAATAATATGTTTGCTTGTTCTTGAGGGCACTAGAGTGCTTGTGGCCTTACATAATTGATAACAGACATGGATTGAAATACTGTAAAATTGACAGGGCTCTAACTATAAACCTAAGAGCATGTTCTAGTTTACCAAGAGCACGTTCCTCATACCCTCCAGGTCACTATCACCCTTACTACATTCTTACTATTAGAATTTATTATTTAATTCTAATAAATGCTCTGGAGAAGCAAGCCTTGACTATTTTATTTAATAATAATAATAATAATAATAATATATTAATGCATTATATCTCCCTGCAAGGGAACCAAGGGAAATGTTGCCCCTTGATTTGCCTGTGCTTAAAACAGTGTCTGTCCTGTTTCCCTGCTTTTCAGACTTTAGAACCAATTTAGAATTCCGTTAGTAATTACGTTACATTTTAGAACTTTTTGGAAATTTTTTTGCAAGTCTTTCTATTACTAATCAAAAAAAATATCCCCCATTTGATTTTAGAATCGCGATTTTTGGGTTCTAATCCATGCCTCTTGCCCAGCTATGGAAATGTTCAAGGCAGTAGTCAAGTCATGGCAGCCTCCAATGGCTCCAAGTTCATTTCTGGTCATTGTAGGATGTATCTACACTGTAGGATTAATGTCGTCTAAGGTCCTCATCACACTTGAGCATTTTCCCCACTTCAATCCACTTTAAATACTGTTACTGCCTACTGTAGAATTCTGGGGTTTGTAGTTTAGGGAGACCCAGGGCTTCTTTGGAGGAGCAGTTTAAAGGCCTTTCCCTAAACTACAAACTCCAGAATTCTGCAGGAGGCTGTCACAGAATTTAAAGTGGGTTGAAGTCGGGAAATGCACCAAGTGTGATGAGGCCCTGATATTATTGTAATTGCATTGACTCAATGCTATGGAATTCTGAGTTGCAGTTGGTAGAGGCATCAGAATTCTTTGGCCTTGTAAAACTATAGTTCCCATGATTCCATAGCATTGAGCCATGACAATCAAAGTGATGCCAAACAGCCATAATCCAACAGTGTACATGTGCCTTCAGTGACTTATTCTTTGGTAACACTTGTCTTATCCAATGAGGACATCTAGGACAGCCTCCAAACACAGATCCCGAGTAAACTGATGGAGATTATCAAGAATCCTCTATGCAATTTTGCCAACTCCCAGCAGAAGACAGTTCGACTTGTTCTCACTGAAGTGTTTCACTGAAGTGTTTCCAAATTATGCTTCTTCTAAGAGCAGATTTTCAAGGGCTGCCATGTCAACTTCTCTTGCATTTGTTCCCAGTAAATCTCCAGAATGATTGATGGAGGGACTGAATGAGTGCACACAAACACTATTAAGGGCTCTTTTCGTCCTAAACTGTCATGTTTTGGAAGAAATCCCTTGGACTAGGATTCTGGCAGAAGGATTGTGTTCTATTACTGGCATCCAATGATTTTAGTAAAACATGCCAACATCCAGAGTCCATATGGGCATACACCTCAACCCCTGAAAGGTCTCAGAATGAAGGACATCACCGTTACATTGAAACATATGACATCAGAAAGGAATTGAGATCTCAAAGACAGAGGATGCTAATGAAGCTGTCTTATTTGGGTCCTATATGTTTTCACAAAAGACACAGAAGATACAATCAATGCAGGAAAAGTGAAGTTGACAGCGGTCCAAATATGTGTAGAGTTTTCTCTGTGTGTATTCAAGAATACAACGAGGGCTACAACTAGGAATGGAGAGAATTTTCAAAATATTATGCACACGAAATGATATGTCTATGTAGACATATAATTTCTTGCACAGAAAAAATTGTTCTGCCTAAAATATGCATTTTGTAAGTTGCATAAAATAATTAATTTTGTTTAAAAAAAGTACACAGCATTGAAAAAATATGTTTCTAGGTAGAAATTTTCACATCACACCCACTACAAGGTTAGAGGGTAGATTTTACCATGGATTGGTCATGTTAAGTCCAAAAAGAGGTCTTCTTCCAACATAAAGTGACCCAGAAGCTACACATTGAATCATCTCCTGCCTAGAATGGTATTAAAAATGGGGTCCAAGGGTCCCTGACCAGCTCCACCCTCTAATGCAGTGGTTTTCAACCTATGAGTCCCCAGGTGTTTTGGCTACAACTCTCAGAAATTCCAGTCAGTTTACCAACTGTTGGGATTTCTGGGAGTTGAAGGCCAAAACATCTGGGGACGCACAGGTTGAGAACCACTGCTCTAATATCAGGGCCGTAGCCAGGATTTTGGTTCGGGGGGGGGCTGAGACTGGGTGGAAGAGGGTCTACCCTAGCAAACCTTTTGTATTGTTATCCCAATAACCCCATTAATGTGGGATATAATGAGCATGGTGATCAAATCATGATATGAATAAACATAACAGTTTAAATAATGTACCAGTAAGGCCTTTTCGCGGACCACCCTGAGAATTTCGGGGGGGGGGGGCTGAAGCCACCTTAGCCGCCCCTGGCTACATGCCTGTCTAATATATATTACCTATCTTTCAACAGTAATAGTAGGTCTTTTCCAAATTTTTATCTCTTATTAATGAACATGCCCCACCCGCAGCTGAGTTAGGCTGAAAGCACCAGGGGGGTGGGCAGTTTGATTGACCCCGTGAAGGAGCCAGACTTGGTTGGGCTGGCTGGTCTGCTGGTCCATGCATGCGAAGGGGTGGAGCAACAAGTTGGATGAGAGTGCTTTGTTCCTGTCTTGAAGTTTGCCTTGTGCCGGCATAGAAAGTTGTTATTTCCAACACATATACACACAAAGCCACAGCCAAGCAAAGCTTAGGCCGCAGGGGTGCTCACACTTTTTCAGCATGCGAGCTACTTATAAAACAACCAAGTCAAAATTATCTACCAACCCACTACAAAAATGTGAAACATATAACACAAAATCTGCTTTAAACTGCTTTTCTGAGTCCACACTGCCATAAAATCTGATTCAAAGCAGATAACATGGGATTTTATTCAACTGTGTGGAAAGGACCTCAGATAACCCAGGGCCGGCAGCACTTGGGTGGCATCGGGAGCCTGCGGGGTGGGACTGAGCCTTCCTCCTGCCTTGCCTGCGATCTACCAGGACGACCTATGCGATCTACCAGTAGATCGCGATCTACCTAATGAGCACCCCTGGCTTAGGGTGTAGTAGTGGGACAGTTTGAATGACCCCACAAAGGAGCTAGACTTGGCTGGGGCCAGCTGGTTTGCTGGTCATGCATGTGAGGGGGTGAAGCAACAAGTTGGAGGCGGCTGTTCTGTTTGCTAGTGCCAGCATGGTTCATCCTCCCACCCTATGGACAGTGTGTGTATAAACTGGTCATGCAAAGGCCGAGTAAAAATTCCCACCTTCCATTGGTTTTTTTCCCGCCTACCTCACATTGTTTCAGATGGGTGTGGGGATTGGCTTTGGGGTGGAGTCATTTAAACAGGTTTCCTTAAATCATTAATAAGATTCTAAGCCATGATAAAGGTTACATAGTCATTGTAGGCACTGTGGCACTCTCACCTTAGGGGGTGAAAGGTTGATTCCCACAAAAGTCCCTATAAGTTCCATAAAATGGGAGCTACTCTTGGGGCTGGATTGAGGGTTCTCACTCTTTTAAAACTTTGTGGTTTAGGAGAGCACACTCTCAGGATGGCCTTCCAACTATGATTGGCTGACAGTTGCAGCCAAATAATTGTGGTTGCCCTTTGGGATGCCTTGCTGTACACATGTCTTTGAAGGTGTTTTTTACCCGTATCAAAAGCATTGCATAAATTAGTATAAAACTGATAAAAATAGAAGGCGCGCAGGCAGTTAAATATCTTTCGACCAAAAATGGGCAACAGCAATGGCACTGTCTGTAAACTCCAACAATTCCTCCTCTGTACATGAGGCTGGGCACAGTGGACAAGCATACAGATGCAGAGTTGTCTGTTCTGCTCCACAGTCACACAAGGTGTGGGATTCTTTTAGGTAGTAGCATTTTGCCAGGTTGTCTTTTGATCTGCCTACTCCGCTTCTGAGTCTATTCAGGGACTTCCAAGTTGCCCATTCTTGGTTTGCCCCTGGAGGAACACCCGCACCTGGGGGGGCGGGGCATCCAATTGGGATTTCCTGGTTTAGCTACCCAGAGGGATACCCTTGCTATTGCTGGGGGGATGCCAAGAAGTGTGGTAGTTCTCATAAAACTTTTCCTTGTTTTGCGTCTACTGGGAGGAGGCTGGTAGCCATGTAGTGGATGACTTTCACAGTGTTCAACTTTATTTCTCTCACATGTAGCAGCAACTTCCCATCGCACATTGGAGGGGGGGGGGGGCGCTGCCAGCTAGCTTGTAGAGTTTATCAACAGGTGTAGGTTTAAGACATCCTGTGATTTCTCTGCATATTTGGAGGTTGTCAGAGGGAGTGACACCTGGCCCAGGGACAAGGCTCGCTAGGTGCCATTAACCCAGTGTTTTCCAACCTTTTTTGAGCCGTGGCACATTTTTTACATTTCAAAATCCTGGGGCACACCACCAACCAACATGACACAAAATGACACTCTAACACAGACAGAAGCACACTCTGAGGCAGACAGTTCCTCTGTTGAACAGCTCTCACAGTCAGGAAGTTCTTCCTAATGTTCACCCTCCTACACAGACATGCTTCCCTGTGATGTTAGCTTTTCTGCCTGCACTGTTGTGCTCTCTATCTATCTATCTATTTAAATAAATACATAAATACATAATGTAATGTTCATTTGTGGGATTAACATAACTCAAAAACCACTGGATAGATTGCTGCCAAATTTGGCCACAAAACATACTAATACTAACCCAAGGAGGGACCATCCATCAAAAAAATTGATTTGGTCATTTGGGAGTTGTAGTTGCTGGGAGTTATAGTTCACCCACAATCAAAGAGCATTCTGAACTCCACCAATGATGGAATGGAATCAAACTTCCCACAGAGAACTCCCATAATCAAGAGAAAATACTATAAGAGTTTGGTGGGCATTGACCTTGAGTTTTGGAGTTGTAGTTCACCTATATCCAGAGAGCACTGTGGACTCAAACAATGTTGGATCAGGACCAAACTTGGCATAAATACTCAATATGTCCAAATGTGAACACAGATGCAGCTTGGGGAAAATAGACCTTGACATTTGGGAGTTACAGTTTCTGGGATTTATAGTTAACACACAATCAAAGAGCATCCTGAACTCTTGCAACAATGGAATTGAACCAAACTTGACATATTGAACTCTCATTACCAACAGAAAGTACTGAAAGGGTTTGCTTGGGAATTGACCTTGAGTTTGGAAGTTGTAGTTCACCTACACCCAGAGAGTGCTGTGGACTCAAACAATGTTATGTTATTGTTTGTTTTCTATCCAGAATCACAATGTTGGACGGAGGCTCGCCACTTTAAGGTCCCTAAAACAGGCATGGGAAAACTTCGGCCCTCTGGGTGCTTTGGACTTCAACTCCCACCATTCCTAACAGCCCGAGGCCCTTTCCTGCTTAAGTGGCTGAGGGCGGAAAAGGAAAAGGGCCTGAGACTGCTAGGAATGGTGGGAGTTGGAGTCCAAAACACCTGGAAGGTCCAAGTTTGCCCATGCCAGCTTTCGACAGAGACCTCTTCCTCCCCCTTCCCCTTCACACCCTTTCTTCCCCCTCCAAACACTTACATTTTCTTCTCCACTCACTTCTGCCGCCATTTTGATCCGAAGGGGCAGCGTGAGCGTGTTCAGGAGGGGAGGGGGGAAGGAGGAAGACATGGGGCGAGTCTGCGCAGTAGTGCCCGCATGGGTCACATCTTCCCCCCTCCCCCCTCAGGAGAAGCGGAGCCCGAGTAGGGAAGAAAAAGTGTTCGGCAGGAGGGGGAAGAAAGGGTATTGGGGGTTCCAATTTCCCACGGCACACCTGATGATTGCTCACGGTGTGGCACACTGGTTGGGAAACACTGCATTAACCCATGAGTTACATTTGATGTGTTTACAGATTTTCCCTTTACAGTTTATTATGATTGCTTTCAATAAATAAGTCAGAAAATTTCCCTTTAGATCAATTTTCTTGCGTTTGGTGTCTTTATTTCATGTGGGAGTTCAAACAATTCAACTGCAGATGTAAAACCAAACCAAATGAGAAAGGATTGATGCCCATATCATTATCAAGCCTTCTGAATTGATGCCCATTCAGCAGAGCAAAAGAACGTCATGTGGATGAAAGCCTTCTCCAGTTAGCAGCGGATGACTGCCGAGGTTTCCGAGTTCATTTTAAAGCTCCTGTCAGTTAAGACGCCCCAAGCTTCCAAAGCACACGCAGACTGAGTTTTGTCTTCTCTTTTTTCTTTCTGCTAAATTGCTCCGTGGAGTTACAAAGAGTGGTCCTTCTATCAAAATTCATAACCTCTCCTTGATCTTTTAGCCTCTTCTGAATGAGAAAAAATTAGACTTTTTAATCCCTGGCTCATTTAAAAAGATCTGGTGTACTTTGGGAGCCAGCAACTGAACCTTCCCCGTAAATTTGCTGGAGCCTGCAAAACAGTCAAAGCCCAGAACTAACCTAACCTGTAGAGAAGGTCCTCCTATGTTTTTATGGATTAGACTGCCAATGATTCTTCCTGCTCTTCCTTCAAAGGCTCTGGCCTCCTACATATTTTGAGCCTGACAGAACATTTGCTATGACTTTTAACAACTCAACAGCAGTATGATCCCCTCTTGCCCCATTAATCTTCCTTCAAAATGACAGTCATTTGCTAAATCTGCCTCGGAAATGAGATTAGTTCTTATTGTAAACCCATGTGAAGGATGAAGTGGCCCCTGATGTGATTCAAGTATCCATTTTCATGCCTTCACATAGAAGGATGGCTCCATATTTTAAAGTGAATTACTGGGCTCAAACATAGATAGAAAATACAGCCTATGCTTCTCCAAGCTTAGCTATGTAATTCTCAGTTCAAGATCCTGCAAATTCTTCCTTAAAGAAGGTTACAAATAAGAATATGTAGTTTAGTGAAACACGGGTACAAAAATGCATGTATTAATGAAAGATGTGTTACTGTCACGATGCACGGACTTGACCGGCCCCTTAATCACACACACAGAGACGGACTGAAGGCTAACTACTTTATTGAATATAAAAACAGTTCAAAAGATAATGTCCAATAGAATATAAAAGCAATCCAAAAAGCTTGAAGTAACAATGTCCAAGGTAACATGGCAAATAGGCTAAAAGCTTAGCAAGGCTCCGCAAAACTATGCGGATCAGGAAACAGGGCAAGGCTCCGCACAACCAGGCGGATCAGGAACAAGGCAAGGCAAGTCAAGGCAAGGCTTGATGACCACTGGCTAGCTTAGCTTCGTGGTCCCACTCCGCTTCACGCCTATTCAGATGAGACGTGGCCGGAGCACTGAGGATTCGTTCCCACGGATCCTATACTTAATCTTTCGGCCGAGGTCCCCGACGCTCTAGGCTTCTTCGTCTCCAATCCCTGCTGACGGACCTCGGCCGGTCTAGGGCCCTCGACCACCCCCTCCTACTAGACTCGATGTTCTGTCTCCTATCAAAGATTCGACCTTGTCTCTCAGCAGCTGTGTTGCTATCTCCCTGAGAGCTTTCCTCCCTGGAAACTTCCCAGCCGCTTTCTTCCATGTTTTCACTTTCGGGCTCCTGAGAATCTCTCCCACCCGGGTGCTCATAGCTGCCAGAATCGCTGTCTTCCATCTGCACCTGGTTATCTATGTCTTCGCTGGGGCCAAACAACATTTCTTCCCATGCCAAGCTCTCTGTGGGCGAAGGAGGCCCATCAGGGGAAAGCTGCCCTTCGCCCCAGTCATCTAGCTCATCCTCTGAATCTAGTTCTGGTACTGCTGGCCCTAATGCTAATGGGACCCCGGGTCCTGACCCCTGCCCTCCAGGCACAAACGAGAACTGCTGTGCTACAGTTTCAAACACATATGTTAGGAATAACACTATGTAACATGATTTTTGTTCCCAGGTTATGTCATTCAGTACTTCCTTCCTTCCTTTCTTACTTACTTACTTATTTACTTACTTAATTCAGTGATCTCTCAAAGCCTGAGGATGATGGTCCCCCGAGTGTAGTGTCTTGGTGGTGGGTCAGTAGCTGGCTGTGGAGCCCTATTCTTGATCTGCATCTTCTCCCACAGTCGGGACATTGGTTTCCAGGTGGAAGGCGGTCCTGGCCAGATTTGGCTTGATGAATAAAAGGGTACATTTCTCCCTTTTATTTATTTATTTATTTATTCAATGTTATATTCTGCTCCTCCCTGCAGGCTCGGGGCGGATCACAACGTACAATAAAACATGCAGCATACAATAGAACATACAGCATACAATAAAAACACAGAACAGTGTAACAGTAATAAAATAACAGGAATTTTGCCCCCCATTCATGCCTCTTTGAATTCTGCAGCACTGCTGGTCACAGCTGACCTCCAGTTAGAGTGCTCAAGGGCCAGGACTTCCCAGTTCTCAGCGTCTATGAGACAATTTTTAAGGTTGGCTTTAAGTTCATCTTTAAATCTCTTTTCCTGTCCACCAATGTTATGTTTCTAGTTCTTGAGCTGGGAGTGTAGTAACTGCTTTGGGAGATGGTGATCGGGCATTCGGACAATGTGGCCAGTCCAGTGGAGTTAATGGTGTAGGAGCATCACTTGAATGCAAATTTCCTGCTTCTTGGCAGGGAGTTGGACTGGATGACCCACGAGGGCTCTTCCAACTTTATGATTCTATTATTCTATTCACGAAAATATCTCTGCAGACAAAATGAGATCCCATTTGCTATTTTCTTTATATATTCCTTCCCTAATTTCTTCAATCCTTTGGTGGGGCAAGTGGGATCTGTGGACTGCATGTGGCCCTTGTAGCCCTGTTTTGTGGCCTCTAAAAACCCCTTGCAGGTCCTTGAAAATTAGGCTCATTAAAAAAATGAAGCACACACAAAATGTGCCTAAATCATCAGAAAAACTTAAAAGATGGCATAACTGTCTCCCACAAAACACAAAGGCAAGAAGAATAGTGTGGTCAGTGGTATCAAAAGCTGCCAAAAAAATCCAACCAAACCAAACAGATGAGCTATCAGTCTAAACAATCAATCAGTCTCCACCATTCTGAGCTCGGAATCCCTCTCCTCAAAGCATGAGGAAGTGATCAGGAAGAACCTCATGAGTTTTCTTCTCCTATAAGAGATCTGCAAGAGGCTCCTTGTACATGAATAATCATGTCTTCCCTTTAACTGATGAAAGTGTAAATGATTTCTAAATATAGCCTTTAGCATCTGGATTAGTTCCTCGCTGCGTGCCACAGTCATGGTTCTGAGCTTTTACTGACAACTTTGGGAGGTAAATGTCAAACACCTGCACCAAGCAAAAAATTTGGAAGGTATGAATGAATGGGGTCAAATCTTGCCTTTCCTGTGGAAATAAAATGGGGTGGATGGCACGCATTGCTTTGACCTTGTCATTGATTAATGCATGGCTGGACAGCACATAGAACAGTGTTTCTCAACCAGGGGATCAAGACCCCTGAGGGGGTCACGAGGGGGTCTCAGGGGGTCACCAAAGATAATCAGAAAACATATATTTCTGATGGTCTTTGGAACCCTTTTGGCAGAGAAGGATTAAGATCTCTCCTCCTGTCCTTCTCTTCATTTTTGGAAACAAATGGTGAATCCTCCCACCAAAAACCTTTGTCCGCTGTGAATGGCCAACCTCTCAGCCAGCCTCTCAGCCAAGGAGAGGGCTGTTTCTCAGAGTCCAAGTGGCGAGAGGAGAGCAGGCATGCTCAGCACATGGCAGCGTGGTGCGCATGTGCGGGCAAGGGAGAGTGCGAGAGGCTGGAAGGAGGCAGTCAGCGAGTCCCTTCAAGGCATGAGCATTCTGTGAGGGAAGTTTGGCCTAATTCTATCATTGATGGGGCACAATGAAAGCTCTTTGATTGTATGTGAACTACAACTCCAAAATTCAATGCACACCAAACCCTTCCAGTATTTTTGTTGGTTATGGGAATTCTGTGTGTCATGTTTGGTTCATTTCTATCATTGGTGGAGTTCAGAATGCTCTTTGATTGTAGGTTAACTATAAATCCCAGCAACTACAATTCCCAAATGATAAAATCAATCCCCTCCCCAACCCCACCAGTATTCAAATTTGGGTGTGTCAGGTATTTGTGTCAAGCTTGAAATGGCGTTGCGGCTAATGCAATAAACTATATATATATATATATATATATATATATATATATATATATATATGTGTGTGTGTGTGTGTGTGTGTGTGTGTGTGTGTGTGTGTGTGAAATTTGGTCCAGTGAATTAAAATACACCCTGCATATCAGATATTTACAGTATCATTCATAACAGTAGCAAAGTTACAATTATGAAGTGGCAACAAAAATAATTTTATGGTTGGGAGTCGCCACAACATGAGGGACTGTATTAAGGTGTCGCGGCATTAGGAAAGTTGGGAGCCACTGCTCTAAATCAAACCAGCATACTGGGGTGCTGTGTGGTTTCCAGGCTGTATGGCCATTTTGTAGCAGCATTTTCTTTTGATGTTTTGATGTTTTAATGTGATACAAGAATTTTGCACAAAACCTAATCAGACCTTTAAAAAAAAGTAAGATTCATATCTGACGCGCAATGCTGCCAAATGCGGTCTTCTTTAAATAAGAAAATTAAGATTATGTTGAATCTTACTGAAGGAAAGTAAAATCACTGAGAAGACAGGAAAGTTAATGAGGTGGTTCCCAAAAGTTAAATTGATAGTGCAAGAGCAAAAGATACCGACCACGATAAAGAAGGAAGGTAAATCAAGAGAGGTACCAAAAAAGAAAAGAAATTGTAGTTGTTCCTCATTTCTTGGAATAAGTGGAAGGCCTTTGAAAACCAACATATCGCCATATCTCGGTTCTCTTGTAAAAGAAGGTGACAGAGTCCACCAGGGTCATTGCTTTAGCCTGAGAAGCTGAACCCCAGTTTCCATTGCAAAGAAAGGCACAAAAATGCTATCAGCACAATGCTGCTGTGGACATGAATGCCAAATTAAACCATGTGTGGACCTCTGCAGCTTGGTCTTACGCTGAAACCTTCAAAGCAAAACCTTGCCCAGAAGGTCATCACTGGTTTTGTTGGCGTATGTGGGTATCTCAGTGGTAAATGGACAGGGTATGATAGCTGGTGGCTTCCATGACAGAGGAGCCAGGAATCAGTTCTGGGTTGTGTCTGAAACGTCAAAGGATCTATTCAAGGCGCTGAACCAAATATGTTCAGCACCTCAGATAGTTCCTTAAAGTCTAGAACAAAGCACAAAGTCTTTTCAATGTGCATTTCCAGGGGAGGTATCAGGCGGTACTAAGATATTCATCTAGCCCTCCTGTGCTATGTGGATCACACTGGTACATTTTCACATGCCAGAAGAGATGAGACATCAATGTTACATTTTGGCCGTTATGTATCTCTCTTTTTTGGTGTTATGGGAAGATTAGAAGGGCTTTGGGATGAGAGCCGAAGCAAATGCATTTTTAGACAGGTTCAGAAGATTTTGGCAAAGAAAATCACTTGGAAATCATCCTTAAAAACCTAAATTGGGAGGGTGTGCTTCAATCCTAAAAGTTGCACAGAATGGTCCTAAAGACTGAAAGAGGCCAATGGCCCTCACTTTCCCCCAATCCTGGGTTAGCTTTTTCCACCAAGGTCACTCCTACCTCTACAATTCCAGGAAAGCCAGAACTTGAAAATATTCCACACAGTCATGTGTACAAATAAATATTTCTGCTAGGGTTGGGGTGCTTAAATGAAACAAATCCTGCTATTGTCTATGCAAATACCCTGTGTTTATTTCAGCAGCTTGCGGAAGGCAGCCGATTCCCACAACTATTAGCTTTTTTATTTTATTTATTTATGGGGAGGTGTAGTCTGCTGATTAATAGCAGTTGGTAATTAAGCAGCCCTAAGACAAGGTCAAACACAAGAACATTCTTTGGTAAAAGTCACTTTGGCCAAAGTCGTCACTGGCATGAAGTTGGCTTTTGTCTCAACCGAGGGTGCGGGAATGAGGAAGAGAATATCAACATGATGATGAGCTGTTTGCATTATGTAAATTTTCAGGTAACCACAGACATTGACCTTTTTTTCCTTCTCCCCTGCCGCTTTCATTTAGAATTCAAAGCATTGCTCTATCTAACTAGCTGCCAAAGTCAAATTAAATGCTTGCTACTCTGATTGAAGGCTGTATATCCAGGCTTACTGGAAGTAGGAAAACACAGTGTAGACCACTGCTAAATGTCTCCTACTTTGAGCTTCCATTCTAGAACATTTTCTTGGGATTACCTTTGCCTTAAGGTAAGGTTTCTCAACCTTCCTAATGGCGCAACCCCTTAATACAGTTCCTCATGTTGTGGTGACCCCCAACCATAACATTATTTTCATTGCTACTTCACAACTGCAATGTTGCTACTATTATGAATCGTAATGTAAATATCTGATATGCAGGATGTATTTTCATTCATTGGATGAAATTTGGCACAAATACCCAATATGCCCAAATTTGAATACTGGTGGGGTTGGGGGAGAGGATTGATTTTGTCATCTGGGAGTTGTAGTTGCTGGGATTTATAGGTAACCTACAATCAAAGAGCATTCTGAACTCCACCAACAATGGAATTGAGCCAAACATGCTGTTACCTCATAAATGTAATTTTTCTACTGTTATGAATCGTAATGTAAATATCTGATATTCAGTATGTATTTTCATTCACTGGACCAAATTTAGCACAGATACCCAGTACACCCAAATTTCAATACTAGAAGGGTTTGATGGGCATTTACCTTGGGTTTTGGAATGGTAGTTCATCTACATCCAGAGAGCACTGTGGACCAAAACTATGATAGCTCTGGACCAAACTTGGCAGAAGTACTCAAAATGCTCAAATGTGAACACTAGTAGACCTTGACATTTGGGAGTTATAGCTGCTGGGATTTATAGCTCACATACAACAAATAGCATTCTGAACCCCACCAAGGAATAAATTGAGCCAAACTTCCCACACATAACTCCCGTGGCTTGAAAGGATTCACTGGTCCAAGCCTCCCTCCAGTCTGGCACTCTCTCCATTGCCTGCACATGCACACCACGTTGCCTTATGCCTAGCACGCCTGCTCTCCCCTCAGCACCTGCATTCTCAGAAACAATGCTCCCCTTGACTGAGAGGCTGGCCAAGAGGCTGGCCAATCACAGCAGAGGAGGACTTTTGGTGAATGGATTCATCATCTGTTTCCAAAAAGAAAGAGAAGGAAAGGCGGAGAGATCTCCAGCCTTATCTGCCAAATGGGTTCCTAAGACCATCAGAAATATATGTTTTCTGATGTTCTTTGGTGACGCCTCTGAAACAGGACAGTAGAAGCAAATAGATCCCATACAGGGGGGAAGAAGTCAGGAAAAGTACAATCATTGCAGATTGGAAATCAATTGTTCTAAGTAGTGTAGTTAACTGGAACTAGTTACATGTGGGCAGTGGGAACAAGTGATCCCTATGTCAGTGAAGATGCTAAATGCCCTGGGTTTTAGTGTGAACATCTATAATGCCATCTAAGGTACCGCTTTTTTGTCATGTTAAGGCTTCAGCTCTTTGGCTGCCTCCTTTAAAGTTCAGGCAAGAACCCAGAAAAGTCTCACCATCCAACATAAATCTGTGACTACATTCAGGGTAGCAAAAGCTGCAATGAAGCCACATTTGAAAATCAATATAACAAAAGCAGGAATGAAGTCACTTTGTGCGTATAATGAGTTGCATTTGGAGCACATTTTGAAGAGTCTTTTTAATGGGAGTTGTTCAAGTTTTAGGTCAGTCACATACCATTCCTAAGATTTTTGTTGTTCAAATGTAGGAACAGAATGTAATAGAAATGAGAAGTGTACAATCTAATATGATATCTTTAAGTAACATCTAAAGTTGTCCTTTTTTGTGGAAAGGATGCAGTGAATTGTGGTAAAGCAATAACTAGTCTCCCATATCGGTAATGGTGGATGGTAGCTCTGCTTTGGGCTTTAGCCTGAACTTAGAAGGCACTGATGAAAGTCTTGAAATTGGTTGACCTGAGATTGTGGAAATGAGATTTCATGAAGCTGGCTGGGAGAGTCAGTGTCAGTGACTGGGGACCCCTTGCAGAGTTAGTGACTTCTTTGGTTGAGTCCATCCATCAAAAATATGGTCTTCTTCTTTTCCTACTGCTTCCTACTTTATCAAACATTACTGCCTTTTCTAGTGAATAATAATAATAAATAATAATACTGTTTATTTCTATTCCGCTCTTCTCACCCCAAAGGGGACTCAGTGCGGATTACAATACACATACGACAGACAGTCCCTGTTGGAAAGACATACAATTACACATAGACAAATACAGTGCAGTTTTTAGAAGGACTTCTTCTTTTCTGGCTGCGTCATACAGGTGGGCGTCATCGGGTGTGAATGCTCCATTACATCATTGTTGCTATGTCCCTGCGTCATTAGAACATAAGAAGAGCCATGCTGAATCGGGCCTCAGCCCATCTAGTCCAGCATTCTGTGTCACACAGTGGCCCACTAGTTGTACACAGGGATCTCTAGCAGAAAGGAGGGCAAAACCCTCACCTGCTCCCGACCCCCCACAACCAGTACCCGGGGAAAATCCTGCCTGCCTCCATCAACACAGAGGTGGCACTTGGATGTCCATTTCAGTAGCTACTGATTCCCTTGGTATCCATGAATCTGTCTAATCCTGCCTTGAAGCTGTCCAGGCTGACAGCTGTCACAACCTCCTCTGGAAGTGAGTTCCATAACCCAATGACCCTCTGGGTGAAGAAATATTTCCCTTTATTAGTCCTAACTTTCCTACCTTGGAGCTTTAGGGAGTGCCCCCTAGTCCTAGTGTTGTGTGACAGAGAAAATATTTTTCTTTATTCACCTTTTCTATCCCATGCATGATTTTATACACTTCGATCAAGTCACCTCTTAAACGCCGTCTTTCAAGGCTGAAAAGACCAAGGCGTTGCAACCTGATTTCATAAGGGAGCTGCTCCATCCCTTGGATCATTTTTGTCGCCCTTCTTTGTACCTTTTCCAGTTCCGTTATATCCTTCTTAAGGTGCGGAGACCAGAATTGTACACAGTACTCCAAATGTGGCCTTACCATAGATTAGTAGTGAGTGAATACAACATTTGCCGACCTATTTTCAATTCCCTTCCTGATCATGCCAAGCATAGAATTTGCTTTTTCACTGCTGCAGCGCACTGGGTTGACATCTTCATTGAGCTGTCCACCAAAACCCCAAGATCCCTTTCCTGGTTTGTCTCGGAAAGCTTTGACCCCATCAATTGGTAGGTGTAGTTGGGGTTCTTTTGCCCCGATGTGCATGACTTTACACTTGTTTAGGTTAAAATGCATTTGCCACTTTGTTGCCCATTCACTCAATTTCAAGAGATCTTTCTGGAGCTCTTTACAATCAGTTTCATTTTTAACTAACCTGAACAATTTAGTGTCGTCTGCAAACTTTGCTACCTCAGAATTCACTCCTACATCCAGGTCATTAATGAATAAATTAAAAAGTAACGGACCCAAAACTGAGCCTTGGGGTACGCCACTTCTCACCTCTTTCCACCCAGAGAAATGTCCGTTTATTACCACCCTTTGTTTCCTACAGTTTAGCCAGGTTCCAATCCAGGACAAGACCTGTCCCTGATTCCATGGCTGAAGAGCTTATTTAGGAGCCTTTGGTGAGGGACTTTGTCAAAAGCCTTTTGAAAGTCAAGGTAAACAATATCGACTGGGTCCCCTTTATCTATGTGTTTATTTACACCCTCAAAGAATTCTATCAAGTTAGTAAGACATGATTTGCCTTTGCAGAAACGTCACAAGGGGGTGCTGTTGTTCCATCCTCATGACAGGAGCCTCTTGTTTCCACCACTTCCGCCTCTCCCTTCTCTGTCAGCCTATTTCAGACAAGTCTGTGCAAAAGTCCTTCCCCACTTTTATGGTCCCCAATTTATTGTTAATTCACAGCTGGGCTGTTGAACTGCTTGGGTAAACAGTAGACAGGGCTTACAGCTGGCGTCTAACTCAGCCTGGGATTCGATCCTGCAATCTTCAGATCTTCAGATTGCCAGCACAGCTGTTGTTACCGCTGTGCTATCTCTCCGGCCCAACTCTTCTCATGATAGGACCAAAGTGCAATGATCCCATTTTAGTCATCATTTCCTCTAAGACTTATTTCTTTGTTTTTTAGCAGCTCATGATATCCATAGAACCCTTCTCCAGAACCACATCTCAGAAGAATGGATTCTCCTCCTGCTCGCTTTCTTCAATGTACAGTTTTCAAAACCACATGTGGTCCTTCCATGCTTTCTCTCATTGTGTCCCCAACACTAGCTTTCCAGAGAAACACTTTTGTGGGAATTCTGAAAAATGTCTGCGCTGCTTTATCTGCAGGTGAGAAATCTTGTGTTGAATAATTAACTCTCAACAATTTGTTTCAACGTGTTGAGAGAACTCCCCTTGACAAAAAAATGATTCATTTAATGAGGAAAAAGGAGGAGGGAATCTAGCAGCACTTTTAAGACTAATTGATTTACTTTATCATGAGCCCTCATGGGTTTCAATTCATTCTTTCATATGCGCTGGTGGGGTTCATATCAAATCACAGATATATTAGCAGTTATACAGCTGTAACGGTGGAATCAGAGCATAATAGGATGTAGAAAGATACAATTTGCGACTCCAGACTCGGTGAAGCAATTCTGAAAGATTACACAGGTCTGTCAAAGTGGTCTATAGTTCTGAGATGTGAAAGTAATAAAGCTGCTTATGGAGAGTCGGTTCCCTTTGTTGCAGAGGATTCTTTCATTACATGCCTGGTTGTCAGGACATAAGTATCAATATATGGAGCTAGCTATAAGACAGTGTGTCTGTTCATACCTCTCCTAATGGATAGGAATTTGCAAATATATCTCAATTCCACTGTTTTTCTTTCCAATTTTTCTCTGGTTTTTTTTTGTCCATCATCCACATTTTATCACAATTTCTCCAAGGAGCCAACTGACATTAGAGAGGGTCAGTCTGTGCCAGGTCCTCTCCAACCTGTTTGCCTTGTTTCCAACTCTGCTGATTTATCCTTTAGCTTGTTTAACCATGTTATTGTTATATCAATTTTTCTCATTTGTTTATTTTGTGCTCTTTGAATTTCAGATTGCATTGTAAAGTACCCTGGAATAAATATGTATGAACGATAGTATATAATGGTCCTAACAACATTTTAATAACATATAAATCAAACTAATCCAGGAAAATGCATAAAGAGAAAAAAAGGCACGTTTCCATAGAGCTGCCCATTTTTGACACTCATAAATCCCATTTATTTCCTGCCCATTTCCAGGCTGTCCCATGATATTTATTTAACTTTTTCTGGAGATATTTATTTATTTATTATTTCAATTTATGTACCACCCTTCCCAAAAAGGCTCAGGGTGGTTCACAACAATGAATACACAACACAACATAGTTTAAAACAAAATAAAAACAGATTAGGACCAGAATGGAAAGCACAACCTTAGAGATTAAACACCTGTCGGAACAGGGTGGTCTTACAGGCCATCCTAAAGGCCTGTAACTCCGTTATTGCTCGTGCCTCTGCCGGGAGGGTGTTCCACAGGGTAGGCGCCACTACAGAAAAGGTGAACATAAGTCTTTCTTGGGAGAAAAAAGAGAGCTGTTGATTTATTCTTATACATTTTGAAGCACTTGCTGGTACTTGCATGCCATTTGGCCAAACTGAATAAACCTCTGTAGTTTTGATTTCAACCTGGAGTGCTTGTTCCCTGTTCTGACTGCTCTGGTTTAGTGGAAGCTCACTGGGTACGGATCTCTTTATCTCCCGTTGTAGCTGAAATCTCAACAATCTCACCTCAGTTGTGAACCAGTTTCCTAATGCAGTTTTGGCCTGTGTTAGCTAAAGTAGGGAAATGCTCCAGAGTTTCAGAGAAACCCTGCATTTTGAGGAGGGGGTATGAACAGTAGAGTCAACGCTGATCCAGAGCTGGCCTCTCTGTTCACACAGGACAGTGGTACCATCCTACTTTCCCCACACTACACAACACATGTCATTTTATGTTGCTAGTTGTTAACTGCCATCAGATGGACTACAACTTATGATGGCCCTATAAATAAGAGACTACCAAGTCTCCCTATTATCAACAGCCCTACTCCAGTCTTCTAGAATCTCAGTACCCTGTGGTCTTTTTGTTTCCATAGTGGTGGCCATGGAGCTACAGAGAACTCGTGGCCATGACTCTGTCCCTTTGCTGATGTTAACAAAGTTGCTCATGAGACTTGGAGAGTGAATGGGAGTCATCTCCCTCCCCTTTGCAAGTCATGTAGGGTATCTTTGCTTGCATTGGCAATGGTGCCAAGTGATGGCCTGGAGCTCTGTGGTTGCCTCTAAAGCAGGGGTGCTCACACTTTTTCAGCATGTGAGCTACTTATAATAAAACCAAGTCAGAAAGATCTACCGAGAGAGAAGCAGGGCGGAGCAAGGGGAGGGGGCGGGGCTTGGCATGGCCTGGCTCCACCCCTCTCTGGCTTTAGCTCTACCACAGCTTCTCCAGGCTTGAGGAGAGTAGTGCCAAGCCAGTGGTGGCATAGCTAGTAGCCACTACTGGCTTGGCATTACCCTCCTCAAGGCTGAAGAAGCTGTGGTAGAGCTGTAGCTGGGGGGGGGGGCTTGGTGCAGCATGGCTCCGCCCCCTCTGAGAAGCACCCCATCCAGCTGGGATCGACCTCCTTCGGTCCCGGGATCGACCAGTCGATCGCGATCGACTTCCTGGGTAGCCCTGGTCTAAAGTGATGGAAAAAATGTCAAAACCCAGGATTGTTTGGCTCCACTGGATAGTAAAGACTCTGTTGCAGTACAGCAGTGAAATAGTGTAAACACCATGGCAATATAGTTAACAAGCTGTACCCTGCACGCGTTGCTGTGCCATAGTCTGTGGCTATCCCCTTCTACCCACATGATGGCGGCTGCTGTGGAGCTCCCTTCAGGTGAGCTCCGGCGTGGCCTTCCTGATTCCCCAGACATACTGAGCCGGTCCCGCTGCCCTCTCTTCGAGGAGACGACGGTTGATCGCCAGAGCCAGGGGGTCGTCTTTGGCGACCCACAGACACCGGGGGGTGCAATCTGGCTGGGAAAAGCATCAGAACTACCAGAGAGGACGCCTAAGTGGCTCGGGAATGGCTGGATCGTCCGACCGGTAACGGCCTCGGGTGCGCGCTTCCTGAGAAGGTTTGGGAGGAGATCGTCCGGCAGAAGTTTGCCCCCACCAGTCCTAACGACCCCCGTGAAAGCGGAGCAGCCTGCCGGCCCGGGAACCCAGCCCTGCGTGGCGCATGGAGCCCTTCGGAGCAGCTCCCCGCTGAGGTCTCAGCAAGGGACTCAGAACCCCACTGCCGGCCAGCTTGACTCGTGTGCTTACACTGAGCTGCTTGTAGAGTATACTAAGCTCATGGATCACATCACCAAATTTGGAAACAGATTCAGTGGTCTGTTGGAGACACTAGGGATCCCTCCAGCAGAGTTCCCTATCCTGAACCTGAAGCCAAACAGCTCCGATGATCCCCCACGAGCCCCTTCCGCAGACCAGGAGTTCGCCTGGGATCAATCGTGGGACTTTCCCTCCAGTTCTTTGGAAGTCGACCGAGAGATGCCGGCCCCAAAAACTGATGACCGGCCTACAAACACCCATGGACTCGCTCTGGCGGCTGGGGACGTACTAACCCCCACGGCAGATAGCGCTCCTAGGATGACATCAGGTGTTGAGGACTGCAGCGACCCCCAGCCCATCCATCCGCTCCCCACGGTGGACCCATACAGTGGCCCTGAGGACTCACTGTCGATCCCTGGAGGCCCCGGAGGCCCGCCGGTGCTGCTGGACTCGCCGCTCGCAGAGTTTGACATCTCCGCCGTCCTCCCCCCCCCCCCCCGCGGGATGCTTCCAGGCCTCGGCGGCGTGCTGGGAGAAGTTGGGGGAGCATCCTGGAGGAGGCAAGGTCTAACATGGCAGGTGTCCTTGAAGACGCCCAGCCACTTCATGTGCCTGGACCCCGAGAAGAAGCAGTACCTGGAAGCAGTGATGGAAGCCCGCCGGAAGTCCGGGAATCCCCACCCTCGGAGGACTCTGCCCCTAGCAACGACCTGGCTAGGGAGAAATGCGGCCCCCGGAAGAGGAGGAGACGGCGCCGGAAATGGAAGGAAGGCGAGTATGCCATCCTCTGCACTTCTGGCCAGAGACCAGGCCCAGCCCCCTGCCGGAGAACCCGGAAGGACCGGGATTATAGAGCCAGCACCTCAGGTGGCCTTCCAGAAGAAGGACGACTAGCGACGAGAGTGGTGTGGCCTCGGAGGACATTCTCCGCCAGGACGTTTTGGAGCTCCTGCTACAAGCAGTCGCAGCTCCAAAGGACCCTACAGACTAGCGGGAAAGTCACTGAGGCCACTGTGCGGATGGACTGGGACTCCCAATGCGGACTCCCATGGGGGAGACGATGGCCCCCGCCCGCCACCAGCGCCCTGGTACCAGCAATCCTGCTGGGAGTGCCCCGCCTGCCCTCTTTTGATGGCAGGGGGGCACCCTAGTGGGTTCCGCTGCTGACTCCTTCCCCCCCTTCCCCCATCCTTGTGTTTTACCCATGTCTATTGTATATTGTGTTGTTTGTTGGGGCCGCTGGGCCACTCAAACTTTTGTAAACCGCTCCGAGCCTTCGGGGAGTGGCGGTATACAAGTTTGATGTATAAATAAATAAATAAATAAAAATCCAGGCCTGGTTGGAAGCAGCAATGCTTTGGTGGTCCATGTATATATGCCCAAAGACATCATCCAGACAATTGGATTTGGCAATGCCGTGCTGTTAGGAAGCCAATGCAGAACAAGGGTAGGGAACATTGACCTCAGTTGGTACTAGAAAGATTTTTATCTGTCTTCACCATTGACACCGAAGGTGTTAAAATGGAAGAGGTCCTTTTAGGGAAATGAAAAGTTGGTGAAATATCCCTACCTTTTAGCTCTTCTCCTGGCATTTAATATTTAAAGAGCTCCAATGCCATCAATACTGAATAATTAAAGAAGGGAGGGGTAAGGAAGGCCTTTTACTTCATTATAGATAAAACAAGTCAGAGTTGGTAAGGGCTTAATGGACAAACCATTTTTAATACCTTACACATACTTTCTCTTTCCTCCATCCATTAAAAAAGTTACTTGGTTCTCTTTTTCTCTCCCTCCCTGGAGACCCATTTAATGTGCGCAAAAGGAGGGGGAAAACGTCACCTAAATATGGGATGAAAAATGCAGCTGTCTTAAATAATGAATCGACATTATTTAAAAGGAAAATGACATACAGTCTGCACAAAAATTCAGTTTTCTGGGGTAAAATGTTGTCATGTTGACTAAAGGATCAATTGTGCAGCCATTTACAAATATTGATTTATGGGTTTAACATGATGCTAGCTGTGTGGTCTGAATATGGACTTGGCTTTCAGGGAAGGAAAAGCATGAAAACATAGCCTAAGCCTGTAGGAAGGTTGTTGTTTTAGACTACAACTTCCACCCAAGAGAGGCCTTACTGTTTTTCCATGAGCAGGTGAACCTCTTTTCTTTCCAGCATGACCTTGAAAGCTGTTGTTCTCTACCGGAAACAGGTCTTGTATAAGTTTGTTATTGACCATGTTTTTTGTTTTGTTGTTCTTGTTTTAATTTGTTTTAACAATTTTCTATTTTTGTTTGATTGGTTTTTTTTACTGTATACTCATGTATAAGACCTCATGTTTTAAGGGTCAAAATCATGGATTTGATGTGACCCATGGATAGGTAATTTCTCAGAGGGGAGAAGCACCAATGCCTTTCCATAACCATCACCACCACCATTTTCCAGTCCAAGCATTAAAAAAGGTCAGAAACAAGCCTTGGAGGAGAAGGTAGGGGTTGGTACTTCTTTTGCCACTTCATTAGATGGGTTGATTTGCCCGTTGTATGCTGCTTTACCTCTCTTTTCATCACATAGCCTTTCACACAATGGAAAGGGACTTCCTGCCAGCCTCCATGACGAAAAGGGAAGTGAAGCAATGCACGCCGCTGCTGCGGCAACACAAGACCCTTCTTGTGTTGCCTTCTCTTCAATGGGAGAAGCCAGGTGGTGACACTCCCCCCCATAGAATATGGAGGAAGGTAAGGTTGGCAATGAGTGGTGTGGAGCAGCAGTTTCTCCACATACCTCACTGGGAGCCCATGGATTCACCCCGATTCGGTGCAAATCCATGGGCCTTTCTGATAAGGTCCTTAGGTTATTTTGGGATGGACTGAGCTCTTGCCTTTTGCCACTCTACTCAAAGAAGAAGATAGCTCTTTTTGACAAGAGTTAAGGTACAGTGCTCACATGCCCAGTGGATAAATCAACCCAGGTTTTTCTGGTTTAATTTTTTGGGGGGGCTAAAATTTCTAGAATTATACATGGGTATATAAGGTACCTTTTGTATTCCATTAACAGATATAATATCTACAATTTGACTTTCTCGTGCACCAAAAGTATTTCCTCTTAGAAATTATTGTGGATCTCCCACTGGGTACATCTACACTAGAGGTCATTTTAAGATGTATCTGCATGAAGCCTACCTCAGTTTTAGACCCCATTTGCAACTGCAGGTCTGCCAAGTTTCAAAACAATTCACCAATCTACTGATTTTTTTAGAATTATGTTAAATTTTAATGATAACATTTTTTTAAAAAATAAGACAAACTGCAAGGGAGGAATTTGGTAATTGTAGTCACCAGTTGTGTCCATTCTCAGTTAATCAGAATATGGACACAACCAGGCTTTTTATTGGCTGAGAAACACAGAGAGAAAAAGTCCTCAACTCCCATCATACATGGAGAGGAACTCAAGAGACTTTTCAATGCCTGTACCATGCAAGTGCTGCTGGGAAAGTGAGTTCTCAGCAGGGCCCTCTTTGGAGGAAGAGCCTAGGAAACTTTCCAAACAGAAATTGATGGACGCTGCTGCCGGGGGGGGGGGGGGATGATGCTGCAATAATCCCAGGAGCCTCAGGTATATTGCAGACTTAATTCCATCCTCTCTAATAGCTGATAAAATCCAGCTTTCCTAATGTGTTTTGACAAGTTTTTGGTTCCCCTCCTTCCAGTTCTGTTTTTGGAGATTATATGAAATGGATCACCAAATATCTATTTGCCCCAAGGAACTGGGAAATTGTTGTTTCTATTTGATGTTTTGTTTTATGTCTGTAATAACAGGCTGTGTCTTTTTATTTAAATTTTAGTTGTTAAGTCATAATTTGTGTTTATATGTTGGGTTGTTTAAATTTCATTATTATGGATGTATTGTTGTATTTGGGCATTGAATGTTGGCCTTTTATGTTTGGAATCTGCCCTGAGTCCCTTTGGGGAGATAGGGAGGAATATAAATAAAATTATATTATATTATTATAATATTACAAATCATTTTTAATTCAAACTGATTCGGACCCAAGTCTAATCTACACTATAGAATGACTCCAGTTTGGCACCACTTTAACTACCATGACTCAATACTATAGAACAGTGTTTTTCAACCTTTTTTGAGTCGCGGCACATTTTTTACATTTACAAAATCCTGGGGCACGCCACCAACCAAAATGACACAAAATGACACTCTAACACAGTAATACATATAGTTAATATGTTTTTAAATGTATTTATACACTCAGTGTGAAACCTGGGCTGTTTCGATGAACACAACATAGATATCCTGGCAGGAATGGCAGAAAGACACACACAAAGGTCTTGCTCAACACACGAAGGACTGACAGCTGTCAGTCTCTCTCTGTGTCTAGTTTTTATCACAGTCAAGCTAGAGAAGCTCATCTCACACAGATATGTGGTTGAAAACGGGAGCAATGTCAAAATAGCTTTGTTGGCCAGAATGGGGAACTCCCTGGCAACAGATAACCAAAAACTGTCCAAAGGAAGATCAGCAAATTTTAGCTTTAAACTACGATCTTGTTTCAGTTCAGTGAGTTTCTCTTGCTCCTTTAAAGTCATGTCCTGTCCAGCATGGTGAGAGTTGGAGTTTGGACCTGGAAGGTCCAAGTTTGCCCATGCCAGCTTTCAACAGAGACCTCTTCCTCCCCCTTCGCGCCCTTACTTACCCCTCCTGCCGAACACTTACTTTTTTTCTCCACTCGGGCTCCCTTCTTCCCAGCCTCGCTCTGCTCCCTTTGGCTCCCTTTGCTCACGCTGCTACTTGAGATGGTAGCATGAGCGTGTTCAGGAGGGGAGGGGGTGGGAGGAAGCGGTGGCCTGTGTGGGCGCTACTGCTCAGACTCACCCCACGTCTTTGCATGAGCAAAGCGAGACAAAGCGAGAAGAGCGAGGCTGGGAATAAGGGAGCCCAAGTGGAGAAGAAAAAGTGTTCAGCAGGAGGGGGAAGAAAGGGTATTGGAGGTTCCACTTTCCCATGGCACACCTGATGTTTGCTCACGGCACACCGGTTGGGAAACACTGCTATAGAACAAGAGTTGTCTTTTCTATGACTTTAACTTCTCTACCATAAAGCATTGATGTCTCACTAAAGTGGTGTCAAACCACATTCATTCTACATTGTAAATACACCCTAGGTCTTCCAGTGAAGTTCAATGGTATGTTTCAAAGTATTGCCAGAATAAATAGTTTAGTTTGCTATTAACTACTGTTTCAGGTTTCAACAGCATTGTATTGGAATGTATCACCTCAAATCCCACATTGGAAAAAGTAGAATACTGTATATATAAGGTTTAGACCTACAATGATTTTTTTCAATATTGTAGCTGTTTTTCATGTATTTTTATTGCAAATGCCATATCACACACAGTCCTTTCACAAATTCAATATTCTTATCCATTACGATTGTTGCTCAATTTTGATTAAGTGCAGATGCAGGTGTTCCAGTGTGATTTCTTTTAGTGCTTTTGAATAGATTTTTGTGTTTAATATTGGTGAATTAAAATGGTTTCCATAGTATATTGGAAAACTTTAACCCAGGGCTCCTCAAACCTTTTAAGCTGGTTCACGGTCCCTCAGACTGTTGGGCGGGTGGGGGTAGGGAAGACTATAGTTTGAAAAAATACATGAATAAATTCCTATGCAGACTGCACATATCTTACTTGTAGCACAAAAAGCATGAGGGAATAATACAATATTTGAAATGAGCAACAGTTCGCCAACATAAACTTCAATGGGATGTGTAGGGCTGCTTTTGGCTGATGAGAGAGTCAACTTAATTAGGATTGTTGTTGTTTGCATTCAAGTCATTTCAGACTTTGGACAACCTCAAGTCTAAAGTTTAGGGCAGGGGCTAGCTAAATGACCTTGGAGGGCCTTAGTTTGAGGACCCCTACTTTAACCCCCTTCTTATTGTTTACTCTTCACTCCCCCATGAAATATGGCAAAATAAAATCATTGAAGCGATTGGTAAAAACTGCTTATGATGGAAGTTATTTTTGGATTTACAATAATGAATTCCTCTAAATCAGCATTTCTAAACCTGGGGGTCATGAGGGGGTGTCAGAGGGGTCACCAAAGATCATCAAAAAACAGATATTTTCTGTTGGTCATGGTGATTCTGTTGTATTTTCTTCAAATTTCACCAGTGTTCACATTTGGGCATATTGAGTATTTCTGTCAAGTTTGGTCCAGATCCATCAGTGTTTGAGTCCACAGTACTCTCTGGATGTAGGTGAACTACAACTCCAAAACTCAAGGTCAATGCCCACCAAACCCTTCCAGTATTTTCTGTTGGTCATGGGAGCTTTGTGTGCCAAGTTTGGTTCAATTCCATTGTTGGTGGAATTTGGAATGCTCTTTGATTGTAGGTGAACTATAAATCCCTGCAACTATAACTCCCAAATGACAAAATCAATCCGCTCCAACCCCACCAGTATTCAAATTTGGGCATATTGGATATTTGTGCCATATTTGGTCCAGTGAATGAAAATACATTCTGCATATCAGATATTTACATTACGATTCATAACAGTAGAAAAATTAGTTATGAAATTGCAACGAAAATAATTTTATGGTTGGGGATCACCACAACATGAGGAACTATATTAAGGGGTCGCGGCATTAGGAAGGTTGGGAGCCACTGCTCTAAATCAAACCAGCATACTTGAAAACAAAAACTGCCCTCAATTTAACAGGCCTGTTTATCATTGTTGTTGTTGTTGCTGCTGCTGTTTCTCCCTCCCCCTCCTCTTCTTCTTCTTCTCCTTCTTCCTCCTCCCCTACTCCTCCTCCTCTCTCTCCTAATGTTTCACTGCTTCTGCCACACTTACATCAAAAACATTATCTGGAATTGTGTGGACCTAACCTATTCACTGTATTGAAATGTGTTTTAAATGTCAACAATATTACCAATATTCATTTCTCATTGTATGATATTTATGTTTTATTGCTCTTCTACTTCACTTTGAACAGAGGGGGCAGAGATCGCACTTCTCAGTTTGAAACTACTTGGTAACATATGCAAGTTTCAGTTGTATTCTGTACGCAAACTATTTTGGGATAATGTGGAATGGATCCATCGAGCTGTTAGTAGGAGCAGCTGGTTTTTGCATGCAGAACTGTCGCAGATGCACGAAAATGCCCCTAGAGTAGTGTGTCATATTCATGACACATGGGACCCCTGTGCAATTTGCACTTTGAAACAAATTGACAGTTTCGCTTATTCATTGTTTCTTGTAAACAATACCCACACTATGCTGATACTCAATGTAGACTACACAGTGTTAGTTTAACATAACTCCATCAATGGATATATAATATACACAGAAATAGTATAGAATCTTGAACTTCGGGCATAACTACCATATACAGGTATTTCAGTTTGACATCATTTTAACTATTATGGCTCAATGCTATGAAATCCTGGGTTGTAGTTTTACAAGGTCTTTAGGTTTCTCTGTGAAAAAGTGCTGGTGCCTCACCAAACCAGTTCCATAGCATTGAGCCATGACAATTAAAGCAGTGTCAAACTTTAATTCTACCGTGTATAGCAGTGTTTCCCAACCTTTTTTGAGCCGCGGCACACTTTTAACATTAAAAAAATCCGGGGGCACACCACCAACCAAAATGACACAAAATGACACTCTAACACAGTAAAGAATGGCTGGGGGGTGGTGGCCTGCTGGGAGCAGCTGCTGGGGGTGCCAAAGCTGGGGGAGGGGGAGGAGCCAGACCATGCCATGCCCCACCCCCTCCCCCATCTTCAGCTCTCCCACAGCTTCTCCAGCCTTGAGGGGGCAGTGCTAAGCCAACGGTGGCAGAGCCAGCACAATGCTGGCTTGGCACTGTCCCCTCAAGGCTAGAGAAGCTGTGGGAATCTGAAGCCGGGGAGGGGGTAGAGCCAGGCTGTGCCATGCCCCACCCCCTCCCCCGGCTTCAGCTCTTCCACAGCTTCTCCAGCCTTGGGGGGGCCAGTGCGAGCGAGGGGCAGGAGTCATGGCCCCCGTCCCTGGCGCCACTCTCCACCATGACTCCCGCCCCTTGCTCGTTGAAGCCGTGAGGAGGAGGAGGAGCATGAGCGGTGGACGGGCTTCAGTGGGTGGGGCTCCTCCTCCACGCAGCTTCAGTGAGCGAGGGGCGAGAGTCATAGTGGGAGTCATGGCGGATTGGAGGCTGGCTGGGGAAACGGCCGAAGGAGGCGATGCCCCGGCCCCTTCTTTTTCTTCGCTGCCACCCAGCCCTTCCTCCTCCTCCCCCAAGCAGCAGGAGTTTGGCAGGAGGAGGGGGGAAGGAAGGGGGGCAGAGAGCTTTTCTCGTGGCACAGCAGGAGGTCCGTCACAGCACACTACTGTGCTGCGTCACAGCGGTTGGGAAACACTGGTGTATAGGATAGATATACCCATTGTCCCAACGATGATTAATAGTCTTTTAGAATAATTAGAGCACAATCTTGGAAAGATCTGCAGCTGTAGATGACATGTCTATTTTCAGTGCTCCAAATGTTCATTTTCAAAAGACCCAGCCAACACTATTTTAGGGCACATAACCCGCAAGATACAGTCAACCAGCAATGCTAGGTGTGCCTGAGTCTCAGCAAGATGCATTCCAAACCAAGTCTTGGAGAGCTTCGTCATTCCAGATGTTTTGGATTAGATTTCCTTATAATTCTTTCTCACCAGATGTGTTGGCAGGAAATGCCACCTTCGAGTTTTCAAAACGCACTTTAGTAACTGTCAGGTAATATGAAACCTGTGCATTAGTCAGCCAGGTGTTCATACCTGCAACCTGTCTTATTTTTCTATCTTCCTTCTGCTGTATTCCATTCTAAAATGTCATTTACTCCAAATCCGTGCAAGAATCTGAGTAGTAGAATACCTGCATTATGTTGTGTTAATGTTGTCTGTCTTCAAGTCATTTTAGATTTACAGCCATGCTAAGGCAAAACTATTGTGGGGTTTTCCAGGGCTGGGAGTGTGTGACTTGCCCAAGGTCAAGCACTGAGTTTTTGCTCGTGCGAGGAATCGAACCCTGGTCTCCAGAGTCATAGCCCAATGCTCAAGCTACCACACCATGTTGGTTGTATTATATCCACATCTTAATGCAGATACCTGCAGCTTCATCCCCATGGGTCACTATTCCAGGTCTCATAAGTGACCCCACATGGCCAATTTCTCATATCTACACCAAGATGCCAACTGCCGGACAAGTGCCCCATTGCCAGCCTTCCCATTAACCACCATTTGAGAATTCAGCCTTCTAAAGAGGGACATTTACTTTGACAGGTCACATCCTAAAGTGTTGCTTTCACTACAGAGACAGCTATCCTCCCATTTTGTTTCTCTCTCTCCAAACAAACAAAGAAAAAAAAGCTAATGATCATGTAGGCAAAACTTTCTGTTGTCTGCCTGTCGATGTTTCTGTGCACAAACCAGTGTTTTTTTAAAAGGTGTCATTTATGATGCTTACACAAACCCACACATATTATTTTTTCCTACAAGGGATTTGTACAATGCCAAAGTAAACAAGCAGTGCTTATGCCGAGACTGGGCCGAGTGAATAAATAGCATGTCACTTTGTTTGCCTTTCTCCTTGGTTTCTTGATTTCCATGCAAAACATGTTTTCTCATGCTACAGCAACCTCCATCCCATTCCTTGGATGAGTACATCCTGATTCACTGGCTGAAATATCATAAGGGATTTGCTAGAGCAAACTTACCAGCAATCATAACCAGCCAACCATTGCCCGGGCCTGATGTTAACCCGGCATGCATTCATGATAGTTTCATGAAGCTATCCAATAGTTCTGCTGTTTAAACCAGGAAACTTCAGCCTGGGTTTCAGACAGAGAATCTGGGAGAGATTTTCTAGGGTAAAATGCCTAAATCTTATACCTAAATGAGCAGAGCATACTGCTCCTATAAAGCCCTATACCACCTAAAGACCTGTATATGACAACCATTCAAGTATTTGAACGTAGATCTTATGTTTCCTCTCAATCTTCTCTTCTCCGAGACAAACACACCCAGATTCCTAAGATACTCATCATAGGGATTCAAGGCTTCCAGACCTTTGATCATTTTATCACCTTGTTTTGGACACCTTCCAGCTGGTTCTTCTTGAATTGTGGTGCTCAGAACTGGACACAGTAATCTGTGTGAGATCTGACCAAAGAAGAATAGAGTGGTATTATTATATTCCTAGAAATATTAAATTCATGTATTTGCTTATTTATTATTTAGACCATGTATATACGCCACTTTTATTTATTTATTTATTATTTCGATTTCTATACCGTCCTTTCCAGTTGGCTCGGGACGGTTTACATTTACAGCATATCGAACTACAAATACAGAGCATAAGAACCATAAAATATAAAACACTTTCCACAATATTCCGCCATAACCAAGAGTAGTTAGAGGCTGAATGCCTGCCGGAACAATGCCGTTTTGTAAGCTTTCCTGAAAGCCGGCAGCTCGCTGATTGCTTGCAGTTCAGGTGGTAGACCATTCCACAAGCATGGTGCTGCAACAGAGAAGGCTCTCTGTCTGGTTGAAGACAAATGAATGGTTCACAGAGGCGGAATCTGCAAGAGGTTGAGGTCTTCTGATCGGAGAGATCTCTGGGGAACATATGGGAGTAGGTAGTCCCTTAAGTACACCGGCCCCAGACCATGCAAGGACTTAAAGGTCAAAACCAATACTTTGAAGATGATCCGGTGCTCGTAAACAGTGCAGTCGTTGCTGGGTTGGAGTGATATGAGCCCTGGCCGGTACTCCAGCCAGGAGTTTCGCTGCTGCGTTCTTCACCAGTTTGAGCTTCTGGATGACTGACAAAGGAAGACCAATGTAAAGGGCGTTACAGTAGTCTAGCCTCGAGATGACCATCACCTGGATTACCGTGGCTAGGTCATTTCCGGAGAGATAGGGCACCAGTCGCCTAGCCTGCCGCAGGTGGAAAAAGGCAGATCTGCTGACAGTGGAGACCTGAGCCTCCATCAGGCAAAAAGTATCCCAGAGTGGTTTAAATTCTATTGATAAGCATGCCCAATAGCATCATCTCTACTAGGCTTGTTTGATCAAGGAAAAAAATTGTTCAGGGGCATTGGCGATTTGATTCCAAAGAGATTTCCGAAATTTTCCAAAAAAAAGGTCGGAATTTTCTGAAATTTCAAAATTGCTTCATTAATGGCGGGCGCGATTGCACAATGCGCAAAAAACTGCAAACAGGACAAGAAAAACTTAAAGAACTCCCTTTCCCTCATTTTTAGACCACTACTGACAAAACTTGCCACAGTGGTAGAAATTATAAGCAGCTTATAGGAGATTTCTTGTTTCCAAAAGTACAATGTTTAACCTTAAGCAGAGAAAGGGGTCTCTAAAGTTGTATGGTGTGGTTCCCCAAGGAAATGATTAGATTAGAAGACTTCTAGTTTCCAAAAGTACAATGTGTAACCCAAAGCAGACAAAGGGGCCTCCAAACCTTTGTGTGTTTTCGCAAGGAAATTATTAGCAGATTATAGGAGATTTCTAGTTTCCAAAAGTACAACATGTAACCCAAAGCAGACAAAGAGGCCTCCAAAGTGGTATTTTGTGTTTCCCCAAGAAAATGATTATATTAGGAGATTTCTAGTTTCCAAAAGTACAACGTGAAACCCAAAGCAGACAAAGGGGGTTCAAAAGTGGTATGGTGTGGTTCCCCAAGGAAAATATTAGCAGAAAAATTGGCTTTCCAAAATCCAAAGGGACTTTCTGGGATCCCAAAATTCAAAGTGTTGAGGTCTGTTGAAAGTTAAAATCATGGCTTTGAAAAGGAAAATTGGCAGTGGCAGGCAAGAGAAGAACACTTCTCCCAGCTGCACCACGCTGCCCTTCTTTCCTCCCCACACACAAGGAAGCCTCGTGGGTAGGGGGCCTGCTTCCAGCTGGTTTTCCCAATTTGTTCCTAACCCTGTTGTTCCCTTGCAAAGTGGTGGCATGGCACCTTTCCCACCCAAGCTGCCTAGTCCCTTCCTGTTCGCGTCCCCGGCTCGCAATGAGCCCGCGAGGCACACACGGGCCTTTTTAAAGGGCAATGGCTGCCATGCCAAAACCCCTCTCCTCTCCACATGGTTTCCCCTCATTGGCTGGAGGCAAGCATCCCAGCATGCAAGCTGCTGCTTGCCTCCAAATGCTGGGTCTTTTCCGATTCACTTCCTGAGACGGAACAAAGATGGTGACAGTGGCTTCGAAATGGCAAGGATACTTCCGGGTTCCCAAATCGCTTCGAAATTGCTTCAAAAAGGAATTTGATCTGAATTACGAAGATTCCGACTGACCCTAACCATGCCTAATCTCTACCATCATAATAACCTGAGCATATAATCCCTCCAGTAAGGAAAGGTAATGCTATGGCAGGTCTGTTTCCAGCTGTTACTAAATAATGCATCAATCTCTAGCAGCCACTAAATGGTTGAGACTCTAATGAGTCTGTTTCTAGGACCCATTATGTGGTTAAAATGGGGTACTCTACAAAGAGAAAGCAAGGTTACATGAATGGTTGTCCTGTAAAGGAGTTGCGAATTGAGTCTCTATCTGAAATGCTTCAGACCAGGAGTGTTTGGGATTTTGGATTTTCTTCAGATTTTGGAATATCCATAGTTACATGTATATACATTAGAGATATCATGGAGCCCTTGGTGGCACAATGGGTTAAACCCTTGTGCCAGCAGGACTGAAGACAGGTCAGTGGTTCAAATCCAGGGAGAGCGGGTTGAGCTCCCTCTGTCAGCTTCAGCTCCCCATGCAGGAACATGAGATAAGCCTCCCACAAGGATGGTAAAACATCAAAACATCCGGGCACCCTTTGGGCAACGACCTTGCAGACGATCAATTTTCTCACACCAGAAGCAACTTTCAGTTTCTCAAGTCACTCCTGACATGAAAAAAAACCCTTGGAAATGGGACCCAACTCTAAGTATGAAATTAATTTATGTTTCATATATATAAACAATACACAATAATTTTGTGCATGAAACAAAGTTTGTGCATACTGAACCATCAGAAAGTAAAGTTGTCACTAACTAAATGGTGTGGACAATTTTAGATTTTGAAGGATTTAGATATGAGATATTCAACATGACTACATATGTAGGGATTGTGACTGTATTGTTATAAGTGTCTTATTTTAATTTACTACATAAGAGTGCAATCAAGTCTTACCAAACCTTGTTGTTTGGTTTGGTATTGTGACCAAATTGGTTTGGTATCCGCCTATGGGCGGAGGCGGCTGCTGCGGCTTCTTCTTCTGATTATGATGTAAGGATTGTAGGTATGAACCATGAACTCTGGGTTATGAATGTGTGGATTCTGGCCTTTCATATTAACACACACTCTATCTTTCATTTCTTGTCTGAATTTGCTCAATTGTACTCACTTTTGCCCAAAATCTAAAGTCCGTTCCAGGACTGATGCCCTAATTATTAGCTTTAATAATATAAGCACACTTTCAACACCAGAAAATCCCATGATAAGATCTTCTTAGGGTTACTACAAGTTGGAAAAAACTGGAAGACATACAACAACAATTTAACTTTGATTATGTTTCTCATTATTATTATTTTTAAGTTTTAATGTTCTAACTAGACAAACTCCTTCAGGACTTCATCTAGGTGGGGAAGGCTCTCCTTGTTTCATACCAGAAAATACCAAATGCATAATGTCATGATAGCTTTCCTTTTGGATCTTTCCAACCATAGTCTCCTATATTGTGGGGGTGGGGCGGAGTTGCTGTCTCTATCTTAGGAAAAAGAAAAATAGATTGCCTAGGTTAGTATTGGGGTCTGTCTGGAGGATGGAGAGAAAGACAACTGATAGAAAAGTAATTGAAAATATGTACGGCTGATTCCTTATTCCACTTCAGTAATGGGTGGAGAGAGAAGGGAAGCCCAAGAAAGCAAGGCAATGATTCTTGAGTTCAGAATCCACTGGGGGGTTTAACTGGGTTTGTTCCCCATGTCATCAATGTATTTTTCTAGGCCATAATGCAAGGTGTATTGGGCCAGGGGAGCTAAAATGAGGCAAAACTGCTTTAATTCTAGTGTGTAGATGCATCCAATGTCTGGGTTACTTCTTAGAAAATAGTCCACTTTTGTCAATGAAGACAGTACATACATTGAAACAAGAAACTATATTTCAAAATGCCAGAAATGAAATCCCTGGAAAAAGAAATGAATTCTTGCAGCTCTGGATCAAGGACAAAAACAGAAGTGGTCGGTGGATTTGTAGAAATGTAGTGAATAGATGTAGAAATAAGTTATGCTAGAACTTGAAGACACCATAATGACAATAAGCTGAATATGGCTAGTTATTTGCAGTATATATAGTATTTATATCCCACCATTCCCATCCTAAAGGGGACTCTAAGCAGATCACAAAACGTATACACGGCAAACATTCAATACCGGTTATACAATGACAAGACAGGCAACATAGATAGAGGTATATATAAGCTTTCCCATCTTTCGGCATCTTGGAGGATGTGCTCAGTTCCGGCCACAGGGGGTATTGTCACTCCATCTTCCCTGTCAAAGAGGTTTTTGTTTGGAAATTTCCTTTTTGATAGAATCACTGTATCTAAATACCTCCCCACTTCTAGCATGTTCCCTATTTATCTACTCACATCACTGTTTTCAAGCTGGGCTGAAGGTCAGGAACTCACCCTGACCTGGGATTTGAACTGTCAACCTTTTGGTTGGCAAAATTTACTGCAATTGGTTATTCAAATGCTTTACTAAAGTCCAGCCTGATAGAATAATGAAGCTTCAGATGAAGTGTACCTCCAATTATTCAGTGGTAAGGGCAAACAGCTTAAAATGGTCATGACCTTCTCACTCTACTTATTAGCTACCAAAAAAAAATCCAAAAGAAAGGTGGAGATGCATCACTCCTATGCAACATGAATGATGAAGTAAACTTGCCAAAAGACTGGAGTCTGTCAACACCTGGATAGAACACTGCCTTTGAATCACATTAAGAGCAACCTGAATTCCACAGTAAAAAGCCAAAATAAATGGCAATAATCAGGATGTGAATAAACAACTGCAAAAGTACTACACAAATCACAATAGTCTATTATTATTATCAAAAAGCATATATATTGAAAGCTTATTAGTTCAATTAAGCATACAATACCACATCATTCTCGAGGGAGCTATCAGGCTCCAGGCCTCAGTTTCCCTAGTTTCCCCAGAAACACACTGCAGCCATGTTGGCATCCAAAAATCCTCTAAGTCTGTCTGTCTTTCCCAAGTGAACTCAGTGCAATGCAAACCGGTTCAAACATTCAAGGCCACGGCTGTTATTCCTAGCGATAAGCAGAAGCGCTTGGGACCAGGAGCTTGTCACAATGCAAGGACTCGGCCGACCCCTTAATCACACACACAGAGACGGTAATCAGCTAACTACTTTATTGAAGAATAAGAAACAGTTGAAAAGATATTGTCCACAAGAATAGCAAAAGTAATCCAAAGGTAAAAGGTGAATTCTATAGTCCAAAAGCAAACTTGGCATGAAAGTTTCCAAAGACTTGGCAAGGCTCCGCTTAGCAAAAGCGGATCAGGGAACAAGGCAGGATTGCAAGGTCCAAGGCAATCCTTGGCAGGCCACTAGCCCAGACTTGGCTACGTGGATCTTAGCTCGCTACACGTCTGTAGATGATAGACGTGGCCGAGGTACTGAGGATCCATTCCCACGGATCCTATACTTAATCCCTTGGCGAGGCCCCGACGCCTAGGCTTCTCCTCCTCCAATCTGTGCTACGGGACCTTGGCCTGTCTAGGCTGTGGAACCAGCCCCTCCTGCTCGCCTCAATGCTCCGTCTCCTATCAAAGGTCCGTCCTTGTCTCCCAGCACCTGGCTCCCTATCTCCGTGAGAGCCGAACTCCCTATCTGCTTCCCGGGCCTCCTCCTCTGTTGTTTCCCACATTCTTTCCTGTGAACCTCCCCCGGCCTTTCATAATCTTCACTATCACTGCTTTCGGAATCCACCTGGCCTTCCAGATTCTCGAAAGGATCAGGCCAGCCGTCATCCCAGGCCAGGCTCTCTGTGGGGGAAGAAGGCCCAGCTAACTCAAAATCCCCTTCTTCCAAGCCCTCTAAATCTTCTTCCGAATCCACCTCAGCTTCGGCTGGCTCTAATGCAAGTGGGACCCCCGGTGCTGCCCCTTGCCCCCCAGGCACGAAAGAGAACTGGGTTGCTACAGAGCTCCACTGCCTCCACTCCACAGATGTGGGTTACTAATTGGGATCACATACTTTGCCTCTGAGGTTTACCTAAACAGCAGCTGCAGTCCATCATGTGAACCATGACACTCGACGCAGTCACGTCGATAGATCAAAGGGTTTGGACACTATAACCATTTGGTCTTGGAAAGACTTCCCATCTCGAGCCAACTATTGCATCTCAAGATCATGGATTCCTGAACGGCCTTGCGGCCTTCCTGCTTAAGACTTTACATGCCAGCTTGCTGGCTGCTTGGATGTAGCCCGCTTGGGCCTCCGCTTGACTGTTTGCTTTGTTTCTGATTACTACAGAAAGACTTTGCCTTTTGTATCCTGCTTAATCCCTGGTTGCTACGGGACTATATTCAATTGCTATTACCATTGAACAGTGCTGCTATTTTACCGGTGCCACTTTAAAGGCATCTTAGTTTGACTTCTAGCCTCTTTCCTATAATCAGTTATTCTAAATAAATCTGTTGTACCTCAGCTGAACGTGTGGTTTATCAAGGGAGGTTTCCAAGTGTCCTGGAGGGTGACAGGAGCTCCCAAAAATAAGGGGGGAAGGGTCCATATATTGTCCAGACGGTGACGAGAATCAGGTCCTGTTGTAAATATAATCCAATGGTGGGGTACGTTCCCTAGGGTGCCAATGCACCCATTTGTAAAGTTCCAATCGCTATGTAGAACTTTACAAATGGGCGCATTGGCACCCTAGGGAACGTACCCCACCATTGGATTATATTTACAACAACAGGACCTGATTCTCGTCACCATCTGGACAATATATGGACTCGTCCCCCCCTTATTTTTGGGAGCTCCCTTGAGAATGATGTGGTATTGTATGCTTAATTGAACTAATAAGCTTTCAATATATATGCTTTTTGATAATAATAGAGTATTGTGATTTGTGTAGTACTTTTGCAGTTGTTTATTGGCTTTCAAGCCTCTTGTTTTGTATATTGCACATAATCAGGATATGAGCACACAGCTGATCTTCTTCCGACCCTCCCAGATCTGAAAATAATTAGTACTTGGAAGGGTTTATACAACTCATAGCAACCCTTGTAGGTGAACTATAAAACCCAGAAACTACAACTCCCAAATGACAAAATCAATTCCATCCCCTAACTCCACCAGTATTCAAATTTGGGTGTTTGGGATATTTATGCCAAATTTGGTCCAGCGAATGAAAATACAATCTCCGTATCAGATATTTACATTATGATTCATAACAGTAGCAAAATTACAGTTATGAAGTAACAACAAAAATAATTTTATTGTTGGGGGTCACCACAACATGAAGAACTGTTTTAAGGGGGTCGCATTAGGAAGGTTGAGAAAAACTAATCTACAAAGATATTTGGTCATCTTTCTTGGCCCTTTGTGCTTTCTCAGCTCTGCATTCTTGCAGTGCAGATACTGCTTTCAAAACCCTTCCAGCTAGACAGAGTTCAAATTGGAAGGGCATTACGAAACCTTTGTAAAAATGGAGGGTCATTCCTTGAAGCTTTTTAAACTAAGCTACGGAAACAGGGCAGTGTTTATTTCTGGTACATTGGCAAACCAGGTTTATTTGGTGATGTTTGAAAAGGGAAGCTTGAAGAAGATGAAGCGGGGGTGACGCAAAACGAAGGGGAAAGGAATGAAGGTAAACAGGTTCACGTCTCTTCTCAATCAGTGATATGCTACTCCAATGGCTATCCTCTCAAGGGGAAGACACACTGTAGTAAAAGCTTAGCACAGGAAGACTGCAGCAGCTTGCGTATAAGAGGTTGCTATTTATAGTTCCCCCTCTCCTGGCGTTAATAGAACCATTCACAAAACGAGGCAACAAAAATCCGCTTTTATATCTGTTGGTGTCAGAACAACACCGAAAGTGGCATCTCCAAATATGCTTAGGAATATTTGTAGTATCACTTCTATTTATGCACAGTTTGGCAAGGGACCCAAACAAGGTGCAGCCAATCCAAATCCATACCCAAAGATATTCTTAGACACAGCAGATATCTGCTTTGACACTTTCTGGGGATGCCAGTCTTGGAACAGACACTAAGCAGGACCGGGCCAGATTAGTCCTTGGATGGGGGACAAATATCTGGTGTTTTGAGGCATATTTCAGAGGAAGGATCTAGCAAATCACCACCTCTGACTATTCCTTGTAAAAGGAAACCCTACAAAATTAATAGAGCCATCATACGTTGACGAAAAACTTAAAAACACACTTTTAGGGGTGAAATTCTTTTTTCCAAAACTGTCATATCTACCCTGCATTGCCCAGGTGACAGAGGGGCTGCCAACCACTTGCTTTCTCCTTTCTCTAGCTCTGATAAAGCTTAGCTCACAATGTCTCCATGGCAATACTATGACAATAATGGGGAAGCTTTCTTTGTGGCTTGTTTTCTTCATTTCTCTCTCTCTCTCTTCATATACGTCACCTTTCCTTCCCAGTGGGCCACTGCACCTAGCAACAACCTTTGTGGTACAAGCAGAGAGACAAACATACATACTTTAACTTTTTTACATATCATAGTATATATACCCAGCATTTCCCAGGTGTAGTTGGGACTGCTGCTCACCTACTTTCTCCGTTTTTTCAGCTCAGAGAAGGCCTAACTCACAATGTCTTGCTGGCTATGCTATGGCAATAGTGGGCAGACTCTCCTGATCTTTCCTTCCTTTCTCCTTCCTTCCCTTCCCCTCATAACATGTCACCTTTCTTTATCAGTGACATCACGAATGGCCACTTCACCTTGCAAGAGTCATTCACATTTCTTTCATTTCTCCTTCCTTCACTTCCCCTCATAACATGGCACCTTTCTCAGTGACATCACAGATGGCCACTTCACCTAGCAAGAGTCATAACATTTCATAACATTTTTCTTTCCCAGTGACATCACAGATGGCCACTTTACTCCACTTTCACTCAATTACATTTCTTCCTTCCTCATATAACATGACACCTTTCTTTCTCAGTTACATCACAGATGGCCACTTCACCTAGCAACAGCCAATCCTTCACCTAGCAAGAGTCAATCACATTTCCTTCCTTTCTCCCTCCCTTCACCTCATAACATGTCACCTTTCTTTCTCAGTGACAGCACAGATGACCACTTTACCTAGCAACAGCCAATCCTTCGCCTAGCAAGAGTCAATCACATTTCCTCCCTTTCTCCTTCCTTCCCTTCTCCCTGAGGGTGAATCCAGCAAAGACGGAGATCATATCTGCGGCAGGCTAGACGGCTGGCACCCGATCTATCCAGGGATGACCTAGCTACGGTGATCCAGGACACAGTCATCTCAAGACTAGACTACTGTAACGCCCTTTGCATTAGCTGTCTCTGTCTGTGACCTGGAAGCTTGTACAGAATGCTGTTGCTCGACTTCTCAATGGGGCTCCAGTGAGATGTCATATAACACCAATTTTACAGCAGCTTCACTGGCTGCCGATTGAGCACCGGATCACTTTCAAAGTGATGGTACTAACCTTCAAGACCTTATATGGTCCAGGGCCAGCATATCTTAGGGACCGTCTCACCCCCTATCAACCAGAGGTCACTCCGCTCAGAAGATCAAGACCTACTGGAAGTTCCCAGTTTCAAGATCTTCCGCTTAACAGGGACCAGGCGCAGAGCTTTCTCTATTCAAATCAAAAACTTTATTACGGTCATAGACCAGCACAAAGCGGGCACAAGCGCCCTAAGAGGAGAAGGACAACTCCCCAGTAAACAGTTATTCAAAATCAGACTAGAAATCAATATAGAAATATATTTTAAGAGACAGGATATTGTTGCCTTACGGTGTCAATCATCACCCGTCTGATATTAAGGGCAGCAGCACAGAACTTAGCAACACTGTAAGTCATTGCAGTGTTAGAGTCCAAAAGCAGCAGGGTGGAATAACATCTTTCACTGCGCCCCGGGTACTTTAAAAGCCATGGTCCAATGAGATTGGATCTAAGATCTCTGTAGAACATGCATTGAAGAAGCACGTGCTCAGTTGTTTCCACATGACCATACCTTCAGGGGCATAGTCTCTGCTTGAAGGGGGTCTTCTGATACCTCCCCTCCAATACAGCCGATGGGAGGGCATGGCATCTTGCCAGGGTAAAATCCCTTCGGTGTTTGGGCACCTCCAGGTCTGTTCGGTATGCCATGGGGACAGTGAGGTATCTAGTGGCTTCACTGACAATGAAGGCTGGGGAACAGGCTAGGTCAGTTTGGCGCTCTATGTCCAGGATCCGTTGCTTAATGAGATCCTTGGCTTGGTCCCATCTCATGCTTAGCAATTGTCCTTGGGAGAAACCTAGCGTTGCGATCTTTGCTGTTACAGTTTTAATCCATGTGGACTGGAAGTCGTCCCTCATGATTAGGGGGGCAAGACCACATGGGGAGAAGCATAGGTGTAACCAGTAATTGAGAATAGCTGTCCATATTCTTGCTTCCACTTTCACGAAGCCTGTCTCCAATCGCAGGGTAGCGTTAGGGACACATCTGGGAGCCTGTAGAGCCGCTCTTAGGAATTGTGATTGGACACGCTCTAGTGGGGCATAATTTGAGAAGGGTCCAAGCTGGGCTCCATACAGCATTTGTGCGACTGATTTTGCTTCAAAAAGTTTAAGTGCCGCCGGTATAAAGTGACCTCCTCCCGTCCTGAGATATCTTAAGATAGCGGATGAACTCTTTTGTGCTGCCTCTGCTGCACACTCTGCATGGGCTTTCCTGCTGTTGCTGCTATGGAGGGTAACACCAAGATATTTAAAGCTTGAGACCTGCTCTATTTTGTTTCCATCTATTCTCCAGTTGTGCCTCTTGGGTCATTTACCAAACACCATAATTTTAGTTTCCTGAAAGTTGAGGTGCAACTGTTCTTCCTGGCAGTAATTTGTTAATGCTCTCAGGGCTCTTTTCAGTCCAACTTGAGTTCTAGAAAGAAGAACTGCATCATCAGCATAGAGCAGGGTGGATAGATGCCTTCCAGCTAGTTTTGGAGGATGGAAATCCAAGTTGTATAGGTGTTCCACCATAGAGTTAATGTAGAAATTGAATAGAAGTGGAGCCAAAATGCACCCTTGCTTGACGCCCTTCTCAGTTTTGACTGCTTTGGTAAGATGGCCCTGGGAACTGCATCTTACTTTCAGAGTGCTTTCTCTATTGTATCACAATTTTTTTTGGAATGCCTTGCCAACTGAAGTCCGTGCCCTGCGAGATTTATGAACTTTCCGCAAAGCATGCAAGACACACCTGTTTCGACTGGCTTTTGAATCTTAATCTTATTAGTTAATTTTAATTCCCATCTTTGTTGTGTTTTATTTGCATGTTGTGAGCCGCTCCGAGCCCTCTGGGAGTGGTGGCATACAAGCCTGAATAATAAATTAAAAAAAATAACATGACACCTTACTTTCTCAGTGACATCACAGTTGGCCACTTCACCTGGTAACAGCCTTTGTGGTACAAACAGAAAAACATACATGTTTCCTATATAGGTACTAGCTCTGCCCTGGTGGTATGGAAAATAATGTAATGACAAAGTGTTAGTATTTAATATAAGTTATTTCTTAATGCTTGTGGATATACAATTCCAGACATGTAACAATCCGTGCCAGGTAATATCTCCCAACCAAGGTTTTCCGCAAAAGGTAGAAGCCTCATTTGAAGCTGTAAGGCTATTAAATGCTAATCAAGGAGGGAACTTGAAACATTCTCACTTGGCTCGAGTAGAAAAGAGTTCTTTCTCTTACCCTGGACCTGTCACAGATCTATAATGGGAAGCCTCCCAGAGGTTGTTAAAATATCTGGGCAAACCCAGGGAAGATCCTTGATGATGGCTAGTTCTCTCACAGCAGATGGAACTCATGATTTGGGAGATATAAATTCCCCATCAACAGAAATTATTATTTGTATTTATATAGGACGTCTACAGATATGTGTGTCTGTGTATATTTTTGTATGTTTGTATGTGTGTATATATGTGTGTGTCTAGACATATATGTCTACTGGTATGTGTATGAATATGTGTGTGTTCGTTTCCTCTCTCTTTTCTTCCTTCCCTCCTTTTCCTTTCCCTCCTTGTTCTTCCTTCCTTCTCTAACTTTTTTTCCTTCCTTCTCCCTTTCCTTCCTTCCTTCCCTACTTTTCTCCTTCTTCCGTTCTCTGCTTCCTTCCCTCTATCTTTCCTTCTTTCATTTTTTATTTCCTTCTCTCCTTCCTTCCTTCCTTCCTTCCTTCTCATCCTCTTTCCTGCCTTCCCTCATCCTTTTGTTTCCTTCCTTCCTCCTTTCCCTCCTTCCTTCTCTCCTTCCTTCCTGTTCTGTTTCCCTCCTTCATTCCTTCCCTCTTTTCCTCCCTCCCTCCTTCTTTATGTATCTGGCTAGTCTTGCTGTGATTATGTGTGGTTTCATGGTAATGAAAGAGAAGAGAAGAGAAGAACTGGATTCTGATAAATGTAATTTGGCCAACCTCAGCTTAATAATAATGTATATCAAACAGACACATACATTACACACCTTTAAGACCAATGGGAAAGGGAGCGCTCATGGCGGCGTGTGGGGGGGGGGTTGCCATATGACACAATTACCACAACTTTGTGTGGCTGCTCGGGGAAGTTTGTAGAGGAGGCCCACGCCGCTCTGCCATCACTGCAGACAGCTCGGTGTAAGTCTAACAATAGAGTGCTAGCCAAATGTATTTATATAATAAAGCACATAGAAGGTCTGGACCACTTATCATACATACGTGGCAGATGGAATATACGGACAATACAATAGTTCCAGAGTTTGAGAGGTAATAAGCCCCAATAGTCTCAGGTGTGATTGTCCAGGCGATGAAAGTTCCAAAAAGATAAGCTTCCGGTACAAGTAGTTCAAATTATAATCCAAAAAGTTCTGTGCTAGCTGTGGAAGGTCGCCTATATAACAACCCAGTGTTCAACTTAAATTATAAATCCACTGGCCGATGCCAAAAATATATTTGAAAATCCAATGGCCGATGCCAGGGAAAGAAAGGGGGTGCGGGGAAAGCAAGTGGTCAGAGCGAGGAGGACTTTGCTTGCCTGACAGCTGAGGAGAGAGAGGGGAGAAGACAATTGAGGAGCTGTCTGAGTTTAGAAACAAAGAGACACATATCTCTATGATGTGTGTGGCTGCATGTGCGCGTTTGTCTTCCGGAGCAGGAGCCAGGGGATTAGTTTGCATGCATGCATGCGCAGTGTCATCTCCCAACTGTTTTTGGATTTTTAAGTGATTGTCTTTGCTTTCTTAAATTTTTCTGATTGTTAGTCACACCTAGGTCTGTTTGGCATTTTGTGGGCAAATTTGGTGTGTTTTCGTTCAGTGGTTTTTTTTGTTTACTTCAGCCTAACGATGACAGCTCCTTTTTAATATATATAGATAGGAGATGTAGACATAGATATAAACATAGACATAGATGGATAGAAGTGCATTTATTTTCCCCTGACAAGGGACAATATCTCTACTACCCTCTATGCCTTCCAGGAAGCTTGATTTATAAAGGTCAGTAGATGAAGGTCTTCCCCTCATTAACTTAAAAGATTTCTATCCTTCTAACCCTGAATATCCTCTTAAAAGCACAGTTATGGAATTCATACAGCTCTCTTTTCTTTCCATCTCCCCGTGCCATAGTAAATATTGCAGTACATGTTTGACTTGCCTTGAACAATGCATAAAGCAAGCAGCTCTGTTCTGGGGATGTAAATCTCATAAATTCTGCTCTTGCAGGCAAGAATGAATAATTTTACCATTTTTCTCCTCTCACTGAGAAAGTCATCCAAAACTGTACACTTTCAGAATGTTATTTCCACTTCAGGACTTATTATATGAAACAAAAAAAGATAAGACATTTGTTACATGGCAACAATTGAATTTTTGGGACAGCAAACAAATCCCCTATGCAGAAAGTGATGTTTTTCCGTGCAGGCAGCAGCATTTTACACTCAGAAATGTTATTTTCCACATGAAAAAAGGCCACTTTCTGTGCAAAAAAGTATCTATTTTTCATGTAGATCAAGTCCTGAACTTATAAAAAAATATAAGCAGTCTAGGATTGTCCTAACAGAATGAGAAACCTGTTTTTCAACCATTTCCCACATATTTTCAAATATTCTTTCTACCCTTACTCTGTGGTAAGAGTAATACTCTTACCTGTCCAAACGGATCTCCCCCATGAATCATCTTGCAAATTAAAATCACTCAGGGAGGCCCTGCTCTCGGTCCCACCTTCTTTGCAAGCGTGATTGATGAGAACGAGAGATGGGGCCTTCTCAGTGGTAGTCCCTCGGCTGTGGAACTCCCTCCTCAGTGATGTTAGATCAGCCCCCTCCCTCCTGACCTTCAGAAAGAGAGTGAAAATGTGGCCCTGGGATCAAGCCTTCAGAGAAGAAGCATAGTGCAATAACAATAGATTAACTGAAATTACGTGCAATGAATGATCACAGATTGTGTGGTTCTATAGTGATAGTAATGTTTTATAATGTTTTAATGTACTTGATTTTGATTTTGATTTTAACGTATTTTAATTGTACAGTGTTGTTAAGGCATTGAATTATTGCCTATCTGTAAGCCGCCTTGAGTCCTCTCCGGGACTGCAACCCAAACCAATGACAGATCAGGACCAAAAATGGCACACAGAGCCCCCATGACTCACACTATGTCTTGGTGTGGTTTTTGGATGGTGGACCATGGACGATGGGATTTGCAGTACCTTCACTCACTGTCAGTGACCACTGCAACCCACACCAATGATTGATCAAAACCAAACTTGGCACACAGATTCCCCCATGACCCACTCTATATCCTGGTGCAGTTTGAAGGAGGATGGACCATGGATGATAGGACTTGCATATCAAAGTTGTAGTTCACCCACACCCACTAAACTCAGCTGACTGGATCTAGGCTAACTTGGAGCACAGAGAAACAATGCCTTTCTGAAATAACTCGGGCACCGCCAGGTCCCCAAGCTAGTAGTAAATAAATAATAATTCAATCCCTACTCAGAAGTAGGCTTGTGCCTGCTCTGAGCAAATGTATTCTCATTCTTTGTTGTCAAGTTATGCCTAAAACAGATGTCATTCCCAATATTGAACAATGGCTAGAGAAAGTCTATGACATCAAGAACATGGACAGATTGACTTTCCTTTTGAGTAAAAATACGGTCACCTCAAGAAAAGAAACCGACTGGAGTTTATTAAATGAATATATGGAAAACAATATGTTTAAAGACAAGACAATATAAAGACTTTGTTATATAGATTAATTGTATACTAAGTATAAGACAAAAAGGAATTATTTGGGGATAAACGGATGGGAGAATAGAGTATAACTCCAGGAAACAAGGAGTTAAATGGATGAGTAAAAGAATAATTATACCCCACGAAGGAGAAAAGTGGAAGTCACCTATATGTTTTTTCTTTTTTTTTGTTTACTTGTTTTTTGTATTCTCTTTTTTTCCTTTCCCTCCCCTGCCCTCTTTCTGCATCCCCACTATTTTTGCCACTTTTTTTTCTTTCTTTAAATCTTTATTTCTAGTGATGTAATGTCTTTATTATTTGTATCACACCTATTCACAAAACTAATAAAAATATTTTACAAACAAGTTATGCCTAACTCAAGGAGATCTTGAGGCAACCCTACCACAGGGCTTTCTTGGTTTCATTTGGTCAGGATGTATTTACTATTTGGTTTCTTGCTTAGAGCCTGGGAAAGTGAGTATTTCCATGGCTGAGGGGAGTTTTGAACTTAGGTCTCCAAAGTCCCACTCCAATGCTCAAGCCACTATCCAGGCTCTCACAATGAGAATTCTTCTCAGGTAAACCAGCATGGTGTAGAGGAGTGGTGTCCAACCTTTGGCCCTTCAGATGTTGTGGACTCCAATTCCCAGAAACCCTGACCTGCTTATCCAATGCTCAGGAATTTTGGAAACCGAAGTCCAAAACACCTGGAGGACCAAATGTTGGACACCACTACTGTAGAGTTTTCAGCACTGGATTACAACTCTCGAGATTAAGTTTCAAATTCCCCACTGGATAACCCTATCCAAGTCACACTGTCTCCCAGACTCAGAGGAAGCCATTGGTAGCTCCCCCTTTGAAGAAATCTTGCCAGGAAATCTCCATAATAGTTTTACCTTAGAGTCATCATAACTCAGGAATGACTTAAAGGCACATATTTGAGGTGGGGAAAGTCCACTATGTACCTGATACCTGCAGTTTTAGTCATAGCCATCAATCACATACTGATTAAACCATTCCCCAAAACCCACCTTTTAGCTTCTGTAGCTTCCCACAGATCCAGTGACTAAGTAGTGGCTGTGTCACAAAGGTTTATTGTAGTTGGATACACATTGATGACATCAGCCACATGTTTACTGTCAGATAATGCATCTTGGAACTGCATTATAAGGTCAGCATGGCTCATATAATGCAGTTCAATGTAGTTAATCTGTATTATCTGGGTCTACACTGAGCATATAATGCAGTTTCAAACTGCATTATATGTAGAGTGGACAAGCTCAACATCTTCTAGGAGTTTTCAAGGAGATCCTAAAGCAGTTGTGTTGAATCTATGGCATGCACTCCATTGCCCACCCTCTATTTGCTCACCTGCCCCCACTCACCACCCCTGAGTGCCCCCCCCCCCTGATTTAGACATTCCATCTCTAAAAGGTCCACAATCGCTGTTATATTTAGATAGAGGAACTGGGGCTGGAAAGAATATTCTAGAATGGTAGAATGTGGTGCAGCTGGCTGGGAGTCAGCTGCATAAGATCTCTACTGACCAGAAGGTCATGAGTTCGAGGCCTACCTGGGTCGGGGTGAGCTCTCGACCAATTGTGTCGCTCATTGTCTGTCTATATATGTTGTATGTCTATGGCATTGAATGTTTGCTTGTATATGTGCATTGTGATCCTCCCTGAGTCCCCTGCGGGGTGAGAAGGGTGAATATAAATTATATAAATAAATAAACATGTTATTGAGTGCCAGAAAACTCTGATAAGGACAATCCTGTACTAATAAAAACTTTTGCAGTCTGAGACTAATTCTGTACAAAAGTCACATGTCATTATTTTCTTCAGAAGCAAGCACTTCCTGTATAGAAAGTAATATTTCATTTTAGAAATATTAATTCATGTGATGAAAAAGTTTTCTGTGCCAGATAGTTGTAAGTGAAAATTTGCTTTGCGTATTATTTGCACACAGTTGATTTGCAATTAAAACAGTATTTTCTGTGCATTTTATGTATAGGGATTTGTACCTGGGTGTTCAAATAAGACTTTTCATGCAGAAAATGCTGTTCCCTGAACAGAAAATACTGTTTCCTTTGTAACATATCCCCATGCAAAGTTTGCGCAGAATACACCCTAAATTGTGAATAGTCTACAAAAAATGCATGTCTCATGAAGATTTTTGTGAAATCACAGCAGCATTGATTTCTTGCAATAGGAAGAACATTGCTGAAACTATTATTTGGTACCCTCAAGAAGAAGCACAATTTTTTTAAAAAAAATGCACCCCTAACAGATATACAGTTGGATTTTTTTTTGCTCTCTTTTCCCCTCCACTAGTCAGCAAATGGATTGCCATGTAGCTAAAATGTGGGATTAGTGAGAGATCTCCGCAGAACATTGCAGTATGTGGGTTTCCATATAGGTCTGACCTTTGGCTCCAGGGCTGAGTCCTGCCGAGGCGTCCTTGAAATTCACATTTCCACCTAATGCTACCCAAGTTAACTATGTCATGCCATCTGCTGCTTTAAATGATCGCTCCTGCATCTTTCAATAAGTCACTGACAGACACCCCCTCATCACCGCAGCGCCTTGCCATTCAACAGCCACCAAATTAATCTTATTAGAAAGTATAATATTCCAGCACCAGGTTATCCTTCAATCTTTTCATTTGCGGAAGTGTGCTCCTCAGCAGTGTTCTTTAATCACCTAACATATGTTACAAGCGAGAGGAATAAGCACATTAGAATGAAAATGAAGTGGGTTATATATTTCAGGAGGAGCAAGTGCAGGGGGAAACAGATGTCAACCAAGCAATGGCCGCCAACATGGAATGAGCAAGCTGGATAGATGGGCAAAAACAAGGGAGCCATCCTGTCACATTCTGAAATGGTCTTTAATTGGGTTATTGTTGACATATAATAACTTGTTGGCCTAAATCAATTTGTTAGACCCAGCTAGCAGAAACACCATGAATCCATCTGTGAATGGAAAGTCCACACTTATACAGACTCAGTATTTTCACAGTCATGGAATAATCAAATGTCATCAGTTAGCCAATGGAGAAAATATGAATTGCCAATATATATTTTTGAAAAGCTTTTTTTAAGCATCTGGAAAAAGTATCTTTCAACATTCCAAAAAATCAAGTCTGCAACCGATCTGAGATGATCAAAACTCTGTTTGTGTTGAATATATCATACTGGATCTGCATGCAGCAGAATTGTAAAATTTCTCAGCAAGGATAGCAGTTACTAGCATGAACATTTATTCAAGAAATGGCTCTAGACTCTAATATATATATTTATATCTATCTATCTATATAATCAAAGCCAAAATTTGTATGTATGAGGGTATGTATGTTTGTGAGTGTATTCCAAGATGGTGCTCCCTTCCACAGATCATTGTGACCCCTACTGATGATGGAACTGGACCCCCTGATCAACTGAAAATATTGGTAGGGTTTGGTGAAAATGGACTCAAGATGATGGGAGATGCAATTCATCCCCATCCAGAGACCACTGTGACTCTCACCTACAATGAATCTTGACCAAACTTGCACACATACCCAACATCACCAACTTTAATTACTGGTGGGGTTTAGAGGGAACTGACCTTTAAGTTTGGGAGTTCACACACATCCAAAGAGCGCTGTGAACCCAACTGATGATGGATCTGTGATATCAGGGGTGACCCACCCCCAGGCCTCTGTCTAAAGATAGTTCAGAACCAAGAGATTCATAGTTTTACCAAGGAGTGATCCCATAATCCTGTCTTTTCCCCATGCGGGAACCAAAGGCATTTCCCTAATCCACCCAAATCTGTCCTTCCTGGTTCATTGTTCCTTGCTCGGACCGCCCCCTTCACCCCCATCAGACGACACTAGCTTCCTGATTGGCTGAGGCATGGCCAAACCAGCAGCACCTCCCAGCCAGCTGATGACTCCAACAAATCAGCTGGAAGCTAGCAGAGGGGCAGGGGGTGGGAAGTTTGAACCTGGGCAGTTCTGTTTTTCTATAAAAAATGTATGTTTTGCATGTATGCTTTATGTCAGCATGATGAAGGATCGTTGCTGTTCATCCCTTCCAGCTGGAATGAATAAAGCTTCAATGGTACCTCTTCACTCTTGGTGAGCTCTGTTATTGGAAAATTCTAGGGAAATTGGGATGGTTTGCTTCCTTTCTCACCAGGTCTAACTGGTCTGCCTTCATGGCAAGGCGCCCTATACTCTGTTCGCCAACATCTGGACCAAACTTGATATGCATACCTAACATGTCCATCTTTGAATACTGGAGTGGTTTGAGGGAAAATGACCCAAGATCTCTGGAGTTGTACTTTACCTTGAGCATTTTCAAATGGGAAAATTAATAAAAAAACAAAACCAAACAATGTCTATTTTGTATAAATAGCATCACACAAGACCTAGCCTGGGCATTGCCAGGTACCTCAGCTTGTATTTGTGTGTGTAAGAGATATTTTTATTGAAAGGAGTCTAGATTTAACTATATCCAGTTGATCATGTGTCTCCTCTGCCTATCATACAATGTTACTTCATGTTACCAATTGCTTCCTGCTTGCTTGACCATTGGGGAAAGAAGAAAACCACAAACATGCTCTTCTTTGCTTATCAGGATCCTGTTGGAAACCCACTAAGTGACCTTAGGCAAGGCATGCTCTCTGATAAGAAGGATAAGGCATACTTCTCTGAAGAAATGTTGCCAAGATAAAAACCATGATAGTTTTGCCTTAGCTTCACCACAAGTTAGAAATGACTTGAAGACACCATTTGTTATTGCTTTGCAGAAATTAGCATGGAGTCTAGAAATGTATTTACCTTGAAATAAGACATTTTGTGAACATCTTTCAAAACCTTTTTCTAAATTGTGGTCAGCTGATGTTGTGTCTCTGAATACTTTTGGACTGCATTTCTGATAATATCAAAATATTGGCTATACAGGCTAGGCCTACAGGAAATTGCAATACAACAGCATAAGACAAGCTACAACAATCTAATTTCAGCCTAAATCCAAAGCAGAAATCTTTCCTTTTATTGTTCTGATCCTGTGCTTTTCCTAACACCAAAACACAAAGCAGTTAAATTGCTTTACTCAACTGTTGTGTTATGTACTGTTGTTTCCATCACTATAGCAGGACTTTTTTTTAACCAGTTGATATGCTTTCAAAGAGTCTGGAAGGCATGTGAAAGTGTTAAATTCCATTTTGTGTCAAATGGAGTTTGATATAAATAATAATAAAGACAGCTGCTTCAAAATCTGGAAAGGGTTCTTGGAAGAAGAAACGGCTTAAAGACATCTTCCTTGAAGCCCAAATTCATGGCAATTTGTTCCATTCTCCCTTTCCCCTGTCATTTGTAGATCTTCGTCCCATCCTTCAGCCTTTTTTTCCTGCTCTGCTTCCCTGTTATAAAAGATTTGTTGAAATTGCCAAGAAATACATAAGCACTCTAAAGTGGCCAGAAGCCTTATCCTTCTGACTCCTTGAGCTGGGTCTTCCTTGCTTATCAGCCCATGGCTCTTCTTTCCAGCCACAGAAATCGTCAAGACCTTGACAGCAAATCACTGGCGTTCATCTCTTCCAGACCAGGAGAATGCTGATGGGTCTGAATGATTGCTGTTCAGACTCCTATCTGTCTGTGACATTGATGGATGGAGGCATTAATGGAGAGACAAGAGCCAACTTGCAGCTATTACTAATCAAGCTGAAGGCAGAGTGAGAGGGTTAGGAACCCTTTTCTTTCCTTGTTAAAGAGACTCACCTGCAAATAATTTTCTTGAGCTATATGGTTGAACTTGAAGGCCCCATCCTCAGTCTCTTCCAAAGGAGGAGTGGAGTAGTTTCAGCTCACTGGAGAGCTCTTTCAGACTAAAACTCAGAGTTTCTCCACTAACACTGAAGCCACTAAACAGAGACAGGTAATTGAATCATGAAGTTGGAAGAAACCCCAAGGACCACTAGTTCAAACCCGTACTGTCATGCAGGAAGACATAATTAGAGCACTCCTGACAGGTAGTCATCCAGCCTCTGTTTAAAACCCCTTAGAGAAGAAGATGCCGCCATTCTCTGAGGCAGTGTATCCCACTATTGAACAGCTCTTACCATCAGGAAGTTCTTTCCTGCAATTTGAATTCAATAGCTGGTGATGATCATGGTAGCTGACTCTACTATCATAGAATTGGTGGCCGTCACATCACTGGAAGACATAGTTTTATAGTTTTTATTACTTTTATGGTTTTTATATGTATTATGATGTGATTTAATTGCTTTTAACCAATGTGTGTATTTATTATATGGCATCTAATTGTTGCCGATTTATACGCTGCCCTGAGTCGCCTTTGGGCTGAAATGGGTGGGATAAAAGTAATGCAAATAAATAAATAATCCTGACAGGTACATGAATTGGTGGAACAAGTATCAGTCTTAGTCAATAAATATACACCCAATGGCTTTAACCAAGTCCCTCTCCCCAGTAATGGATATTGGGTCAAGTGTGCAGGTTTTCACCCTTAAAAACAACTATACAAAGTATGAATCCTACCCTATGTGGTATCTCAGCCCCTGCCCAGCTTAGGATTCCTGCCTAGTGGTCAAAGTCAAGCACCGTGGGCCCCAGCTGATCAGGGTCATCCTGAAGATGATGAGGAATGGCCAGATGGGTCTGGGTCTCCAAACGAGAGTTTGCAATGGGACAATGAATGGCTAGAAGGATATGGAACTGCAGATGAGTTTAGTGAAGAATCCTTTAGTGAGGAATCCATGGAAAGGGATGATGAATCAGATTATGAAAGACCAGGCGGCCTTGGTTCCGAAGAGAGAGTTTCCACTCCCTTCCCAGCTGAGCATTCCGAAGAAAAGGAGTTTTCTACTTCTCACTCTGATAGTGAGGCACCTGGGCCAGCTAATGAGCGGGAATTTGATAGAAGGGCAAATATTCAGGCTTCGAGGAGAGATTGGGGCCTGAGAAAGGGAATATGTTGGGTACATAGAAAATAGTTTGGTATATTAGCTGGTGCCTGGGCGTTTTTAGTTAGACCTGAAGCTACGTTTAGCGAGGAAATAACTTTGTTCATGTCTCCAAGTTCACGGAACCGCCAGAGCAGTTTGTCTCAAGTTTCACATTGACTGCAGTTGCGGTCGGTCTTGTCTACAAACTTTTGCCTTGCTCAAGTACTCTGCGTTCATTGGGATTAAGCCATTTGGGCTTCCTGTTCAAGAACTTTATTGGACTAATTTTTGGATTTGCTTTTGCTTGCCTTTTTCTTACCTTTGGACTATCTTTTATTTTAAATAAAATTACAATTATTACATCTGCCTGGTGTGTGTGATTAGGGGAACGGCTTGCGTTTCTGGGGTGCAACACCCTACAATTGACCCAGCACTTGAGAGTTGTTTCATAGAATTGGAAGAAAATCTAAGAACCATCTAGTCCAGTGGTTTTCAACCTGTGAGTCCCCAGGTTTTTTGGCCTACAACTCCCAGAAATCCCAGCCAGTTTACAAGGTGTTAGGATTTCTGGGAGTTGAAGGCCAAAACATCTGTGGACCCACAAGTTGAGAACCACTGATCTAGAAGATGTGAGGGCAATTTTGCCCTGTTCTGCCCAAGCTATTTTGGGGCTGGAGAGGGGTTTTCCCCCCTAATAAGAACTGTCCCAGAAGATAACTTCTGAATCACTTCCAGTTGTAAAAATATAAGACATATTCTGAATCTACCATGGTCCATAGAAAGAAAGCTGGCAAAATTACCTTACATGTCCATTAGAAAAAGGAAGGGACAAAGTATATTTTTACTGGCCAGAATCTGTTACTACACTCCCAACTCAAGAACCGAAAACTGAATGTTGGTGGACAGGAAAAGAGATTTAAAGATGGGCTTAAAGGTAATCTTAAAAACTGTGACATAGACATTGAGAACTGGGAAGCCCTGGCCCTTGAGCACTCTAGCTAGAGGTCAGCTTTGACCAGCAGTGCTGTGGAATTTGAAGAGGCACAAATGGAGAGTGAAAGGGAGAAATGTGCCAAGAGGAAGGCACATCAAGCCAACCCTGACCAGAACCGCCATCCACCTGGAAACCGATGCCCTCACTGTGGGTCAAGAATAGGGATCTACAGTCTCCAATGAATCCACCCCCAAGACTCTACACTTGGAAGGCCATCATACTTAGACAATCAGGGATCATCTAAGTAAGGAAGTAAGGGACTTGTATATTTCTAAATGGACTTATGTCTGTAGGGATTTGAACTGGATAGCTCTCTAATGTCCATATCCAGTAAATGGCTGCTGCTGCATTATTATCTAGGAAAACCATCAAAGTGACAAATGTGTATTGGAACTGAGGCATATTGAGACCAATGTGCATTGGGACAGATGCACAATAGCACTGAATAGGGAATGTCAACGTCTTTAGAGATCACTAAAGAAAATATTTTTTACTATAGAGAAAATTTTCCATCACCACCAGCATGAGGAATGTTACATATTGTGAATGTTGTTTTCTTGTTGAATTCATGCTATATATTTTTCTTGGAAAATAAAACCTTGCAATTTAAATTGCTCTGATTCTCAATGGCACTTCTCATATTCATTTACCCATTTCCCTATTTCATGCCTCTGCTTTGTCTTGGGTGGGGGGGGGGGGGTTCATATTCATACCATACTAATTAGATTCAGGAACTGAGGTGATGTGATTTACAAAAGGATGGGGTATGAAACCCGATTGAGTTTCAAATCTGTCCTGCCAACATGAGCCAAACGTCAACAAATGCAGAGGTAACTTTCTATTCTGTGTGCAATCTGTTGAAAAATGGCTGCAGACTTGTCGCTTGTTCATCTCTGCTGGAAGCTTCAGCCTCCCGAGAGGCAAAGTCTGTACTCAAAGAGGTGTACAGACCAATTCAAGGAGACACTTAAATTCTGATCAATGTCTTTGCATAAGTATCTTGGAAAATTAACTCACAGGAATGTTCATTAAAAAGTAGGGGGGGGGGGACTCGCAACAAACAACTACACAAATAGAATTAGCTTTTCATATCAAGATGTCGATGTCATTCCAGAGCATCCTTTGCTTGCCTCTAACCATTGCAGTTCCCTAAGGAGCGCTTTTCTCCTGTGTTTGTGTCACCAAGATGGATTTACCTGCTCAATCCCATTGACAGGCCCTTCTACACTCCCCCTCCCCGAGAAGAGTAATTACACACCGAGATTGATAAATGCTTCCTCGGTGTGTACAAGGTTTCAGTCCCAAAGGCCCACTAGCAGTACAATATGCTTATTATCTGTGTCTATCATGGTCTTATCAAATGTTAAGAGGTTAATCTGCAATGTACTGCTACGAGTCAGAATGAATTAAAGCCATGGAATCTGGCTTTGGATTTATCAACAGACAAACAAAAGTGGTAGTTTTGCTCCCTAAAACGTATGGGCTTGACTAAAAAACCCCCAAAGGTGTGGCTAAAACTGAAGAAAAACACAGGAACGATAAAACACAAATGTGACTCATAGCAGGTGGCATTGTCCCAATAAACTGTTTTGGGGGGACAGTTTGGTGATACGTTTTTTCCCAAATACACACATACACCTCTTGGGTGTCATTAATTGGTTTTTCAGCACATTTTCTTCAGAATGTATTCATTTATTTGATTGATTGATATTCCCTTTTTCTCCATATGGGATCAAACTGGCCACCACAGTACATTAAAATAGTTGGAGCAACAATCCACTCATATTTGAGTCTTCTTGCAGAGAGAGAAAGCTGGGTATAAATAAACATGATAAACATGATAACAACATAACAACAACAACAAATTACTACAGAACAGTGAAACAATGTTACGATTTATTACACACTACCTATTGCACTACCACAAGCAGTTGAAAGCTGAAGACCTGTTCAAATACAAGCTCAAGGCCTATTTAGATCCTGTATCATGCACACTATGCCCTATACACTTCAGGCCCAACCTATCTTTGAGACCACATCTCTTTCTACAAACCGGTGTGGGCTCTGAGACCAATGGGGTAGGCCCTTTTCTTGGTCCCACCGCCATCTCAAGCATGATTGGTGGGGACAAGAGAGAGGGCATTTTCTATGGTAGCTCCTCTGCTCTGGATTATCCTCCCAAAAGAGGTTAGATTAGCCCCCACCCTTCAATCCTTCCATTACAACCAAAAAACATTGATGTTCAGATAGGCCTTTGACCTTGAGTAGTCTGAATGGGCCCATATGAAGCTGACAGTTGGCACCTTGTGAATTGATGGCAGTTAGTTTTATCTACTGTTGTTTTACAATTGTATTATTTTGATTTTATTCTACTTGTGTTGACGGGGTTTGTTGTTCTAATTTTATGTGACTTGTTTTATACTTTTGTACCTGTTTTATCTTGTAAGCCGCCCCAAGTCCCTTTGGGGGGATGGTTAGATGCTTTTGAACTGTGATGTTGGAGGAAAGTTCTGAGAGTAACTTGGACTGCAAGAAGATCCAACCAGTCCATACTTCAGGAAATAAAGCCCAACTGCTCATTGGAGGAAAGAATATTAGAGACAAAGATGAAGTACTTTGACCACATAATGACAAGACAGGAAAGCTTAGAAAAGACACTTATGCTGGGGAAAATGGAAGGAAAAGGGAAGAGGGGCTGACCAAGGGCAAGATGGATGGATGGTATCCTTGAAGTGACTGGCTTGACCTTGAAGGAGCTGGGGGTGGTGACGTGAGGCTCTGGCGTGAGCTGGTCCATGAGGTCACGAAGAGTTGGAAGCAACTGAACGAATAAACAACAATTATTTATTATTATTATTATTAATCTTCCTTGTCTTTACAAATGAGGTCCATCGAATCCCATGGAAATTACTTGTGATTAGACAAGTATAGAATGGCAGGGACAATCATGCCTGGAATTCTAAATTTTGTAGTTCTCCCAAATTTTGAGTGGTGGTGATGGAAGCCAATCCTAAGATTTAAGAAGCTATCCAAGGTGCTGGATCTTTGCGGGGGGAAAGGATTTGGTAAATTGGATAAATCCTGGAAAACTGAAGTTTAAATCCAGGGGAGGGAGGGAAATCACTCCACTCAATAGAAGCCATCACTGCTCACTGGTTCTTCTGAAAACTGGCTGGCATTCCTCAGAAATACAGTTTTTGGTTTTTTTGGTGGTTTTTTTTGTTGCAACAATGGTTCTCTTTGTGCCCATTTATGGTTAAAAAAATGTTTGTTTCCTATGGCATTTGGTTAAAAACAGCAAAACCCAAGACTCTTAAGTTCCTTTTATCCCTGGTAGAAACAAATTTGAAAATTTGTAAATTCTGTAAAACTAAAGCAAAAAATCACTCCCACCTGGCCCTGCCCAATTCAATTGCTAGAGCTGTTCTCAGGATGCCTTGCACCTGCCTGCCATCTAGCTGTTAAAGGTGAAGCATTCATGGGCCCTCTGATTTGAAGAACAGAGATATATCAATTACTCTCCACCACTTCCCTACTAGATCTTGTATCATGCACATTGCCACTATATCATAGCTATACTTCAGCTCCTCGTCTGACTCCTGAAACCCACATTAAAAGCCAGTCCACCATACAGAATGATTGATGTCCCTTCTATTGAGAAATGGGACAACACAATAATATGTCACCAACCCTCCTCCCACCAACAAGTGAATTTGCAATGAAGAGTCTTAACATGTTCCCCATAGTCCCTCCTTCTGACTCTTGCAGTCTCACTCATTAGCAAGAGAGGGGCAAGCAAAGTCATACAGGGCAGAACCAAACAATGGAACCTGAATTGTGCAAGTGTGACTCATCTCTCAACCAAATACCAGTTGAGTAACCCTTATCTGAAATGCTAGGAACCAGATGTGTTTTGGATTTCAGATTCTTTCCAATTTAGAAATACCTGTATTTGGATATATATACATAAGGAGATCTTGGAGATGGGACCCAAGTCTAAACATACAATTCATTTAGGTTCCACATATACCTGGAGGTAATTTTATATGCAATATTTTAATAACATTGTGAATGAATCCAAGTTTGTGTACGCTAGCATTTCTCAGAGTGTGCTCCATGGAGCTCTTGAGGCTCTGTAAAGCATCCTGAGGAGCCCTGTGCTTCCCTCCTCTCTCTCCTCCTCTTCCTCTTTCCTCCTCCCCCCACTCAAAGCTTTCACTCTTCTTTCCTGCTCCTCCCCCTCCCCTGCCTCCCTTGTCCCCAAAAGCCATTTTCCCTTGCTTTTCTTGTCCCAAAAAGCCATTTTTCCTTGCATCCCTCATCCTACAAACAAGAAACTTTTGTTTCACAAAGGGCGCAGTGGCTGAAAACGTTTGAGAACCCCCGTTGTACACGGGGGAATCAGGAAAGAAGGTGTCACCATCTCATCCACCCAAGGGGAATCTGTACTCATGTATAAATCAACCTCATTTACAAGTTGAGGGCAGGTTTTTGAAGTCAAAATTGAGGATTTTGATATGACTCGTGGATAAGTGAAGGTTCATTCCATAAAGAGGGGACGACACCAATTCTGCTTCAGCCACCCCTGTCCACCTTCACAATTTCCCCAGTTAGGCATTCAAAAGGGCTAGAAGCAGTGTCATGGCAGAGAGAGTAGAAAGTGTTGGTGCTTCATTTAGGTTCTCTTGGGATGGACAAAGTTCTTAACTTTTTCAACTCTAATCAGAGATGGGGATAGTTGCCTTTTTGGATAAGAGTTAAGGTACTGTGCCCACATTGACCCATGGATAAGTTGACCCAGTTTTGTGGGTTGATTTTTTGACTAAAACATCTAGGCCATTGGTTCTCAACCTATGAATCCCCAAATGTTTTGGCCTTCAACTCCCAGAAATCCTACCAGCTGGTAAACTGACTGGGATTTCTGGGAGTTGTATGCCAAAACACCTGGGGACCCACAGGTTGAGAATCACTGATCTAGACTTATACATAAGTAAATAAGGGATTTTGGAAATCCAGATCAGGGATCCTCAAGCTATAGTTATGGAAACAGCATGGACAGGTTACTGACTGAAAGGTTTATTCCCCTACCCTCCTCTCAATAACTTTTATACCCTTGAAATTCCAAACTAAAGCACACACTCTCTAGCAAGGCCTCCTAACCACACAAACAAGCCTTTTTGTGACACTTTACAGTTGTCATCTTTCAAACATCTTTCTGACAAGGCTTCTACAACCCATTTGCCTGTTGATGGGACCACATCTACTCCATTGCTCCTCAGATTGCTGCCTAGACCAGTGTTTCCCAACCAGTGTGCCGTGGCACACTAGTGTGCCATGAGTGATCATCAGGTGTGCCATGGGAAATTGGAACCTCCAATAGCCTTTCTTCCCCCTCCTGCAGAACACTTTTTCTTCTCCACTCAGGCTCCCTTCTTCCCAGCCTCCCTCTGCTTGCTTTGCCTCGCTTTGCTCACGCTGCTGCTTCTGCGGGGGGGGAGGCAGATTTGACCCGTGCAGGCGCTACTGCGCAGACTCTCCCCACGTCTTCCTCCCTCCCCTCCATAGTGCTCTCTGGATATAGGTGAACTACAACTCCAAAACTCAAGGTCAATGCCCACCAAACTCTTATAGTATTTTCTCTTGGTTATGGTAGTTCTATGTGGGAAGTTTGATTCCATTCCATCATTGGTGGAGTTCAGAATGCTCTTTGATTGTGGGTGAACTATAACTCCCAGCTGTTGAGCGAGACCTTCGTGTGTGTCTTTCTGCCATTCCTGCCAGGATATCTATGTTGTGTTCATCGAAACAGGCCCTGGTTTCACACTGAGTGTATAAATACATTTAAAAACATATTAACTATATGTATTACTGTGTTAGAGTGCCATTTTGTGTCATTTTAGTTGGTAATGTGCCCCAGGATTTTGTAAATGTAAAAAATGTGCCGCGACTCAAAAAAAGGTTGAAAAACACTGGCCTAGACAATGTCTGCAAATTCTCCCTGTATGTTGTGCATCCAAGAAGTTCATTTCCACTCAAATTCAAGTTGCTGAAGGAGATGGAAAATTAAAAATTGCTGCTTTACTCAAATGCGCTCCTTGCCCCTTGTGATAAGAGAGCTTGGATCACCATTGTTTAAATAAGTCTTCGGTACTGGCAAATGAGATTCAAAAGTAATAAGGAGTTAAGTCATTGAAAGATGGGCTGAAAAGCATTAAGTACGTTGTCTCTAAAGTGCATCCCATTTTCTTCTACCTTGGAAATATAATTTGTTATGTGATCAGAAACATTTTTTTTTAAAAAGACCATCCATCCTCTCTGCTTTATGTAAAGACATGTAACAGATAGGCAGAAATGGCTTATTAAAGCTATCTATTTTTCTTGAAGTCCCAGTAATTTAATGAACAGCTCAAGTTTCAGCAGCAGGACCGTCAGAAGAGTAATAAGCTCAGTGGTTGATTAATAGGGGTTCAATCAACCCCCACTGCCTTTCTCCTACTTTCTCAACTTGGAATTAGCCTGAAATGAATGGCTCTCATAGAAACATTGCTAAATAATTGCTAGCCCAGATGCTGTTTCCCTTGAGAATTAAAATATTGCCAGAAAGAAAGAAAGAAAGAAAGAAAGAAAGAAAGAAAGAAAGAAAGACAGACAGACAGACAGACAGACAGACAGACTTGTGTAGGAAAAAAACGTTTGGAGGTAAACATGGTGTCTTTCATTTTGTGATAGGTAATACAAATGTAGTTATATGTAAATGTGCTAAGTCTACATATGTTTTCCGAAGTTGTTATATGTCCTCAGGACTTCAAGAAAGGTTCTGTTCTACTTTCACATCACAACAATGTTTCTCAATGAACCCCGAAAGAAGAAATGTTTCCAGCTCTTGCAATTAATGAAAAACGTCAATACCTCGAGAAGTCCGTGGGATGTTCATAAAGTTGGCGTTAATCAACATCTAGCAACAAACAAGGAGAGAACCACGAAAGCGATGCTACAGGCTCAGTGGTAATAAGAAAGCAACATAGCAAGTGGCATAAATCAATTCACAAAACTATATAGAGCAATGAGTGTAAACAAAAGGATTGCTTTACAAACATATGATAGAATCTATTAGCATATGCATGGAGATATGCGTCACACAGTTACATGAGCATGCACACCTCTCTAGTACATACAGAGTAACAGGCAATTAAAGGTTTTCAATGCATACAAGGTTCATACCATTTCAAGGGATGACACAGTTAGAACAAATCAAAGTCCATAAGGAGGGGAGGCGATTCCACCGTAAATGATAATTCAAAAAAATATTTACTGTGGCGGCACGGATGAAACAGTCCCCCCGCAATGTTGCGCGGCGAGGAGACTCGAGCGGCGGCGCTTGGTAGAGACAGCCGCGCTTGGGGAAGAGCCTGCCGGAGAAGCCGGAAAGGAGGCAGCGAAGCAAAAGCAGATGACGTGAGCGACCTGTCGTGCCGTGGGGGCTCTGGTAAGAGCGCGGTTGGACCCACCACTGGGAAGGAGAGCCGGGACAGGGCCGAACGGCTAATTGTTCTCCTGGCGCCAAGGTTGGTGTGCCGTTTTCGCGTCCGTAGACGCTTCTTCGGGGCGCGTCGCTATTTCCAATACAATCTATAATAATACAATGTAATTATAGTAAAATACTAATGCCAAGCTGGCCAATGCGGGTTACATAACAAAGAGCAACAAGGAGTAATGAAGGGATCAAAGGACAACATACCAGGGTCAGTAGATCAAGGGGTGTCAATGAAAATCATCCATCTGGCTGAATGCAGCGAAAGAGAGGGCCAGAGTTCGAGACCCCTGAAAGTGAGAGTGGGTGAACACAAATCTAAAATTCGTAGTTCATCCCAAGAATCCACACTGTACAAACACTTTCTACAACACAATCACCCTCCAGACAGTTTCAGCATCTATGGCCTACAAAGGGTTAATCCCTCACCACACACAGATTTAACAAGACAATTACTTAAAGCTGAAAAGAAATGGGCTCTCCTGTTAACCTCTGAAACGCCCTGCGGTTTGAATGACTCTCTCTCATTACAGCAGTTATTACTTTAACCCTATACACCTGTGAATCCCTTATATCTTTGCCCTGCTCCCCCTCTCTTTCTCTGCATTCAGCCAGATGGATGATTTTCATTGACACCCCTTGATCTACTGACCCTGGTATGTTGTCCTTTGATCCCTTCATTACTCCTTGTTGCTCTTTGTTATGTAACCTGCATTGGCCAGCTTGGCATTAGTATTTTATTATAATGACATTGTTATTATAGATTGTATTGGAAATAGCGACGCGCCCCGAAGACGCGTCTACGGATGCGAAAACGGCACACCAACCTTGGCGCCAGGAGAACAATTAGCCGTTCGGCCCTGTCCCGGCTCTCCTTCCCAGTGGTGGGTCCACTTACCAGAGCCCCCACGGCACGACAGGTCGCTCACGTCATCTGCTTTTGCTTCGCTGCCTCCTTTCCGGCTTCTCCGGCAGGCTCTTCCCCAAGCGCGGCTGTCTCTACCAAGCGCCGCCGCTCGAGTCTCCTCGCCGCGCAACATTGCGGGGGGACTGTTTCATCCGTGCCGCCACAGTAAATATTTTTTGAATTATCATTTACGGTGGAATCACCTCCCCTCCTTATGGACTTTGATTTGTTCTAACTGTGTCATCCCTTGAAATGGTATGAACCTTGTATGCATTGAAAACCTTTAATTGCCTGTTACTCTGTATGTACTAGAGAGGTGTGCATGCTCATGTAACTGTGTGACGCATATCTCCATGCATATGCTAATAGATTCTATCATAAGTTTGTAAAGCAATCCTTTTGTTTACACTCATTGCTCTATATGGTTTTGTGAATTGATTTATGCCACTTGCTATGTTGCTTTCTTATTACCACTGAGCCTGTAGCATCGCTTTCGTGGTTCTCTCCTTGTTTGTTGCTAGTTCAGAGCAATCCCCACCTTTTCTTGTGTTTTCCTTGTTAATCAACATCTGCCTATTCAGGAAGCTGTTGCAGAGTGTGTCTACATTGTAGGATTAATGCAGTTTGACACCACTTCCATGACCCCATGCTATTGAATCCTGGGAATTAAGGTTTGGTGAGACCCTAAGCACTCTTTGGTAGAGAAGGCTCAAGAAGTTGTCAAACTGCAACTCCAAAGACTCCAGAACATTAAGCCTTGGCAGTAAAAGTAGTCTCAAACTGCATTTATTCTATAGTGTAGATGCGCCCACAGTTTCACATCTATCAAAAAAATCTACATCCTTTCCGATGCAAGAGTACCCACTTGGACTAAAATATCATTGTGTGCATTGTTATTGTTGTTATTATTGTTATTCTTTAACATGAAAAAATGCAACCCCAGAAATGACAGAATTCTGGCACATTGTTGAAAGTTTTCAACCCTTCCCCTGTCATTCCAAGATCTCTTATGCCAGTGGTGATCTGTGCATTTTCCCCCTGCTAAGTGGTTTTTCATTCTGTCCTGCAGGTTGACAAATGAGAGTTTATATTGGCTCCTCTAACTTAATGAACTCCTTTTGTGGTAAAAGTAATTCAATAACGGATTGGGTTCCTAGTTTGTCATCAGCCTTTTGTTGGAAGAGACGAGAGAGCGAGAGAAATGTGATTTGACTTCATGATTACTTGATCTCATTATTTTAATTATGTTAAGAATCCTGGAGAAACATGGTTAGCAGCAGCGCCAGGTTTTGCAACTATGGGAAAGACCATAATAATTACAGGGTTGAATCCTGTTGGTATCAGATACATGTAGAAGGTCTCTTAGGTTTATGCAGTAATCACTTTACATTTCTAGGTTAAACTGCAGATTTTTCATTGATGGGTTGCTGTATTTGCCACCTCCGCTGCTAGTCTATATGTGACCGAAACAATATGTTCTCTTTGGGATTCGTTGCTCCTTCAGCATGGTTTTATGGTCAACTTCTGCAACGATGGGGCTATAAATGCCTAGAGAACTACTGAACTGGTTACTGAGTTTTTCCACTTTTGTGGGAATCCTGTCTCGCAACCACCATGAATGTGGAAGCCAACTGTATGTTTGGGGGGGCATTGTGCAACGGACATATTTGGTTCATGGCTTTGTGTGTAGCATGCCAGAAATGTAACCATTCCATGTCCTACTTTTTATCATATAGCCATTGGATCAACTGTCCCAGAGCAGAAGAAAGTGGTGGTCCACCTGTTGTGGAAAGTTACTCAACACCCTAAAAGGACAGGAGCTAGGTCCTGGCCGTGAACTATAACAGGTGGTAATAACCAGGAAAAGTATCATCCAACATGCCATGCACGTCCTTTCCTGGCCATAGTACAAGAAGGTTGGAGGAAATGAGAGAGGCAAAGGAGGGCAGAAGATGAGTAGGAGATAGAAAAAGAGGAGACATGAAAGAAGGTGGAGAGAAAAAAAATGAAGAAGAAATCAAATCTTACAACAGCACGGGGAATGAGAATAGAAGATGAAGGACCCAGTAGCTGTGGTCCTCAAGGCAGAGAGTGATCATGACTTCTATGAATCAGATGTGATCGGTGGTGGAGGGAAAAAATGCCATTAGGGAGACAGAGAGTTTTATTTATTTTATTTTATTTAAAATTTTTGTACCCTGACCTTCTCAACCATAGAGGGACTCAGACCGGCTTACAGCAAAATTCAATGCTATACAATTTAAAACATATTAAAACAGCATATTAAAATACATAAAAAACAGAAATACATAAAAGCCACATTGCCATTAAAACCACCTTCAACTCGGTCTATAAAAGTGGTCACCCATTTCAGCTTAAAATCAATCTCAGCTTATTCTGGGAAAGCCTCATTCCACATCCAGGTCTTCACCCGCCTCCTGAAGGACAACAGGGAGGGGGCAGATCTAACATTGCTTGGGAGGGAGTTCCACAGCTGAGGGGCCACAACAGAGAAGGCCCTGTCTCTCGTCCCCACCAGACGTGCTTGTGAAGATGGCGGGATCGAGAGCAGGGCCTCTCCGGAGGATCTTAATGTCCTTGATGGTTCATAGGGGAGAATTCATTTGGACAAGTAAACTGGGCCGGAACCGTATAGGGTTTTGTACGTTAAAACCAGCACTTTGAATTGTGCTCGGAAACTAATTGACAGCCAGTGGAGCTGGCACAACAAGGGAGTTGTATGCTCCCTGTACCCCGCTCCTGTTAGTAACCTGGCTGCCGAGCGTTGTACTAATTGCAATTTCCGAGCAGTCTTCAGAGGCAACCCCACGTAGAGAGCGTTGCAGTAGTCTGTTTGAAATGTAACCAGAGCATGGACTACCATGGCCAAGTCGGAATTCCCAAGGTACAGGCACAGCTGGGGCACAAGCTTTAACTGTGCAAAAGCTCTCCCGGCCACCGCCGAGACCTGGGGTTCCAGGCTCAGCGATGAGTCCAGGATCACTCCCAAACTGCGAACCTGCGCCTTCATGGGGAGTGTAACCCCATCAAGCACAGGCTGTAACCCTATGCCCTGTTCAGCCTTGCGACTGACCAGGAGTACCTCTGTCTTGTCTTGATTAAGTTTCAATTTGTTTGCCCTCATTCAATCCATTACAGCGGCCAAGCACCGGTTCAGGACTTGAACAGCCTCCTTAGTAGCAGGTGGAAAGGAGTGACAGAGTTGGACATCATCTGCGTACAGATGACACCGCACCCCGAAACTCCGGATGATCTCCCCCAATGGCTTCATGTATATGTTAAATAACATAGAGGCTTCATGTATATGTTAAATAACATAGGGGACGGTATTGAGCCCTGCGGAACCTCACAGTACAATGGCCGAGGGATCAAGCAGGAGTCCCCTAGCAACACCTTCTGGCTGCAACACTCGAGGAAGGACTGGAGACACTGCAAGGCAGTACCTCCATAACCCATTCCTGTGAGGTGACTCAGAAGGATACCGTGGTCGACGGTATCAAAGGCCGCTGAGAGGTCCAGCAGAACCAACATGGACATACTCCCCCTGTCAAGCTCCCGGCATAGATCATCCACTAAGGTGACCAAGGCTGTCTCAGTACCATGTCCCGGCCTGAAGCCAGACTGCACCGGATCTAGATAACCACACTTCACTTTCTCATTAGCCTATCCAAAGAGACTGCCAGCTCATTTACATGGAGTGGGCAATGAGGAACCAAGTTTTTTCATCAGATACTTTGCTACCATCACCCATTATCTGATGGAGAGGCAGGCAACTACCTAAGGGATAGGTGCCATTTCATTTCTCATCCCCCAACTTGTAGGCCCCACCAGCCTGTTTTAACACACCTCAAGTAACATGGCATCCCTTCCTGCTACAACTTTAGTCATTTCTGGCCACTTTTATTTTGTCCTACCTGAGATTTGGGAGGTTTTGGAAGGTTGGGGAAAATGGCTTACTGTTATTTTGAAGGGTTGGCTGATTTGGGGACAAACAATTTGCCTAAAAATGCCTTAAAAATGAAGGTTTATGGGATTTGGAGTCTCCTGGTGTGCTTCGATGCTATTTCCTGGGAACTCAAGGAAGCATGCAGCTGTTTTGCCCAACTGTGGCCACATGGCTATGCTAAATTTCAAATGCACAGTAGGACTAAGTGAAGTTTATAAAGAAAACTGACTATCAACGATGTATCAAAAATATAGCGTTTATCGATTTGCACTGGACAAGCGAGCACCGCAATACTATACATATACAATCTATAATATTATCAGATAATAACACGAAATGTGGTACAAAATATATTAGGGTGCTTAGTGTTGTGAAAACCGTGTGAGTCCGAAACCAATGCGATCCTGTCCTGGTGGTCGAGATTAGTTATTAGTGGAAGTCCGTCACGATATAATGCGGATTATCAGTGTCCGTGGCAAATGGCGTGGGACTCCTGCACTAGATCCCTGTGTGTGGACAGGGGGGAAATAGTAAAGTTCCTGCAGAGAATCTTATGTGTAGAGTTGCCTGATAATCCGAATGTCTCCGGGAGGAAAAAAGCCCCAGGGTCGCAATGCGATGGTTGATGCGGATCGTTAGGACGGCTCTCGGGTTCCCAAGGAAAGCGGTTCCAGCTAGTCGTAGTGCAAATGTAAATACAATTGTTCCTGGATGCCTTACGGTATTAATTTAGAGCTCAAACCATTTTGCTAGAGCTTTCTCAGAGGCATTCTTCGGAGCAATGTATTGTATTCGTATAAATAGCTCAGCAATCACAGTTCTATATTAAAGACAATAAACATTAGATATAATATACCAATCTATATAATCCAAAAAGGCAGTACAGCATACAAGTGGCAATAAATATACAAATATATACATACTATCCATATGGAAAATCAGTGCTTCTTCCTCCCGGAGACCTTCGAATTATCAGGCAACTCTACACATAAGATTATCTGCAGGAGCTGTACTATTTCCCCCTGTCCACACACGGGGATCTAGTGCAGCAGTCCCACGGCATTTGCCACAGACACTGATAATCCGCATTATATCGTGACGGACTTCCACTATTGGTCTAATAACTAATCTCGACCACCAGGACAGGATCGCATTGGTTTCAGACTCACACAGTTTCCACAACGCTAAGTACCCTAATATATTTTGTACTACATTTTGTGTTATTATCCGGTAATATTATAGATTGTATATGTATAGTATTGCGGTGCTCGCTTGTCCAGTGCAAACCGATAAACGCTACATTTTTGATACATTGTTGTTATCAGATTTTCTGTATAAACTTCACTTAGTCCTACTGTGCATTAGTATCAGGGTATTACAGCTTAACCCTTCATTGTAGTGAATGTGCTAAATTTCGGCCATGTCTCATAAACTAGAGACAGGACTTGTATGTTGTGAGTTTGTCCTGATGTAAACTTGGCTTTGCCTGCCAGGATGTCTGTACTTGCTTGGAACTAGCTGCTCTGTTTCCCATGACATGATGTGACAAGGGGGAAGTTGAGAGGATGGATGGGAGCACACTATAGATAAGGTCATCTACTATTATGAGAAAACAAAACTGTAGGATAGCAACTGTGGGAGTGGAATGTAGCCAGTAGAGGGAATGGGATTGGAGAATGATATACATGTGTGTTGGTGGGAAACCTTTAGAACTGTCTTTCTTATGCCTGTGAAGACGGAATAAAGCTGTATCCAAAGCTTGTCCTTTGTGAGCGTGCATCTGTTCCAAGAGCTTCCAGGTTCTGACATTACCAGACCATAGAGAGCAATACTGAAATACTGCAGCATTTCTCTGCCCTTGCTCTAACACTTCTGTGCATATATTTCTCTATTTTCCCCTCTGATAAGAAATATGAGAGCCAAAGATGGGACAGAGGTATGCCACCAGACTTTGAGTTAATCTTGCTTTTCAGTCCTGACGAGAGTTATCACTTCCAAAAGAAATAAACAAAACTTCCAACAGGAATTCTTCTATATCACTCATCTTTATTACAGCAAAATTCAATTTTAAGCAGAACAGGTATTCATCATAAATAAAACTCTCCTTTTTTTTATCTCTCTCACACACATGAATTTTAAAAAATGCCTTTTTTAAAAAAAGTATTCGAGTGTCCCATCAATTCCCACTAAATAAAATTCTGCTTTTCTGGGGGGGAAGAAACTGCTAACTTGGTTTTCTCTTCATGACACACTAACACCCAGGAATGCAGACCTGATTTGCTTGACGTCAGAGTAAATTGTTTAGAAGATAATTTCATTATTTTTCTCAGCAATGTTCAAATATTGAAGTAAATGCCAAAAAGTGATAGAAGATCTTAAAAACTGTTGCCACCTCCATTCGAAGAGAAATAAGGATTGGTCCTGACAGGTCCTGCCGTAGTAGATGTGAACCTGAAAAGAAAACCAACAGGTTGAGCTGAACCTTATTGAATACATTGGAAAATAATTCAAGAAGCAAATTTCATATTCCTTTAATTATCAAGCCATTGCCCAAATCTTGGAAACATTTATGAGCTCGACCCACCATAGAATAGTTGTGAGAAGAATGTGAGGAGAAAAAACCCATGTATACTGCCTTGGGTTCATTGCACTCAAGGTGGGCAAGAAATCAAGCAAATTATCAATAAATTCAGTGAAATGGAATCAGTCTCTCAAGTCTTGCTTTCTAAAATACTTTATTATGGCTCTACAGATGATAATCTAGATTTCTCTATCACAAAAATGGTTTCTTTTTTAATCTTGTCAGAAGTGACTTGAGAATATACTGTAAGTCGCTTCTGGTGTGAGAGAAATGGCCGTCTGCAAGGATGTTGCCCAGGGGATGCCCAGATGTGTTACCATCCTGTGGGAGGCTTCTCTCATGTCCCCGCATGGGAAGCTGGAGCTGACAGGTGGGAGCTCACCGCGTCTCATGGATTTGAACCCCCAACCTTCAGGTCAGCAGTTCAGCCAGCACAAGGGTTGAACCCATGGCACTTGTTAATCGTGTCAGAAGTGACTTGAGAATATACAGCAAGTCGCTTCTGGCGTGATAGAGAAATCTAGGTTATCATCTCTAGAGCCATAATAAGGTATTTTAGAAAGCAAAGCACAATCAAAATAGGGCTCCAAATGTTATTGATGCTAATTGTCATATCTTTTTGAATTGTTCAATTATATACTAGCAGTATTTTGCATGTATTATGTACAATTCTTAACACATTTCCATCTCTCTTATTCCATCACATATCCTTTCACGGTTTTATGTCTGCTCTCTAGAATATGGTACAAACCCCATATTTTTAGAGGCTATATTCCCGATTGTAGTCTGGTTGAAGGAAATTATGGTGAGTATCCTTGCTAGGAATTTGCTAGGTCCTCCAGTTAGATTACAATAATATACCAAAGAATTACCTGAAGTACCTAGAAAATTCCTAGACAGGATACATTTTAGCAGATGCAAGTAGGTGAAGACTGAGATACTGAGGAAGTAGACCATGGGTATATCTATGCTGTCGAATCAGTGCAATTTGACAGAACTTTAACTGTCATGGAGCAATGCTATGAAATCATGGGATGCATCATTTGGTGGAATGCCTGCACTCTTTGGCATGTGGATTGTAGTTTTATAAAGCTTAACCACCTTGGAAAACTACAACACCAATGATTTCATAGCAATGTGACATGGCAGTTAAAGTGGTTTCAAACTCAATTAATTCTACAGTGTAGATCACTGATTCTCAAAGTGGGCGGTACCACCCCCTGGTGGGCGGTGAGGTGATCCAAGGGGGCGGTGCGAGGTTCAGGGGAATTTGAGGGGTGGTGAACCCCTTTAAGGGGGCAGTGAACAATTGGCTATTTAGGAGGGGTCGTGTGGCTCTCTTCTTTGGCCCCGCCCCCTTTGTTTTGACCTGCATATTACATACTTGGATTAGAATTCGTAAGAGGAGAAAAATTATGTATGAAGTAGCAACGAAAATATGGTTGGGAGTCACCACAACATGAGGAACCTTATTTAGGGGTCATGTCGTTAGAAAGGTTGAGAACCACTGCATTAATACATATATTTAATTGTTTAATTGCTATTAATTTTTTTAAAAAAAATAATTTATAGGGGGCCAGTGAGTAATTTTTTTTCTAGAAAGGGGGCGGTAGGTCAAAAAAGTTTGGAAATCACTGGTGTAGATCTATGAACATTTATGCTACCAAGAACTTTCTCTCACTCTCTAAGGGGCTAGAAGATCCTTTTGCATGCGGATATTTCAGACTAACTTGACTATCTCTTTGAATTCTTCATAGAGATTGACCTCTATATCAATGCTAGTTTGAACCTCTACTAAGTGCACTTACCCATAAGAAGGAGAAAATGGGTACTGGGGCCCATCACCTGCCATTGCTTGAGGATCCCGCACATTACTTGATGGCTTGGTTGGGTTCCTCTGCGGATAGGAGTAGCCAGGCTGAACCAGTGGGATGTAGCTAAGGACTGGTGTGTAAGGTGAGCGGAAGATTTGCTGAGGATTGTATGGCGTCACCTATGAGATGTGGAGGAGATGAGAGATTAGAAGTGTTTGGAAGAAGGCTTTTGACTGGATGGGATGTACTGAAGAATTAATTTCTTAGGCACACTTTATCGATCAAACCAAAGGCTTTTTCTGGTGAAAAGTCCTAGTTTCCAACTATGGTTATGTCAATACCTTTCAGAAGCTCACAAGTAGATGGCCTTCTGGAACGGGGAATTAAGTTGCATCGAGAGAGAAATAGACAATTGGATAAAATCAATTAATAAAATAAAAGATCTAAGGAAATGCAATGGAAAATATGTACAAAATGGTATAGAACTCCCATGCAATTGGCTTATATTACGAGAACCTGCCCAAAACAATGCTGACATAGATGTGGAAAAACCGGAACATACATCCACATGTGGTGGGGATGTGAAAAAATAAGGAAGGTCCATAAAATAATTAAGAAGGAAATGGCGGAGCTATTGGAGATAAAAATAGAATGGAACAAGACACAATTTTTTGCTCAGAAAATGGAAGGCAACAGGGGACTTCAAGAATGGGAGGAAATATTAAAACACATGACAGATGCAAGTAAAGCTTTAGTTGCCCTAGGTTGGAATGACCATAAGAAATGGGCTATAAAGAAATGGAAGAATGAAGAAATTCCAGAAGTTGCTGAATGGAAAATGAAACTCATGGACGTTATGCAGATGGACTGCCTCACGCAGGCTTTAAGAGAGAATAAGAATATGAAAAAAGCAGACTGGTCCCTGCTCATAAGTTACTTCAAAGGACAAAAATATGACTGGCTGATTAATATGGAACTATGATAAGAGGTTTTGAATCAACAATAGGCGGGCGTGATATAAGACCCATATAGATACTAAGAGATCTATTTTAGATTAAAATATATATGTGGGAAAACGATTGGGATGGAAGTACTCATTGTTGTTTTGTGTTGTACTACCCCCCCCCCATTATCCTATCCCCCTTTTCCTCTTCCCCCTCCCACCCCACAGACCCCCACTTTTTAAGGTGACCCCTGATAGTTATGTTTATTGTTTAATGTTTGTTTTGTTTTTACGCATGTTTTAAAAATGAAACTAAATAAAGTATTTCTTTTAAAAAAGAAAGAAATGGGATATAAAAACTTGGTATAACTGTCTAGCCGACTACCTACTCCAAGACTATATTAGTGAAACGGAAAGTTATTATAGGATGGGCCAAACCAGAAAGACCTGCGAGGCAAAATGGAAGGATCTCATTTCCAGAATAAAGGGGAGAGATAGATATAAGGAATTAAATAAGACTATCCTTATGACTGAACAATTATAATAAGCATAGCAAGAGTAGTAAACTGTTCCTGGAGAGGCGGGCGGAGGGGAAATGACAAAACTGGGATAAAAAAACCCCAAAATGAATGCTTTTGAGAACCTTAAACAGATGGTTATGTATAAGATGATAACCATGGGAAAATGATTTAATGCTTGAATATACTAAGGTATAAATATACAATAGTATTCCTGTACCTTTATATTATGTAAAGAGAAGTCAAGGGTAGAGTTTCTCGGGAGGGAATGGGGAGGTGGTGGGATTAGGGGAAAAAGTATTTGTATTTTGATTGTTGAATTTCAAAGATTGTATGTCACTTGACTTCAAAAGTACTCTCACAAGTGTTTTATTGGGTGTGCATTACCACAATGACAAGAGGAGCCACTAGACCAAGTGATAGGACATCATATGATACCTTGAGTCTGAATATCCATATTCACAGCTGTCACCCCCAGAAGGCAGTAAGACAAGGTTCATTTAACCTCTGCATGTTTCATGACAGACTGACAACCATACCTTTGTCAGCCACAAAGTTATGACCTTATTGTTTCCAACCCAATTGGCTTTGTGTGCAACTTGATTGCTTCCACTCATCTCTGCTGCATCCCAATAATGGAGGTTGTTGTAACTAAAATTTAAGAGATGTTTTTCTGCAATCCATATTTTCTTTTATTGCAAGGAAAGTCCCTTAATACCCCCACGTACAGGCGGCTCATGGAGGTTGGCCATTTTCCTAACAGTCAAGACACATTTTTAACCAAGTCAAAACAATGAGTCAAGACAATCAAAGCACGCTTTCTGAGACGAGGCAAGAAAAACGGTGAGTATTTGTGACATCGCTAATGAAGGTAATCTATTAACCACAATGAATAAACACAGAGACACTTGATTAGTTAGCCAAGGAGTGTCAATTGGACAAAATAAGTATCTTTGCAAAATGCAGTAGCTCCCACCAAGTTCCTTAGTTATCACTATTTGATAATTTTATCTTCTCATGTTTCAAGACTACAAATCCCATTACCTATAATGGAATAATGAAATCAGGAAGATGCTGGAATCCAAACACATTTGGAGAGCCAGTACTTCCTTTCACTCATTCAATCCATTTCCACTTCATCTAGTCACCCTTTTAACGGTTTTGCAAAAGGTTTTCCCAGCTATCCCTTTCTCTACTCCCTTTCAATTCACTCCTGTTCCCCCTTTTCACAAAAAAGGGGCATTTCTTATAAGCACGAAACCTCTTTATGACCTGTTTTTTTTAAAATGAAAGAACTGCATTTTTGAGGTCATGAATTGAAAGGATGTAAACGTATGCCAAAGAGCACATCTTATCCATTCACTTTTCTCAAGTGAAGAAAGAGCTTCTCAACCAGAACTGATGGTTTTTGGATAGATTTGAACCATGTAGCTTCTCACTTTTGGAATGCCCGCAAGAAAAGGAGTTGGAGGCACAAGGAGAAGAGATACTATTTCTCCAGGAAGAAAGGTGTTGGAAATAGCAACCTTCTACAAGCCTCCTATACTAGTTATTTGTTATTTATATAATCCAGATTGCTTACTATATTATGTACTATCTTGGGTACCCGGCGGTGTCCAGGTTATTTGAAAAACGCATTGTTCATTTAGTAATATCATTTAGTTAATTAGTAACACTATTAATTAGGAAAAAGCCAGTCTCTGACTTTATTTTTTATGAATGCTCACATTAGAAAATGCATAATGATGTGGGTGAACTACAGTTCCCAGAAATGTGGGTCAATCCTCCCCAAACCAGGCCTGTATGCACAGTTGGCTATATTGGGTGTGTGTACCAAGATTGGTCCAGATCTGTCATTGGCAGGGTTCAGTGCTCTCTGGATAAGGGTGAACTATTTGACCGAGCATTTGCAGATGTAGTATGATTATCAAATTGAGACCTATGGAATGGCGACGATGCAATTGGAAACCGATTTAATAATGAGACGCTGATATTGTGTTTTTAATGTTAAGTGCTAATTTGTATATGATGGAATTGTGTTGATAGTTGTTGATGTGTTTGTCTTGGGCAGTTCTTGTCATTTGTACACCACCTCGAGTCGCCTTCAGGCTGAGAGAGGCGGTCTAGAAGCAAAGTAAATAAATAAATAATAAATAAAATACAACTCCCATATGCCAAACGCAGCCACCCCCAAATCCTGCCAGTATTTACAGTTGGCCATGCTGGGTCTGTTTGCCAAGTGTGGTCCAGATCTGTCATCAGCTGAGTTGAGTGCTCTAAAGATGCTAGTAAACTATGCCTCCCAAAATCAAGGTCATTTTCCCCAAACCCCTGCAGTGTGTTCAGTTGATCAAGGGGCTTCTCTGTGCCAAGTTTGGTCCCAATCCATTGTTGTACCCCTCTAGTAATTCATTTGCTGATCTGGGACTATTCACACTGAGACTCCATTTTTAGAAGCCGGTATTGTATAGTTAGGAGGGGTGGTTGATCCATAAAAAAATTGATTCTAAACTCATGGGGAGGGGAATTTCCCTTGCAGGGTCATTATAGAAATTATTCCGAATTTTTTAAAATAAATTTTGTAATTGAAATGTAATTACTAATGAATTTTCGTTTTTATTCGTTACACCAGCTGGGAGGCTAGAATGAAGGGCTTGCTCTCCACTCTTCCCTCCCCCCCAGCTGAGAGGCATCGTGCTTTAAATATAATGTGCAATGCTTCTGAGCTCGGGGGGGGGGGGCATGGAGGGAAGAAGGGAGAGCAAGCCCTCCCATCTTCCCTCCCTATGTCCCCAGCTCAGAAGCATCGCGGGTTAAATATAACCCGGGATGCCTCTGAGCTTGCGGGGAGAGGAACGGAGGAGTGGATGGTCTGCTCCTCCTTCCCTGCCAAGATCTAATCCGCGCCAAGCCTTGTTTTAGATCTTGGTAGGGAAGGAGGCACGGACACTCCTCCCCTACCAAGATCTAAACTGCGGCAAGCCTTGACGCGATTTAGATCTTGGTAGGGGAGGAGGAATGGACACCCCCCCTCCCTGCCAAGATCTAAACCATGGCAAGCCTTGGCGCGGTTTAGATCTTGGTAGGGGGGAGGGCTGGCGAGAGGAGAAAGGAGGGTGCTGCTGCCCTCCAGTCTGCTCTCATGAGTTGAGAACTGAGGAGGGGAAAAACGACCCAATAACATGACCTTTACAAAAAAAAATGGCAATCCCGGGTTCGGTCTTGAAACTTCACTTCCGGGTTGGACACCGAGGGTCGATATAAGGTCAAAATAATTTCAAATACGAATTATTAACGGGTTTCAAAGAATTTAAATTGGAGATATCCACCCCTAATAGCCAGTGGTGTTTATGTTGTGTTCAGTTTGCATTAAGAGAGTATGCCTTAGACATAAGGCAGAGAATGTACTATTTAAACTTTCAACTGATACTGTACTGTTTAAACTTTCAACTTATAAGCAATGCACTAGTATGCTGAATACATAAGGTTTGTAAGTAAACAAACTATGTAATTTTAGCGAAGAGGATGATTTAAAACCAAATATATTTTATGGGAGAGTAGATGTTTTTGGACAGCTGAAATAACACTTCTGAAGATCTGCTATACATTTTGTGCATTGGTATAATCTTTGTTCCTAACAGTTCAAAGAGATAACCAGGTATATTAGTCTAGAAACTGAGAAACCTAATTTGCCTTGCATGAATCATAGAATAATTGCGTTGGAAGAGACCTTGTAGTACATTCAGTCCCACCCCCTGCCAAGATGTAAGAAAATCACATTCAAAACACCCCCAAAAGATGGCCATTCAGCCTCTGTTTAAAAGTCTCTAAAGAAGATGTCTTCATCACACTCCTGAGTTCCACTGCTGAACAGCTCTCACAGCTGGAAGTTTTTCCTAATGTTCAGGAATCTCCTTTCCTGTCGTTTGAAGCCATTGTTCTGTGTCCTAGTCTCCAGGACAGCAGAAAACAAGCTTGCTTCCTGCTCCCTATGACTTCCCCTCACATCTTGAAACATGGCCATAATGTTTCCCCTAAGCCTTCACTTCAGCAGGCTAAACATGCCCAGCTCTTTAAGCCACTCCTCATACGGCTTGTTCTCCAGACCCTGGACACATTCACTAGAGAGAAGATTCATTCAAATGAGTTTTTAGCTCTTCTCAGGAAGATCATACTTTCCATAAAAGGTTATGATTATTCCAAATGGTGTGAATGGCAATTAATTTCCAAAAGGTCGTGCTTCCAAAAGGTTATGGAGATTCAGGTTTTCCAAAAGGTTATGATCTCAAAGGTCATCCTTTTCCAAAGCACAACCAGGTCTCTCCGCTTCTAGCTCAAGCTCAGTGATAGGAGAATATTTTGTCTCAGACTCCCTTGGCCTATTGTGGCACACAATTCTGTATAGCTTGTACAACCCATATTCTTTCTCGCTTTTAATCCCACATCTCCTCCAGCTGTCCATGCTATATCTCCTCGTCTCATTAATATGTTTTACTTTCCCCCCTGCTCACCATATGATGGAAGCCTCCACGCTCAGGCTTTTGTTAGGGCCAAACTAATCTTCGGTGTTGACAGGTATGGGATCCAGGCCACATTGCATCTTTCTTGGGGACAGCATACACAACTCCATCTCATGCCCTATGCCTTTTATTGTCACTGTTCATCTTCTTGAAGCCCATCGAATGTATTCCCCTTTCTTTTCAAAGCAGCTTAAAATAGAAGCTCTTATTTCACTACAAGATGCAGACCAGGTGGATTTTTGTCCCAAACTCATTTGTCTTAGGCAGGAATGAGAGGCTTCTAGAGCAGGAATATATTAGAACATAAGGCTTTCTCCCACTAGTTGAGGGCTGAGAAGCTCCACTGCAATATCAGAGATATAATAATGCCCGAATCCATCCCACTACACAGTGTTTCTCAAAGTTACTAATGCCGTGACCACTTAATACAGTTCCTCATGTTGTGGTGACCCCCAACCATAAAATTATTTTTGTTGCTACCTCTTAATTTTGCTACTGTTATGAATTGTAATGCACCTGATATACTGGATAGGCATGGTTTCGAACCCAAAAATGGCGAGTCTAAAATCAAATGGGGGGAGGGGGGGGATTTTTTTGATTAGTAAAAGAAAGACTTACAAAAAAATTTCCAAAAATTGCTAAAATGTAACTTAATTACTAACGAAATTCGTTAGTAGTTCGTATGCCAGAGCATGCGCATTCCAGATGGTTTTGGCCTACAACTCCCAGAAATCCTAACAGCTGGTAAATTGCCTCGGATTTCTGGGAGTTGTAGGCCAAAACTTGAATAAATCACACTGAATTCTAGATGGGACTCTCCAAATAGGAAGGAGGGAGGGAGGGGGGTATTCTATTCTTGGAAGCACCAAAAAAAATGAGGAGGAGCCCCCCCCCCTCGCTCCTCGCTGCCTCTTTCTCACCTCGATCCTGAGGGAGCGAGGTCCCAAGTTTGCCCAGGCTGAGAGGAAAAGGAAGAGGCCTGAGGCTGCTGAGGAATGGTGGGAGTTGAAGTCCAAAACACCTACCTGGAGGGCTGAAGTTGGCCCCTGCGATGGGGCAAGGCAGAGCAACGGGGAAGAGAAGGAAGGGGGGGAGAAGCATCTGAGAGAGCGCAGGGAGAGAGAGGAGGAGAAGCGCGCGCGTGTGTGTGTGAGAAGTTGGCCCCTGCGATGGGGCAAGGCAGAGCAACGGGAAGAGAAGGGGGGGAGAAGCATCTGAGAGAGCGCAGGGAGAGAGGAGGAGAAGTGTGTGTGTGTGAGAGAGAAGTTGGCCCCTGCGATGGGGCAAGGCAGAGCAACGGGGAAGAGAAGGGGGGAGAAGCCAGCAGGAAAGAGGAGGACTACACTTTCCAGAATGCATTGCCTAGCAGCAGCGTCACTTCCAGTTCCCCATAGAAATGCGGGAAAAAAAGAAGCTGAATGAAGGCGGAAGGAAATGAGGGGAGAAGACAGGGAGAAGTGAGTACGTAGTACAATAATTAAGAATTTATTACGATCATAACGCAAATTGTTGGCCTCAAGGACCGTAAAAGAAAGTCTACTTCCTGGTTAGCTGCCGAGATGCATATAAACTAGAAAGTCCCATTACATACGAATCACTTACGATTTCTTTTGATTTGCATAACTTTTTTCTCATGCCTAATACTGGATATATTTTCATTCACTGGAACAAATTTGACAGAAATACTCAATATGCCCACATTTAAATACTGGTGGGGTTAGGGAGGTTGATTTTGTCATTTGGGAGTTGTAATTGCTGGGATTTATAGTTCACATACAATCAAAGAGCATTCTGAACTCCACCAATGATGGAATTGAACCAATCTTGGCACACAGAACCCCCATAACCAACAGAAAATACTATAAGAATTTGGTGGGCATTGACCTTGAGCTTTTGAGTTGTCTCTCTCTCGGCATTACTTCGCGAACGAAGATTCTTAGGAAGGACTCATCCCACGCTTTTTATAAGTGCGTTGATGACTAAAAAGGCCAATCTGAGATAGGCAAGTTTGGTTGCAGAAAGCACAGTAGAATGTCTCCTTGGGTGATGTTGTTTCTAAGTTGCGGTTCTTTCTGCGTTGTCATTTCTCTTCGAGACCCATTCGGCATGTCTTCTTGAAAGAGGCCGCAGCATTGTGGATAGTACGTCTCCATGCCTCCCGATGTGAGGCCAGGGTGGACCATTTTTGGTGATCAATCTGGCCGAGCCTGAGATGTTGTTTCAGGGAGTCCTTATATCTCTTGGGGGCTCTCTTGCGCTGACCCGTGGCGAGTTCACCATAGAGTAGTATCTTTGGGAGGCAGTGGTCCTACATCCTAGAGATGTGCCCTGCCCAGTGCAGCTGTGTTCTCAATAGCATGGCCTCAATGCTGGTGATCCCTGCTTGCTCAAGGACAGCAACATTCGTCACATAGTCGGTCCAGGGTATATTTAGGATTGTGCGAAGACAGCGCTGATGAAAGCGTTCGAGGAGTCATAGGTGTTGGCGATAGGTGACCCATGTTTCAGTCCCATAGAGGAGAATAAACAGTACGATAGCTCTGTACACACTGATTTTGGTGGTTTGCCTCAGGTGCTTGTTGCTCCAGACTCTTTTGTGAAGCCTTTCAAATGCCCTATATGCCTTTGCTAATCTGATCGATCTCTTTGTCAATCTTGGCATCTGAAGAGATGATGCTTCCCAGTTAGGTGAACTGCTGAACGGACTTAAGCACCGATTTGCCTATGCTGACATGGGGATGATGTTGTTCTTCCTGTGGTGCGGGCTGGTAGAGGACTTCCATTTTCTTCAGGCTGACTTCCAGCCCAAACAGCTCTGCAGCTGTTGCAAAGCAGGATGTTAGGCATTGCAGGGCTGCTTCTGAATGGGCGACAAGGGCAGCATCATCAGCAAAAAGCAGCTCACGGGCTAGATAGTTTAGAGTCTTAGTGCGAGCCCTCAGACGGCTTAAGTTGAACAAGCTACCATCAGTACGATAGCGTATATATATGCCGTCTTCTTCGAGGTCTGCCGTAGCTCTTTGGAGCATCATGCTGAAAATGCTCCAAAGTTGGAGTTGGAGTTCACCTATATCCAGAGAGCAATGTGGACTCAAACAATGATGGATCTGGACCAAACTTGGAAGGAATACTCAATATGCCCAAATGTAGACACTGGTGTAGTTTTGGGAGAATAGACCTTGGCATTTGGGAGTTGTAGTTGCTGGGATTTATAGTTCACTTACAATCAAAGAGCATTCTGAACTCTACTAACAATTGAATTGAACCAATCTTGGCACACAGAAATCCCATGACTAACAGAAAATACTGGAAGGTTTCATGGGCATCAACCTTTAGTTTTGGAGGGTTAGTTCCCCTACATCCAGAGAGCAAAAGGAGGGCTTTTGGTGGGAGGATTTGCTGTCTGTTTCCAGAAAGGAAGAGAAGGTCAGGCAGAGAGCTCTACAGCCTTCTCTGAGAAATGGGTTCCTAAGAACATCAGAAATACAGTATGTGTTTTCTGATGATCTTTTCTGGCCCCTCTGAAAAAAACCATTGCAATCCCCCCCCCCCCAGGACCTGACTCTCTCTCTCTCTCTCTCTCTCTCTCTCTCTCTCTCTCTCTCTCTCTCTCTGTATATATATATATATATATATATATACACATATATACTGTGTGTATATATATATGTGTATATGTATATGTATATGTATATAATATATATATATATATATATAATATATATATATTATCTATTATAACAGATAATAATAAGATGCTCCTAATACAGTGTTTCTCAACCTATGGGGGTCGCGAGGGGTGTCAGAGGGGTCGCCAAAGACTATCAGAAAACACATTATTTTATGTTGGTCATGGGGGTTCTGTATGGGAAGTTTGGCCCAATTCTATAGTCGGTGGGGTTCAAAATGCTCCATGATTGTAGGTGAACTATAAATCTCGGCAACTACAACTCTGAAATGCCAAGGTCTATTTTCCCCAAACTCCACCAGTGTTCACCTTTGGGCATCTTGACTATTCGTGCCAAGTTTGGTCCAGATCCACCATTGTTTGAGTCCACAGTGCTCTCTGAATATAGGTGAACTGCAACTCCCAAACTCAAGGTCAATCTCCACCAAACCCTTCCGGTATTTTCTGTTGGTCATGGGAGTTCTGTGTGCCAAGTTTGGTTCAACTCCATCGTTGGTGGATTTCAGAATGCTCTTTGATTGTAGGTGAACTATACATCCCAGCAACTACACCTCCCAAATGACAAAATCACACACACACACCCCTTCAATGCTGCCAGTATTCAAACTTGGGTGTATCGGGTATTTGTGCCAAATGCGGTCCGGTGAATGAAAATACATCCGATATTTTACATGATGATTCATAACTGTAGCAAAATTGCAAAATTATGAAGTAGCAACGAAACTGCAACAAAAAGGATTTTATGGTTGGGGGTCACCACAACATGAGGAACTGTATTAAGGGGTCATGGCATTGGGAAGGTTGAGAAACACTGTCCTAATACATAGGACTTAGGTGGGTCTACAGCTGAATCCAGGTGGAACTGTTATAAGCCACACTCTTTGGCAGAGAAGGCTACTAAAAACATTACTTGTCTTCTCACTCCAAACTCAACTTATGTGCCATCTAACTACAGAAAACCATGCTTTATGTGCAAACAACTGTGTGAGAATTTTCGTGCAAAATGAGTCCCTGATTGCAGCCTTTTCTGAGCAGGAAGCAACTGATTTCTGTACACAAAATAATAATAATGTGTGAATTTTCCTGATGGTGCTCTTCAGTCCAGCACTTATCTTCAGGGGTTCTCAACTCTTCTCTTCAGGGTGTCTCAATAGTACAAACAAACAAATAAAAGGTAAAGGTTTCCCCTAACATTAAGTCTAGTAGTCTTGTCCAACTCTGGGGGATGGTGCTCATTTCTACTTCTAAGCTGAAGTAGAAATGAGCACCATGGTGTTGTCCATAGACACCTCCAATGTCATGTGGCAAGCATGACTGAATGAGTACCATTACCTCCCAGCAGAAGCAGTACCTATTGATCTACTTATACTTGCATGTTTTCGAACTTATAGGTTGTCAGAAGCAGGACCTAACAGCGGGAACTCACCCTGCTCCCTGGATTCAAAACGCGAACCTTTTAGTCAGCAACTTCAGCAGCTCAGTGGTTTAATCTACTGCTCCACCAGGGAGCCCACAAACAAACAAATATTTATGAATATTTCTAAATATTATTTTATCTCCCTAGTGTTTGTGGGGCAGGATTGTATAGCACCATTGTAATTGCATATGCCTTTGTATCCCTGATTCTAAGTGGTTTTTTAGATTGCAATCAATTATTTCAAGAAACACTAAACTAATAATTTAGGATTTGGGCCTTACCTTTTTAGATAATTGTGTGACATTTTGGAGTTTCATTTTTCTTTTTAATTATTTTCTCTCTCTTAATCTTTCATCTTTTGTTATTGGTTGGCATTGATTTGACAGTTTGTGGATCTGCGTAAGTTTGCTTTGTTAGATTTGTTCTCCTCCCTCCATCGTATTAGTTTAGGCATCTCTTCTTCTCTTTATTGTTGACAAATGTCATTTGTGTTATTTACTTTCCTGGCCTTCTGTTTAATAAAGGGTTTGGGATGTTGATTCTTTCATTCCTCTTCTCTTTCATTCTTTTTTAGCCTCTATGTGTTTAATTTATTTTCAAAATTCCCGAATCCCACTCCCTTCACAATTAGCCCAATTAGTTTGCTAGGCTAGTGTGTTAGCCTCGCAGGTATTGTTATCAACATGCTTAAATTCATGCTTGCCTCAAAAATTGAAAAATCCAATCAAATTGACAGCTTAAGAATGAATTGTCAACATTCTACTTAATATATGCACAACCAAGTACTGGCAAGTCTATATTGGCCACTAAAGCTGAAGCACCCAGCCAACATTTCCTATAATGTCACATTTGTTCTGGGAGATGCTACAGTGACACAGGGCAAGATGAGGGTTCAGTCCTATGGTTCCCAACTTTTTTTTTTAACCAGGGTCCACTTAGACCAGGAACGACTCTCCACAACATTAGTACTAAAATTGTCAGTTGATAACCGAGATCCTATTGCTTCATGCCATATAGTATAGATCAGTGTTTCCCAACCTTTTTTGAGCCGCGGCACACTTTTAACATTAAAAAAATCCAGGGGCACACCACCAACCAAAATGACACAAAATGAAACTCTAACACAGTAAAGAACGGCTGGGGGAGCAGCTGCTGGGAGTGCCGAAGCCGGGGGAGGGGGCAGAGCCAGGCTGTGCCATGCCCCACCCCTCCCCCCAGCTTCAGCTCTCTCCAGCTTCTCCAGACTTGAGGGGGCAGTGCCAAGCCAGAGGTGGCAGAACCAGCACAATGCTGGCTTGGCACTGTCCCCTCAAGGCTGGAGAAGTTGTGGGAGAGCTGAACCCAGGGAAGGGGGTCGGAGCAAGGCTGCACCATGCCCCACCCCCTCCCCCTGGCTTCAGCTCTCCAACAGCTACTCCAGCCTTGAGGGGGCCGTGCGAGCGAGGGGCAGGAGTCATGGCCCCCGTCCGTGCTCTCCGCCATCACTCCCACCCCTTGTTTGCTGAAGCCGTGCGGATGAGAAGGAGCATGAGCGGTGGATGGGCTTCAGTGGGCGGGACTCCTCCTCCACGCGGCTTCAGCGAGCGAGGGGCGGGAGTCATGGCGGGAGTCATGGCGGATTGGAGGCTGGCTGGGGAAATGGCTGGAGGTGGTGGCGCCCCGGCCCATTCTTCTTTTTCTTTGCCACCGCCCGGCACTTCCTCCTCCTCCCCCAAGCAGCAAGAGTTTGGCAGGCGGAGGCGGGAAGGAAGGGGGCAGAGAGCTTTTCTCGGGGCACAGCACGAGGTTCGTCATGGCACACTACTGTGCCGCGTCACAGCGGTTGGGAAACACTGGTACAGATCCATTTCATACATGGCTCAATGGTGAACCAACATCTGGATGAATCCAGTTAATGAAGAGTATCTAATTTGGATTAATAATTAAATTTAGTTCCATACTCTTGGGGGAAAGAGAAATTTGCAATGGGATAGCACAAAATGTCCTAGAGCAGTATAGGCACAGGGTTAATCTATTCTCTATTATTTGTTGTTGTTGTGTGCCAAGAAGTCATTTATGACTCATGCAATGTCTAAAAGGGGACCTAACATAGGGTTTTCTTGGCAATTTTGATTCAGAAAAAAATTGCTATTGTTTTCCCCTGATGCTGAGAGACAGTCTGACATATCTAAGGTCACCCAGTGGCTTTCCTTAACTTGAGCAGAGATTCAAAGCTTGGTCAACAGAGTCACAGCCCAATGCTCAAACCTCTTTCTTTTATCATGTATTTAAATAATAGTTTTTCTGGGATTCTTATGGACTCTTCAATTGGTGAGAAGCTACAGCTCTAAAGCAGAGAACGTCATGATGGTGAGAACTCTTTAATCGTGTGGGATATTTTTATACTGTTTAATAGTGTGGGACAGTGTTTCCCAACCAGTGTGCCGTGGCACACTAGTGTGCCGTGAGCGATCATCAGTTGTGTCGTGGGAAATTGGCACTCTTCCCCCTACTAGCAGCTCTTTCCCTCTTTCCCTCCCCAAAGATCCTCCCCGAGGCAAAGGAAGGGTTCTGCCGAATGCCAGGGCCAGGCCTGCCTTGAGGAAGCCTCTAGGAGCCTCGACTCATCATGGTTCCAGCTCCCGCTCAGGGCTGCTTCAGCCTCCCAATGCTCCCAGGTTCGCTCACTGCCCAATTCACTGACGTGGAGCTTCCGGCTTTGGCTGTTCTCGCAAGAAATCAAAGCCAACGTGAAAACGCCAACTCAATCACTTCCATCCAGTGCTCTGCTTTTGCGGAGGGAGGAGGGAGGCAGCGAAAGACGCCACACAGATCTATGAAATGTATAAAGTTTCATAGATCTGTGTCCTCTTTCGCTGCCTCCCTCCGTAAAAGCAGAGCACTGGACGGAAGTGATTGAGTTGGCATCTTCGCGTTGGCTTGGATTTCTCGTGAGAACAGCGAAAGCCGGATTCAAACATCGGTGAATTGGGCAGTGAGCCAACCTGGGACCATCAGGAGGCTGAAGCATTCACAAGTTTCCAAGAAACAAATTGAGCCTCTCCACTGGGAAATGTGTTTTTAAAAAACTATTTTACTGGATTTTTCAAGAGTTGCCTCCCCCAAAGGAACTGTTTATAACAGCTTCATGACATCCATAGTTAACTGAAAGCAAGTTTCACTCAGGGTGAAATTTCACAAGGGTCTGGAGAAAGAGCCCTATGAGGATCGGCTTGAAGAGCTGGACATGTTTAGCCTGAAGAAGAGAAGGCTGAGAGAAGACATGATAGCCATGTATAAGTATGTAAGAGGAAGTCATATATATGTTGTGTTCATCGAAACAGGCCCAGGTTTCACACTGAGTGTATAAATACATTTAAAAACATATTAACCATATGTATTACTGTGTTAGAGTGTCATTTTGTGTCATTTTGGTTGGTGGTGTGCCCCAGGATTTTGTAAATGTAAAAAATGTGCCACGGCTCAAAAACGTTTGAAAAACACTGGTGTGGAATATTGGAATATTGTGTCCAATTCTGGGCACTGCAATTTAAGGGAGATGTTGACAAGCCGGAATGTGCCCAGGGGAGGGTGACTAAAATGATCAAGGGTCTGGAGAACAAGCCCTGTGAGGAGCAGCTTAAAGAGCTGGGCGTGTTTAGCCTGAAAAAAAAATAGCTGAGAGGAGACATGATGAGGTCCATGTATATGTGAGGGAAAGTTATAGAGAGGAGGGAGCAGACTTGTTTTCTGCTGTCCTGGAGACTAGGACTCGGAAAATGGCTTCACATTACAGGAAAGGAGATTCCACCTGAACATTAGGAATAACTTCCTGACTATGAGAGCTATTTAGCAGTGGAACTCTCTGCTACAGAGAGTGATGGAGGCTCCTTCTTTGGAGGCTTTAAAGCAGAGGCTGGATAGCCATCTGTCAGGGGTGCCTTGAATACAATTTTCTTGCTTCTTGGCAGAATGGGGTTGGACTGGATGGCCCATGAGGTCTCTTCCAACTCTATGATTCTATGATAGCCTCTATAGCCCACCAACCACTGCTGTAGAATTTCCTTCTAGCTAAAAACATCCTACAAACTGCTCCTGGGTGGTCACATATTCTATTGCATTCGTAAATCTCTAGTAATCTTTTGAGGGATTGTTGCTCTGAGACGCTTTCCTTGGGACGGGCAAAGGGTTATGTTCAGCGTCTTTTTGATATCAGTTTCCCAACATGCCTGGATTTCTTTACACACAGGAGAGGAAGAGCATGCCATCCAAAGTTGGCAAGCAAGCAGAACTGTCAGCTTCATTGCCCCTCAGGCTACGAGTGCTTCGCATTAAAAGTCTGGCTTTGAAATCCCTGTGTTTTTAGCATTAATACTGAATTAGGGTTTCCACCTCTCTTTTATTTCTTCTTGAACAGCTTCTCAGCTTTAGTGTGGATATGACACCTGTCAAGCAGGTGCAAAAAGGGCTCCTCCTTTCTTGAAATAGCCATTCCTGCTCAATTTGCACAGTCCAGATGGAGGAGAATGCCATTTGGGGAAGATCTACCAATAAATAGGTAGAATAAAACCTGAAATGTCTCCCTATTGAGAATGAAAGATTTAGAGCAGGGGAAGGAGTTGAGTGCACAAAAAGAAACGCCATTTGGGTGGATTCTGTCATCTCCTCTGTGGTTTGCCAGTATTTTCCGAAACGTCAGTCAGCTGGTAACTTAACATGCATCTACACTGTAGAATGAAGGCAATTTGACACCACTATAACTGCCATGGCTGAAGGCTATGGGATCCCTGGAATTGTGGTTTGGTGAGGCACCAACACGCTTGGGCAGAGGAGGTGAAAGGATTTGTGAAAGCTACAACTTGTATGATTCCATAGCATTGACTCACGGCCAGGCATGTAGCCAGGGGGCTAAGGGGCTTCAGCCCCCCCAAATTTTCAGGAAAGGTCCATTTGGAAAGGGACAATCATTCCCCAATTCCTGCCTGTATGCACAGGTTTGATCCAGATCCATCATGGGCTCGGTTCAATGCCCTGTGTTGTTGTTGTTGTTATTATTATTATTAAAAACAGTTATTCTACATTAAAATGAAGTTAGTTATGCTACTAATATCTTGCCTCCAAGGGCAGAATATGTAATTCAGAGCCTGTATATTTAAGAGTAGGGGAGGAGTCAGGAGCCCTAGCTTTAGAATTCTGGGTTTTGGAGTGGGGCTTTCTGGGTAGTTTAGAATTAGCAGAGAGTTTGCTTGAAAGGAAGACAGAACAGCTAAAATGAAAAGAAGCCAAAAGAGCATAGATGTATTCTTCAAAAAGCCCAGAGAGGAAAACATTTCATCTAAAGTTAAAGGTAACTTATGTTTTATTCAGAATAACACTAAATTAACTATGTATAATACACTGCTTGCTCAATCCCTTTTCTTTTAAAACTTGTAGGTATCCTGATTTCGATGCATCTTTTTACATATTATAATAGCATTTATATATATTAGGCTAGTAGGCCTTAAATTATCTCTCCCTATTGAAGTTCATTGTTTTGCCACAAGAGCAGCACTGAGCACACACAGTAATTTCACTAGCTTCTTTTGTACATTTAAGTTGTAAATGATTGTAGAACAATCTTGGATATAGAAAACATACAATTTGTTGTCAAAGGCTTTCATGGCCGGAATCACTGGGTTACTGCTGTGAGACTATACAGAAAAGCTATTGAAATCTACAAGCATGTGGTCAATTTCAATGCAAAGCAGGAAACCATGAAAATGAACAAAATCTGACTACAAGTATTTAAAAAAACTCTAAAATCTGGACAGTGAATGAAGAACAACAATCAGAAATTGCAGACATTTTTTAATTTATTTATTTATTTATTTATTTATTGGATTTGTAGCCGCCTCTCCCAACGTGGCTCAGGGCGGCTAACAACAATGATCAAACGAACAATATAAAAGTACATCAAATACACATAAAGCAGTATAAAAGCAATATAAGGGCTATTTCAGATTGGTCACACATATTTAGGGGCCGGAAGCTTGTTGGAATAGGACAGTCTTGCAGGCTCTCCGGAAAGCTCTCTCTCTCAATCAAGGCCTGCTAACACTTCCTAACAAAAGGAGTCCCCCAGGCATTAAGCTGTCAGGTCTTGAGTTGCAAGGACATTCAATGCTAATCAAGGTGGATAATTGCAACATTCCCACTTGCCTCCAACTGACAAGAGTTCTTTCTCCCTCCCTGGACATTGTTATACAAGTATACAATAAACCTCACTTGCGTAGTTTCCAACAGACCTCAAACCTCTGAGGATGCCTGCCACAGATGTGGGTGAAACATCAGGAGAGAATGCTTCTGAAACATGGCCATACAGCCTGTAAAACTCACAGCAACTCAGTAAACAATACAATGTTTGCAGTAACAGATTTATTCCATTTATAGTACTAAAAGTAGTATTATTTTTTCAGATGAGGATAATACCGTTCCTTCTTCAAGCAGTACCACATCAGCCTCCCATTGCTCAAGCCAACAAAGTGGTTGTACTTCTGAAGCTGACAAAATATCAGAACTTTCAAAGATGTGTTTTTATAACTGGCATGCAGAGTCTTTTGACATAGGAGACATTCAACAAGAGAAGATAGATGAAAACACAAAGAAAAACATTCTTCAGTCAGTTCTCCTCCCAAAACAGCCTTACACTTTTCCTTCTACCCAAAGTAAAAATCAAACAAGAAGATTTCAAGAAAAATGGATTACAGACCCCACCTCAGGATTTGCTTTCTTGGCCTATTCTAAAAAAGAAGATGCAGTTTATTACAAACCATGTTTTTTGTTTCATCCCCATGGTATAGGGAAAGGAACTCATGAGGCTCCTGGAAAGTTGGTTACGTGTGGTTTTAGAGACTGGAAGAAAGCCAAAGAGACATTTATGAAACACTCTGCTACAGAATATCACAAAGCTTGTGTTGTACATGCAGACAATTTCACTAAGATAATGTCAGGAAAACAAAGATATTTGCTCTCAACTAGACACACAACATGCAAGGGAGAAGGAGGAAAACAGAGCTGCTCTACTTCCCATTATAGAAACAATTCTCTTTTGTGCAGAGGAAGAGTTGCCTCTTAGAGGAAATGAAGACAGTGGTCCTCTCTCTTTGGAAAAACCTTCCAAAAAGATGGGAAATGTCGAGCCTTACTACGATTTAGAGCATGCTCTGGAGACGAAAATCTAAGGAGACATGTTATTAACTGTGGCAAGAATGCTACATACATAAGTCCTGAAATACAGAATGAGATAATTTCAATCAGTTGCAGTTTAGTGACAGAAGAGATTGTTGCTAGAGTCAACAAGTCTGATTGCTTCTCCATTCTGGCTGATGAAACTATGGATGTATCAGCAACAGAGCAGCTTTCATTATGTCTTCGCTATGTAGATTTAAAGGAAAACTTACCAGTCATCCGAGAAGATTTTGTAGGATTTATACCTATATACGACCAATCAGCAGAAAATGTCACTAAAGTTATCTTAGAAAAATGAAACATGTTGAAATTGGATATGAGCAAGTGTGTAGGGCAGGGCTATGATGGAGTTGCCACCATGGCTGGCCATCTAAGTGGAGTTCAAACAAGAATTCGAGAAACATACCCCAAAGCAAGATATTTTCATTGTGCAAGTCATCGACTGAACCTTGCATTGAGTGATACATTTTCAAGCTCTTCGGTCAGAAATTGTCTTGGAACAATAAAAGAAATAACAAATTTCTTCAGAAACAGTTCAAGTGCTAACAATATTTTGTAGATTAATATTAGTGTTCATGTGCCAGAAACAAAGAAAAAAAGATTGACATGTTTATGCGAGACTCGTTTCATTGAGAGGCATGACAGTGTATTAACATTCGTTGAACTATTTAAGCCGATTGTAGTTGCATTAGAAGAAATCTCAGAGAAACCATGGAAAATATCTTCTTCAGCTTCAAACTTTTGACTGCAATTGAAAAAGTGATTTCCTTGTTATCCTGTTTGTTTGTGAACAACTCTTCAGCCTTACTTTGCCCCTATCAGTTTTTCCTGAAGAAAAAGTCTTGATATGGCATCTGCCATAAACCATGCTAAGTCACTGTTGAAGTCTTTAGAGATGTTGAGAGCAGATGCAAAAGGTCATTTTTTAAACTCTTTGACTTAGCAAGAACAACATCTGAAAACATATTTCAAAGCAACTTGACTATTCCAAGGCAAAGTTCAAGACAAGTGCATCGGGCAAATCCAGGGACTACTTCTGTAGAAGATTATTTCAGAGTTGCGGTGTTCATACCATATGTTGATTCACTCATACAGAACATTACTGCAAGGTTGATGACAAATGAAGACATTTTAACCAGTTTCCAGGTTCTCCTCCCTGGGTTTTCAGGTCTAGACAAAGTTCACCATATGGAACAACTGTCAGAATACTTTGAAAATGATGCAGCACTTGCTTCCGTCAAGGCCGAGTATATGATGTGGTGTAATATTACACCATCAATTCAGAAAGATACTGAGGTACTTAAAGTGTTGGAACTGTGTGACAAAACCTACTATCGGTCAATACATTTCCTTTTGACTGTATTAGCTACTCTACCAGTAACAACATGCAGTGTGGAAAGATCGTTTTCAACCATGAAGAGAGTGAAAAGTGTATCTAGAAGTTTAATGACAGACCAGAGACTTAGTGGACTAGCAATGATTTCCATCCATCGGGACATCACTATCAAACCAGAAAAAGTAATTGACAAAATGGCTGGGGAGAAGAAAAGAAGACTGTTGCTGTAAAGTAAAAAATAAGTTTAAAAAGTATTCTAAACATTTTGTTAATGAAAGTAAATAAATAACATTTATTATTTAAACTGTTATGTGTATTGATATCATGATATGATCACCATGCTCAATATATCTCACATGCATGGGGGTATTGGGATAAAGATACAAAAAAAATTTAAAAAAAGGTTTGCTACGGTAGATCCTCTCTCACTCACATTCACCCCCCCCCCCCCCCGAAACAAAATCCTGGCTACGGCCCTGCCCACGGCAGTTAAAGTGGTGCCAAACTGCACCCAAGACACTGATCAATGGATCCGAACAACGGAAAAAGAAATTCCACCTAAACATTAGGAAGAATGTCCTGATGGCAAGTGGAAATGTTGCTGCCTGGGAATCCAATGGAGTCTCCTTCTCTGGGGACTTTTGAACAGAGTCTGGATGGCTGTCTGTCAGGAGGACTTGGATGACAGAATCAAATGGACTAGATGGTCCTTAGATTTTCTTTCCATTCTAAGAATCAACTCTGAAGTGCTGGTTCAATTGCAGAGTAGGATTCATACTTTAGATCAGTGTTTTTCAACCTTTTTTGAGCCGCGGCACATTTTTTACATTTACAAAATCTTGGGGCACACCACCAACCAAAATGACACTCTAACACAGTAATACATATAGTTAATATGCTTTAAAATGTATTTATACACTCAGTGTGAAACCTGGGCCTGTTTCGATGAACACAACATAGATATCCCGGCAGGTCTTCCTCAACAGCTGAGAGTTATAGTTTGCCTGCAATCAAAGAGCACTCTGAACTCCACCAATGATGGAATGGAATCAAACTTCCCACACAAAACTCCCATAACCAAGAGAAAATGCTATAAGAGTTTGGTGGGCATTGACCTTGAGTTTTGGAGTTGTAGTTCCCCTTTATCCAGAGAGCACTGTGGACTCAAACAATGTTGGATCAGGACCAAACTTGGCATGAATACTCAATATGCCCAAATGTGAACACAGATGGAGTTTGGGGAAAATAGACCTTGACATTTGGGAGTTACAGTTTCTGGGATTTATAGTTAACACAGAATCAAATAGCATCCTGAACTCTTGCAACAATGGCATTGAACCAAACTGGGCATATTGAACTCTCATTACCAACAGAAAGTACTGAAAGGGTTTGCTTGGGAATTGACCTTGAGTTTGGAGGTTGTAGCTCACCTACACCCAGAGAGCACTGTGGACTCAAACAATGTTATGTTATGTTGTTGTTTGTTTTCTATCCAGAATCACAATGTTGGAAGGAGGCTTACCACTTTAAGGTCCCTAAAACAGGCATGGGAAAACTTTATGACCGAATCCCCTGTCATAAAGTCATAGAGCGAGGCTGGGAAGAAGGGAGCCTGAGTGGAGAAGACAAAGGTGTTCGGCAGGAGGGGGAAGAAAGGGTATTGGAGGTTCCAATTTCCCACGGCACACCTGATGATTGCTCACGGCACACTAGTGTGCCACGGCACACTGGTTGGGAAACACTGCTTTAGATAGCTATTTCAAAGGTCAAAAACCTGGACACTTGATCCAATATCCATTACTGGGGAGAGGGACCTGGTGAAAGCCCCTGAATATTTATTGACTAAGACTAATACTTGTTCCACCAATTCACATTACTCTGTACCTGTCGGGAATAGCATCCCAGCTGAGGATGTAGCGTCTGTTGGTAAGGGATCCGTGCTCTTTGCTGATACAAGCTCTGTATAAAAAAAGATATGAATCAGAATTTGACCTGGAGGCTTTAATCTTCTTGTAGGCCTGTTTACTATGCCTCATTCAGTTATCTGTAACAGAGCTACTTGGAGAGAGTAAAAATGTATTGGTTTCCACTGGTATCCCAAGCTCTGGCCAGAAGAGTTGCTATGATAGCTGTAGTTTCTAGAAATAAATTAAAATATATTTCCCCCCTTTCTCAAGAGTAACGGAAATAAATACTTTTAAAGTTGGGGGTCTTGAGTTTTGGTTTCATTGGACCATGGATCATCATGGTCCTTATCTAAAATGGGTATGTGGACATGCACACATATCATCATTTAATAATATGTTGTGTGACCGTCCACCCCATTTACGGTGGGTCCTACAACCAAAGCCCACAGATCCAGATGTCCCACAGTTCTTGGAGAGAGAGAAAAATGCCTAAACTCTAATTTGTCATCTGATTTTCCTATGGGTTAATTCACTGTTCAATAATTTATTGATTAGATCTACTTTTATTGAACCCAGTGGTCATGATTCCAGCCTGCATCAGAAAGCTGCATGTTCTGCTGCATGTATAAGTAACTCTTCCATCATGCAATATATTTTACCATGAAGTGGCTATGTCCCATAACTTTGAAAATAACTAAAAGTTACAGTTATCCCACAAAAGGGGTGAAGTAATGCCTCTTCCAGAGTTCATCTACACTGAAAAATTAATCCTAGAGGTCTAGATGGCAAAAAAAAAGACAGTAGGGCAGGACATATCACAAGAATACATGACTTACTAGAAAAGACAATAGTGCCCAATAAGGTAAAAGGCAGTAAAAAAAAGAGAGAGGCCATCTTCTAGATCAGCGGTTCCCAACCTGTGGGCCATGGCCCACTGGTAGACCATGAGACCTAAAATAAGGACCGTGGCTCTAGTTCATTAAATATGGTTTTCTGTGGGCGAGCAGATGGCGACTACTGGATGACATATGTTCTGTATCAGAAACTAGAGCTGATGTGGTCTATTCAATGTAAGTTTCTGGATCAGCACCTCAAATAACCAAAGCAAATCTAAAGTTGACTGAAAACCCTTTTGGTACTACCGTTGGAGAGTAGCCCCTGGTCAAAGTGGTCCCTGGTCAAGTGGTCCCTGGTCAAAAAAAGGTTGGGAACCACTGTTTTAGATGGATATATTCAGGATGCATCACTATAAAATTAATGCAGTTTGACCCCATTTTAAGTGCCATAGCTCAATGTTTAGGAATCCTATGAGCTATCATTTTACAATAACGCTAGCCTCCATTGCCAAATATAGGCTGGTACCAGATGAAATACAAATCTTAAGATTCCGTAGCATTGAACAATGACAGTTAAAATGGAGTCAAACTGCATTAATTTTACTGTGTAAATGGAACATAGTTATTTTTGTAATGTAATGTAGTTATTTTTTGTTGGGCTTGTGGCTTCTTTGGCTAACAGGATGGTGGTATCTGCAGTGCATGCAGATCCGAGGGATGGGAATTTTCAAGAGCTGCCTTTCCCTGGGAATTAGTCTGTTCAAAGCAGAGACAGATAACACCTGGGCTGATAGCAGCTAGCAGAGAAGGAATTTTAATTGGCAAACTCCAAGGTTTTAGGTTTCAGCCGGTGGAGGGAAATGCAAATTAGGGGATATCGAAAGTGGTTTGGTTTTGGCTATTTTAGTTCAGCTTGCTTGGAGAAGCCTCGGATCTTAGCAACGTCGGTTTTGGAAGGACCTTTGCATTGGGTTTGCATTTATGTTCATGGACTTAAGATTCTGCCTTGCTTTTGGAAATTCTAGTTTAAGTTTGTAAGACTTTGAAGCTCTTGGACTCATTTGGATTTTTATGACTTTGATGCTTTTGGACTCTATTGGACTTTACCATCTGTGCTGCTTTTGGCTCCTGAAACATTCCTGCTTGGATTATAACTGTGTTTTCCTTTTACCATTTTAATTCTTCAATGCCTTACTGGATATTATCTGCTTTTAATAATTGACTATAGTTCAAGTGCTGGTGTTGTGTGATTACATCTAGAGGGTCCACGTCCCTGGAGTGCGACAGCTTGCCAAGATCTCCACAAAACCCTCTAGATATCCACGAGATGTCTCAGCCAACCTTGGCCCAGTTTCAACAGCTACAAGCGACATGTGTGGCTCAGAATCAGGAACTTTTGCAACTGAGAGCGAGATCTGTGGGGCACCCACCACTGGCTCTACCGGCTAAATTCAGAGGAGACATGGCTACTCTGGAGACCTTTAGGGGTCAGTGTTTGGCTCACCTGGAAGCTTGTGCAACTGAACTCCCCACCGAGAAGCTAAAGATGACATTTATTTATAGTTTGATGGAAGATCCAGTAGCAGCTTGGGCCACGTTGTCAATCTCAGCTGGGGCAGCTCAAGTGCAGACTGCTCAGGCTTTTTTGGATCACCTCAAGGGTACTTGGGGAAGTCCCGTGAATAAGGAGTTAGCCTGTCGGAAGCTACACCGGTTGCTCCAGCAGAATCAGTCCTTGGCACAATATATTTATGCATTCAGAGTGCTGGCTTCTCAAGTGGATTGGAATGACGCAGCTTTGCATGGAGAGTTTTTGGAAGGACTAAATTCAGAGATTCCGGGAGAGGTACTGCGGACTGCCGATCTCCCCGCCACATTGGAGGGACTAATCATGTTATGTTTGCATTTGGATGCTAATCTGCAATCCCGCCGCCAGTGGAGCCATGGTTCAGTAGAGCTCTCTGCCACCAGGAGAAACCCTTTGGGGCCCGAGTTGTAGTTCTCAGGGCGGCCCTCTCTGCCGGTCGAGTGCATAGACGAGGCAGAACCGATGCAATTGGGCCATACGCATCCCAAGCTGAATGCATCGGAGAAGGCCAGGCGCCAGCAGCTGAACCTGTGCTGGTATTGTGGTGGCACAGAACATTTTTCCCGAGAGTGCCCAACTAAGAAACGACCTGCACCCAGGGTAGCGGCCGCGGTGGACTGTCTGGAGGTGAGAGAGGAAACTTCTCAGCCGGCAGGGGAAGGGTTCAACCAAGCTTAGAGAGGCTCGCCGGCTCGGTCACCACTAACCCCCAGAGCCGCAGACCAGTGTTTTGTTTTTATTAATGGTCACTTTGTGGTCGGCCAAGAAAGGGCCAGTGATGGTGCATGCCATGGTGGATTTGGGTGCAACAAACAACTTTATTGATCAAGAGTATGCAGATTCCTTGGGGCTGGATTAACAACTGTTTCAGTTTCTGAAATCCTTTTTCTGCATCTTCAGTCCATCAAAACGGAGTCTTGCCCCTTAGACACTGGGTTACTGGGTCTGCCCACTTGGCAAAGTCAGGGATGAACTTCCGATAGTAATTGGCAAAACCCATGAATCTTTGAATGTCCATTTTGCTGGTGGGGGCCTTCCACTGAACTACTGCTTCCACTTTGGAGGTATCCATGGTAATGCCCTGAGGCGAGATACGGTAGCCCCAAAAGTCCACTTCTGACAAGTCAAAGGCACATTTATCCAGCTTGCCGTATAGTCCATGATCCCGCAGTCGTTGTAAGACCGCCCGCACATGCCGATTGTGCGTTGATTGATCAAGTGAAAAGATCAACAAGTCATCCAGGTAAATCAACAAAAAATGGTCCAAAAAGTCACGGAAGATATTGTTCATGAAGTGCTGAAACATGGCGGGGGCGTTGCACAAACAGAAACTCATCACAAGGTACTCAAACAACCCGTACTTGGTCTGGAATACAGTTTTCCACTCGTCCCCTTCCCGGATCTGGACCAGATTGTAGGCTTCCCGCAGATCCAACTTGGTGTAGACTCGGTCTAGCAGTTCAGGGATGAGCGGCAGGGGGTAACGGTTACGAACGGTGATGTTGTTCAGCTCCCGATAGTCGTTGCAAAGTCTTAATTCACCTGACTTCTTCTTCACGAATAGAACTGGAGCATCTGCTGGTGACTGGGAGGGCCGGATGAATCCCTTACGTAGGTTTGTATCCAAAAACTCTCAGAGAGCAGCCTGCTCTGGTTCCGAGAGAGAGTACGGACGGCCGTGTGGGATGGGCTCACCAGGCACCAAGTCAATAGCACAGTCGTAAGGCCGATGAGGCGGGAGCTTCTCTGCTTCTTTTTCACTGAAAACGTCCCAGAAATCCGAGTATTTCCTAGGCAGTGTAACGAGTGCCTCCACTTCCTGAGCTTGACAGACTTAGGCCACCAAACAGTTCTTGTGGCAATACTCAGGAGCAAACTGTAACTCCCATCGTCCCCATGAGATCTGGGGCTCATGCAAGGTCAGCCACGACACACCTAACACAATAGGGAAATGTGGTACTTTGGTTACCAAAAAGGAGATGTCTTCTTGGTGCTCTCGAACCCACATCTTTGTAGGAACCGTCCACTGGCTCACTGGGCCCGACTTCAGGGACCGGCCATCAATGGTTTGCACCACCCTAGGGTCCTTTAAATCCTGGTATTGTAATCCAAGGGAATCAGCATACTCCCGATCAATGAAGTTGTTGGTCGCACCGGAGTCCACCATGGCGTGAACCATCTCCGGCCCTTTCTCCACCGACCATAGTGTGACCAACAATAAGAACAAGATTCCAGTCTGAGGCTCCAAGGGGGGGGGTAGCGACCGAGCCAGAGAGCCTCTCTAGGCCCAGTCGAGATCTTCCCCCGCCTGCTGCGGGTTACCTCTGTCTGCTCCTGGTTGCTCCACGGCCGCTGCCGCTAGCCTGGGGAGAGTCTGCTTCTTGGCCGGGCATTCGCGGGAGAAATGACCCGCGACTGGAGTACCTCACCTTGAAGCTTGAATTGTAGTCCTTCCAGTAATTGACCCTGCAATGCTGCATCATTCCATTCCACTTGGGATGCCAGCACCCGGAAAGCAGAAATATATTGAGCCAAAGTAGTGTTTTTTTGAGCCAGCCGCCACAGTTTCCTGTCGGCCAACTCCTGATTGACAGGCGGACCCCAAGTGGTCTTGATATAATCCAAAAAGGCTTGCACTGAGTTCACCTCCACCGCTGCCGCGTCTATCAACGTAGTAGCCCTAAATGCTACCGGGCCTTCCAAGAGACTATAGATGAAAGCAACTTTGGCCTTCTCCATGGGAAACTCAGAGTCCCTGATTTTAAAGTAAGAGTTACATTGTCCTTTAAAAATGTGCACTGCTGAGGGGTCTCCACCAAATTGTGTAGGTAACGCCAAAGTTGGGTTTTTGCCAGCTCTGGTTCGTAGATCCACCAGTTCCTGCTACTGCGCAGTAAATGCGGCTTGGAGCGTCTGGTAATCCGCCACCGTGGAGTTAGACATGCTGGCAATCCAATAAAGTTCAGCCTGATGATGATGACTAGGGGGTAATGAGACTTCAAGCTTGCTGTTGCAACTCAGACCAAGGAAAAACCCCACCCCCCTCGATCATACACACAGCAGGCAGTCTATGAAGAATAGTCTTTTATTGAAGCAAATATAAAGTCCAACAAAAGGGTTAAAAGCAGATCAAAAGTAGAAGATATTTCTCAGTTAAAAGTACAGTTCAAATAGTTTCTAGTATCAAAAACAAGGCATAGAGCTGGATATAAAATCCCATGGAAGAACAAGTCATCAATCAGGAATAAACAGGCCCAGTCCTAGGCCAGGCAAAAGCTTGGAGACAAGATAACGTGAAACACATCCAAACGAAGCTTGAAGTCTGAAAGCTAATTTTCTAGCTAGCTCTAATAAAGGGAAAAATACTTTCGATTTGCCAGCCGCCCACTCCGCCTCAAACTGGCATCATGCCTAGAAGTGCGAATGTTATCCCAACGGTCAAAAGGAGTCTCAGAAGGAGCCTCATTAAAATCTTCTGGTGTCCCAATCTCGGCCTGGCCATTATCTCCTTCTACACAGGAATGTTCATCTACAACCATGGGAACGGAGCCGTTCTCAGGACAACTAGTCTCGTCTGACATTTCACTTTGCACATCACTTTGCAGTTCAGAATTCACATCAACATCACTAGCATCCTCCTCAGCCCTAGCCATCCCATCATCCCCAACATGTACATTTATTATTTATTTATTTATTTATTCAATCTTGTATTCCGCTGCTCCCTGCAGGCTCGGGGCGGATCACAAACAAACAATAAAACATACAACATATAATAAAAACACATAACATAGCAATAAAACATAAAGACATTGTCTCAATAGTAAAATTTCACCGAACCTGTGGATTCCTTGATCCCAAGATATAAAAACACGCCAGGCCCGAACATGAATACCAGGCTGAAATACCACAATTATAGAGACTTAAAAGACCCCAGGGTGGTACAGACCATCGACGGGCGGCCTCTAAAGTCGGGACCGGTGAGTCAGTGGACTGTCCCCACTAGGATATGGGTGCGGGAACATTTAGAGAACATTTCCTTTTTTAGTGACCAAGGTGCCCCATTTTCCTATCGTATTGGGAGTAGCATGGCTGACGCTGCATGACCCCCACATTTCTTGGGGTCGCCGGGAACTACAATTTACGTCCGAGTTTTGCCACAAGAACTGTTTGGTGGCTCAAGTTTGTCAGGCTCAGGAGGTGGAGCCTTTTGATCTCCAGGATTTTTCTGCAGCACAGTAGCCTGCTGTGCTAAGTCCAGCCCCTACATTAGTTATGTCTTTCTTAGCTGAAGAAGAAGTAGAGAACTGTTCCATCTAGGTCTCCAATAGGACTTTATAGTCAATGTTTGGCAAATCACACTTGAGAACCTAGAGACAACATATTAATCAATTCCACAAAAGTTAAACTTGCAAATGTGGAGGGTTGACCATACTGTCAAGTTTTGGACAGATCTTGCCCAATATTCATTAAAGCAAGAAATGTTATATTGGTGGACATAAAAGTGCCTTTCAATTAGCTAAAAAAATTAAATTTAAGCAGATGTGCACATAACCAAAACTTCAAATTGGAAGTAAATGTAAAAACAGAAGCCATAATGACAAAACCATGCATACAGCAAAATTGCTAATAAACTAGCTCTTCAAAAAGCAGAGTGTTTATTACTTCCAGGTTCTGGTTCAGAAGACACTGAGTGGAAAATAAGACAGCACAGCTTCATGACCAGAAGGTATTCACAGTAAGAAAAAAAATATTTTGGACTGTGGCAGAACTATGCAGACTCCTAAAAAGGAGAAGAGTGGGTCCTTAATTTGCCATTCTGTCCTTTAAAATGATTAATTATCCAAGTCAGCCTTTAATTGCTTTACAAATTGAATGCACCCATGATTGGAACTATTACTGTTGCTAGCATTGTGTGCTTTCCAGTTGTTTTAGACTTATGGTAATGTGATAGAAAACTTTTCTTGCCAAAATTCATTCAATGAGAGTTCACCATGGCCTTTTTCTGAGGCTGAGAGAGTATGACCTACCCATATTCACCTTATGAGGTCCCGGACTTGGCATAGATTTGACTCTTGGTCTCCATATCCTAGCCCAAGGTTCAAACAATACACAACTCTAGCTCTAGTAACAGTAGTGATACAGTCGAGTCTCACTTATCTAACATAAACAGGCCAGCAGAACGTTGGATAAGTGAAAACGTTGGATAATAAGGAAGGATAAAAGAAAAGCCAATTAAACATCAAATTATGTTATGATTTTACAAATTAAGCACCAAAACATCATTTTTTTACAACAATTCAACAGAAAAGCACTTTAATACATGGTAGCATTACTGTATTTACGGATTTAGCACCAAAACATCACAATGTATTGAAACAGCTGTGGATCCGGGCAGGAGGAAGACTGCATTGGATAATACAGAATGTTGGATGAGCAAAGGTTGGATAAGCAAGACCCTACTGTAGTTGGTATCATAAAATAGCCAAGAGAGATCATTTTAACTTCTCATACATCAGGATTTCTTTCTTTCTTTTCTTTTCTTTCCTTTTAATGTGGAGTTGTGAGGCATGTTGTACTGTATTGAGTGAACTGCATTGGCCCATGTACAGATCCCACAAAAATGCAATTAGTTTTGGGAGGAAGACTAGATTTAGCACTGTGTTTAATATCCATGTTAGTGATAGGGTTAAAAGGAAACCTTTTGTATTCCCTGAATCCACGACTGTTTCCAACATCCCATCCCATCCCAAATGAATCAATTTGCTGAAACCCGAAATATGTTATTTCTGTTCCCCAGCATCATGCTTCAGCGCAGAACATTGGTTCTGATAAAAGGCACTCCAGCGGCAAAACTAAAAAAAGCAATAGATTGGTTGGGACATTTTTTTCCCTATCCATTTTTCCCCTGTAAGAAAAACTGTCGGTGACAAATGACAGAAATCTAGGGATAGTGTTTACTGCTCTTCGAGTGGCAATGTCGTAGAACAAGCTCACACTCTGGAGGTCTGTAATGACTTATCCTCATGCAGGAGAGTTGAATTGGATATGGAATATAACTTTACAAGGTGAAGTAGGAAGAAGATGAGGAAAAGGTGGCAAACAAAGTCTGAAATCCTGCATCATTGTTGCCTAGCATAAATCTCAATTGGTCCATCAATAGGATTTTGGCCATGATAGATTACCAAGGCAGGTCCTCTTTCTCCATCCCACCGCCCTTCTTTCTCCACTGACCCTCACTCTTACTCCTTCATATCTCCCTGGTGTGGACTCAAATCATCATTACCTGATATTGAGGGAAGTTGGAATGGTTTGGAAAAAGAGGAGGTGGAGGGTAGTTCAGGCTGAGCCACATGGTCTGCTTTAGCGAGGTGGTGGTCGAAGTGGTGGGAAACCGTGGGGTGAACACATTGCCACTATACTTAATGTTGTTCTTATCAAAGGTTCCTGATGGTCCTGTAAAAAATACAAGGCACTGTTACCCACACAAAGCAAGGGTTTGAGTAGGGTTGCTTGTTTCATTCGTTTATCCTAGCTTTTCCCTAAAGAGCTAATTTATTTATTTATTTTATTTACTTTATTTATATTCTGCTCTTCTCACCCCGAAGGGGACTCAGAGTGGATTACAGGTACACATACTTAGCAGACAATCCCTGCCGTTTCCACATACACAGTACACACTGTATGCAGTACACACAGTACACAGTACACAGTACACACATATAGATGAACAGAGGCAAACTCTGGCCACCAGGGGGAGCTGATGCACTTCTCATCTCTCAGCGTCCCTTGCTGTTCCTTCTGCATTCCTCAGTGTTCCTGGAGTCCTTTAATGGCCTCATAATTCAGTCAAAATTTGCCTCCCCATTTAATGTGGTACCTTTATCACCTACTTGACAGATGCAACTGTCTTTCGGGCTGCAAAGGTCAGAGAGATCTTATGCAGCTGACACTTAGCCAGCTGTGCCACATTCCCGGTGTTCTTCCTGACATTAACCCAGATAACTTTGGATGGCACAACAACTTTCTTATAGAAGTAAAAACGTGTTCCATTCAAGGTTTTAGGACTGAATAAAGACTGGAGCCCCAAGTCTTCCTGATCTAAGTCCAACCCTCTGACCCAGTGGTTCCCAACCTGTGGACCGTGGACCACCAGTGGTCTACAAGGATGAAAATATGGTCCATGGCCTCACCATTACTACACTGTTGCCCCGAAAACACACAACAACAAAAGCAACTGGTCTCGCAAAGCCCTCTTATAGTGCCGAGGTAATGGGGATGTCAGGAGGGGAGAGGCTGACTGCCTACAAAAGATTACTACTACTACATCCACTGTAGTAGTAGTATGATTTTCTGTGGGTGAGCAGATGATGACTACTGGATGGCATATATTCTGTATCAGAAACTAGAGCTGATGCGGTCTATCCAATGCAATTTTCTGAATCCGCACTCCTAATAACCAAACCAAATCTAAAGTTGATGAAAAACTGATTCGTCACACTTTTGGTACTAACGTCGGAGAGTGGTCCCTGGTCAGAGTGGTCCCTGCTCAAGTGTCCCAGGTAAAAAAAGGTTGAAAACCACTGCTCTAACCAAATCTAGTACTGTTTCTCTCTTACGTCCATGCATGTGAAATTTCCAGAGTTTTATTGGTGACATATCCAGATGTAAATCCAATATACATATACATATGTGGGCAGCATGGAGAGTAGAATTCAGCTCTGCCATCTACATGCTAACCCAGCACCTTGAATATATGTCCACTAGTGCCTTGGTAGCATTTGCTGGCAGAGCATGTTTGACTGTGCTCCAGCAACCAATTACAGGACAAAGTCAACATCCTAAAAACTCTTGGGATCTTCCAAGGATCTAGGAGGAAAATGTCTTCTTTGGCAGCAAGCTGCTTAGGCACAGTTAGCAGATCCCTATCTACCTTCTAGAATCTCGCTTCTGAAAAACCTTTATGCTTTGCCAGCATGATCTGGGGCCTTGATGTATATATTGAAATCTGCCGAAGGAAGGAAATGGAGGTGGAAGGGACTCCTGGAACAAAGGAATGATGTCCAAGCTTATCTGGAAATCCAATGTAAGAGGATACAAAGAGACCAATCATTCTAGGCTGCATGATAGAGGGCTGGGAAAAGGAGAATTCCACCAATAGATAGCTCACTGTTGGATGGCATGCTGGTAGTGACATATGCATATTTAAGTTCCATTGCGGATGTGATTACACTTTCTTTACCCATGGCATAATATCTGCATTCAGTTGAAGGGTGCAGGAGCAGAGCGAAACCAATATCACCAATTAGCCCACCGCCCTTACCATGACTTAGGCAGAGACCATCAGCAACCAGTTCGGGCTCATTTTTTGAACAGATCTTGGCAAACACGGGGAGTTGCTTCTTTTGCCCAGATTCTTGACTTTCCACCATTGTCGTGATGGATGCTGGTCTCACGATATTGTCCTTGTGAAGGATGTCTTTGACTGGCTTGGTTTCTTCAGTCAACCCCTTATTGTCCGTGCTTTTGACAGTCTCAACACGTTTCAAAGGGAACTGGGCTAAGAGTTTGGCAATCTGAGCATTGGAACTCACTGGGTTGCTGTTTCCACTTTCTGTAATTTTGGTATTCTTGTAGATCAGTTTCGCAGGGAGCAAGATGCCTGTGACGGTGGAGTTGGTAGAGAGTTGAGCATCAGAGCTAGATCTCAGTTTCACCTCTCTTTTGTTTCCAGTGAGTGCTCTGTAGACATTTTCCATTGCATCCGTATCGTCTAATCCCTGGTCTTCATCAGAAGCCACAGTGAGGTTATTATTTGAAGCGTTGCATGGAGCAGCTGAAGGCACATTCTCATCATCAGATCTTTGTGCATCCAGGTCAGATGAATTCTCCTGGGAGATGCTTAAATATTCTTGCTCAACTAGCAGAGATATTTCATCTTTGCAAAAGCTGCTTTCCAAACATCTGCATGAAAGAGAGGGAGAGAAAGAGAGACCATTTGTATAGGCAAAAAAAAGGACTCATCCAACCTCTACCATTTTTGAAATCTCTACTATAGATGACTCTCCAGGTTCATTATAATGACTGCATATACTTGTGTATAGGTCGACCTCAAGAATAAGGCAAGGGCAGGTTTGGGGGCCAAAATCATGCCTTTTGATAGAATCTGTGAATAAATCAAGGGTCATTCTCCAGAAAGGGGAAAATAGTAATGTTGCCTCAGGGGCTAACCAGGCCTTTTCTTCTGCTGCCATTTTCCCATTCAGTCATTTAGAAAGGCCGGTTGTGGCACTATAGTGGAGAAAATAGAAGGGTTGGTGCATCTTTCAGGTTCTCCTGAAAGTAACTGAGCTCTCATTTTTGCCACTCTACTCTGTGAAGGGGATGGCTTCTTTTTGATAGAAATTAAGATACAGTACTCACAGGGTTTTGTTTTTTTTCATCTCATGAGCAACTTCAGAAACTGCAAGTCACTTCTGGTTTGAGAAAATTGGCTGTCTGAAAGGACATTGCCCAGAGGATGCCAGGATGTTTGATTTACCATCCTGTGGAAGGCTTCTCTCATGTCCCCGCATGGGAAGCCAGTGCTTGACAGACAGGAGCTTACCCCGCTCTCCGGATTCTTACTGCCAACCTGTCAATCAGCTGTCATGTTGTCACAAGAGTTTAACCCACTGTGCCATCAGGGGCTCCAGTACTCACAGTGACCCACAGATAAATTGACCCAAATTGGGTCAATTCTTGGGTCAATTTTTGACTGAAATTTCTAGACTTATACATGAGTATGTGCAGTTTGTTGCATTATTATCACTATTAAGGGGCGGATCTTAGTGGAGGCAAAGTAAACGGCCGCTTCAGGGCGCCAAGTGGTCAAGGGCGCATTCGGCCACGGGTGGTCAGCGCGTGGGTGGGAGGCTCTGCCCCAGCTGCAAAATGTTCCCTGGCTTGTCCTTTTCATCCTCTTGGGAGTGCGTATAGCAACTCCCTCCACCAGAAG